>JAWXYG010000011.1:29270587-29900800 GCA_034222035.1 Acacia crassicarpa | reverse complement strand
ATTGGGATTGAGGATTTGGTTTCCTTGCTCGTTAGAGCTCGTCCGTATGGATGAACTTTAGACTGTTCAGATCTTCTTTTTTTTTTTTAAATAAAAAAAATAATTTTTTAAAAACTGTTAGTTGAAAGATTATTTTTATTTTATATTCTTTACCCATCAAAATAATTTTTTACAAAAAATGGAAAAGAAAAAAAAAAGATCTCGAGGAACAAGCAGGGAAGTTGGGTCCATTCTATTGATCCCCAAACAATTTTGATATTCCACGTTGTCAAACTCGCAAGTTGACTCTCCGAATTTACCATTTTTAGGCTTCTAGCTTACAAAAACGAGTCGAGTCAGTAGTAAACTCGTGCTGATTATAAACTTGGTTAAACTTACAAGTTTATACACCGATTTTACCGTTTTTACTTTTCTAGATTACAAAATCATGTTAACTTATTCTTAAACTCGTGTTAACTTTTTTAATTTGATCATGCTCAATAGCTTTATATAGAAATTTCTTTCTCAAATATGATAAATGATGAATGTTGATGGATTTAATTTCAATTATTTGGATTTAAAATATATTTAAATCAAATTATTGTTATTTTTATATTTTAATTATTTAATTATATACTAGTAATATCTATTTAATAATTGAAGTAAACTCTTACGAGTTTACTATTCGAGTTCACGATACGAGTTTACGTTACTGTCACAAGTTTACTTAAACTCGTGAGTTTGACAACCTTGTCCATTGCACCTTGATTAAGCTAAAATGAAACTAACTTGTGCACAAAAAAGACCTATTTACCCCTCATATTCTCCTCGCTCGTCGATCCACAATGATAGCATTTGAAGCAGATGTTCTGCGAGACGAAGTTGGTGTCCCTCAAGTTGCTGAAGTGGCTCGCCAACAATATCTTAAAGGTGGGAGGGGGTGTCTACTGTCCCCTCCTAAATGCCCTCTCTGTTGTCCCTTAATTTTTCCTCACTTCTCAAATATTTTTTCCTATTTCTTTACATCATTATGTTCTATATAAATTAATGACATTTTGATATCTTTATGGGTTAAAAATGATGCAATTTTCAATTTTCTACGATTTTTTAAATATTCTACATAAAAATACGTGTGGTTTCTTTTAACTCAGAGTATTAACTCTTTGAAAAATCGTAGAAATTGAAATCTGCGACATTTTTTGTCTATAAGATATTAAAATGCATTTGGGAGAAAGGAGAAAATTAAGAGGCAGCATTAGGGACCACTGAGGTGCATGGGAGGTAAGGTTTGACTGGATTCCAATGAAGTCAATGTAATCCACATGGCCATTTTGCGTATGCTCTTACTCTTCCATATATGGCTCATCTTCTCATCAGTTCTCACTATCGTATATCTTCGTTTGTCCAGCCCTTTTTTATTCCTATCTTATTTCTTAATTTTCATGGTCGCCAGTGTTGTAAACATATGAGTGAATGTGTGGGTGTGTTAAAGAAACAAGTCTCACATTGTTTGGGAAAAGGAGAGTACAAGCTTATATATAGAATCATATGATATTGGGCTTGTAAAGAGGCTTGAGGAGTAGTGGGCTCACGCCCACAACAATGGGCCACCAAGAGGCAAATGCAGTAGAAATCTGACGATTGCCCTCCCCCCCCCCCCGGGCACGCGCACGAGAGTAATATATGACACTAGTACTTTTGTGTCTGACGAAGTGCTTGGTACGACATATAGACACTCTTTTCTCCGGAACAAAAAATGGGACCGGACATTAAAGGCAAATCTTGAATACTATTTTATTTCAAGCATATTTGTAAGTACTGATGGAACATAACTGGATTTAGATGAATCAACTTTATCTTTTTTCCTCCTTAGTAAATTTGAGTAATTAAGAATTATGGAATTAAATGTTTGTTATTATGTTTTTTCAAATTAATGAGGGCCCAAGCCCATGATACTCAATCAAAACCAATCCTCGTCAAAGTTGGTCTCTGATTCCATCTCTCTTTCTCTTCTTCTATCATCATCTACTCATCTTATTCTTCTTCTTTTTAGTGACGCAGATCTTCCATCTCTAGTTCTATGTTTTGTTTACAAAAGTTTTTTTCCATTTTTTTAAACAAAATTGTGCAAACCGTAGAACCCAGCGGTTTTTTCAGTTTGCCACCGGTTCACACCAGTTGAGACTGGTTTTTCCCAGTTTGAACATTTCGCTGTTCTTGGGGTATCTAAACCAGACATGTGATCGATTCGCTGGTTTTCCGGTCACACTAGCTGCTTCAGTTCGGCTATTTTTTTTTTTTTCCATGCTATTTACTACTTTGGCTCCTAACTATAAAACCGAGTTCACTTTTTATTGAGAGGTTAAGAAAATTAAATAAATTACTTAATCATATCTTATGTTATATTTAATTAAATTATATATCAGTTTATAAATCAGACAAACTAGTTTAGAGAAAATAAAATAAATATAAATATTTTAAATTAATTTAATTAACTTTTTTAATCTCCTCAAAAAAGTCAATTGGATCTTAATTATATTTAGGGCCGGGGGTAATATTATTTTTCGTTTTTCCTTTTCTGAAGGTTTTCAGGCACTCTTATCGCGTTAGCAGTTGATGGATACAACATGTCTCTTAATAATAATTATATTCAAGGACACTTTAAATTTGTTTATGCTCAGTTGTTAAAATGCTTATGGTCACTTGTAAAGTGACCTATGAGAGCGCTTATAAATTTTCTATAATCATGTGTAAATTTGGAGTTGTAAATTTCTACACATACAGTTGTTAATTAAACTATTGGTACTTGTAAAAATGCTTATGGTCATTAGTTGGAAAAGAAAGCGGTAACCTCTCATTTCATAGATTTGAATTGGAAATATAATGTGTATAAATTTGTGTTCAAACTCTAACTCAAATTTTCAAGTTATCACACCAAAATCATATCAGTAGAAAAACGCATACAAAACAATTGAAATCTTAGAAATTGCAACGAAAATAAGGTGATTAACAAGAAACATAAGAAATTTACAGCGAGACAAAATTATAATTTATCACATATTAAGAAGTTTTCAATTTTTTTATCCAATGGTAGTCATTATAAAAGATGATTTTGTGACAAATAACTAATGTAATTAATCTATTGATATTCCCAAATTAATTACATAGTTCTTACATATTAAGCATAGAAGGTAGCTAGTATTTTACTGTGTAATGCTTGAGGCAACTGTCTAGTTAAGATGATATTAGAGCGACATCTTGAAACAAAGCTTCCGCATGTAAAATGGCCATAGTAGTGTTGCTACTTCACTACAAATATTATATATGCATAATAATTTCCACCAAGTATTTGAGTTACAACAAGTAATACAAAATCAATAGAGTATCATTCTCACGAGAGTTTAGATCCAAAACATGTTCAAGTATCAATTACATACGCTTGAGAGAAGGGGGAGATGAGGAAAAATTTTTGTGTTCAATTTAAAAGGAAGGAATAAGTAGGTTAAAAAAAGATAAAAGAGTATGAAAAATTATTTAAAAATCACCAAATTACAAGTCACCAAATTTATGAGTAGCAGTGAAGGATCCTTTTAGTAAATATCTTGCAATCAATTTATTCGCAGCTTCTGTCAAATGAGCACCATCCCAGCATATGTACTTTGAAGGATTTTCACAAGCTTTCACTCCTTCATCTCCACATCCTTTAGAAAAATTGACATTGTATGCCCCTCCAGCTCCACAACAAGCTTTGAGACCTTTAAAACCTATAATATATCTCATAACATTAGAACAAATCAGATCGAATGTTATAATATCACAATCACAAATCAAATCTCTGTTTTTGAGCAGGATAATCAGTAATATTACCAAATTTTGTGGGAAAATGGTAGAGTGGCAACGCAGCGTTATAATAGTCAAAATATATGATTTTGGCATGAGGATGAAGCTCTTGAAGTTGATTTATTTCAGCCTGAAGCCTCTTATTGAAGTATTCAACAAAGTTGTTTAACCATTTCAAGCAACCGTATTCATCATAGTCATTCTTATTGTTGCTCTCAAACCATGTTAAATAGAGTGCACCACATCCTAGTGGGTAGTTTCCAGGAACAGCAAGAGTTTGTGCCCCTACATCTATCAAATCCTGTATCCAAGAATACATCTGAGATCCGTGATGATAAGTATTAAAGTACGATACATACCCAAACATAAATATATATATGTGTGTGTGTGGTTAAAGGATGTTTGCTGCCCCTTGTTTAATGCCTTCCTGATGCTCTGATATTAGCCCTTCATTTCATCTTAGTGGTTAGAAACATTTCACCAATCAAAAGAATGTCGTTTTGATTCAGTTCGGACTCGTCCAGTGGTTCCCTGCAGGTTGAGTAAGTTTGGACTGGGAAACAAGAAAAATCCTTCTGCAACGGGGTAAAGGGGGAAGACGGTTGTGATAAAGTGTGTGAATGAGAGGTCGGGATTTGTCAATCAAACGACAACGTTTTAATTAGTACGATGTGTCTAACCAGGGGATGAAATGAAGGGCTGAGATCAAAGCCATAAGAGAAGAGAAGGGGTGGCAGACACCTTTAGAAAATCTTAAACTTCATTAATTTTGTCTTATAATTTAACAACTTTCAAACTTTCGAGCAAAGTCTACACAATAATAAATTAAAGGTAAAATAGTACATTTATATGAAAAATTTAATTAAGTGGCTTATAAATAAGACAAAAAAAAACCTTCTTTCTCTCCGTTATAAATAGAACCATATGAGTATATAGATACTCCTAGCTGAGATGATTGCATAACTTCAAAAAATCTTACACTTATTGTTGAAGAGATGGCATTAATCAAATGAGGCACGTAGGTTTTGATCTCTGCTACACTCCTTCCCCAAGAAAAAAATAATTTAAAGTCATTGACTCCAATTTCTCCTACCAGAAATAGTGACTTCTCAAACACGTTCTTGCAGCCTGCAAGATAAAACAATATTGTTGTATGTCACCTAATCCTTCATATAAATATTTGATAACTAAATTGCGGATAATAAGGAAATTAAGTTAGTTCTTGGAAAAAAAAATATGTCCTGATTTATCTAGAATACTCTTTTTAATCATGTACATTTGAACTACCCTTAATGGAAATTCCCTTTAAATTTGTGGGATTATAAATTTGTAAGAAAAAGTTTATTGAATATTATACTCAGGACCAAATTTAACCTTTCTTCTTGATGTATGAATCGAACATGCTTCAGACAAATAAATGAAGAAATAATAATGCACACAACGTGACCAATATCTTGATAAGCAAAACTAGGAACTTACCTGAGGAGGAAGTGCAGATAGAAGGCAACAATTCCTTGAACCAACCAAGTTGAACACTGAGAGAATCATTAGTGAAAATATGAAGACCTCTCTTTTCAAAGAAACTTACATTCAAGGCAGTTGCTCCAGAAACAGCAAAGTTCACTCCCTCCTCTTTGGTCCAATTTCTTACATCACCATTCTTAATTCCTTGATATGGCTTCACAAATGGAATGCCTAATGACTCAGCTGCACAGCAACAACAATTTTATATAAAAAACACACACGCACTCCCTTCAATAGAATACTTTCTTAATAATATAAGTTGCTCAGAGAGTTATTGATTGCCATTTTTTCTAATTTTACCCCTATTCATTGTTGGTATGTATATTTTGGACAATCAAGAAAAGGAAGAGAGGTGAGAAAGATTTGAATAAAGGCAAAGTTGATTTTTTTTTTTTAAAAAAAAAAAGAGAACAGATTAAATGAGTTAATTGCTCTTCCTTGATTCCAGTGAGGTGGTTGAAAGTAATTTATATTTTGGCCTAGATGAAGCATATAAACAGTATTTTGCATGTCTATAAGAGAAGGTTGAAATAGACAATATTTGAAGTTTCAGAAGTGCAAGGATAGTTAACAGATATAGAAGGAACTTTAAAGTCCAAAATAGTGTTACCGATGAAATCAATGATAAGACGGCCATTGGAGTATCTTCCGGTGGGGTGACCGAAGTAGGTTTCGCCGTAGGGAGCAAGGCAACCGTGCGATGGTGGTGATGGGGAGCCGAAACACAAGTTTCCGGTATCGGTAATTGAATCACCGAAGCTGAAGATGGTAGTGTAGGGGCATCCTGCAGAACTGGTAATGATTGAAAAAAGGGTCACTATATATAGTAATAGTGTTAATATCTTCTGTTGTTGCAGAGTCCAAAGAGAAGAAGATGAAGGACAAGAAGCCATTAATGGTTTTGTAGGAATAATTAACCACTCTGACTAGTAACAGATCTTAAAGAAACCAATGTTACATTTCCCCCTCCAGGAGAAGAAGTCATAATCTCTAGGCGTTGAAATCTTGCACGTCTTATCCAAAATTATTATTATTTTTTTTTTTCATCTGCTAATTTGTCAAGATGATCATGCCAGGAAAATATATAGTTCCACTGGTAATTAAAAAATTCTCAAATAATTGAACGGCGACAAACTTGCATGAGAGAATTTATTTAAAAACCTACGATGTGACATGCATGTTTACAAATTAGGACAACAAACGTTGCTTAAATAATAGCACTTAAATGACAAAAACACGTCAACGAATTATACAAACTCGTATTTTTTTATATATAGAACATTAATTGTGAACAATTCAGTTTGATTCTAAAAATTTTAAAGAAATATTTCTTGTAACATAAATTTCTATGATGATAACTTCATTTACATTTTGAAGAACCAAAGCTATTTGATAATCAAAAGACATTGGTGATTTAGTGGCTGTGGAATTCTTTTGTTGAATCAAGGGGATATTAATGAGTTCTACTCTCACCTTAGCTATCTTGAAGTATTTATATGGTCCCCACAGCCCACGCTGAGTCGCTGACGAAGGTCCGACCGCAGCCACTAGTGGCTCTAGCACCGGCGGCAAAATGTGGATCTCCATGCTGTGTTGTCGGATCATGGACGGCGATTAACCACATAATTACAAGTTATATATGTTTCATAATTTAATTTAATATCTTATATTTTAATGAGAACTGAATTTATTTTTGAAATAAATTATTCTCACAGACTTAGAACACATCAATCCCTATAACCTCAAAGGCTAGCTATTATAACTTTCAAAGGCTTTATTATTTTTTGAACACAAGTCACCAAATTTATAGGGACCAGTGTAGGATTAATCTATTGCTATCAATATACACGCATTATAATTTATTTCATAACATTACTACAAATCATAATAGTGTCCATATATGGTTATGAAAATATAAAGGAAAAATTACTATAAGGTCCCAAAAAAATGAATGTAATCACCAAAGAGTCTCACAACGAGTAGTATAGGCCTACTATCATTTCGTGCAACTGAACTTGTTGTGGGACTTGTTAATAAGTGCATTGCTTCTTTGGAATAGTGATTTTTCCAAATATAAATGTACTGTCTAATTAGAGTGTTACCAAATAATCAGCATATATGATATTGTCATGAGGATAATGCTCTTGAAGCTGATTAGTTCAGCTTGAAGCCTCTCATCGTAGTTTTCAGCAAACTTGTTTAAACAAACCAAGCAACCAGCTTTGTTGAAGTCGTTCTTATGTTGCTCACATACATTGTATATTAAACCATATTGAACGCACTACATCCTACCGGGAAATTCCCTGGAACAACGAGCGTTTGACCCCTAAATCTATCAAATCCTGCGACCAGAAATTCAGGTGAGTTCATCCATGAAAAGTACTGATATACAATACACACACAGAAACGATTAACTGATAGAAATTATTTGATGTTTTTAATATATTAAACCAGGAATAAATTTGCAACCAAAGAATAAAACCCTGATCAGCCAACCTATTCCCTTCTCTCATTTTCAACCCTGAACCAGCAAATTAAGAAGGGAGGAAGATTGAAACCAAAGAAGAAGAACAAGAGAGAAAGGGAGGGAGGAGGGAGGATTCACCACTTGCAAACCGGTCTTTGAAACAAGTTAAGTTTCTTGATTCGTCTACCATTTCACTCTAAATATATTTATTATAATTTGTTGAAGTTATTTTTATTTTGTGGCTATTTGTATATATAATTATAATTATGTGTATTGTTTCAATTTCTTTGCGTGTAATTAACCTACATTAGGAGAAGAGGGGCTGGCCTAATGCTCAAGGTAATTTCTAATGCAATGAGCATAGCAAGTATACATGAAAGTAGTTAATAGATATATAGCTATTTCTAGGCATGTATCGCTACTACAGAAATGACGATACATGACCATTATTAGTTGCTATACATCACAACTCTAAACCGTTTTATATGTAGGCACTATATATGCTCCATCCGGACAAATTACAGTTTTAAACTATAATTTATTCAGCATCTATTATAACTATTCCAATATTACACCTGTTATGTATTGAGTTGTGTGAGGCCATTTTGTGCATAATGTTGTAATGGGCTCATGTAAACAACCGTTATATATACTATAATGTTGGTATAATACATAAAGGTCTCAAGTAAACAACCATTATAAAATCTATAACATACATAACGATTCTTTTACAATGATCGTTTATAAAGTTTAGCACAAATAAAGGTCGTTATAGTGCAATCATAATTTATTTGCTACAAATGATAATGAATGTAATGAAACAACTATCATATATAATGTATGCATATATAACAGTTTTTATGTAAGAGCCGTAAATTTTTAAGGCAATTTTTTTTTTTTTTAACAAAATAGGGATTCTCCTTTTGATATCCCCCTGCATGCATACATAACAAAATTGTATATAATAGAAGCTCATATGTAGAGTATAACCATGCAATTTGGGATGGATCAGGGCATTCCTAGATTTGTGGCTAGGCTCAATGAAACTCCCTACCATAAAGGGCTCAAGTGTATGCAATTTCCAGCAAAACTTGATAGAGAAGGAGGATTAGATCTTACTATCCATCACAAATTTCTTGGGTACAAAAATGCCCATGAACATCTCTAATTGAGATAAAAATGACAGATCTGTTAACCAAGTCAAACATATGTTAACTTATAGTTTTGTGGGCCTCACACTAATTATTTTTAAGGTTAAGGTGCACAATGCCAATATACTTTTTCCAAATGTGCTTGTAGTACCTATACATTTCTTATGTGCAAAAATATACACCAATTTCTCCTACAAAATACCGTATATGCCTGTTAACGCTAATTGATATATTTTCCCACTCGCTACTTGAGGACAGAGACAAGGAAGATATTTTTGGCTCGTTAACACAGTAAGAAACCCAAATAATGTCTCTTTAGATTAATTTCTTTTATTTTTAAAAATTTTTGAAGGTAACATCCTCTAGCCACCATACATGCCTAGATCATTAGAATCGGCTTGCATTAAAGCTTGCAAATCCTCACTTGGAGTTGATATCATCTTCAAAATGTGTTCTAATTCTAGTTTGATAAGCTAGATCTACTATAGTGCTGCCTTAAATAATGGAAATCCCAATCTCGACTTAGGAGATCATTTCTTTCTAAGATTATTGACTTATCTGCATGAAGATCGAGACATCTCTCTCTTTTACCAGTGAAATCGCATCATATGAGTTTGATTCCACCATAATCATGCGGCAACCAAAACAATAATTTGACAAGAATCAGGTGGCATTTGGAGAAAGAGTGAAAGGGAGGGCAAAGAGAGAGATGAAAGGCAAGTGAGAGGAGAGAGAATTGACCGAGATGGGAGAACATGGAAGAAGAGTGTTGGTGTGTATTTTTTACCCAATAAATATATTTAATAAATATATTTGGTGCTAGATGCACATTTGATTAAAAAAAAAAAATACATAGGCATTTTTACATTTTATTGAATTGACACCTATACAATAATGTGGGGGCCACCATTAAAAAGTAACAACAGTTAGTTTAAAGGATAAATGAGCAAAAATACACATGTGCTTTACCTTCAGGAGCACCCAACACCATTTTTTTTTTTGAACAAAAATACACACGTGGTTACTATTTTGGAGCAAATTTCACACCCCACGTTAAATCAACTAACATCCGTCATTTTACAAGTTTACTAGTTTTGGCTGATGTTGTAGGTGATTTTATACTCAAATAAAAGTGAAAGAAGAAGGTTCTGAAGCTCAATAGTTGATACATCTGCAGGACACAAAGATTCTCACTTTGAGGGGAAACACTCGTTTTGCGATGAAGCTCCAGATACTCTTCATTCTTCGACTCCCATTGATCTTCCAAGATTCTGCGTTTTTTACCACAGTGCTCTTAATCCCTGCACATAATCCCTCAATAATCCATATAATTTATTTGGCCAACACCCTCTAATTTCCCATTCCCATTTGATTGCATTTGGGCCAGAAAGAACAGAGGGTGAGAGTGAGACCGAGAGAATGAGAGCATGAGAAAGGGAGACGAGAGAGAGAGAATCGGCGATCAAGAAGGAATAGATCATCAACCCCACATGCAACACTAAAATCTGTCTTAGGTAAGTCCACCAAGAACTCTCCCAATCTTGTTTTCTTCATTTGAGACGTTTTGGAAGGGGATGATGTTTTGAAATCTGATTCTAGTGAGAGAAAGTTGTGAAACTAGTAGGAAAAGCATAGGTTAAGATTTATACGGTTAATTTATGTTCCTGTAAGTAGATTAATACTATTGCATGTTGAGTTTGAACTTTTGGGGAGTATATTTCAAATCTGGAAATTCCAGAATAGATGAATGACGTTGTTCCAACTTTGTGGATGAAGCTAGAGTATTCAAAGAAATTGTATGATACAAGTTCTGTTTATTAGTTTGTTATTAGGTGTTGATGAATTCAAAAGGAACCTGATCGTATCTGAGCTAAAATACCCACTGATTAGATTCTTTATTTTATTCTAAAGTATGCTTTATGGCGAAAAAAAAAATGATATGAAGATCCTATGTGATCAACGGATGGAATGAAGTAGGAGTTTAAGGTTTTATTTCTCTCCCTTGTTCGTACAGCCATCGTTTGGTGTAGGAGGAGTTAAATTTTGTGTGCTTTAGGTGTCCTAATGTGTTTGGATGAATTGGATCGCTCTACTCTGTTATGACAGAATCCTAAACTTTTGTTTTAAGTGACTCTGGTTCTGTGTTTTTCTGAAACAAACCCTTTTTAAAAAAAGAAAAAAGAAAAACAAAACAAAACAAAACAGCTCAATATTTATGAAAATAATGGAGTATGGGAGTGTAGAAGCCTATTAAGTGATTGAAATGTTGATTAATTGTTGTTGAATTGTACATACCGAAACAGGGGGTTTGTCAATTAGGAAGTTTAGTGTTCATGAAAGATGTTTTGATACTTGAGGATTTTTTTTTTTTGGGAAAATATCAAATAAATACCAAATGAATTTGTAAAACTCCCAGAAGTCCGTCGAATTTGCAAAAAGACTGAGAGGTAGCAAGGACTTTTGGGGGATATGCAAATTCACGCGAAATGTCCATTTTGCCCTTAGTTGTAAATAATTTAAAAAAAAATACCCCCCGCCGTGGTGGGCCCCACCGCCGCTGGCCACCACCCCGCCGCCGGCGGCCGGTGGTCGCCGACCACCGGAGGCCGGCAGTGGTCACCGGTCGCCGACGAGGGTCACCGATCGCCGGTGGCCGGCAACGGGGTGGTGGCCGCTGGCGGTGGGGCCCACCACGCCGGGGGGTATTTCTTTTTTTAAAAAAAAAAATTATTTACAACTAAGGGCAAAATGGACATTTCGCGTGAATTTGCATGCTCCCCAAAAGTCCTTGTTACCTCTCAATCTTTTTGCAAATTCGATGGACTTCTGGGGGTTTTGCAAATTCATTTGGTATTTTCCCTTTTTTTTCACATTAGTAGATAAATTCTTTTATAGGTTGATTTATAAATTTCAAAATTTATAGGAATTGCCAATTGCTTGAGCCTAAGAGAAAAATGAACCAAAAGGATTTTGATAAAGGTATAGTGTCAGAAGAAGCAAAGGAGTAACAGGTGAGTGAATAATGTCCCTAATTTCTAAAATTGATATTTGTATTTGTTGAACTTTTATTTTTATTTCGATAATTAAAAGTATGATTTTGTGAAGGAATATTTGCTGATAGTATATGAGTAAAGAATGATGATTTTATTTGTTATTATGTATTTTCTTTCAATTGTTTCAAAGCATAATTTATGATTATGCACTTGAATGGAAAGGAAAACTTCTAAGATATTTTTCATAAATTTTATATTGAAATTATTTTGGATTTTGGAAAGTTTATAAGTTAGTAGAACTTATTATTTGAAATGGAATGTTTTTATTCGAGTTCTTTATGTTTTAAAAGGATTTTATTGATAGATTGAATTTGAAGGAAAGTTTTAAAATATTGTTTGTAAAACTTCATGCTAGGGGATTTGATTATAAAATATGAGATAGAACTGTTATTATTTTGAAGGAAGAATTTTATTACTTTGATAAATTGATCCTAAACATGCTTGAAAATGTTTTGGAGATAACTAAATATAGAATGTTGGTTACTAACAGCAGTACTGTTAGTTCTTGGTATGGTTAACCTCGAGCTTGCTTGATATTCATGTGATTTGTTCTCATGCTTGTTTCATGGACTGTGTGTAACACCTCAATTTTAATACCCAAAAACTCGGTCAAAATATTGAAAATACCTTCAAAAGAGTTCAACAATATCCTAATCCTTTTACAATGTTACCATTTCGAATAAAACCCGTAATACATAATCAGAATAAATTCCAGAAAATATTTCAGAGTTTAATACAAAACGGAAGTCTTAGGTTCATGGCAAATAAAATAACATAACATAATCTATTGGAGATCAAAAGAGCTTCCAGAGCTCACTCCATAGGTGCCTTCCCTTGCTCTCTACTAGAATAATCACCTGAAAAATGTTAATATGGGATGAGATTCCACGTCTCAGTAACTACTGAATATTTCTACCTTACACGAGCAAATTACATATGACAAAAATAAAAGGTAATATAATGTGAATTTAATATACTCAGATATTTTTAGATATACCGTTGTTCACATCAAATGCCTTTACAAAATACTCATCATTCTTTATTGAATAATTCAGAATGCACTATGCAGTATGCAGCCTCCCTTATATCCCCTTCCAACCGTATACCGCTGACTGGAACCATAGGCTAACATATAGTCCAATAGAAACTCATTCATTTGACTGGATGGTTTCAAGCTCACCAAAACTTAAGATACACCCGGCCAAAGGTATAGAGCTTAAATCTGGACTATGGCTCCCCTCCTTTAAAATAACAACTAAGGAGGTGTCACATGTCCCACATCTCCAATGAAATCCCGGCCAGAGGAAAACATGGAAGATGGGGCCCTGAAAAGTACCATCCACTGTGCACCAAGTGGTGGCATAACAATTCTTATCATTCAATTCCCTCCTTACTCCACCCATCACAATACAACCGCCATGATGAATGTATTTATTCAAAAATAATGCATTATTATACCATTATATACATTGATATGCGTATTTATGAATAGTAAAATACTATGCGTATCTGTGAATAGTAAAATACTATGCGTATCTGTGAATAGTAAAATACGGTATATACATGAATAGTAAAATGAGTAGTAAATACGGTATACGTGAATAGTAACATGAATAGTAAATACGGTATACATGAATAGTAACATGAATAGTAAATACGGTATACGTGAATAGTAAAATGAATAGTAAATACGGTATATGTGAATAGTAAATACGGTATATGAATAGTAAAATGAATAGTAAATACGGTATATGTGAATAGTAAAATGAATAGTAAATATGGTATATGTGAATAGTAAATACGGTATAAATAGTACCTCTACAGATTTGCAAGTCAAAGTTCCCACACCAGATCTTAAAACCATAAATATTTTCTAAATATTCTTGCCAAAATAGTAAACAAACAAATTTATAATCATACATAATTCACAAGTATAAGGAAGAATATTCAGAGTTACCTGTTACTTGCTAATACCCGAATCACCAACCAGCTATTATAACTCTCAAGCAAATATCTCTACTCTCTCTCTCTCTCTACCTCTCTCTATGGCTCTTAGAAGTTGTGAGGAATGAAATGAAATGGAAGGTCTATTTATAGTTGGAAAATGGGTCTTTAAGTGTAATTTTCGTCTCTGGGTCGTTTTACGTAATTTTCCTAAAAATTAAAAAGAAATCTTCTCGTGACTACTCTCAGCCGCCCCGTGATTCTTTTTAAAAAATTTAATAATATTTTAATAATATAATATAATATATATTATTTTATTATTATAATATAATATTATTTAAATAATAAATTATTATTGAGTGGGTCCCGCGGCCATTTTTTTCAAACTTCACGAGAAAGTTTGCAGAATTATTTTTGGCCGTGGGTCCCGCAAAATACTGATTTAAAATTTATCACTTTCTGAAAATAGAGCCTACTAGTCTTTCCAAAATAGGTTTATGTTTAAGATATTAGATTCAAAATTCAGGATGTTACATTTCTCCCCTCCTAAAAGAAAATTTTGTCCTCAAAATTTTGCTATAATAAGAATTCTAACCTATTTAAATAAATGAGGATAGGTTTGTCGCATGCTCTCCTCCGTTTCCCAAGTAGCATCTCCGGGAACCATTCCTTTCCACTCGACCTTTACAAGTCTAATGGTCTTGTTTCTTAATTTCTTGTCCCTTGCATCAACAATCCGCTCCGGCTCGGCTTTATACGTCATGTTATCCTTGAGTTCTACCTCTTCTACTTCTATAATGTGGGAAGGATCCGGTTGGTATTTCTTCAGTTGCGATACATGAAAGACATCATGAAGGTTCGCAAGCTGTGGAGGTAATGCAATTCTGTAAGCTACCGGTCCAATTTTCTCCAAAATCTCATAAGGACCCATAAAACGAGGTGAAAGCTTCTTTGCTCGTATTGCTCTACCAATGCCAGTCATTGGTGTGACTCTTAAGAATACATGTTCGCCCACCATGAACTCCAACGGTCGTCTTCTCTTGTCAGCATAACTCTTCTGTCGACTCTGAGCAGTGAGAAGTTTCTGTTGAATCACCTTAATCTTTTGAGTCGTCTCGTCCACAAGTTCTGGACCTATTAAAATTCGCTCATTCAATTCCGTCCAGCAAATAGGAGATCTACATTTTCTTCCATACAAAGCCTCATAAGGTGCCATCTCAATGCTGGAGTGATAACTATTGTTATATGCAAACTCCGCAAGATGAAGATGATCGTCCCAACTTCCTTTTAGTTCGATTGCACAAGCCCGCAACATGTCTTCCAGAGTTTGAATAGTCCTCTCAGTCTGCCCGTCAGTTTGAGGATGATAAGCGGTACTATAACTCATCCGAGTTCCCATAGCATTCTGCAATGCTTTCCAAAATCGTGAAGTGAATCGTGGATCACGATCAGATACGATGCTATTCGGTATCCCATGCAATCTGACAATCTCCTTCATGTAGATCTTTGCTAGTCTCTCCAATGAGTATTCTGCTGCAATTGCTAGAAAATGAGCTGACTTAGTTAACCTATCGACAATTACCCAAATGGCATTATGTCCGGATGTCGTTAGAGGAAGCCCCATGATGAAATCCATAGAGATGCTGTCCCATTTCCACTCTGGGATATCCAAATTCTTTAATAATCCAGGAGGTTTCCGATGTTCGATCTTGACTTTCTGACAAGTCAAACAACAAGTGACAAAGTCAGTCACATCTTTCTTCATGCCCCGCCACCACCAATTCCGCTTGAGATCATGATATATCTTGGTTGCTCCGGGATGGATAGTGTATTTACTCCGATGTGCCTCTTCTAGTATGAGCTTTTTTATTTCTCCATCATTAGGTATGCACACTTTTCCTTTATACCTTAATATCCCATCTCTATCGATCCCAAATTTCGATTCTTTTCCTTCTTCAATATCTTCCCTCACGTTTAATAGATACTCATCTTCGAGCTGAGCGAATTTAATCTCTTTCCAAATTGTGCTTTCAATAGTTAATGCTTCCATGGTAGCGACCAAACCTGACATTACATCAATAGATGTACTTGGTATCTCCTCGAGCAATTTATGTTCTCTGATCATCATCTGGGCTACATGGATTGTCTTTCTACTTAAGGCATCTGCTACAACGTTCGCCTTTCCTGGATGATACTTCAATTCGAAGTCGTAGTCCTTGATAAACTCCATCCATCTCCTCTGTCGCATGTTGAGCTCCTTTTGGTCGAACAGGTACTTTAGACTTTTGTGGTCACTATAAACCTCGAACTTTGAACCGTAGAGGTGGTGCCTCCAAATCTTCAGAGCAAACACTACTGCTGCCAGTTCTAAGTCGTGAGTAGGATAATTCCCTTCATGTGGCCTTAACTGTCGAGAAGCATAAGCTACTACCCTACCATTTTGCATTAATACACACCCAAGACCTTTCTTGGAAGCATCTGTGTACAAAGTAAAGGTCTGAGCAGGATCTGGAATTATAAGTACTGGTGCCGTAGTCAACTTAGTCTTCAAATTTTGAAAAGCTGCTTCACACTTTTCGTCCCATACATATGGTTGACCCTTCCTAGTTAACTTTGTCAAGGGCATAGCTATCTGCGAAAAGCCCTTGATAAATCTCCTATAATAGCCAGCTAGACCTAGAAAACTCCTGATCTCAGTCACGGTCTTTGGTCGTTCCCATTGGAGAACTGCTTCAACTTTAGTACGGTCCACTGCAACACCTTCAGCCGATACGACATGGCCTAGGAATTTTACTTCCTTCAACCAAAATTCGCACTTAGACAGTTTCGCATAGAGCTTGTGCTCCTTCAACACTTGTAGCACGATTCTAAGGTGCTCTTTATGCTCTTCTTCATCCTTAGAGTAGATAAGGATGTCGTCAATGAAAACCACTACAAATTTATCTAGATATGGTCGGAAAATTCTATTCATGTAATCCATGAATACTGCTGGAGCATTTGTTAGCCCAAATGGCATAACAAGAAATTCATAATGGCCATATCTAGTTCTGAATGCAGTTTTTGAGACATCTTCAGCTTTGACTCTCAGTTGGTGATAACCTGATCTGAGGTCGATCTTGGAGAATATGGATGCTCCCTTCAACTGATCAAGTAGATCGTCGATCCTGGGTAAAGGATATTTATTCTTTATAGTCACTTTATTCAACTGGCGATAGTCAATGCATAGTCTCAGGCTCCCATCTTTCTTCTTCACAAAGAGTACGGGCGATCCCCAAGGAGATACACTGGGTCTGATAAAACCCTTTTCTAACAATTCCTCGATCTGCCTCTTCAATTCTGCTAGTTCCGATGGAGACATTCGGTAAGGAGCTTTAGATATAGGTTCCGTTCCAGGTACGAGATCAATAGAAAATTCTACTTCTCTCTCTGGGGGTAAACCTGTCATTTCTTTCGGGAATACCTCCGGAAACTCGTTTACCACTTCGATATCTTCTATCCCTTCCTCTACTTCTGCTTGAATGGAGAAAAACACCATGTACGCAAGACAACCATGATGAACAGGCTTTTCATCTTGTACTATAGACAATAATTGTGGTTTACTATGACTCATAGAGTCATCCGCAAGAGAGATAGTCTTCCTCTTGCAGTCAAGGATGATGTCATTAGCTGACAACCAATCCATTCCTATTATTACATCGATACCCTTCGTGGGTAAACAAACAAGGTCTATATTTGAGATCCTATTATCAATCTCAATCGTACAATATAAGCAAGCCCTAGAAGTTTTTACTGAAGCTCCCGCCGGTGTAGAAATAATCATATAATAAGGCAATTCACTCACTCTTAAATTCAATCGAGGCACACAGTCGTATGATATAAAAGAGTGTGTGGCACCAGAATCAAATAAGGCTTCTACTTCAAGACCTTGGAGTTTGAGGATACCTTTAATCAGATTTGGTGAAGCACTTGCCTCCTGATGTGATAGTGCAAACACTTTCCCTGGCACTGCAGTTCTAGCATCCTTGGCTCCTCGAGGCTCCTCCTCACAAAATCTGGAAATGTGTCCTGGCTTTCCACAGTTGAAACACGTCACACATGGTCCTTGGTGTATTCTTCCACACTTGGCACACATCTGATTGTTGGCGGTGCTTGCAGCAGGAGCTGTGGATCCCCTATATGAACTCTGACCTCCACTGAAGTGACTCCTTTGAGGTCCTTTGAATTGACTCCTCGGTGGTCTGCTGAAATGACTTCTTTGGGGTCCAGTAAAATAACTCCTCGATGGTCCACCAAAGTGATTTCTGGATGGTTGGCTAAACCGCGTATTCACATTACTGAAGTTGTGACTCTGCTTCTTAGTAACTCCTCCCGTTGGTCTCATGAGGTGTGTAGATCTGGCCTGAAAACCCTTCATCTTCTCAGCTTCCTCTTCTCGTTTGTTCCTTGCTATCGTGCGCAGTTTGTCGCATATTTCTTCAAAATCCCTTGTTTCATCAAGGAACGGTGATAGAGCTGTTTTTAGGTCTGGTCTAGCTTTTTCAACCAATCGAGCACTTAACCATTTAGAGTTGTTCTGTGAATATCCGCAGAATTTAGACAACTCTAAAAAGCGAGTAATAAATTCGTCTTCATGTAATTCCCCTTGCCTGAATGTGAGGAATTCAGTTTCTTTCTCTATTCTGATTGAAGGGGAAAAGTAATAATTTTCGAACTTTTCCTTAAACTCTTCCCACGTCATCTCAGCATTTCCTTTTGTTTTGGTGCTTTCCCACCATTCTTCAGCTGCTTTCTGCAACAATTGTTCAGCGACCATCACCTTTTGTTGTGAGCTAATCTCGATAACTCTGAAAATCTTTTCTACACGCTTCAGCCACTCCAGTGCTGCAATCGGATCTAGCTTCCCCTCGAACATCGGTGGAGTAAACTTCCGAAATTTTTCCCAAACCTCAGTAATAGGTAAGGGATGATACTGAGAATGAGAACCGCTACTACCTCCATCTTCAGTGCGAGAATGACTTCCTCCCCTTGATTGATGGTCAGAAGGTGTGACTTCCAGAGCCTTCTCCTTTCCTTCCTTACCACCTTGGCCTCTTCCTTTTGCTAGTTCATCCTCGTGTCTATTCACTTTCTCTCTCATCTCCAAGATGACGTCTCGTAATTCTGCCAAAAGGGCATTGTTATCCTGAGGATAGGGACCATCTTGATGCGGAGGGAGACCTCTTTGGGATGGAGCAGGGGTTGAATTAGTTCTTCGAGTTCTTGCCATTATCTCCTCCTATGATTAATACTATAAGGACACTAAACAAATAAAAATAGCTAAATAAATTCTAAATCTAACAAAGGGAAGTGCTCATGCTATGATATTTAATTTGCCACGAACTTTTTAAAAAAAAAAATTTTTTTTTTAAGAAATCACTTTAGAAAATAAACAAAATTGCCATGGAACCTTTAGCTCTGATACCAAAAATGTAACACCTCAATTTTAATACCCAAAAACTCGGTCAAAATATTGAAAATACCTTCAAAAGAGTTCAACAATATCCTAATCCTTTTACAATGTTACCATTTCGAATAAAACCCGTAATACATAATCAGAATAAATTCCAGAAAATATTTCAGAGTTTAATACAAAACGGAAGTCTTAGGTTCATGGCAAATAAAATAACATAACATAATCTATTGGAGATCAAAAGAGCTTCCAGAGCTCACTCCATAGGTGCCTTCCCTTGCTCTCTACTAGAATAATCACCTGAAAAATGTTAATATGGGATGAGATTCCACGTCTCAGTAACTACTGAATATTTCTACCTTACACGAGCAAATTACATATGACAAAAATAAAAGGTAATATAATGTGAATTTAATATACTCAGATATTTTTAGATATACCGTTGTTCACATCAAATGCCTTTACAAAATACTCATCATTCTTTATTGAATAATTCAGAATGCACTATGTGTAACATCCTGAATTTTGAATCTAATATCTTGAACATAAACCTATTTTGGGAAGACTAGTAGGCTCTATTTTTGGAAAGTGATAAATTTGAAATCCGTATTTTGTGGGCCCCGTGAATAGTATTTACTATTCACGTATACGTTTTTACTATTTACAAATACGTATTTAAAAAATATATATATATATATGTTATTCGCAAATACGTATTTAATACTTGAAATTTGTGAAATATGAATAGTGTTCACTATTCACAAATACGTATTTACTATTTAAAAATACGGTATTTACTATTCCTAAATACGTATTTACTATTCATGCGGGACCCACGGCCAAAATAATTCTCTGCAAACTTCCCGTGAGCGACAACCTTTCTCGTGAGTTTTGAAAAAAATTCACGCGGGACCCACTTAATATTAATTATAATAATATTATATTATTATTATTTTATTTTATTATTTAAAATATTAAAATATTATTAAAATTCTTTTTAAAAGGTTCACGGGGCTGAGTCACGGGGAGATTTTTTTTATAATTTTGGAAAATTACGTAAAACGACCCAGAGACGAAAATTACACTTAAAGACCCATTTTCCAACTATAAATAGACCTTCCATTTCATTTCATTCTTCACAACTTCTAAGAGCCTTAGAGAGAGGTAGAGAGAGAGAGAGAGTAGAGAGATATTTGCTTGAGAGTTATAATAGCTGGTTGGTGATTCGGGTATTAGCAAGTAACAGGTAACTCTGAATATTCTTCCTTATACTTGTGAATTATGTATGATTATAAATTTGTTTGTTTACTATTTTGGCAAGAATATTTAGAAAATATTTATGGTTTTAAGATCTGGTGTGGGAACTTTGACTTGCAAATCTGTAGAGGTACTATTTATACGTACGTTACTATTCACGTATACCGTATTACTATTCATTTTTACTATTCACATATACTGTATTTACTATTCATTTTACTATTCACGTATACCGTATTTACTATTCATTTTTACTATTCACGTATACCGTATTTACTATTCATGTTACTATTCACGTATACCGTATTTACTATTCATGTTACTATTCCCATATACCGTATTTACTATTCATGTTACTATTCACGTATACCGTATTTACTACTCATTTTACTATTCATGTATATACCGTATTTTACTATTCACAGATACGCATAGTATTTTACTATTCACATATACGCATAGTATTTTACTATTCATAAATACGCATTTCAATGTATATAATGGTATAATAATGCATTATTTTTTTTTTAGTAAATACATTCATCATGGCGGTTGTAATGTGATGGGTGGAGTAAGGAGGGAATTGAATGATAAGAATTGTTTATGCCACCACTCGGTGCACAGTGGATGGTACTTTTCAGGGCCTCATCTTCCATGTTTTCCTCTGGCCGGGATTTCATTGGAGATGTGGGACATGTGACACCTCCTTAGTTGTTATTTTAAAGGAGGGGAGCCATAGTCCAGATTTAAGCTCTATACCTTTGGCCGGGTGTATCTTAAGTTTTGGTGAGCTTGAAACCATCCAGTCAAATGAATGAGTTTCTATTGGACTATATGTTAGCCTATGGTTCCAGTCAGCGGTATACGGTTGGAAGGGGATATAAGGGAGGCTGCATACTGCATAGTGCATTTCTGAATTATTCAATAAAGAATGATGAGTATTTTGTAAAGGCATTTGATGTGAACAACGGTATATCAAAATATCTGAGTATATTAAATTCACATTATATTACCTTTTATTTTTGTCATATGTAATTTGCTCGTGTAAGGTAGAAATATTCAGTAGTTACTGAGACGTGGAATCTCATCCCATATTAACATTTTTCAGGTGATTATTCTAGTAGAGAGCAAGGGAAGGCACCTGTGGAGTGAGCTCTGGAAGCTCTTTTAATCTCCAATAAATTATGATATGTTATTTTATTTGCCATGAACCTAAGACTTCCGTTTTGTATTAAACTCTGAAATATTTTCTGGAATTTATTCTGATTATGTATTACGGGTTTTATTCGAAATGGTAACATTTTAAAAGGATTTGGATATTGTTGAAACCTTTTGGAGGTATTTTCAATATTTTGACCAAGTTTTTGGGTGATGAAAATGAGGTGTTACATTTTTGGTATCAGAGCTAAAGGTTCCATGGCAATTTTGTTTATTTTCTAAAGTGATTTCTTAAAAAAAAAATTTTTAAAAGTTTGTGGCAAATTAAATATCATAACATGAGCACTTCCCTTTGTTAGATTTAGAATTTATTTAGCTATTTTTATTTGTTTAGTGTCCTTATAGTATTAATCATAGGAGGAGATAATGGCAAGAACTCGAAGAACTAATTCAACCCCTGCTCCATCCCAAAGAGGTCTCCCTCCGCATCAAGATGGTCCCCATCCTCAGGATAACAATGCCCTTTTGGCAGAATTACGAGACGTCATCCTGGAGATGAGAGAGAAAGTGAATAGACACGAGGATGAACTAGCAAAAGGACGAGGCCAAGGTGGTAAGGAAGGAAAGGAGAAGGCTCTGGAAGTCACACCTTCTGACCATCAATCAAGGGGAGGAAGTCATTCTCGCACTGAAGATGGAGGTAGTAGCGGTTCTCATTCTCAATATCATTCCTTACCTATTACTGAGGTTTGGGAAAAATTTCGGAAGTTTACTCCACCGATGTTCGAGGGGAAGCTAGATCCGATTGCAGCACTGGAGTGGCTGAAGCGTGTAGAAAAGATTTTCAGAGTTATCGAGATTAGCTCACAACAAAAGGTGATGGTTGCTGAACAATTGTTGCAGAAAGCAGCTGAAGAATGGTGGGAAAGCACCAAAACAAAAGGAAATGTTGAGATGACGTGGGAAGAGTTTAAGGAAAAGTTCGAAAATTATTACTTTTCCCCTTCAATCAGAATAGAGAAAGAAACTGAATTCCTCACATTCAGGCAAGGGGAATTACATGAAGACGAATTTATTACTCGCTTTTTAGAGTTGTCTAAATTCTGCGGATATTCACAGAACAACTCTAAATGGTTGAGTGCTCGATTGGTTGAAAAAGCTAGACCAGACCTAAAAACAGCTCTATCACCGTTCCTTGATGAAACAAGGGATTTTGAAGAAATATGTGACAAACTGCGCACGATAGCAAGGAATAAACGAGAAGAGGAAGCTGAGAAGATGAAGGGTTTTCAGGCCAGATCTACACACCTCATGAGACCAACGGGAGGAGTTACTAAGAAGCAGAGTCACAACTTCAGTAATGTGAATACGCGGTTTAGCCAACCATCCAGAAATCACTTTGGTGGACCATCGAGGAGTTATTTTACTGGACCCCAAAGAAGTCATTTCAGCAGACCACCGAGGAGTCAATTCAAAGGACCTCAAAGGAGTCACTTCAGTGGAGGTCAGAGTTCATATAGGGGATCCACAGCTCCTGCTGCAAGCACCGCCAACAATCAGATGTGTGCCAAGTGTGGAAGAATACACCAAGGACCATGTGTGACGTGTTTCAACTGTGGAAAGCCAGGACACATTTCCAGATTTTGCGAGGAGGAGCCTCGAGGAGCCAAGGATGCTAGAACTGCAGTGCCAGGGAAAGTGTTTGCACTATCACATCAGGAGGCAAGTGCTTCACCAAATCTGATTAAAGGTATCCTCAAACTCCAAGGTCTTGAAGTAGAAGCCTTATTTGATTCTGGTGCCACACACTCTTTTATATCATACGACTGTGTGCCTCGATTGAATTTAAGAGTGAGTGAATTGCCTTATTATATGATTATTTCTACACCGGCGGGAGCTTCAGTAAAAACTTCTAGGGCTTGCTTAAATTGTACGATTGAGATTGATAATAGGATCTCAAATATAGACCTTGTTTGTTTACCCACGAAGGGTATCGATGTAATAATAGGAATGGATTGGTTGTCAGCTAATGACATCATCCTTGACTGCAAGAGGAAGACTATCTCTCTTGCGGATGACTCTATGAGTCATAGTAGACCACAATTGTTGTCTATAGTACAAGATGAAAAGCCTGTTCATCATGGTTGTCTTGCGTACATGGTGTTCTTCTCCATTCAAGTAGAAGTGGAGGAAGGGATAGAGAACATTGAAGTGGTGAAAGAATTTCCGGAAGTATTTCCGAAAGAAATGACAGGTTTACCCCCAGAGAGAGAAGTAGAATTTTCTATTGATCTCGTACCTGGAACGGAACCTATCTCTAAAGCTCCTTACCGAATGTCTCCATCGGAACTAGCAGAATTGAAGAAGCAGATCGAAGAATTGTTAGAAAAGGGTTTTATCAGACCCAGTGTATCTCCTTGGGGATCGCCCGTACTCTTTGTGAAGAAGAAAGATGGGAGCCTGAGACTATGCATTGACTATCGCCAGTTGAATAAAGTGACTATAAAGAATAAATATCCTTTACCCAGGATCGACGATCTACTTGATCAGTTGAAGGGAGCATCCATATTCTCCAAGATCGACCTCAGATCAGGTTATCACCAACTGAGAGTCAAAGCTGAAGATGTCTCAAAAACTGCATTCAGAACTAGATATGGCCATTATGAATTTCTTGTTATGCCATTTGGGCTAACAAATGCTCCAGCAGTATTCATGGATTACATGAATAGAATTTTCCGACCATATCTAGATAAATTTGTAGTGGTTTTCATTGACGACATCCTTATCTACTCTAAGGATGAAGAAGAGCATAAAGAGCACCTTAGAATCGTGCTACAAGTGTTGAAGGAGCACAAGCTCTATGCGAAACTGTCTAAGTGCGAATTTTGGTTGAAGGAAGTAAAATTCCTAGGCCATGTCGTATCGGCTGAAGGTGTTGCAGTGGACCATACTAAAGTTGAAGCAGTTCTCCAATGGGAACGACCAAAGTCCGTGACTGAGATCAGGAGTTTTCTAGGTCTAGCTGGCTATTATAGGAGATTTATCAAGGGCTTTTCGCAAATAGCTATGCCTTTGACTAAGTTAACAAGGAAGGGTCAACCATTTGTATGGGACGAAAAGTGTGAAGCAGCTTTCCAAAATTTGAAGACTAAGTTGACTACGGCACCAGTACTTATAATTCCAGATCCTGCTCAGACCTTTACTTTGTACACAGATGCTTCCAAGAAAGGTCTTGGGTGTGTATTAATGCAAAATGGTAGGGTAGTAGCTTATGCTTCTCGACAGTTAAGGCCACATGAAGGGAATTATCCTACTCACGACTTAGAACTGGCAGCAGTAGTGTTTGCTCTGAAGATTTGGAGGCATCACCTCTACGGTTCAAAGTTCGAGGTTTATAGTGACCACAAAAGTCTGAAGTACCTGTTCGACCAAAAGGAGCTCAACATGCGACAGAGGAGATGGATGGAGTTTATCAAGGACTACGACTTCGAATTGAAGTATCATCCAGGAAAGGCGAACGTTGTAGCAGATGCCTTAAGTAGAAAGACAATCCATGTAGCCCAGATGATGATCAGAGAACATAAATTGCTCGAGGAGATACCAAGTACATCTATTGATGTAATGTCAGGTTTGGTTGCTACCATGGAAGCATTAACTATTGAAAGCACAATTTGGAAAGAGATTAAATTCGCTCAGCTCGAAGATGAGTATCTATTAAACGTGAGGGAAGATATTGAAGAAGGAAAAGAATCGAAATTTGGGATCGATAGAGATGGGATATTAAGGTATAAAGGAAAAGTGTGCATACCTAATGATGGAGAAATAAAAAAGCTCATACTAGAGGAGGCACATCGGAGTAAATACACTATCCATCCTGGAGCAACCAAGATGTATCATGATCTTAAGCGGAATTGGTGGTGGCGAGGCATGAAGAAAGATGTGACTGACTTTGTCACTTGTTGTTTGACTTGTCAGAAAGTCAAGATCGAACATCGGAAACCTCCTGGATTATTAAAGAATTTGGATATCCCAGAGTGGAAATGGGACAGCATCTCTATGGATTTCATCATGGGGCTTCCTCTAACGACATCCGGACATAATGCCATTTGGGTAATTGTCGACAGGTTAACTAAGTCAGCTCATTTTCTAGCAATTGCAGCAGAATACTCATTGGAGAGACTAGCAAAGATCTACATGAAGGAGATTGTCAGATTGCATGGGATACCGAATAGCATCGTATCTGATCGTGATCCACGATTCACTTCACGATTTTGGAAAGCATTGCAGAATGCTATGGGAACTCGGATGAGTTATAGTACCGCTTATCATCCTCAAACTGACGGGCAGACTGAGAGGACTATTCAAACTCTGGAAGACATGTTGCGGGCTTGTGCAATCGAACTAAAAGGAAGTTGGGACGATCATCTTCATCTTGCGGAGTTTGCATATAACAATAGTTATCACTCCAGCATTGAGATGGCACCTTATGAGGCTTTGTATGGAAGAAAATGTAGATCTCCTATTTGCTGGACGGAATTAAATGAGCGAATTTTAATAGGTCCAGAACTTGTGGACGAGACGACTCAAAAGATTAAGGTGATTCAACAGAAACTTCTCACTGCTCAGAGTCGACAGAAGAGTTATGCTGACAAGAGAAGACGACCGTTGGAGTTCATGGTGGGCGAACATGTATTCTTAAGAGTCACACCAATGACTGGCATTGGTAGAGCAATACGAGCAAAGAAGCTTTCGCCTCGTTTTATGGGTCCTTATGAGATTTTGGAGAAAGTTGGACCGGTAGCTTACAGAATTGCATTACCTCCACAGCTTGCGAACCTTCACGATGTCTTTCATGTATCGCAACTGAAGAAATACCAACCGGATCCTTCCCACATTATAGAAGTAGAAGAGGTAGAACTCAAGGATAACATGACGTATAAAGCCGAGCCGGAGCGGATTGTTGATGCAAGGGACAAGAAATTAAGAAACAAGACCATTAGACTTGTAAAGGTCGAGTGGAAAGGAATGGCTCCCGGAGATGCTACTTGGGAAACGGAGGAGAGCATGCGACAAACCTATCCTCATTTATTTAAATAGGTTAGAATTCTTATTATAGCGAAATTTTGAGGACAAAATTTTCTTTTAGGAGGGGAGAAATGTAACATCCTGAATTTTGAATCTAATATCTTGAACATAAACCTATTTTGGGAAGACTAGTAGGCTCTATTTTTGGAAAGTGATAAATTTGAAATCCGTATTTTGTGGGCCCCGTGAATAGTATTTACTATTCACGTATACGTTTTTACTATTTACAAATACGTATTTAAAAAATATATATATATATATGTTATTCGCAAATACGTATTTAATACTTGAAATTTGTGAAATATGAATAGTGTTCACTATTCACAAATACGTATTTACTATTTAAAAATACGGTATTTACTATTCCTAAATACGTATTTACTATTCATGCGGGACCCACGGCCAAAATAATTCTCTGCAAACTTCCCGTGAGCGACAACCTTTCTCGTGAGTTTTGAAAAAAATTCACGCGGGACCCACTTAATATTAATTATAATAATATTATATTATTATTATTTTATTTTATTATTTAAAATATTAAAATATTATTAAAATTCTTTTTAAAAGGTTCACGGGGCTGAGTCACGGGGAGATTTTTTTTATAATTTTGGAAAATTACGTAAAACGACCCAGAGACGAAAATTACACTTAAAGACCCATTTTCCAACTATAAATAGACCTTCCATTTCATTTCATTCTTCACAACTTCTAAGAGCCTTAGAGAGAGGTAGAGAGAGAGAGAGAGTAGAGAGATATTTGCTTGAGAGTTATAATAGCTGGTTGGTGATTCGGGTATTAGCAAGTAACAGGTAACTCTGAATATTCTTCCTTATACTTGTGAATTATGTATGATTATAAATTTGTTTGTTTACTATTTTGGCAAGAATATTTAGAAAATATTTATGGTTTTAAGATCTGGTGTGGGAACTTTGACTTGCAAATCTGTAGAGGTACTATTTATACGTACGTTACTATTCACGTATACCGTATTACTATTCATTTTTACTATTCACATATACTGTATTTACTATTCATTTTACTATTCACGTATACCGTATTTACTATTCATTTTTACTATTCACGTATACCGTATTTACTATTCATGTTACTATTCACGTATACCGTATTTACTATTCATGTTACTATTCCCATATACCGTATTTACTATTCATGTTACTATTCACGTATACCGTATTTACTACTCATTTTACTATTCATGTATATACCGTATTTTACTATTCACAGATACGCATAGTATTTTACTATTCACATATACGCATAGTATTTTACTATTCATAAATACGCATATCAATGTATATAATGGTATAATAATGCATTATTTTTTTTTTAGTAAATACATTCATCATGGCGGTTGTAATGTGATGGGTGGAGTAAGGAGGGAATTGAATGATAAGAATTGTTTATGCCACCACTCGGTGCACAGTGGATGGTACTTTTCAGGGCCTCATCTTCCATGTTTTCCTCTGGCCGGGATTTCATTGGAGATGTGGGACATGTGACACCTCCTTAGTTGTTATTTTAAAGGAGGGGAGCCATAGTCCAGATTTAAGCTCTATACCTTTGGCCGGGTGTATCTTAAGTTTTGGTGAGCTTGAAACCATCCAGTCAAATGAATGAGTTTCTATTGGACTATATGTTAGCCTATGGTTCCAGTCAGCGGTATACGGTTGGAAGGGGATATAAGGGAGGCTGCATACTGCATAGTGCATTTCTGAATTATTCAATAAAGAATGATGAGTATTTTGTAAAGGCATTTGATGTGAACAACGGTATATCAAAATATCTGAGTATATTAAATTCACATTATATTACCTTTTATTTTTGTCATATGTAATTTGCTCGTGTAAGGTAGAAATATTCAGTAGTTACTGAGACGTGGAATCTCATCCCATATTAACATTTTTCAGGTGATTATTCTAGTAGAGAGCAAGGGAAGGCACCTGTGGAGTGAGCTCTGGAAGCTCTTTTAATCTCCAATAAATTATGATATGTTATTTTATTTGCCATGAACCTAAGACTTCCGTTTTGTATTAAACTCTGAAATATTTTCTGGAATTTATTCTGATTATGTATTACGGGTTTTATTCGAAATGGTAACATTTTAAAAGGATTTGGATATTGTTGAAACCTTTTGGAGGTATTTTCAATATTTTGACCAAGTTTTTGGGTGATGAAAATGAGGTGTTACACTATGCAGTATGCAGCCTCCCTTATATCCCCTTCCAACCGTATACCGCTGACTGGAACCATAGGCTAACATATAGTCCAATAGAAACTCATTCATTTGACTGGATGGTTTCAAGCTCACCAAAACTTAAGATACACCCGGCCAAAGGTATAGAGCTTAAATCTGGACTATGGCTCCCCTCCTTTAAAATAACAACTAAGGAGGTGTCACATGTCCCACATCTCCAATGAAATCCCGGCCAGAGGAAAACATGGAAGATGGGGCCCTGAAAAGTACCATCCACTGTGCACCAAGTGGTGGCATAACAATTCTTATCATTCAATTCCCTCCTTACTCCACCCATCACAATACAACCGCCATGATGAATGTATTTATTCAAAAATAATGCATTATTATACCATTATATACATTGATATGCGTATTTATGAATAGTAAAATACTATGCGTATCTGTGAATAGTAAAATACTATGCGTATCTGTGAATAGTAAAATACGGTATATACATGAATAGTAAAATGAGTAGTAAATACGGTATACGTGAATAGTAACATGAATAGTAAATACGGTATACATGAATAGTAACATGAATAGTAAATACGGTATACGTGAATAGTAAAATGAATAGTAAATACGGTATATGTGAATAGTAAATACGGTATATGAATAGTAAAATGAATAGTAAATACGGTATATGTGAATAGTAAAATGAATAGTAAATATGGTATATGTGAATAGTAAATACGGTATAAATAGTACCTCTACAGATTTGCAAGTCAAAGTTCCCACACCAGATCTTAAAACCATAAATATTTTCTAAATATTCTTGCCAAAATAGTAAACAAACAAATTTATAATCATACATAATTCACAAGTATAAGGAAGAATATTCAGAGTTACCTGTTACTTGCTAATACCCGAATCACCAACCAGCTATTATAACTCTCAAGCAAATATCTCTACTCTCTCTCTCTCTCTACCTCTCTCTATGGCTCTTAGAAGTTGTGAGGAATGAAATGAAATGGAAGGTCTATTTATAGTTGGAAAATGGGTCTTTAAGTGTAATTTTCGTCTCTGGGTCGTTTTACGTAATTTTCCTAAAAATTAAAAAGAAATCTTCTCGTGACTACTCTCAGCCGCCCCGTGATTCTTTTTAAAAAATTTAATAATATTTTAATAATATAATATAATATATATTATTTTATTATTATAATATAATATTATTTAAATAATAAATTATTATTGAGTGGGTCCCGCGGCCATTTTTTTCAAACTTCACGAGAAAGTTTGCAGAATTATTTTTGGCCGTGGGTCCCGCAAAATACTGATTTAAAATTTATCACTTTCTGAAAATAGAGCCTACTAGTCTTTCCAAAATAGGTTTATGTTTAAGATATTAGATTCAAAATTCAGGATGTTACACTGTGTGTCCATGCTTGTTTCATAGCCTTGAGTCATGATTGGTTAGTTACCCTTATGGACTGTGTATCCATGCTTTTAAGGCCTTGACCTATGCTTGGTTAGTTACCCTCGTGGACTATTTGGCCACGCTTGTCATTCATTCTGTAAGAAGTTCTATGAAAAGATGAGGTTTGATAATTATGTTTAATCAAAGGTTTTATTTCATACATGAAATTATTTGAATAACAGTATTTATATAGAGTTATATTTTATTCATGATCTTAAGGTTTTGAAATCGAAGTTATATGCAATATTGATATCATTAGAAGATATAAATGTTTTTACTCTTGTATTTTTAATGAATTAAAAGAATGAGACGTTATTCACCGGAAAATTTGTTTTATTTCAGATAGAATTGCCAATCATGTACCTCTTGCCGAGCGGTGAAGGGCCTTCTTAGTGCCTTAAAGCTTGCCGATTCATTTTGAAATGCTATTAGCTGATGTAATTATAAACCTAGACTTTTTGTATTAATATTAATGCTAAATGCTCCACGTAGTCAATAGGTAGGATCCCTATCTTCTTTGTGTTTGGAACATATGAATATTCTAAATTATGTTATTATGAGTATTAATTAGGATTTGTATATAAGTTTAAGACTTAAAGAATGTGAGTCCTCTCATATTCCGTGCCGGTCACCTCTTTAAGTTTTCAGGCATGACGAAAAACTTCTCAATCAAAAGTTTTTTTTAGGGGGGAGAATCTGATAAATTTTTATGTAGAGATCAAAAGTATCGGAACGCGTTGCAAAAATATAACACTTTTAATGAGGTATTTTCCCTAATTTTCTCACTTTTAATGAGGTACTTTTCCCTAATTTTCTCTTTTTAATAAAACAAAATTAGTCTTTACAACACTTTTAATGATTTTCTCTTTTTAATAAAACAAAACTAGTCTTTCCCCCAAATTTCTACAGAATTAATTAAAGAAGGAAATCAGTAATGAGGACTGAATTTATTTTCAAAATAAATTATTCTCACAAACTTGAACACATCAAATCCCTCACCTCAAATGCTGTTAAAAACTTTCATAGGCTTTATTATTCTTCAAACACAAGTCACCAAATTTATAGGGAGCAGTGTAGGATCCTTTTAATAAATATCTTGCTATCAATTTATACGCAGATTCTGTAAAATGAACACCATCCCAGTTTATGTATTTTGCCGGATCATCACAACAATTCACTCCTTCACCTCCACACGCGTTTGAAGCATTGTAATTGTATACCCCTCCACCTCCACAACAAGCTTTCAGACCCATAAAACCTGTAATTTATTTCATTAAATTAACACAAATCAGAATACTATAACAGCGTCCATGGTTAAATATAGTATAAAAGAAAAATCATTATGAGGTCTTAAAAAATGAATGTAATCACCAAAATGTCTAACAACAAGCAATGAGCACCATGGACCTATTATCATTTCCTAACTTTTTGGTGATTATATTTCGTCAACGGCCCCATAGTGATTTTTCCAAATATAAATGTCCAATCAAAGTGTTACCAAATTTTTTGGGAGATTGGTAGAGTGGCAAAGCAGCATTGTAATAATCAGCATATATGATATTGGCATGAGGATGAAGCTCTTGAAGCTGGTTTAGTTCAGCTTGGAGCCTTTGGTTGTAATATTCAGCAAACCTGTTTAACCAAACCAAGCATCCAGCTTCATCATAGTCATTCTTATGTTTGCTCTCATACAATGTTAAATAGAATGCACTGCATCCTATTGGGAAATTCCCAGGAACAACGAGCGTTTGAGCCCCTAAATCTATCAAATCCTGCGGCAAAAATCCAAGTCATTTCCATGAAAAGTATTAAGATACTCCCTCTAGTCTCTAGTATAAGATCTATTTCCAAAAATAATAATAATAATAATAATAATAATAATAATAATAATAATGAACTACAAACTAGATCATATATTAAGGAACAGGGAGTACAATACATACAACAAAAGGATGCATGTGTATTCCTAGCTGAAATGATTGTATAAGATTTTTTTTAAAAAGAAAAGGATCTTACACTTATTGTTGAAGAGATTGCATCAATCACATGAGGCACGTAAGTTTTGATCTCTGCGAAGCTCCTTCGCAGAGCGAAAGGTCCATTAAAGTCATTGCCTCCTATTTCTCCAACCAGAAATAGTGATTTCTCTAACACTTCCTTGCAGCCTGTAAGGTAAAACATTAATATGTTCCATAATGTTTGTATCAAAAGGGCCATGGGAAATTTGACTTTTCTAAACTTCAATTATACTTCCCACTTAACCTTTTTTTTTTTTTTGATAAAATATACTTTTAATCCTTTAAATTTAACACAAAAGCATACTTTTAGTCCCTTAATTTTATAAGGTATATTTTTGGTCCTAAAATTCTAACACTGTTAATGTTGCTAATGGAAAACGTTGACGCATTGAACTCAAGTGATGACTAATAACATTTAATTACACAAATTTTATATTTTCTTCAATTTACCTTTATTTTAAATTTAAGTTTGGGTAAAAGGGCAAAAATACACATGTGTTTTGCCCTAGGGAGCGCCCAGCACCACAAGAAATTTTCTGGACCAATTTTACACATGTGTTTTGTTTTTGGGAGCAAAAGTCACATTTGGGGTTAGTTGACCAGACGGTCAACGTCCATTTGGATGGCAATGAACAGTGACGCTGATGTGGCTGATGATTTAGAGAGAGAACATGCTAAATGGAAGGAAAAATGCCGACTCAGAACAAAACTCAGATCAAGCTCAAAAACTCAGATCAAAAACTCAGAACAAAAAAATCAAACTCAAACCCAGAACAAAAAAGGAAGAAAATCAAACTCAAATCAAGCTCAAATCATCAGCCAAATCATCAACGGCATAAACTCAGATCAGCCAAATCCGATGGAGTATTAAAAAGACCAAGGCATAAACTCATAACAAAAAAATCAAACTCAAACCCAGAATAAAAAAGGAAGAAAATCAAACTCAGATCAAGCTCAAATCATCAGCCAAATCATCAGCGACATAAGCTCAGATCAGCCAAATCCGATGGAGTATTAAAAAGACCAGGGCATAAACTCAGAAGAAAAAAATCAAACTCAAACCTAGAACAAAAAAGGAAGAAAATCAAACTCAGATCAATCTCAAATCAACCAAAAAAAAAAGTTAAAAAAAACCAAGGCATAAACTCAGAATGAAAAAATAAAACTCAAAACAAAAAAGGAAGAAAATCAAACTCAGATCAAGCTCAAATCAACCGGAAAAAATGTTAAAAAAACGAGGGCATAAACTCAGAACGAAAAAATCAAACTTCAAACAAAAAAAGGAAGAAAATCAAACTCAGATCAAGCTCAAATCAACCAACAAACTCAGATCAAGGCTCAAATCAAACTCAGATCAAACTCAAGAAGGCTCAAATCAAACTCAGATCAAGGCTGATTACAAGCCACAAACTAAACACAAAAACCAGGGCATGAACAACATAGAACATAAATCGACCGGACCAGATGAGAAGAGGGAGTAGATGAAAAGGGATCCAGGTTTGTAGCAGACCCAGTCGCAAATCAAGAAGCCACCGTCGACGACCCAGTCGCAAATCAAGAAACCGCCATCGACGACCCAGTCGCAGATCAAGAAGCCGCCATAGCCAGGCCACTGAAGATCGATTCACTCGTCATCCATCGTGATTCGCGACCTCAACCCATTTTGTCCAATGGTGCTGCGGGTAGAACGGCGGTCGACGATGATGAACACCGGTGGTGGGAAATGATGAACAATGGGAGAAAATTAGGGTGCTCAGATTTCCCAATTTGATCTTCTATTTCGCGTATGAGAGGAATTCGATGGGTAGTAATTTGGGTGTTTAAGTTTTTTTTTCTTTTTTAATTAACTTGTGAATCCCAGTCAGCATTTTCCCTTCCATTTGGCATGTTCTCTCTCCAAATCATCAGCCACATTAGCGTCACTGTTCATTGCCATCCAAATGGATGTTGACCGTCTGGTCAACTAACCCCAAATGTGATTTTTGCTCCCAAAAACAAAACATATGTGTAAATTTGGTCCAGAAAATTTCTCGTGGTGCTGGGCGCTCCCTGGGGCAAAACACATGTGTATTTTTGCCCCTTTACCCTTTAAGTTTAATAGTATTAATTACATAGTCATCACTTAAGTTTATGCCGTTATCACTTAAGTTTGCATTTTCCGTTAGCAAAATTAACGATGTTAGAATTATAAGACTAAAAGTATACTTTCTAAAGTTAAGGGACCAAAAGTATATAGTATTATGTAAACTTAAAGGACAAAAAATATATTTTAATCTTTTTTTTTTAGAAATTAAAGAAGTTAAATAAAATACTTTAAAGTATTTATATTTATCGTTTTCCTCTAAACTAATTTATCTTATTTATAAACGGATATATAAGCTGATAATACAGAACACGTGTTATGATTTTTGATTCTTTAATTTCTTAAAAAAAAGTCAATTAATTATTATATTAAGATTGTTGAGGAACTTACTAGAGTAAGAACTGCATATGGAAGGCAATAATTCCTTGAACCAGCCCAACTGAACACTGAGAGAATCATTAGTACCTATGACACCATAAATGCCTCTCTCTTCAAAAAAACTTAAATCCAAAGCAGTTGCTCCAGCAACAGCAAAATTCACTCCCTCCTCTTTGGTCCGATTACTTATTTGACCATTCGTAACTCCCAGATATGGTTTCACTAACGGAATGCTTAAAGATTCAGCTGCGCAGAAACAACAATTTACACATAAAAAACCAGATGTTTGAAGAGAGAGGGGGGGGGGGGGGGGGGAAAGCATTGATATATTTTAACATGGGGGGGGGGGGGGGGGATAGGCCATGTTTAAGGATATGATAGTAAACAGATCATAGATAGATTAAGTCAAGATGTGAGTGTTACCGATGAAATCAATGATAAGACGGCCATCGGAGCATCTTCCGGTGGGGTGACCAAAATAAGTTTCACCGTAAGGAGGGCGGCAGCAATGGTGGAGATGCGGTGGTTGGGAGATGAAAAACAAGTTTCCGGTATCAGCAAGTGAGTCACCGAAGCTGAAAATGGATGTGTAGGGCATCCTGTTGAACTGGCAATGAATGATAGAAACGTCGCTATAGATAGTAAAAGGGCTATAGTATTTTGTTGTTGCAGAGTCCAAAGTGGAGAAGATGAAGGAGAAGAAGCCATTAATGGTTAGGTAGGAATAATTAACCACTTGGAAGAACAATAGCAGATTTTAAGGGAATCAATTGTTGTTATATGGTTCAATTTGACTTTACTTTTGTTGTGTTTCAACTACCGTAGATTCTTAAAACAAATAATCTTTAGCGTTGAAATCATGTGTTTCTTAAAATCAAACTTTTAAATTTTAATCTTTGAATCATCTGTACGTCACAAGATTAGCTTTCGAATAAAAATATCTCCCCCAAGATTAAACAGTTCTCAAATAATTGAACGAGGACTAATTAATTAATTGCTCTTTGATTCGCCATGATTTCAACTACTCCCTCAGTTGATTAATATATTATACAAGTGTTAGTTGGACGTTGAATTTTATCCTTCTGTTTTTTGCCGACTTTGGATTTGGTCCTAAAGCATAAAAGGAAGTGATAAATAAACATGAGACGCCAACAGAGGAAAATAATCAATAAAAGGTGTTGATAATAAATGAGTAGCATAGACATGTTGTCTTTTTCTGACTCAAAATTTGTTATTGCATGTTACGCACTTATTATAAGATTTCTTTTATTATATCCTCTCTTAAAACTTCCAGATTTGTTTTTTCATAAAAGGATAACTATAACTCTTTTTTGTTTCCAAGTTTCAATTTGGTGTGTATCACAATGTTGAGCCCCACAAGAACCAGTTTTGCTGCCCATCGTATGGATGGGTATCATGTGCTTAGCAGATATGAACTATCTAGATCTACTCTTGTTGGTCCTTATTTAATTTTCTTAAAAAATTATTTTAATGTGTATAAAATCTAATAATGCTATTATAAATATCCTTTAACTATCATATTATTTTTTAAAAAAATTAATTTAATAATCATCAACTGAAAAAAAAAAAAAAAAAAAAAAAAGATGATTCAAATCAAATCTAGATGATCTAGATCTGCTATGTGCATGGTGCCTATTGTAACACCCCAACTTTTCTAAAGCATTTTCGAAATTATTTGATCAGAGTTCAAAATAATTTAACCAGAGTTGAGCAACGAAATGATTTTAAATACAAAGTAACTGATATTCAACCACTGTAGTGTACTGGTTTGTTGATACAAAGAGTTCGAAAGACTATACATATCTACAGGACTTTCTCCAGCTAGTCCTTCTGCCTGCTGCTTACCCTTGTTTCTGTTTCTGTTCACTCCGAAAATCCTGAAGCTACAGAAAGAGCTGAGGTTCAATACCCATTGAACCTCAGGTAACGGTTAACCTCATGCTTATGTATCAAATATGTATGACAGATATTCATGTCAAAACAGCAATAATCACATACATTATTCTCATATTCACATAATAACATAACACAGCCACTGCAATATGCATGTTATTATAGTCTGCACTATTCACCAGTGCCACGGTGTACATCCGTGTCCTCAGCGCTAGGAAAACATAACGGCGTTATCAAGACTATAACCCGTATCAAGTTGTATGTGTATGATCAATTTTCAAAAACAGAATTTCAGACTATCTATCACATATAAGCATACCATAAGCATCAGAGTTAAGGTTACAATACGCGTCCGTACCTTCCTTCCACGTGAATAGTAAATTACTATTCATGTATACGGCACTATTCATATATACGGCACTATTCACGTATACGGCACTATTCACGTATCCCCAAACTTCCTTTGAATCTGACTCCGGAATCCTCGGATATCCTATAATATCATTTTTATCAGTGACCATTAATTTTCAGCATTTGCGGAAACTATGTTGGATATTCACTATTCATGTGAATAGTACCAGTAAAAATATTTTTACCGTGCCGGTAAATATTTTTTACTGTGCCAGTAAATAATATTTACTGTCCAAGGATAATTCTTTTCTGATGTGACAGATCAGACTAAGCTGCAGCCACAGAGCATACTCAGAAAAACTCTATCTGGCATTTCTACTATAATTACCAAAAGAAACTACCAAATATTAAGACTAGAGACCAAAGAACTTACCCTTGAAGTTCCTGCTCATTCTCTCCAGCTTCAAGAACTTTACTCTAAACTCTCTCTCTAACTCTAAGAATTCTCACTCTTCTCTTAAACTCAACTGTTGTTCTCTGAGTTTGGTGTGAAGAAAATGAAGAAATGAAGCCTCTATTTATAGTGAAAAAGCATGACACTATTCATACTTTATCAGGTCAGATTTTGGCCGTTGGATCTTGACTTTAAACATGGCTTCATCTCAACCGTCCAATCCATTTGCTTACGTCATCGATGACGTCATCGATGACGTCATCGATGACGTCATCATGACGATGACACTTTCTTACTCTTTTGCATTTATCCTATAAAGATTCCCTGATCGGTGTTCTAATCGCGTTATATTAGAAATTCTCAAGAATCCGGAAGCACAGCCTTGTAGTTCTATTTTTCCTCTTCAGAAATATCTGGGTCAACTAAATTTTTGATCCTATTTAGGGTATTCCGTAACCTGCCGAAGATTTTAAGTCGGACACTGACGGTTACAGAAATTACTTCGGGTGACACCATCTTCTAGACAAAAATTCACTGATTCATAATTTGTGCAGTTGTTTACTACTTAGTTCAAGGATTTTGAATTATGATTTATTTCCTACAGATTCCACTATCTGTCCTGCTTCAAAATATCGGTTCAACCTATCTCAAATAATCATTCCGCCGATTACGGAAATGACTTCGGAGATAACCCACTCTGAGATAAAAATTCACTTATTTATAATATACCCTTACTTTAAAAACCTAATTCACGGTTTATTGGAAATAATTTTATTTCTATTATTTTCCAAAGTATAAGATATTATATTTTAATAATATTATTATTGAGTGGGTCCCGCGTCAAATTTTTCAAAATTTCTCCCGTGAATGTGTCGGCAGGAGGAGAATTATTTTGACGTGGGTCCCGCATGAATAGTAAATACGTATTTTCAAAAAGTGAATACGTATTTAGGAATAGTAAATACCGTATTTTTGAATAGTAAATACCGTATTTGTGAATAGTAAATACTTTTCATATTTCTCAAAATATCGATTAAATACCGTATTTATAAAAAGTGAATACGTATTTGTGAATAGTGAATACTATTCATGTACGTATTTGTGAATAGTAAACACTATTCATGTCCAATAAAATACTGATTCTAAATTCATTTTCAAAAATAGGGTCTAATAGTCCTCCGAAAATAGGCTAATTTTCTAGTCTTTAGGTCCAAAATTCAGAATGTTACAATTCTCCCCCCGTTCAATAAATTTCGTCCTCGAAATTTGACAATATAAAATCAAAAGGTTATCTAGACCTCTAATATACTTCTTCCTTATACATGCTTATCTAGCATACATCCTACTATTCAATGCTCCATTAAACTGGGAACATTTCACAAATGCTCCATTTCATTTTCTATAATTCAACCTCTTCCTTTGTACTAGCATGCCAACTAGTGATCCAGGAAAAATTCTATTTTCTGGGTTTGTCTATCACTCCAATTCTCTTAATTCTGGTACCAAGTATCATCATAGATACTATTCTCATCATCATTTCAAATCTTCGGATTCTCTCCGGTTCATCTAATATTATTAGAAAGTCACCCTTCCCAAGATTACTATCACCTTAGCACGCTTACGCTTCAAAATCCTATTTTCAAATGTCAATTCCGACATCTTGAGTCAGTTGCACATCTAAGACAGATTTCTTAGATAAATGTGCGTATAAACGTCCAAACTTATTTTCTTGAAAACACAGCTAGCAATAAATGCCATAGCGATTTCTGTCTGCAAAGGTCTAGGAAACTGCGACCCCTAACGGTGGCTAGGGTGCACTAGGGTGCGGTGCCATAAAATTTTCCGCATAACAACAAAGTCTGCACTATTCTGAGCCAACGACAGATGAGAATCCGATGCTGCTTAACAAAATCTAGACGTTGCTAGCCCAGCTATAAATCGAGTAAAGAAAGAGTAAATGTTTCATGTTCTCTCAAACTTCACAAAATATTCATTTCCTCTCCGATCGTAATCTTCACTATAACCTTCCACATTATCCTTAAACATGGCCGGTTCAAGTAACTCTATTCCAGTCTCCGATTCATTCAACCCTTTCTTTCTTGAAGCCTTACTTCATGACTATCAGACTAACATGTTGTCTGATTTGTCAAACAATGCATCATACCCTTATTCTTCTTTATTTCCCCAAAATCCCGTAAGTATGAACGTTCATCCATCTGCCTCAACGATTAACATTCCTACTCCTCCTCCAAGGATACAAGATTCTATTTTTACAACTACTAACAGAAAGGAATCTGAAGCAGGTCCATCAAGGCGACCTGTCCAAAGGTGTCGTAATGTGGCAGAACTTATGGAGTCTACGGTACCTTCTCAACCAAGGAATCCTGCTTCTACCTTGACTGAGACTACTAATCCATTTTCATGTGGTTGCTGCCATGTTCTACGAGAGATTATTCATACCAATGGACTTCAATACCATAAACTTGAAGTTCATGGGAGGATTGGTATGATATGCCACGCTGTCTTTCACCAGGACGTACAAGGAGGTTCTTTCAGTCCTCAAGTATTTGACTTTGGTAAGAAGAATTTAGATGATGTCAAACATTTTCTAGAAAATTATTGTTTGAATCAAAAATCTTTAGGGTATGTCCTGGTGTCGGATCCCATATCAGCCTACTATGAGGCTCTCTGTGTTGGTTTGGAATGGACTAAAAATCAAAATGAACTCCCTAATAGTTCATTTCCAACCAATACAGAAAATATATCCAATAAAGGAAAAGAGCTCATGGTTGTAAATAATAATCCTTCAGTCCCCATACCTAGTAATCCATACCGATCAAGAGCTGAACAAAATATTAGAGCTGCATCAATGTCAATAGATGATCTTAGAGACTTCTTCCATTTACCTCAACAAGAAGCGGCTCAACAAGTTCGTCTATGCAAAAATGTTCTAATGAAAATATGCCATAGGGGAGGAATAAAGCATTGGCCGTATGTAAAAATTCGAAGCACTATGAAGCAAATAGCTAGATTGAGAAAAACAATGTCTTCTGATGGTCCTCTCTCAAGTGCAGCCGCTCAGGAAGAAATTAATAGACTTAAACTTGAGATAGTCGAAGCTTGCGGTGGGATTGTACCAACTGTTGTTCTTGATGCTTGAATTAATATAGTCTACTCTTCTTAGCCTTCTTGCTAATGTTTGTAATCTCTTATTCTAGGATTCATAAGGATTTTCGAGTTTTCCTGCCAAACTCAGCTTTATCTTATTAAATTCAAACTTAAGCCAGTTATTCTGTATAATCAAGACTATGTCCGCATTCTGTTATGGTATTGTCATCTGTTACTCATATAAATTAGCTAGGTAAGTGTAAATCTAGCGAAAATCTCTTCATACTTTTTACAACGGCAACAAAATGAATAACCATCAAATAGGGGCTTAGTCTTTCAATCACTTTCCTAGACACCAATAAAAATATTCATCCCCTAGAAAGTAATTTGGGCCTACAGAATCCAATATTCAATAAATTTTCTTGTCTCATTTTCAAATTTTCAAACATGAAAAATTTTCCGTGGTTTCAGTACATTTCACAATCTGCACTATACCACAAAGTAATAGTGCTATAACATTTTTAAATTTAATCGCTGCCATCACAAATTCGTGAAAACATTTTTCACTGCCGGATCATTTTCAAAAACTTTTATTACCGGCACATATCTTTGAGGAAGCTAATTTATTTCACAAAATTTTACAATTGAGAGTACACACCATTATTTTAACCATTTGGTACAGTGAGCGCCTTCTCCCAATCCCCAAATCCAGTTTTAACAGTATTATCAACAATGTGGGAGAACCTCCGCCCCTTTCTCAGGAGACCCAGTGTTCACACTGGCACATAAAGTAGCAACCCTATCTAGCGGAACTCAGTCCAGTCATAGACAGTCAGGTTGTACTAAACAAAACATATGCCCTCGGCAAAGTGTTATGGATTGGGTGCGTTCACTGTTGGTGCGATTTCCATTTTCTCAAACAAAATCCCTCCAAAAACTTTTTGTTCAAAGAGAACATTTATCAAAGGCCAGCGATTTCAAACGTTTTAAAACATCTGGCAGACCCAGCAAACTGTGTACATCTACAACAGCTTCTGTCCTTCCAGTTTTGTACTGACTTTACCACAACATAGTTGAAAACTCAGTTTCAAACTCTGGGTTCTAACAAAACCGTTTGTACAAGACAACATCATAACCATCACTGTGGTCTCAAATTCTGTTGAAAAATATTTCATTTGAAAACTCGATTTCACAAATTTGAAAGTAAACTCCGAAAATTTCAAAATAGCAGGTGCATTGGTAAGTTCAAAAATTCAATTTTTTTTTTTTAAAACCTTACTTAGGAATCAGACAACTAACATTAGAAGGTCATTACTAACTACATACATCCGGACCTCTGTTCTTGACTACTCAAACCATATGTATAATGTTTAGTTTGTTCTACTTAACTCATCTGGCTATTCCAAACTTTGCCCGTTATCCTCGGGTTTTACAAGCTTTTTGGGACACTTCTCGTATTTGTTGTCTAACAATATGTACTATATAGCATTGGAGTAAACCATGGTGATATACTAGATTACTTAAACCTTCACTCTGGGGAACCTATTCGATGTGAGACTCATTATAATTTACTTACCTTGAGAACTGATGCACTGGTAACTCTACTTTATGGTTCATTGTCACGGCGGCCCCACTCTACGGTTCGTCGTCACGGTGGCTCTGCTCTACGGCACATTACTCGGCGCTTCACTCAGTCTTCGCAGACCAGTCAGCTTTTCCGGTTAGCATCCTCTGTAGGTAAGCCTCCTTGATCAGAACTCCCCGTAGGTATCCTTCTCCGATTAAACTTTCCATAAGTAGCGCCAGTGATCGTCTTTGAATCATTATAATGAGAACTCAAATCTTAACAGGTTCCTATCCTTTAGTAGTTTCATAAACCGTTGTTTCTATGTCTGCCATCTTATCTAGGGTCATTCTATTTGTGGACTTTCACTTTCTATTTAGCTCCAAGCATAATTCTTAACTCAATTTTCCCTATCGGGTAGCCACTTACTTTAAAGGGAATTTATTAGCCACTAACATCTCTATGATTCTTGGTCCCACCTTGAGACCATAACCTGGTGGCTACTGAGGTTTCCAACTTTCGTATGGTTCTGTTAAGGAACTATCTCTTAGGTATTTGGAACCTAGGCAAAACTCACTCATATTTTCTAAGGGTTCCCACTCTCACAGGGGTCATAGTTCTGAGATTTCTCTCGCCTAAGCAATATTAACTTCATAATGTCTATTGATTCTTGGTACTAATATTGGTATGCTTACTACTGGGTACCTACAACTCTCATAGGCACTAATATGACATAACTGTCTCCCCAGAATTACTGGGTACTTTCCCTCTTCTGTCAATTGATCACCATCGTCAAGGACTTAATCAAAAGATCTTCGTCCCCGGAGCCACGCCCCTTTGCACGCATGGTGTCTGGCCTCTACAAGGTAGGGATTTTCTTCTCAGGGTACCTTAACAAGTTATTATTTTGACAAGGACATTAAATCGATAGGTTACTATCCAAGGGAAACCTAAACAGTAGGTTATTATTTACCGGAAAACTTAAGTCATACCAACTTCTCTGTACTACTTCCCTTGAAACTCTGGGCAGGGATTTAACTTAGACTCCAATTCCCATATCAAAAGTCTTAAAGTTCAACAATAGAAACCATATTCTATGTCATCCTTTCTATATCAGGGTTTTAATCTCTTAACCCTTTTCCTTAGGGTGTACGTCCTTTTTGTATCACAACACCAGTATTATATCAGTACTTGTACTTGTTTTTCGAAATACTTTTAAAACCATGGCTTAGAGCCTAACTTAGTTAGTCAAACCGATTGGCCAGGTAGGCGTCTATCATGGGAGCCTCACCGTGCTAGGGTGACTGATTGGCTGATCCACATAGACTCGGCCCTACCTTCGGCACCAATGGTTTACTGTAACTGAGTCGGGTTCATACCAGATAAAACACTTTTGAAAGCTTAGAACCTAACTCCGCTACTCAGACAATCCGACTAGGCAGGTGTATTTGTGGAAGGCTCGACGAATTCAAGGAAACTGATTGCCAACCACAAAACCCCTTTCTAGATATCGGACTGTTTGGAGTAACTTAGTTAACTTCGTGCCAGAATGCCTGCTCTGATACCAAAATGTAACACCCCAACTTTTCTAAAGCATTTTCGAAATTATTTGATCAGAGTTCAAAATAATTTAACCAGAGTTGAGCAACGAAATGATTTTAAATACAAAGTAACTGATATTCAACCACTGTAGTGTACTGGTTTGTTGATACAAAGAGTTCGAAAGACTATACATATCTACAGGACTTTCTCCAGCTAGTCCTTCTGCCTGCTGCTTACCCTTGTTTCTGTTTCTGTTCACTCCGAAAATCCTGAAGCTACAGAAAGAGCTGAGGTTCAATACCCATTGAACCTCAGGTAACGGTTAACCTCATGCTTATGTATCAAATATGTATGACAGATATTCATGTCAAAACAGCAATAATCACATACATTATTCTCATATTCACATAATAACATAACACAGCCACTGCAATATGCATGTTATTATAGTCTGCACTATTCACCAGTGCCACGGTGTACATCCGTGTCCTCAGCGCTAGGAAAACATAACGGCGTTATCAAGACTATAACCCGTATCAAGTTGTATGTGTATGATCAATTTTCAAAAACAGAATTTCAGACTATCTATCACATATAAGCATACCATAAGCATCAGAGTTAAGGTTACAATACGCGTCCGTACCTTCCTTCCACGTGAATAGTAAATTACTATTCATGTATACGGCACTATTCATATATACGGCACTATTCACGTATACGGCACTATTCACGTATCCCCAAACTTCCTTTGAATCTGACTCCGGAATCCTCGGATATCCTATAATATCATTTTTATCAGTGACCATTAATTTTCAGCATTTGCGGAAACTATGTTGGATATTCACTATTCATGTGAATAGTACCAGTAAAAATATTTTTACCGTGCCGGTAAATATTTTTTACTGTGCCAGTAAATAATATTTACTGTCCAAGGATAATTCTTTTCTGATGTGACAGATCAGACTAAGCTGCAGCCACAGAGCATACTCAGAAAAACTCTATCTGGCATTTCTACTATAATTACCAAAAGAAACTACCAAATATTAAGACTAGAGACCAAAGAACTTACCCTTGAAGTTCCTGCTCATTCTCTCCAGCTTCAAGAACTTTACTCTAAACTCTCTCTCTAACTCTAAGAATTCTCACTCTTCTCTTAAACTCAACTGTTGTTCTCTGAGTTTGGTGTGAAGAAAATGAAGAAATGAAGCCTCTATTTATAGTGAAAAAGCATGACACTATTCATACTTTATCAGGTCAGATTTTGGCCGTTGGATCTTGACTTTAAACATGGCTTCATCTCAACCGTCCAATCCATTTGCTTACGTCATCGATGACGTCATCGATGACGTCATCGATGACGTCATCATGACGATGACACTTTCTTACTCTTTTGCATTTATCCTATAAAGATTCCCTGATCGGTGTTCTAATCGCGTTATATTAGAAATTCTCAAGAATCCGGAAGCACAGCCTTGTAGTTCTATTTTTCCTCTTCAGAAATATCTGGGTCAACTAAATTTTTGATCCTATTTAGGGTATTCCGTAACCTGCCGAAGATTTTAAGTCGGACACTGACGGTTACAGAAATTACTTCGGGTGACACCATCTTCTAGACAAAAATTCACTGATTCATAATATGTGCAGTTGTTTACTACTTAGTTCAAGGATTTTGAATTATGATTTATTTCCTACAGATTCCACTATCTGTCCTGCTTCAAAATATCGGTTCAACCTATCTCAAATAATCATTCCGCCGATTACGGAAATGACTTCGGAGATAACCCACTCTGAGATAAAAATTCACTTATTTATAATATACCCTTACTTTAAAAACCTAATTCACGGTTTATTGGAAATAATTTTATTTCTATTATTTTCCAAAGTATAAGATATTATATTTTAATAATATTATTATTGAGTGGGTCCCGCGTCAAATTTTTCAAAATTTCTCCCGTGAATGTGTCGGCAGGAGGAGAATTATTTTGACGTGGGTCCCGCATGAATAGTAAATACGTATTTTCAAAAAGTGAATACGTATTTAGGAATAGTAAATACCGTATTTTTGAATAGTAAATACCGTATTTGTGAATAGTAAATACTTTTCATATTTCTCAAAATATCGATTAAATACCGTATTTATAAAAAGTGAATACGTATTTGTGAATAGTGAATACTATTCATGTACGTATTTGTGAATAGTAAACACTATTCATGTCCAATAAAATACTGATTCTAAATTCATTTTCAAAAATAGGGTCTAATAGTCCTCCGAAAATAGGCTAATTTTCTAGTCTTTAGGTCCAAAATTCAGAATGTTACACCTATCAAAATGATAGGCACCAAAGCTAGTTCCAATCATCACATGATTGTTACAATTAGATGATATTTCCACAATCCAAATTTAAAGTTTTTAACTTATAATTTCTCAAATGATAATTTAATTATTAAGCAACATTAATAACGTTATTTTTATTTTAGTATGCATATATTAAAATACAAAAAAAAACATTAAATTTGGACGTCAAAAAATCAATTTGGAGAGTTTAGTTTGATGATGAGCAGTTGAGCACCCCACGCACCTGAAAAGTATGATGCTCAGATCTTTATTCTATAGGAGTCTCTCAGAGATGGGATTCTCATTTAGATTTCACTTACTACGTTTCAAATACTCTACTTCGTTCTCTTTATTTGATGCTCGCTTCCGTTTTTATAAGATGCTACTATTGGTTATATGGGTATGTAAGTATGTTACTTTTTATAAGATATATATCAGATGTATAAACATTTAATGTATATTTTTTTTTCTTTTACCCTCAATTAGTTATGTCTTTCTCCTTATTCCCGCTCATTCTCTCTTATTACTCATTCTCTCTCTCTCTCATCCACCTTCTTTATAAATAAGGATGTTTTTTGAAAAATAAGTTACATTTTTTTTTTAATATTTATTGTCTTTAACTAATTTTAATTAACTTTTTTATTTACATAATTTGATTATTGGTATCTTAAAAAAGAAACAAAGGGAGAATTAGTAGTATAAAGACATCCTTCAAAATATGGTTAGACACTAAATGTAGTCATATTTGCCAGTGGAGATTCGACCATTAATTTTTTTTTTTATATATATAAAAATTTTAGGACAAGGGTTGGATTCACCCATAGTCCAAAGGTAGGGCGCTTGGACCCCAGTCCACAGGACATACTAGGTTAGAGAGTACACATGCATCCATCTCTTCTCAGCGTTTCCACTGCTTTATAGACTCCTAAGATGCCTTTCCTAGTGCCTTGACTAACTTCAAGATCAAATCCCCTCCCTTTAAGTGAAAAAGTCTAACCCCTTCATTAGTTGAACCCAAAAACAAGGGGTGACCATTTTTTTTTGGTACAATGCGAGGGGAGAGGGGATTCGAACACGGGACCTGAGGGAAGATATAAGGCATCTCAATACCATCAGCTGTGCCACTGCACTGCTGTCCTCGGTGGTAGGGGTGACCATTAATTAGTTATATTGTGACTTGTGAAAGACTAACTCTTTCCATATGAAACCCCTCATTGGTGATAGTGAGCTGGGTTGCCTAAATGGAACTCATGTTAAGTGAGTTGGGCTTCTTGCTTTCTTTTTTATGTTTGAATACAATGAAATTGGGCTTCTTGCTGCTTCTTTTTATTTTTGGCGAATAATACAAGGCAAAGCCAGGCTTCTTGCTTCTTTATCATGAACTAAACTATTGTCTTTATTTAGGTGAGTGGGTTCAGAACTAGAAAAAAGGGGGTCTCCAATTAAAAGTCCAATAAGCAAGCAGAAAAACGTTAAATAAAAAAATAATCAGGGAGCTTATCCCCTGAGTAAAGGAAATTTTTTTCGCCATAAAGCCAAATATATTACATAACTTTTTAGGTATGTGGTATCAAAGCCTGATTTTTCTTGTAGACTTGTTGCGCTTTTTGCTAGGTGGACAAATATTACCTGACTTTTCATGGTTTCTTAATGCTGAAGAAATGGAGAGAATATATCTTTGAGCAAAGCTTCAACCTTTGAGAGAGGAGCTCTCAATCATATTGAACACCCACACATGCTAAATTTAGAATATGATTCATTTGCAAGGTTTGATAAGTTAAAGTCACACACCAAGTACACTTGCCTAGTTTTAACATTATTTCCCAATTATTCTACAATACGTTTTTTTTTTTTTGGGCTGAATAAATACATCAAAATGACAATTATGTTACAGAAGTAGAGGGGTGTTCCAAACCGAACTTCCTACTGAGGATTTGGAGGTCGACTATTAGCAGCAGCCACACGAGAACCCCATTCTAGTAACTCTTTGCTGGTGTCATCTTTGTGTGAAAACACTTCTATGAAACAAAGTGAATCTTTCTGAGGCCCGGTAGCTGCGGCAATCGCTTCGATGAGGTCCTCCTCTGTGCGCACCTACATTCACAAAAATGAAAGATCAATGTATTATAATATAGTCAGTTTCACATCGACTAATTAAAAGATGAATTAAAAGTATATAACCTTCACACAAATCCAATCAAATTGGCTTAAACTAATAGAAAGATAAACCTAATATATATCATATTTATAAAAGTTTAATACAGTGAACCAGTTAACTGTAGAAGAATTGAACAAAATGTTTCTATACATTGAAGAGGTTACAGATTACTATTATCCAGAAGTAAAGGAATGGAGAATGTAAGATCATTTTTACGAACCTTAGCCGTCCAGCATTTGCCTTCTGAATTATGTATGGCATTTACAAAACCAGCGTAGTCCCAGTTCTTAATCACATTGTATGGGCCATCATGGATCTCAACTTCAATGGTATATCCTCCATTGTTAATGAGGAATATGATGCTTTTTTGTCCACATCGGATCATCGTCGAAATATCCTGTGCTGTTACCTGAATAATCAGATGATGATGATGTTAACATGCTTTGTTAAATTATATTATTAAAACTAGTAATGACAGCAAAAAAAGTTCTTTTTTTCTTTGATTCTACTTATAAGCTGATGTGACTAACCTGAAAACTCCCATCGCCAATACAAGCAATTACACGCTTAGAATTTGCCGCCTGTGCATATCCAAGTGTTGCACCAACCGACCAACCAATAGATCCATACTGCATCTGGAATTCATAACTGAAAGACAGGATTTCACAAGGATAATTTTAATTTAGATATCATGGAGAGAGAAATAAAAATAGTAATAAATAAAAATTCCTTCACCTAGAGATTGTGAGCCTTACCCACAATTCTCAGGGAGACGAAGCTTTTGACAGTTGAACCAAGAATCTCCAGTTTCAGCTATGACAGCAGTGTCTCCACTTAGCATGTCCTGTTGACCAAATAATTACTGAATTTTACTAAATTGAAAAAAACATGTAATTATACTGTAGTTCCCAAGAAACAGATTCATTCACAAGCAATCAATGGACATGAATACATGGCTCATGAGGGTTCTGATATGGTTTTACTTTCTTGATATATCAGAGAAGGATTGTTATGTAAGCTTGAGAGAATTTTTAGGTTATTTGATACTGCCCTACATGTATAGTTCACTAGGCTCAAATCCGAGTGGAGTACATTCACAAAAGTCACAGCTACCTTGTACTAGAAGCAAGCACTATTATAGATTAGTTGTAAAGATAGATTAACAAGCAAAAGATGAAGCAGGCAGCAAAGTAAGAAGTTTGGGAAAGAAAAGGTTTCAATTATCAGTAGTTCTTTCCTTCACCTACGCTCTGTACTATATTGCAGATGATTCGTTCTAAGTCTTCTACCATGAACAAGAGGAAAATGATTTTTTAGAGGGGGGGGGGGGGGGGGGGGGGAAAGCTGAGGGACAAAATGTAGTTCTGTTTTTACTATAACTAGCACACGTAAGTTTTCATTCAATGAAAGGGTTAAAAAGACACCTTGTTATACAAATTGCAAAGATTATGCTCTAATAAAGCAGTGAGAACAAGTCTTGATCCTTCATGAATGTACTTAATGCACAATCCATTAGAATAGAAGAAGCAGAATTCTATAGCCTTTAGCATCATACCTGAACGTGCTTGAATAGAACATTAATTCTAAGAGGTTCATTCTTCCCCTTCTTCAAAGGTACACCAGGAGGCACGTAAATACGCCGGTAATTCTCCAAGGCCGTGCTGTTTTTCTTGAGCTTCTTGGCCAAAGCAGATAAGAAATCAGCCATGAAAACCCATCCAAGAGAAGGACCATTGCCAATGGTGATCCGGTTAGGCTGCACTACAACCGTTTTCTCCTTCTTTATCAGCAACGAGTATCCCACGGAGCTGTAGTCATTGAAGATGGGGCCGACGAAAACATATGCATCAGCAGATTCCACAATCTCACCACAAAAGCTAGTACTTATAGCTCCCCAGTATGTTCCAATGAAGTGAGGATGATGCTCTGGCACAAGTCCCTTCCCTGATGGCATCACGGCTATTGGATACCCACTGGCTTCTGCAAACTCCATAAATGCCTTTTGCGCCTTTGCTACACGAAGCTTTGGTCCTCCTACAATCACTGGCTTCACAGCATTGTTCAGAAATTTAGCTGTTGCTTCCACTGCTGCTTCTAGTCCTAATTGGTTGCTCACCCTGTATCATAAAGTTCAAGGTTCTAATTATTAGAATATATTAGTTATATTAAGTCCAACACTGACTAATTGGAAGATGAATGAAAAATATATAGTCTTGAGACAGGTTAACTTAAGCTATTTTGATAGAAAGACAAACCTAGTATATACCTCATTCACTACAAATCTAAGGGGTGACATGGAAGTGAGTTCCATCAATTTTGATGGAAGTGGTTTTTAGCCTACCAAGCACACAAAAAACTCAATTCCACTTCTCTCCTCCCACTTCCATGCTACCAAACAAGGCATAATAGAGTCATTCAGTTTGGGAGGCCTCTAAAACTCAAAAGAAGTACAAGCCTAGGCAAAGGGGAAAAATTTGGCTTATATGTATATAGTGTTGAGGCAAAGGGGAGTCATTCAGTTTGTATTTTGATAGAAATACAAACCTAAAAATAATAATAAAGGTTATTTCCTGCTTGTTAGATTTGTAGAACTCTGAGTTTTGAAATAAACAGCAAACTAGATTTTGTCAGGTAGAGAAATATTGAAATAAGGAAGTTGATGAATGAAATGAAAGTGAAGTCATACTTTGGAGCAATGTAAAACGGAACAGGGTCTCTGGCGAAAGTTGGATGAGGAATTCCAGGCAGATTACAGCTTATACTGATATAAACAGGCTTGCTTTCTTTTATAGCAGTAGAAATTGCTGTATCAATAAGCTCATGTGCATCATCCAAGTTATTCACCACTGCCTGAAATATCATCATCATAATAAGCATATCATAATATCTTGAAGGAAGCATGGGCAATGTCACACGAAGGAATCAAGTTCTTTTTTTCACTCACCTGAAAGCATGTAATTGTCTGAAAGCAACGAAGCTCCTGGCTAAAATCGGGTAACCCGATTGTGTGATGGAGGATCCGATTCGTTCCGTAATCATTGGAATTGGGGCCACCAACTATGCAGATCACGGGCAAATTCTCACTGTAAGCTCCGGCGATGGCGTTCAGGACACTGAGGCCACCGACGGTGAAAGTGACAACGCACGCGCCGACGCCCTTGAAGCGAGCGAAGCCATCTGCTGCGTAGCCGGCGTTGAGCTCGTTGCAACAGCCGATTAAATTGAGCCCGGGCTCGGCGATCAGGTGGTCAAGAAGGGTCAAATTGAAGTCACCGGGAACAGAGAAGACATCGCTGACGCCGATCTCAACCAGCCGCCGAGCCAGGTGCCTGCCAAGCGTACCACTGGAAGCCGAAGGGCGGACCGGAGTCGGAACCCGAGCATGGTTCGTTGCAGTCACGGAGCCAAGGTGAGTGGAAGCTTCCATGTGAAGAAGAAAAGAGTAACCAGAAAGATTGTGAAGGTGAGTGTTGATGGGTTGATGTTAAGAGAAGTGAGTCACTGTTTCTGGGTTGTTTGAAGGAGATTGAAAGATTGTGATGATATATATAAAGGTTGTCTCCTGAGCACATAGCTAGGGGAAAGTTCAAAGCTTGGTATTAGAAACAATGGGCAGGAATGGAAGTTGAAATCCTACAGTGATGGCAAAGAAACAGGGGCAATGGAAACAACTGTTTGGGTGGTACCTCTAGAAACAAGCTATAGCTTTCCAAGTTGAATTGTTATAATGTTATGTATAAATTTATATATTTTAAAACGAATTTTGAATTTTCAGATCTGCAGAGACAACAATGGACGAGACATTTCCCTTCTGCATATTCCATCATGCTATCTTGAGTTCCATATACAGGACATTCACCTTATCAGGGCTATTAACTAAATAAATTTGTTTAAAATTAAAAGTTTGGGTTAAAGGGCTTAAATGCCCCAGAAGATTTTACACATAGGCATTAGGCATTTGAAAGTTTCCAGGGGTAAATTTGCCTTGTAAATTTCAAAAACCCGATAATTATATATCCCTCCGTTAACCAATCCGAACGATCAATGTTTTTGGACCAAATATTCAAAGGTAACATGCCTGGCATCCACCTTTTTTTGAACCAACCTAGCATCCACCTCACTGTTTTTCTTGTCCACATCAATTGTTAGATCTCTCAATAGCATTTTTTCAGGGGTAAAAAAAAAATAAAAAAAAAATCAAATCCTCTATTACAATGTCTCTTGTACTTGATATAAGACTCAATTGAATTATTTGGAAAGATTAAAAAAGATAAATAAATTACTTGATTATTAGTTTATAAGTCAATCAAATTACCATTTATATTTATTTTTTCTAAAGTAATTTAATTACTTCACTTATAAACTAATATATAATCAAATAATTTATTTAGTATTTTTAATCTCTCGAAATAACTCAACTGAGTTTTATATTAAGGACTAAAGACATTGCAGGAGACGATTTGATTTTTTTTTTTTTAAAGAAATCTTACTGAAAAAATTTTAACATTAAGTGGATCAAAAAAGGATGAGGCGGATACCATATAAGCATGTCATCTTTGCATATTTGGTCAACAAACATTAACCATTAAGGCTAGTTAACAGAATTTCTCTACTGTGTAAACTTTTAGGGATATTTTCCCCCTCAAAAACTTCCAATGCCAATAGCCATATATACACAAAAACTTCCAAAGACATTTAAGCCCTTTAACCCAAAAAGATAAGTTTCAATTTTATGATAAGTTTTTATGTACATAAGAATAGTGGATATTTGCAATTATTTTTGGATCAATTTTATCTGAAAAACTAACATTGATAGATAAAAAAAATTAATGTTAAATATAAAAGTTTTTTATGATCAATAGGTAACCTTACTCATTTTTAACACTTTCAGGTTAAATTGATTCCAAAACAACTCATGGATACTTATGGCTTTTTATGAAAACTTTTGAGGAAAAATTAAATGTTAACCCATAAATTAAAAAAAGTTTTTGACTTTACTCTTATTATAAATGTGGCTCATCTCTCCCCTTTGAGTTAAAGTTCAATTGTGCCCCAAAAGCTGTTGCGAAAGAACAACTCCCAAAAAATTTTGAGGACCAATATCACTTCGACGGTTATTCAAATTAAATTTGACAATTAGTTAACAAAATTGCTAAGTTGATTAGTCCATGTGTTATCCATGTTATTTCTGTTAAGGTGTAAATTTGTTTAGAAGTTTTCACTTGAGTAATGTTACCCCAAACTTTTTGGGGGTTCAATATTGTCCCAAAAGTTTCCAAATTATAGCAATATCACCATAACCATTATATATGTTAAGTTTAACCGTTAGTTGATCAAATATGTCGAGCTGACAGCATAAGTAAGATCGAAGAAAACGAAGAAGCTGCAAATGGAAGAGGACTTCACGTTCACTAGAGAGTAATGAAGGAAAATATTGAATTATTAGATGCAAGACACACTGATCAAGATTACTGAGAGGGGAGAATAAGACACCTCTTTGATTTTGTATTTATTATATAGGGTCAAGATGCACATTTGCCAACCAACTATTACCCGAGGAGCGTCTAGGCCAAATAACTATTGATGGGACCAAAATTGCCAATCAACAATTAAAAAGTGAAAAAAAAAAACACAATTTGGAGCAGATTCGCTAGCGAACTTTTACCCCGTTACTGTCTTGGTGTCTCCGTCTTCCATTGACCGTCACAGTGTCAGCGAGTCAGCATTTTCAGAGCTTTTATTGTTGCTGGGTGTTCCACTCACCCTCTTGAACTCATCCAGTAGTCCACAGCGTTCGACTGACACGCACCTTGCACCCTGGTTCCATCCCTCCGATGCCACAAGCAGCAACTGCTGCTGCCGCAACGCTTGCTCCCATGGGTCCCATCTCTGTTGGTGTTTTCCTTTTCTAACAAGAAGGCTTAACCGCTCTTTTCTCCAGTGTTTCCGCCACCGTCCTACACCAGTGCTTCATATTTTAACTTAATTGTGATAGTTGTTTTTTTTAATAGTTATTTAGTGTTTTTTTTTTCATTTTTAATAGTTATTTGGTGTTGTTTTTCACTTTTTAATTGTTGATTGGCAATTTTGGTCCCCTCAATAGTTATATGGTCTAGACGCTCCTCAGGTAATAGTTGGTTGGCAAATCTGCACCTTCACCCTATTATATAAGATGCTTTCACCAATATCCTTTAGACAAAATGCAATTTTAAAATTTTTTCTCATTTATAAACACATGAATATGCTAGATAAGCATATTTTGTAAACTAATAGATAAACTTAATTTGGATAACAGTCAAGATAGAATTGCTATGATTTGAAAACTTCCTAAACCATATTGTTCTTAAAAAAACGTATAGGGCAACATTGATCTTTTTTGACAATTTATAAAACAAAATTGTATCTTAACCCCTCCCCCTTTTTTTTTTATTTCTAATATGTATCACTAATAAATAGGGATAAAATTGAAAAATGGTAAATAATAATACTCTTGTTATTAATTTATCCTTTGAACTAATAATTTCTTTTAGAAAGAACATCATTAAAAAAAGGGTTAATGTGCAAAAATACACATGTGCTTTTCTAAATATCTTTTTAGCACCCGGTAGTAATTAAAATAAAATTATTAAGTCAATACACAGGTCAGTACACAGGTCAGTATTCTAAATATCTTTTTAGCACCCGGTAGTAATTAAAATAAAATTATTAAATTAAAAAAATAATTTGTTGTTGGGCGCTCTTCTTGACAAATCACATGTGTATTTTTGCACCTTTGAAATGTTACATCATCGGTCAAAGTCAAATTTAATGGTCAAAGTCAAACTTAACAGTCAAACGGTATTTTTGTACCTAATTTATAAACACGTGTGTACTTTTGCACAAAAAAAAAACATTTGCTATTGGGCGCTCCTCGGAGAAAAGCACATGTGTATTTTTGCACCTTTAACCCTTACAAAAAATGTAGTATTTTGGATCGGAAGGAATATACATATCTTTATAAAAATTATTAAATATTCTTTGTTTTATAGTTCTGTGGACTGTGGTTTGAAGGGTGGTTTTGTAAAAGCGGCAGTGGTATTGCTGTTGGGTTTGGGAGAATAAAATTGAAAACTTGGCCTCTTTTGGAGGGTTATTTAATTAATTTATTGGGCAAGTAGGTGTACGAGAAAAGGTGTTTGAAGGAATTGTTTAGTATTTTAAAGTAATAAGGGCAGCAAAGCGATCATTCCACACTTCTGAGGATAATATATTGGATGCTTGTGAGGGAGCAGGTTTTTTAATGGGAAAATTTACCTTACGGACAAAATAACTAAAAAAATTATTAAAAAATGTCTAAAAAAAAGTTACATGTTAAAAAAAGCCTTAAGTCATTTTTTAATATTATTTCATATACGTTAATAACTATATTAGTATATCATTATATTATCAACTAAATTAATAGACGTTAATAACAATATCCTAACAACTAAATCAGTACATGTTAACAATTATATTAGTATAACGTTTTTTGAAATAATACCAGCAAAGTTCCTAAGGTTTTTTTTTTTTTTTTGACATCTGACTTTTTTGGAGGCCTGTTTTGACCATATTGTGCTAATTTAGACCCTGAAGGGGATTATCCCTTTTTTAATCCTCCGCCTAACCATACCTTTTGTTCATTGGTTAATTTGAGGGTCACTATATTCCCTGCGCAGTCCCACGTGTATGATTTTTTTTTTTTTTTTTTAATTTAGGGGCCCCGGGGGGGTTGGTGGTGGTTAGAATGTTAAGTTATTTTGAAAGTATTGCTGAATTCTCATTAATCAAAATTTTATTTAAAGATAATTAAAGACTCAGGTTCAATCAGGTTCTTTATCGGTGTAATCCATCTTATATATTACACATAATTAAATAAAGAAGTGTTGCATTTAATTCTTTAAATAAATTTTATTTACTTTTGAACAATAAATTTCGTAATAAGAGCTGTTAAAAAAAGTTTGTAATAAGAGGGTTTTCGGTAATTTTCCCATGATTTTTCCTATAAGAAATGAATAATAATAATAATTATTATTATTATTATAATTATTATTATTATTATAGTGTGCCATAAATAATGAAGCTTCCCTGTGTAACTTAGGATTTATATACTAACGTTTATGTATACATATTTAAAATCAATCATTATGTACCCGTAATTTTTTTTATAAGTCAATGACAGTATGATGGCAAAATTTAAAAAAAAAAAGACAGTAAAAATGAATGGGTTAATGAAAGAATAAGCTTTTTCTAAATGAAGAGTCAAATGAATCAGACAGATTCTATCTCTATTTTTGACTGTGAATGATGAATGGCATAGTTATTAAATTATATGTAAAGAAGAAAAATTTGGTCATAACAAAAAAACAGAAGAAGAGAATTTTGTTTTGAAAATTCAAAACTACTAAATTACGAATTTCTTTTATCGCAAGCAGAAAGACTAGTTCTACATTTTATCATCTTCTAGATTTCTCAGAGTTTGGCATATTACATCCAAATGTATGTTCTTTTTGCGCTTCAGATGATGAATCCATAGAGCACTTGTTTCTTTATTGTCCATTCTCTAGAGCTTGCTAGTTCGGTTGCAATTTGGGCATTAGAATGTGTGATTCACCTTCAATGTCATTAATTCAATGGATAGTAGTTTGGTTGCAACATCATAAATGGGGGCATTTAAACCCTTTAACCCTAAAAGTTTAGTTTCAATTTTATGATAAGTTTTTGTGTACATGAGAGTTGTGGATATTTGAAATTATTTTTGGATCAATTTTATCTTAAAAATTAATATTAACAATTAAAAAGTTAAACTTAAATATCATCGTCTTTAATGATCAATAGGCAACCACTAGTACAAAAAACATTTTTAAAATCGGAGGAAAAAGGCCCAATAAGATCATACCAAGGACCGGTTTTGATACAGACGTTCTTAAGAATCCATCATTTTTAAGACAGGATCTACAACTGGTCTTAAAAAAATGTTTTTTAGACCAGACATTTAAAATATAAGGTCGTAAAAGTTGGACTTTTAAAACTGAATTTTTAAAATATCTAGTCTTAAAAATCCCTTTTTACCACCAAAAAAAAAAAACCTTTTATGACCTGTTCTAAAAACATATCCAGGTTTAAAAGTCTCTTTCTTTCACCAAAAGGGGGGATTTTTGAGACCGAATCTAAAAACACATCCAATCTTAAAAGTTTTTTTTTTATCACAAAAAAAAAAAGACTTTTAAGAACAGATGTAAAAATACATCTAATCTTAAAAGTTTCATTCCATCACGCACACACAAAAAAAACAGTATGGTAAGCTTGACAAATAACACGAGCATCTTTTTGGGGTGGAATAAATGCACTTTTTAAGATGGAATGAGTTGTGTCAACGGAGGAAAATGGGAGGACTGTAGCTTACCCAGTTGGATCTGTTCAACTCTACTTTATAAGCCAATGTATAATAGTTCAACTATATATGTAGAAGCGCATTATCAAGGCTGCCTCCTTGATTACAAACCATCTTACCTGGCATGTTGGAGACGGAACCAGTATCCCGTTAAATAGTAGGCTTTGGTTTGTCAAATCCCTCGATGAGGGTTTTAGACCTTATATTGCACTTAAAGGTTTGGCAATCAATCAGGTGTATAAACAGTCTGGGATGGATATTGCATACTGCTGTGTCCACATCAGGTTCATCTTCATTGTTCAAAAAAAAAAAACATCAGGTTCATCTTCTGATATCATAAGCATGGTAAGTCGGATGATTTGGATTTTGGAAGTCCTTCATTATATTCCTCCAAGAGTACGATTATCACTATGGAAAATTGTAAGAGGTATTTTACCATCTTCTAGATTTCTCAGAGTTCGGCATATTACATCTAAAGGTATGTTCTTTTTGCGCTTTAGATGATGAATCTCTAGAACACTTGTTCCATTATTGTCCATTCTCTAGAGCTTGCTAGTTCGGTTGCAATTTGGGCATTAGAATGTGTGATTCACCTTCAATGTCATTAATTCAATGGATAGTAGTTTGTTAGCAACATCATAAATATCTTGGGGTAATTTTACCACATATTTACCATTATATTTCAAATGTTGGAATCATTGTGGTTTGCACGAAATAGAATTTGTCATGCAAGAATGAATTTTAGTCCCACCGCAACTACAAAAAGGTCTTTAATGTCCGTTTTTATTAGACTCATTTTACGTCTCTTTATAAGGGGACGTATATACTTGGGAAGTAGAAAATGCATGACTTTTGTGTCCTTTTTATTTTGGGATGTGGAAAGTATTTTTTTAAAAAAATAAAATATTTTTTTTATTGACAATGCTAACACTATCTCTCACCAACACCTCTCCTTCTCCCCAGGTGCCGCGTCCTCGTCCTTCGCCATTCAGAGGAAGAAGTTTCTCATCCATGTTTTCCTAGCCATCGTTAGAAAGATTGAGTTGCTCATTTGATCACTGCCCTCGAAGAACTCTGAGAACTCCCAGAACAATCGGAGAATTCGGAGAATCAAACAAATGAAATCACAGAAAAATCATAGAGAACGAGACAAATGGATTAGTGGGACAAAAATCATACAGAACAAGACAAATGAGTGAGACAGATGGAGGAGTGGGAGAAAAATCATAGACAACGAGACAGAAAAATCAGAATAATGAAAAATTAGAAAAATCCTCATTCGGTGTTGGATCTTGTAACATCCCAATTTTTCTAAAGCGTTTTTGAAATAATTTATCAGAGTAGAGCATCGAAATAAAAGAGCGAGTATCTAATAAACATTTACTGATGTAGTATTTGGTTGCTTACACAGCGGTACAGTAATCTGAATATAGTTCGCTAAATAAAGTCGAAATAAAAATTTCTCCGTCTGCGTCCTCACGCTGACTCCTTATCCTTGTCCTTGACCCTGGTTCCTTCGGATCTTGAGGCTATAGCAGGAGCTGAGGTTCAATGACCATTGAACCTCAGGTAACGGTTAACCTCATGCTTATATATGACAGTATATGACAGATATTCACGGCGTTACAGGAATAAGCACACAGCAGATGTATTCCAACAGCACACAGTAGATGTATCCCATCACACAGAAGATGTATCTCATAAGCACACAACAGATGTAAAGTTATCTATCACATATAAGCATACTATAAGCATAAGAGTTAGTGTTACAATATGCGAACGTACCTTCGTCGGTAATTGTGGTACGTACGTCGGTCGGTATGATCATGTATATCCTATAATGGTAATGTCGCATTTATTAATTCGTAAATAATATTCTAAAAGATATCCTAGTCACTAATGACATTTTTACCCTTGGTAGGATTATTTCTCAACTTATCACTCTCATTTTCTGAAAAAACACTGGTCCAGGATTTTGGACAGATTTTCGCCTAACTTTGGAAAATCATAACTAATTATAGAAAAATTGAAATGAGGATCGGTAAAATTCCTCAGAATCCTTATGATGTCTAGTTTTAAGGAAAAATACTCATTTTACCCAGATCACCTGAGTCATTCCCAGTTTTAACGTTTTAAGCCTCTGCCCAGAATTTCTCCAGAAATTCACAGCCTAACTTTGAGGATTTTTATCTCACTGTACAAAAATCATTTTAACATGTTCTTGACATATTTAAAAATCCCTATATGTCTACTTTAACCATGAAGTTTCCCATAATTTTCCAACCACGTTTTCAATATAAAATATAGGCATCTTCGTCACTGGTTCAGCAACAGCTTAACCGATGAGATTTCGCCAGAACTTCGTTAATTGATGTTTCTCTTCCGGAAATTTTGCTAAAACACCCTCTTCATCAATTTTTCGAAATAAAGCTGATTTTAACCATAAAAACATGAATTTAAAATTATTCTAGAATATTTAAGATCTAAACTACTTCTATCTAAGAATTTAAAGACTAAAACTTAAAGAACTTTAAAGCTAAAGCTAGAGAACTTACCAAGAGCCTTGCTACTCTTCAAGGAGCTCTTCCCACTCTTCCTTACTCTCTCTCAAATATGACTATTGCTTTGTGAATTGGTGAGGAACAATGAAGGATTGCCTCCCTATTTATAGCAATTTGTGGGTTAACTTCCTAACATCTTTTATCCATCCTCAACCCTTGGATCTAGGGTATTTTGAAACACTCATCTTAGCCCTACACCTCCCCCTTCTAGCTTCTTCCATTGCTTTATGACTCATCCTACTTGATGATGTCATTGATGACTTAAACAATTCTTACCTCCTTCTATTCTTTGCTTTGCATTTCACTAGATAAAAATATATTTGGGGGTCCTAATGAAGTTTTATTCAAATTTCCTCTTTGGTTTTGAAATCTTGAAGTTCTTAGCTTCATTTAGAGACCATAAACACCCACTTTCTCCATTGGTATCAATCTTCAAAAGTTGAGGAAATGGCTCTGGCTATACTCATTCTCAAGCTTAAATTGTGCTTGTTCATGATCTTTTCTTATATTTGATCTATGGTTAATGGATTTCAAGATACAATTTAGTTTGTATAGGTTTTCATTTGCTTATGTCTAAAATTAATTTCATAGATTAATTTAATTGTTCAATTATCTAATTTCTTATTGGCCCATACCTTGACTTTTCTCTCCTTCCTCATACTAGACACACACATATGCACAACAATTGTATGCACAACAATTGTATTCACAACAATTGTACATTCAATCTTCTTTCAATTGCCCAAAAGTCTTCAAGTTTTAATGTTAGAGTATTGACTCATCATACTTAGGGTTGTGACTCATTAACTCTAGTACAATATCCTCTTCCATTTTTGCCTTAGAAGTCTTCATGTTATTAATGTTTGCTCATGACTCATATTGCATGTGGGTATTTGATTTTTGAATAATTCATCTCTTCTCTCTTAAGACAAAAACCGCCCCCTCCCTATACTCTTCCATTTTGTGTTTTTGTTGCTTTTATAAATTCCATGTGGAGGGCTTGTCATTGGTTGTTTACCTATGCACAAGGATTAAACTTTATAGGAATTAATTAGAGCCATTAGATTAGCTTTATGAGGTTAAATCTTGACCCTTAGATCATAGTTGAATTTGCTGACTTTTCAAAGCTTGATTATAGTCTAATTACCATCTTAATCCAATGCTTAATTGTCCCTTGATTAAACTTTATAGGAATTAATTAGAGCCATTAGATTAGCTTTATGAGGTTAAATCTTGACCCTTAGATCATAGTTGAATTTGCTGACTTTTCAAAGCTTGATTATAGTCTAATTACCATCTTAATCCAATGCTTAATTGTCCCTTGATTATTGTTTTATTGGCTTTTAGAGTAATTTATGATTATTGGTAAGCCATCTTAGACTAATCTTAACCCCTTATTGAACTTTGACTTTTAATTAGCCTAATACACCTCTAATTGATGACTACTTAATATTAATTGTAAATAATTATCCAAGTATTCTATTAGTGTAAATTTAATTGCTCATTATTTGTTAGTAATTGCCCCTTAATTGTCCCAAGTGTTGTGATAATTCTTTATGGCCTTCTATGATTTAAATATGAACCTAGTATTAATTATAGGTTATTAGAAAATTTAGTCTCTTAAACAATTATAAAAATTGGTGTTTAAGACTCTTTAATTAATTATGAAAATTAATGCAATTATTTAGTTTAGTGAAATCCTAGTTGCTTATTAGTTCTTATTAATTTCTCTTATTTGTTTAAGTATTTTCCATAACATTTTCTTGCTCTTTTTTATCATACAAGAACCCTAATTTAATTTGGTAATTATTTGTATTTTTATGATATTTTATGATTCTTAAGAAAATTTAATCATTGGTTACCTAAATAGAGATTTCCTAGAAAATAGAGTAAATACACCTCAAAATTTGAGACCACATATTCACCTATTCTAAATAGGTGTCATTTATCCAAATATTGTATTTATAAGAAATAATAATTTTTGGGGTATTACAGATCTTAAGCTGGCAAAGACACATTTGGATCTGTTCTCACCGGATTTGTTCTCATGGGCTTTGTTCTCATTGGCAAGCACATATGGGAGTTTAGGCGGAGGAGGCAGCGGCGGAAACATGGAAGGTGAAGGTCAAAACTTGGAATTGGAATTGGTGTCTAAGAGAGAAGAGAAATGAAACTTGTGAGTGCTACCTTGGAAGGTGCAAAGCTGAAACTTGGTGTCTAGGAGAGAAGAGAAATGAAACTTGTGAGTGCTACCTTGGAAGGTGCAAATTAAAGTTGAAACTTGTTGTGATAGGTAAGAGATGCATTGGAAGTTGTGGTGGAAGTGCCTTAGTCGTTCCAATTTAAATTTGGGACTCCTAAAGTTTACAAATAGGTGTCGCAATTTAAATTTAATTAAGACGCCTAAAATTTACAAATAGACATCCCAAATTTATCTAAAATGTCTACATGGGCGTCCCAACATTAAAACGAATACCAAAGGTAGTGTTATTCCCGCCTATAGTTGACTTTAGGCATTCCAATTTAAATTTGAGAGGCCCAATTAAGGTTCATTTTAGGCGTCTCAATTCTAAATAAGAATACCTAATATATCAAAAAATTACAAAAAACCTCCACCTTTATTTTTTATTTTCCTTTTTTAAAAGCAGATGTTTTTGAGGGAAGTAGAATCCATTTACTGTAGTAGTGAGCATGCAAGTTATATGGATGACTCCAGGGGATGTTGATAGCCAATACTTCCCCTGTACCAAAACAATCGCTCATGGCTGTAGCTTGTGTAGAGGAAGAGGATGGTCGTATTAACACCCACTTATCTGCTTCTTGATGTTAGGTCTCTCAACAGATTCGATGGTATTTTGTCTTTCAAAGTTATACAAACTGATCGTGAGAAACACTGCATCAGGATTACAATCTGTTTTAAGCAGTCTCCTTATGACCAATGGATAATGGCTCTAAGAGGTACGAGATGGTCTTCATCTTGCAGCAGCCATGTATCCGTCAAGATTATAATGACAACTAGAAGGGTGCAATGGACACTTTCTTATCTTATTCAATACGTATGTAAATTATTATGATCCTTTGTAAGTTAATCTTTTCTGTCTTAAATGCAAAATTACTATTTATTGAAAAAAAAGAGAGAGTTTAAAATAATTAATGCATGAGTGTTGCAAGTTTGTACTTTGCACTACTATCATTTTTTGGTTGGCCAAAAAAAAAAATCTATCTTTCTTTCACTACCCCAATGCTCCTCTATCTAAAACAAAAAAACACACATGCAGAGAAGTTCAATTAAAAAAATGTTCTATTTTGAATCATGAGATTGAGATCAGTTTTTAGTTTAATCTTTAAAACATTTCTAAATCGAAGTTTTAAATTTTTTTTTTTAAAAAAAAATCTCCAAATTTGACTTTGTTAAACTCTTGCATAAGCAAATTCATCTTGTTAATTATTGCTAGTGCTTGGTCATGCTTGGCAATCACGCATATTATTTGAATAATTCAAATTTAATGCAGTAGGTTATTTATATATATAATTTCCATTTTTTTAATTAAAAAGGCATAATGTTTTAACTAGAAATTTTATAAACTATAATGGGTACTACTTCCGGCCCTTAATATAAGACTTATTTTGTACAGTAGGATAGTTTTTTTTTTTTTTTTGGGGGAGGGGGGGGGGAGGGTTAGAGGTGCCCCGACCCAAAGTTTCAGAAAATTATATTTCAGTCCTATAAAAATTTTAATATTTTCACTTTAGTCCCCATTAATGGTTTCATTTAGAGACTAAAATGAAAATATTGATAGTTTTATGAGGCTAAAATGTGATTCCCAAAAAATTAGATTCTTTTCTGTAATTTTTGCCCCATAATTTTAGTATCTAGCTCCACCACTATTTTGTAATATAATTTACACTATAAATTATATTATATGTTTAGAATCGAAGGAGTATAATTTAATTTGTTATCAACTACTCTTTTTTGGGTGTGGATGCTATGAGAAACTTAACAACATCATTGGATGGTTTTTTTTTTTTTTGCCAAACATCATTTGATATTAAGCTTTTTAATATATAAATATGATTGAGAAATTAGATACTCAATATATATTAAAACAATTTTCTCTTAAGAATAAGTGTATCAGTGTAGGTGTGTGCTAGCACACTGGTTGGGGACCCTCCTCTTCCCTTTCAATTCAAATGTTGATGTAATGACTTAAAAAAATTAGGAAAAAGAGGGAAGAGGATAGGAAGAAAAGGGGTCCGAACCTTCTCTCACCACTAGACCTTTCTTATTCAATTTTAAACAAATTCTTCCTTTTTTAACAAATATAAATTTCATAGATAGATATAATTTCTTATTCTTTTAATTGGTAAATAATGTTTTTAATATTTAAATTAAGGAAATTTCTGTAAACAAATCAATGTTAAAATAGGATGTTTCTATTCTCCCTTTTCTTTTTGTTTCAATCTTGTGATTACTTTATGTTTAAGACTTCCTTTTCATTGCATTTTATTTTTATTTTTTATTTTAACTTTCGTTTTCGCCGCGTCTTCTTGTTAATTTCATGATTCATCGCTAAATTAAACAAAAACCAACAAACATCACACGTAATTAATTAGTCAAACCTCATGTTTTGTCAACAACTCAACATACAGATGAAGAGCCATATATATATATATATATATATATATATATATATATATATATATATATATATATATATATATAACAATACCGAAACATAAACCACTAATCATAGTAAACTTATTCGATGGGCGAAAATGGAAGAAGAAAACAAGAAACTAATAATTGATCAACAACAAAAGTAATTAATAATTGAAGATGTAGATGTTTTTATCTTGATTTCTTCTTTTTCTAATCGTTGTTATTATTACAATTTTGACTTGAATGTCCCTCATCTGGAAACCTTTTCAAAAACCTCGTTTTGATTTCTATCCATAGGCATAGCCACCCCCACCACTGAGAGCCCTTTTTTGATTATTATTATCAAATTAAAGGATCCCATTTCAACCTTGTGGTTTGAATTTTGTTATTTATTCAATGGTTGTTTTCCAAATAATACCCTTTATATGTATTCTCAAAATATTTCAACTTCTGTTGGCCGATGATTAGGTTGATTAACTGGCAAGCTCTTTTTATGTGAAGTTATGTTTGGGTTGGTCAAAAGAAAATGATATATATAGTGAGGGAGAGAAGAAATACAGGAACTATGGGCTGATTTTTTTTTTTTAATGCTTACTATATTTGTTTAATAGTTACTTGATTGTATGAATTTTTCTGTTTTATTAGTTTTCAAAGATGATAGGATACGAAAGTGATTGATTTTTCTCACCATTTCATTGACAGTTCCCCCCCCCCCCCCCCCCCCCAAGGATTCTGAATTAAGTTTTTCACTTTTTCCTCGTCCTGTATATTATTACTATTTTTTAGGTTGCTTTTGTTTTTTCCCCTTATTTCTTGACTTATATTTTCAGGAGTTAATGTATCTCTTTTATCCCCCCCCAAATTTTTTTTTTTTTGTTATGTTGTCTTGTTTTGTTTGTCATTTGTCGCTGGCTTGTTTGGGTTTTATTCCTTTTCTCGGAAATATAACCCCCATATTCTTCTTCTACGAGTGAAGATATATAACTAAAAAATTCAGAGGAACCCTATTGTTCTGTCTGAGAACACAGATGGATTGGACTTGACTAGGTTGTCAAGCCTAGAGCCTACGTACCTTTTGAGGGGATCAAAGTCCATATAGTTCGCAGTAAACTTGGAGGCGTGAGGCCAGAGGGGTGGTGTGTGTGCTCTGTGTGGCAGAATGTAAATAGAGCATAGATTAGAACGTGTGCACCTGATTAGGGTTCCCTTGTATTTATAGAGGAGTCTGGTGCGAGTATCCCCGGGTTAATGAGCAATATCCAGGGCCGAGATATCAGGGGCTGATATCTCGGGATCATGATTGGGAGAGATCCCCGATTAATGGGATCCTAGATTAGTGGGATCCCATATCTTTGCCCATTATGGTGCTGATTCTGCCTCAGGCATGGTTGGGCCGTGGTCTGGATATGGGCCTTTTGGGCTGATCCGTAACACCTATCATTAAAAAAATAATAATAACTCTATTAGTAAAACAAACAGTTGCCTGCTGCGATTTTTTGTTTAAAAAAAACCAGCGGTTGACGGCTCATTTACACACACACGTTCAAAATCCTAATAGAGTAAAGTCTGACTAGATCTCTCTAGGTCTTGAGATTGACTCTTAGAAAAGACACTTGTGTTAAAAGGGATAACTATGAACTCCGAACAGGATACCGAATAATACTATCCAAAAAAAAAATCTAATGTCACCTTTTATACCTTCTATATCTTATTGTTGATTTTATATTTGTAGTATTGATATACCCTTTCTAATTTTTTTATAAGTAACTTTCTCTTTCTTAGAGCTAATTCTTAATATAAACAATTTTTTTCTTGTGTCTCAAAATTTAAACTGCCTTTTTCCTTTTCCACCCATATTAAATACATATCTTTATATTAATTATCCTCCACTCACTACTAATTATCTTTCATTCAATAATTTTTTACACATTATCTCTCATATTTTTTATTCATTCTCAAACCTATGTCCTTTCATAAATAGGGGCATATTTAGAAAAAAAAAAACATTTTTAACACATTTATTATTTTGGGTGAAGGAGCGATTTTGCCAACCAACTATTAGGCCAGGAGCGGTTTTGCCAAATAACTTTTAATGAGACCAAAAAGGCCAAAAAACAATTGAATTTGTGAAAAAAATACAACTCCGTTAGATGCAATGTAACTTCCGTTTGGATATGTCCACCTTGGCAAAGCTTGAAACTTTAGGCCATGGCTCTGCAAGAGCCAAACATGCGAACTTCGTCTTCCTTCCTAGCCTATTCCTGTTCACCATTCCAGCTTCCAGATTCATCTGTTCTGAGAGAATGGGTCGGCGAGTTGATTTTCCAGTTTTCAAATTCAGTCTAATTTCAGATAGAACACTCTGTAGATTTTCCTCGCATTCATTGGAAGCAGAAACAATCAAGAGCGTCAATCCATTTAATACCAGAAGCATCATTCGCTTTCTTATCAAGAATCCCAAAATGAGACATCTTGTTCTTGTCGTATATCATCGGAGAGCCACCTTGTATCATCTCCGACAGCTTGAACACCACCTGCTGATTTGGCACCACCACGAAGTTCTCTGTAATCGCAAAATCATGCATCATAGTGGGTTTAGACACAGGAATCTCAACATCTAGAGACTTCTTCCCGTCCGGTGAGAATCGGAAGTACTTCAAGTAAGGCAAATCCATTTACAGATGAGGGTGAGTAAACTTAGGAGGAAGAAGACGCATTACCTACATGGAACTGTCAATCAAACAATCAAACAATCAAATTCTCTCTAGGAACACATCGTAGCTGGCCGACCGCCGCATTCTTTCGCGAGTCACCGGAATCGGTTTCGTTGGACAACTTGAGATTGTACCCGTCCATCTCCTCCTTCCCTTTAATTTGACCCAAACCGAAGAGTGACCCATTGAATGACACCTTCCCAAACTTGTTGTGTCCCCTCAATGAACCTCCGTTCTGCTCTCAGAACTTTCATCGAACACCTAGTGTGACTGAATTTACCTCATTCGGAATTACTATCGCGACTTCGTTTTCACCTTGCCGGTCCTCCTCCGCCGGCTTCATCCGCGAGCAACAAACAGGGCAAGTCTCCTGGGAGGCAAACCAGGCGTCGATGCACTGAGGGTGAAACACGTGGTTACATTTCGGAAGCAATCGGACTGTATCGTGGTGGTCGAACTCGCTCAAGCACACGACACACTCCAGCACCGCGGATTTCCCAAATTTGAGGCTTTTCGCCACGGAATAAACAAGGATGGGGAAGGTGTCGAGTAATTTTGGGTCAATACCTTGAGGGCCACTTGAAGAACAATTGGCTGTGACGCCAGTCGGGTCTCCCGCGAGGAGTTCCATGTCAGAGCAGTGATGGAGGTACACGGTGAAACAGACGATGAAGAAGAAGGCGCAAGCGACGTTAGAGCTGGGAAAAAAAAAGAGAAAAAAAATCATCGTACAGGCCACCTGGACATTAGAGCTGGAAGGCAAATCTAATGTGGCACTCATTTTAAACGGAAGTTAAACGGAAGTTAACGGTGTTGTATTTTTTTCACAAATTCAATTGTTTTTTGGCCTTTTTGGTCTCATTAAAAGTTGTTTGGTAAAACCGCTCCTGGCCTAATAGTTGGTTGGCAAAATCGCTCCTTCACCCTATTATTTTTAACTAATCTTAATTGTCAGTTCGTTTGCACAATTAGGAAAAAGTTGGTTATGAAAAAGAATGGAGGGAGCAACTTATAAGAATAATATATACTATGCCGTTATACTCCTTATAAAACACCTAGTATTTATATTGGGGAATCTTTTACTATTTTATCTGTACTGATGCCTCCAACAATAATTGAGGAGGAAATTAAGAAAGATAATTAGAGTGTTTTAGAAAATATAAGTTAATTATGTTAACTAACTTTCTTAATATGATTAAATTAGATAAATATATCTTTTAGTGTAATTCGGATCAAACACACAACCAGCATATAGAACAGTAGGTTATAAAGCCACTGAATAAGACCGGGGTACAACCAAAAATGAATAATACTTTATTACCAGAAAAAAGAATAATATCTCCACAACGGAATATTAATTATGGCATTTTAAAATGATATCAAGTTTGGGTTGCGCTCACCCAGCCCATTCATGAAGAATGTTGAACCCCGATCTTGACCGTAGTTTTATAATTTGTCTCCAAATTTTTACAATTTTTTTCTTCAAATTATTTTTATGGTTCGGGGTTTTTTTTTTTTTTAATCTATGATATAAATGATTAAAAATATAAATGATAGTTTTTCATTATAATATAAATTATTAAAAAAAACGTTTTAGAAAAATCATTACATTTTTTTTTTATAAATAACTAACTTAAATAATTTTTTATGTCATATAAACTAAGGGGTTTAAATTTCTCATGGTGCATGAGAAGAAGAAGATTCCTACACACACATGAAATAGTGGGACCCACACACACACACACATATATATAAGGGAGAAACACTTCTCATGTTGTAGGAGAAGTGTTTTCTCATGTCACACATACATAAAATGGTGGGACCCACATATATCTATAATGCTCATTATATATATATATATATATATATATATATATATATATGTGGGTTCCACTATTTCATGTGTGTGTATGAATCTTCTTCTTTTTATGCAACATGAGAATTTAAACCCCAATATATAATGCTAATTATATATATGTGGGTCCCACCATTTTATATGTTTGTGACATGAGAAAACACTTCTCCTACAATATGAGAAGTATTTTTCTCATAAACTAATTATCTAGTTTCCACTTCACAGAAAAGTACGTAATTTTATAAATGATCTTTGCAGCCTCCTCAATTAGGACGCGTTATGTCTGGCAAGAAAAATGATTGAATAAAAAATAAAATAAAATATACCATCTCTGGCCTGTGATATAAGAATTACTTAATTAATTGGGTAAGTTAAAAAATAAAATAAATTGGTTAATATAAACAAAAATGACATGATTGATCAAAATATCCTAATTTAACATTAGGTTATATATTAGTTTATAAGATAAGTAAATAAGTATAGGAAAAATGATAAATTTAAAAAATGGCTCAAAATATTATATTTAAAATGAAATCCAATCTCACCACTAGCTACTACTTTATTAAGGTTACGAAGGAATATAAAATTTGTTTTGTTTCTCATACACCCCCGTTACCAAGAGTTGATAAGGAATAATAAAACTTGATAAATAATTCACAATTCATATTTTAAGAAATCGAATTTTGCAATTTCAAAAAAAAATTTCTATCTTTTCCCAAGAAAAAACTATTATAGTACTACATTTGTGGTAAGGGGGAAAAGAAAATGTCGTAAGATGTGATGAAAAAAAAGAAATCACTAAATGAAAATGAAAATAAACGACGGTACATGAAAATGATGCAACAAGATTAGAAGAAATGAATGAAAGAAAATCTTAGTACACAGTGAATAAACACCCTTTGGATACAATGAATCGAACCGTAAGTCTAACACGGGATCTTAGAGATGAACCATTCCATGACCAATATTGGAGCCTTGATCAAAGCGATAGCAAACTCAACGATGACGGTCACACACAGACAACATGGGCATATACGCGTTAATATCAACCTGCATACACACACACACACAACACAATAATCCGTCTTAATTATACTACTGATGATTTCTTCAAACATTATTCATTCCAACGACACTAAAATTAGGATTCTTGGAAACAGATCAGAGACTTACCCAACAATCCAGATAATCACACCTATCAGAGAGAGGAGCAGAGATAAGAAGGCAAAGGGAAGCCCTAGCAGAAACCCTAGAGGCCTGCATTTACAATCTTCTGAGCAGCACATGATCGATATATCTTCTTCTTCTTCTGGTTTTTCTTCCTTCTTCCTTCTTCCTTCTTCCTTCTTCTCTGTGTTTTATGGCGGTTTCTTGCTTCCGAGAAGTCAAGGACAAAATAAACTACGACATTGACGGAGGCCCAAGAAATATATAAATTTGTTATAAAACTGAAGAAAATCTGATGAGAATAAAGCAGAGAACATGAGAAGAGAAACATCAGAGAGAAAAAGGAGAGCATTCATATTCTCATTCATATGATCTGTGTGTCCATGTTGAGTCTGTATATGGGTATTTATAACCCAACAAATACAATACATTATTGGGGTGGGGGACAGTTTCATCCATTCAAGCATTAATCGGTGGCTCTTCAGTTGCTCACTAGTAATGATATAAGTGAATGGTTACAGAATGTGAAAGTTCAAGAGTCAATGGGCATCCACATAACTGATATATTCATAACACTCCCCCTTGGATGTCCATCATGAATGTGCCTCATTAAAAACTTTAACTAGGAAAAACCCAGTGGGATAAAAACCTAGCCAAAGAAAAGAGTACATCATTCATTGATACACTGTGCAATGCTGCCTCATTAAAAACCTCTCTAGGAAAACCCAGTGGGACAAAACCTAGATAAGGGAAAAAGAGTACAGCGTGTATCAACTTCCTCTTTTAACAATATCAGTATTCCTCCCCCTGATGACTACATTACTTCCAATGTCTTTGTGTTGGTGACGAACTATATCTCTTGGTAATAATCATGATACATTAGTACCATTCTTTAACTTCTATGCAGCATGATATATTAGTATTCCAATAGTAGTAAGATATGATACTTCTGGACCAAGTAGTTCTTCAATGATTAATTGCCTTTTCAAGCTCTTCAGGAGTTCTAATGATGTTGATATTATCAACATAAACAACAATTATATCAAACTCATTTCTATACTCTTTCATAAAGATGCATGAGCATATTGGGTTAGTTTTTGTACCCTTCTTTCAACAAATATTTCTTGAAATGATTATACCACATGCACCCTAATAGCTTCAGGCCAAGGGACTTATTTAACTTAATTGAGTATTGTTCTTGAAAACTTGAATTAAATGCTTCAAACATTTTGAGTCCTTTCAGGTACTTGTACTTCTGGCATATTAATTTCTTCAGGGACATGCTTCTAGCACATTAAGTCCTTCAGGACTTTCATATAAATATCACTATCAATTGAACCATACAAATAGGCAGTTACGGTATCCATTAGACATAGATCAAGCCTTACATTTACTGCTAGGCTAATCAAATAATGAAAAATAGTTTATCCACTACTGGGAATATATTTCTTCAAAACCAATGCAATGCCTTTATTTGAAACTTTGGACTACAAGGCTTGCGTTATATAATTTCACCATTTTCATTTCTTTTCAATACAAATACTCATTTGTATCCAACTGGCTTTACATCTTCAGGTGTATGGACTACAGGTCCAAAATATTTCTCGTTTTGCTAGTAATTTTAATTTTGCATTAATAACATCTTTCCATAGGGGCCAATCCTTTCACTGTTGGCACTCGCTAATGGATTTTGGTTCATGATCCTCATTATCATTCATCACATCATATGCTATATTATAAGCAAAGATGTCGTCAACGTTGACTTTATTTTGGTCCCATCGGATTCTGTTGAGATCTCATTATTTTCACATATTACAGGTACCTGGGTCTCTTCTGGGACTACAACATTCTCTTCTAGAGATATCTCTACTAGAGATAATAACTCTTCAGGGGATGGCTCTTTTGGAGCAACAAAAATTTTCTTAATTATTCTCAACTCGATCATCTATATTCTTAGCTCCTTTTTCCTTTTGAGGATTTCTCTTTTGAACCGATGGACCTACCACGCTTCAGGCGTGCTTTTTCATTTATAATAGGTTGTCCTTCAGGGACATCAATTCTGATAGGAGCATTAACAGTTGGGACATGTGACACTGTCACTTTCTTTGGGTCAATAAATGCTTCTGGCATTTGATTAGCAAAAATTCTGCAAATAAGTCATCTTTTGAACTTCCAGTTCACATTACTTTATATGAGGATCAAAATAAGCCAATGATAATTCATTCCAGCTAATCTCTTTACCCAACTGCTTATTTTCTCCCCCTTATGTTGGGAAAACAATGTCAAATCACAATTGACTAATCATGCAGTATAAGTCTCCTAAATCCATTTGTTACCATTAGAAACATCATTATGTTTCATTTAGAGACAAACAAGAAGAAGGATGTCCTTACACAGCATTTATCCCAACTTTCTTTCTATATCCATCTATGTGCATTGTAGTGGATTTATAAGCATTGCACATTCAAAAACTTTCCAGATGGAATTGTCTGGTTCTTGACCAAAAACCAATTTTGCGGGGAGAATTTCGTTGGCTTATATAAATGCTATAATAATCAAATATACCAACATAGAAATCTTTGTTCTCATAAGCATTGGATACATGATTTCTGGATTGTATAATCTGGAAATTGCGCGCTTCATTTATTCAAACATCAAACATTATTGCAAACTCCATGTTGCAATTATTTTTACAAACTTCAGGTTGCATTCTTACAAACTTCTGGTTGTAAGCTAATAATCTCACATGTAACCAGATGCATCTTTCAAATTTGTATGGTTTACATGTCATTTCAATGGGCCCATATAATAATGTTTGATATATTTCCAGAGATCCATTTCCAATCATGACCAATGATATTCTCATAGTCAAATCTATTTGAGAACAAACAATACATAATACATAAACAATATGTTGGTTATTCATGAAAAATCTTCTGGTTCTTCAATGTATGTTAATACATAATCTTATTTGCATTATATATATATATATATATATATATATATATATATATATATATATATATATGACTCGGATGATCAAACAAGTCATGCCAACAATAAATTTATTTAAATCAGTAAACTTCTGGTTTACTGTAACATAACTCAACCAATCATAAACTTTTCAATTTCCATAAATTATCTGACATTCATCTTGAGAGATCTATTAGACTTTGTGTGAGAAGTATATAGCTTTTCAACTTTTCACAAAAATTAGCTCACACTTGTATTGTACTATAACTCAACTCACACTTGTTTTCTAACAATCTCCCCCTCAAATGTGAGTTTTGTATGTCAAAATTATTTTCAAATCCTTAAAACCTTGAAAAGAAAATTTATGTTAATTCTTCAGGAATAAACATATAATATCACTTTACTAAATAATCTCATTATTCATGATCAATATACTTCAATTAACTCATATATGCATAAAATATATTCTTTCCACCACATATGAAGATATTTATGATCAAAATTCGTAAAACCACAAAGATGATAACTCTAGCAGAAAATTCACATGACAAGATAACAACAAATTAAGCATCGTATTACCTTATGGGCTTATTATCTCTCTTGGCTTCTAGACATTTCTCTACAACTCATTGCCTCTTTAGTATCTCACTGGCTTCATTTAGCAAATATTTAATTTGCTATATTGTAAACTTTTGGTTTACAATTACAATGTCTTGCATTATTATTTGTAAACTTCTAGTTTACAACAAACATCTAATTTGCATTACTATTTGTAAACTTCTGGTTTACAATAGTATGATACTCATCTAAGTTTCTTTTATAAAGTAAAGTATTTGTTACTTCGGGTAACAATGTTAGCTCTTCCGGAGCCTTCAGTCATACTGCCACATATATAGTTTGAACATTAGTCCCCATAACTATTACCTTTTTATTCTTATTACGACATAAATTTCTGCAAGTTATTGTCTTCTGGACAATACTTTTCTGAGGTAACAAAAATCATTGTATTATACATTATTTGAAACATAGGCCTTCAGAACTTTTGTGGTTCTTATTAATAATTTTTCTCCACTTCAAGTGGGAATTTAAACCAACATGATTACAATGAACACACACAAAACTGTAGCCACATTTTTATCCATATCCATGGCCATAATTAAATTCATTTATTACTTCATTCACTTCTGGGACTGAAGTCGAGTTAGTTTGGACAATATTCATGATTCTTGCAATAAAAACTAATTGTTTTGTTTGGCTACATGAGGTCAATGAAATTAATTCAAGATATTTCTTAAAACCTGTTTCACAAAATTGCTACTACAGGAACAAAATGGATATAATAATTTATAACAAACTTTTAGAAGAACAAATGGGGGTCTTTTAGTACCAAGTGGTAACATATAAAAATCACGGATTTGGCTTCACTTCAATTTGTCTTATGGCTTCAGGCCAAATTTGTCTCAGGGCTTCAGGCCAAATTGTCTCACGGCACTTCAGATCAATTTGTGTCTCATATCTACATGCCAATTATTTGTCTCATATCTTCATGACCATTTAATCTTATATATGAAATTAAATCTATATGGCTTTTGGCCATTTATTATTAGTATATGATCAGAGAATATAATGTTAGACATAAAATAAAGGCATTTATGAGAAACTAAAAATTTAGCTTAAAAATGAGACACAGGTATAAGTTATGCCTCCATAGACTCTTAATTGTGTGAATTATGGGGTAATGCATATGCCATTATCATATATATATAAATGGACCATCACACAAATACTAATTAAATAATGCATAACATAGCAAGCAAATCAATCAATATATGTCCTCAGAAAATGATCCGGTGCCAACATCCACTCAAGAGCAATCTAATTAAATAATGAATCCAACCTATAGATAATATAATATAAGCATGTAGGCTCACAGATAGGTATAAATAATAGCTCCAAACTTAGACTATAAATGACGTGAATTGCAAGGTGGATATTTCCAGCTAATGTTTTTACATGCTATTATCACTGCCCTGTATATATATTTATCATTTAAAAATTCTAAAGCTCTCATGAAACCCAATAATTGCACCAGCACAAATGCAAAAAAAAAAAAAAAAAACTATACATAATATTTAATTAATTCAAGGGCCCACACACTCATCATTCAATTAGGCATATCTTTTTAAAAATACCATGGGACTATCACATTCACACGTAACCGCCCACTTTTCCGGCCACAAATTTTGTGTGTATATAATAATTAATTAACTAAAAACTTAATAATTTTCTACATAAAACATTCAATATTTAATAATAATTAAGTATAGGACCCACACACTTTTGATTCCTCCGTAAGCGTTATCTCCTTACGTGTTTTCTTCTTCTTTAATCATTCCACCTTTTTTTTTTATATATATTTATTTATTCATTTACTGATTATATTTGAAATTAATCAATCCACCATGTCGGCCACACAAAAGGAAAAGAGAGTACCTGCAACTTAATCAATCTCGCCTTCTTCACCTTCTCCGTCGCCGATTACGGAGTTTCAACTCGTCACCACCATCCTCATCACGACGGAGCCGGCCATCCTCTCCATCAAGTTCTAACCGAACCTCTGCGCCTAAACCCAAGGACCAATGGTGTTGAGCGAGTTCTCTTTTCTCTGAGTGTAGAGTTCGTTTTTCATTTTTTTTTATTTTTTATTTAGAAAAGGATCGAAAGATAACTGAAGTTCGTCTCCATCAACCTCTTCTCTACTTCCCTGGTTTAGATCTCGCCATTAAACAAAGATTTGGTTCATTAGATCTACATCCCAGCTGGACTTTCTTCTATTTTTCCTTAAGACTCCAGCTGTTCGCGGATCTCGGCTTGCCGGGATGTTCGGTGGCTTTCCTGCGAAGGAATATTCTGAGATCAAGCGCCATCCAGAGTGGTGGGATCAGGAAAAATCCAATTCCGGCAAGGAAATCCAGAACTGGAGAGGCACCGACTCAGGACGGGAAATTGAGATCTGATGTATAAAATAAAACATGGCTGAATCTGCCAGATCTGATCAATATCACAGGTAGGTCGCGCCTTGAGTCATGCTGTCGAATCCAGTAGAGGCTGAGGATGGGTTGTGCTTAATGCCGGTGGGTGCTAGTCACGGGTGTAACGGTAAGCTTAGCTTAGTGAACAATTCGTGCTGATAACGTGTTATAAAACTGAAGAAAATCTGATGAGAATAAAGCAGAGAACATGAGAAGAGAAACATCAGAGAGAAAAAGGAGAGCATTCATATTCTCATTCATATGATCTGTGTGTCCATGTTGAGTCTGTATATGGATATTTATAACCCAACAAATACAATACATTATTGGGGTGGGGGACAGTTTCATCCATTCAAGCATTAATCGGTGGCTCTTCAGTTGCTCACTAGTAATGATATAAGTGAATGGTTACAGAATGTGAAAGTTCAAGAGTCAATGGGCATCCACATAACTGATATATTCATAACAAAATTAAATAAGTTTGTGTATATATATTATGAATTATTGGTGAGACGCATATATATAAAATAATTAGCCGGCAGCCAAATGCTGTTCCCACAACTAAACTGGTCCATAAGAAACCAATCACAGAATCCCACGTTGTCCTCATCAATCAAACATGATTAAGTAACATTTCTCTCTCCTAACGCCACTTTCTCAGTTTCTTGCAGTTATAAACTTGGATTTTTTTCTTATTATTATTATTATTATTTCTAAGATTTTAGAATTTGTAATCTTAAATTGGGCCCTTGGATTATGTTGAAGTACTCATATACAAGCATCAGTCCAAAAGTACAGAAGTCGTATTAAGGCAAAGGCTTTGTGTCCGGAAGGGTCCGTTTGGCACAAGAAATATCCAGGAAAAATTCCAGAAAAATATTTTCAAAATATTAAAACTCCAAAACCAGTTTTGTTTTCTACAATAATTTAGGTATTGAGTATTGACTATAATTGATTCAATCCCTACTCATTTTATTATGAAATTACTGATATGGACTTTTCAAATTTTGAAGGTATTTTTTTAGAATTTTCCCAAATATTATTTCTAGAGATAATATTACAAAAAAACAAATAGAAAAAAATTGAGATCTTCCTAATTCCCTAAATTAAGTTTTCTATAATATTAAGCAGAAAACACAATAACTTCCCCCCATAAAAGCACAACGAATTTTAAAGAGGGACTATTTGACATTACTATTACATGTGGTTTCTAGCCTATCTCCTCGTATTCTTCAGTGGATCATTCACCAGACTCGCGACCCAGAGGTTTGCCACTAAACATTACGAGTTGAAACGATGTTACTCCAAATCCTGGCTCACATACATATCTCAACACCACATCACTACAAAAAAAGAGACTTTCGGTGGCGACTTTAAATGTCGCCGCTGAAAGTATTGACTTTTGGCGGTGACAAAAGTTGTGGGTGTTTCAGTGGCGACTTAGTGTCGCCGCCGAAAGTTTTTTTTTTTTTTTTACTTATGATATTTATACAATAAATATGTTTATTGGTGTAATTTCTTGTGAAAAAATAAATTAATTTTTTGGATTAGTGTAAGATAAAGAGAGTTTGTGATAGAGTAACAGATTAGTTGGAGATTTTAGGAATAAATATTTATTAATATAATTTTAGATATTGCATATTTTATTTAGGATATTTTCTTATTTTTTTAGTGATCCTTAAGTTTAGGATTGGTAGGTCAGTTAGTTGCAAATTAAAATAATATTTATTTAGGTATTTACTTCCATTATTTGCATCCTGGATTAATGGGATAAATTTAGGAGTATTTTTAGGGAGTGATTGTTATATTTTTATCTATAAATATGGAGTATCAATTCATGTAAAAGTATGAAATAGATATGGAAAATTATTAGAGAATTACTTCTCTAATTATGAGAGATTCTCCTTAGGTTTTAATAGTCCGATGGGTTACAGATTATGACTCATATTTCTATTAAAGATTTATTATATTCTTTATCATATTATAATATTAGATTCTGATTTCATAATTTGATAAAGATTTATCCTTTTAATTTTTATCCTCTTATTCTTTTACCTTTCCTAAAATAAAAAGAAGTGGGAAGAGAGTGATATAGTGTTGCTAATTTTTAGAAATTGATAATATTCCAATACATTTTATTTATTTTATTTTCTTTTTAACTATTTTTGAAATCAAAATGTACATAAGAAGAAGTTTATAGAAGAAAATACATATATTTACTAACCTTGCATCGTCACATAAAGGTTGTTGGTAAAAATTATTTTTTACTTGAGTTTTTATTCCATGAGAACCAAAAAAGTTAATACAAATAATAAATTGTTTGATATAGTAAACTGTATTTCAAAGATTTTTATTAATAAATTTTTTAAAAAAGATATTTATTAACTTGAAAAAAACAACCTATTATCATATAAGTAAAATTCTTTGATTAATGAAAATTGATTTTGTTTATTGACAAAAAACTAATTTGAGTTATTTTAAAAATAAAATTTTTTCAAAATTTTACTTTCAGACTGAAGGTTCTATTTTCGCGACAAAAAAAAAAAAAAAGTTTTAGTGGCAACTTTTTGTCGTCACCTAAAGCCCTGAATGAAACCAATTCCAACGCCTCTTTTTCATTCTCGCGGCCGTGTTTCAATTCCTTATACCCTTTCCTTTCTTTGTAGACATTTTTTTCATGCTTCCGTGTTTCTTCCATTCGCGAGCCCTCCGATTTTTTCTCTTAGTCGAGCCCTAGCCATGCTTCATCTGGTTCTTCCGCCTTTTCCGATCAGATCACCTTCTTCCTGTTTCTTCGAGAGTTTTTCTCATTTCAACCAAACATTTCCCTTTGTTTGTTCCTTTCTCCGATTCGTTTTTGACGAATCTGTTCTTGGTCACCTGTTTTGTTGATTTCTGGTATATCTGCCATGGAACCTACACACACGACCTCTTCATCTTCTCTCGCTGGTAATAATGGCGGGGATTTGAATCGCCTTCCATCTGATTCTACTCTTCCAGTAACTGCGAACCCTAGTCTTTTGCTGCTACAATCGTCGTTTCATCTTCGAGATTGTTCTGCTTCATCAATGGCAACTGAGCCCCCGATTTCCTTCTCTACTCATGCTAGCAATCCTGCTCTCCGGTATGTTGTTCCTGGAATTCACAGACAACACTCTATTTCTTTAAGAATATCTAATTTATGTTTTCTGATTTGCTTCCTCAGCTACAATAGTCTTGTATGCTGTATGTCTAAAAGCCCAACAAATTTATGTATGTGCCAGTTTTCTGTCTTCTGAAAGACTAGTGCTATACTCTGACTTACCTCTGCCTTTGTATCTAATTTCGTTGTTCAAGTATGGAGATTTTTTTTTTCTTGCTTATATTTGACTAGTTCAGCAAGGTAAGGGCAATATGGTCCATATCTTATGCAGGTTTTTGAGCTTAGCATTTGATCTGCATTTTGGATTGGGAGTTATTTTCTTTTTTGAGCTCGACATTATCACCTATATTTGAACCTCATACCACAATTATGGTCAATGAAATTCTGGATTGTGAGTTATTTGCTCAAGCGACATAATAGAGTGATTCATAATGTGTTTATGGCTGTTATATTTTCTGAGATTCCACTCTTAGTTTTGGCTTCACTACTGGAGCTACAAGTTTGTATTTTACAGAGGATTAGTTTTACTAGGTAGAGTTTGATGTGCAGCTAGGTTAAATTGGAAGGAGAAAATTGCATTGTTTTATTTGGGGAAGGTGTCTCATGCTTATGTTTTTTGTTCAGGGTTAAGGTTAATAAATTGACTTTTTGTTCCTTTTCTCTCATGCACTCAAGTGAAAAAAGTTATAATTGTTGCATTTTCAGATATCTTCCTGGGCCTGATGATTTGTTAGTGCTTGATATCGCATATATGATCTATCTAAAATTTGAAGAATATCCAAATGCACTTCAGATTGCACTGTATCTGGATAATCTTCAGGTGTGACTTTGTTGTTAAATGATTTATTTTTCCTTTTCGAAGTCTTCTGATTCTGAGATTAGTGATTGTACTTTTTTTAATTGCAAATTCTGTGGTAGACTAGTTCAAATGAATTAAATCTTGCAGTATAGGACAAATAATTTTTATCCCTTTGTTTTCAAATGTTTTACAATTTAAAACTAACAATTTGTTGCATCATTGACAGTATTGTAAAACTAACAATTTGCTGCATCATTTATTTTTCCTTTTACTTCTTGTGATGATCTTCTGCGAAAGAAGCAATTTTGTTACATGCTTGCCCGACATGTAAGTCTTGAATTATCTGTTAGCACTTGATGACCATCTTGTTGAAGTTCCCTTTGCACTTTTCATGTGGACTTCCTCTTTGAACCTGTTATGTTTTCTTGATGATATTTGCTTCATGCATTCATTGCACTAAGTTAATAACTCATGGTAATTTTGACCCCCAAAAAAACTCAAGGTAATTAAACTACCTATTGTGGGTTGAAGTAAATGATTTAGTTTGTGAGGCAACCTGAAAAACTACCTATTGTGGAGTGCATTTGTTGCCACTGTGATAAAATTGCCTTAGAATTTTTGCCATTTATTATGACCGTGGGAGGGGTTACAGCATTAGCTGCAAGAGTATATAAAAAAAATTGCCATTTATTTATTTAAAAAAATTGTGACTTTCAGCGGCAACTTTTGTCGCCACTGAAATATTTTTTTAAAAAAAAAATTGTGACTTTCAGCAGCGACTTTTGTTGCCACTGATTGTCAACTTTTGGCGGCGACATTAAAATGTCGCCGCCAAAAGTATCGGCGACAGTTGTTTTAGCAACGACTTGGTGGCGACTTTTTGTCGCTGCAGAAACACTTTCAGCAACGACTTTTGTCGCCGCCAAAAGTCAATTTTTTTGTAATGACAAGAGTTCGTTTACAGCTGTTTCGGAGAAGGCCACAATGAAGACTCGAGAATGTTTTGCTGATGAAGAAGCTTCTATTGAACAAGATACGAGGGAGGTGACGGAAACGGTGCCGGGAGTAGTTCACTTTGTTCCAGTCATTGTTTCTGATTGCAGCGTGCCGATGAGCATCGATTATGCACCTGATTTAGGAAGTATAAAGGTTACGTGGCTGAGTTTGGTTCATGTTGAAAAGTCAAACCTCCAGTTGTCCTCCATTTGCTCCAAGGGTCAGATGTATTTTGATTTGGGCTTTTCCTTTTAAGAAAATAGCCCAAGTTTGTTGTTGCAATTGGGTCTTAAAAGGTCAGAATATAGAAGTGATAGGATGCTGCAAAATTGGCTCTCATTTTTTCAGTGTTCTCCTACACAAAGTCTGCTGCATACTTGGTTCAGGGGAGAGCTGATTAACATGCTATTTGGGTCTGGATTGGATTTATTGCTTCTATTTGTTCCAGCAGCAAACAAGTGAAGAGTGTAGCAGCACAAATCCAGAATTTTATAGCTTGGCTTATGTTTTTATGTTTCAGTTTTGTGTTTTTTAGGTTCAGATTTGTGTTTGTAGTCCACCATCCTTGACGGCAAGGATGTTTTGGGGAAGGGGTATTGATATGTAAAGATAATAATGCATTGAGGGACCTAGTTGTAATATGATCACAGGGACCTAAGTGTAAACTAGATAAGTAGTAGGGTAATTAGTCAATAAACCATTAGTTAGGATTTGTGAGGGGCTATAGTATTATAAATAGCTTATTCCGCTATCTTGTAAGGGGAGATCAGTTTTGCTATGATTGTGAATACATTGTGGGAGAGCCATAGTTGTCTCCCTTCTTCTCTTCTAATCCCTTTCTTGTGTCTTCTCTTCTAATCTCTTTCTTGTGTCTTTTCTAGTCTTAATCTCCATTCTTGTTCTAAAAACCATAACATGATATATAATTACCAATACTATAGATAGAGTTTTCATAATTCAGTGCTGCAAGCCAGTTTTCACATCTAATTTTCTCATGGCTACAAAAGATTTGGAGAACAATGCAGGTAAAGGACCTTTCAAGTAATAGCTAGATAGGTCAAGAACTCTTAGCATACGGAAGCCATGGCCTGTATTGTCCTTAAAACTGGGGATGAAAAAGTGCAATTTATTCTCTCCAAGAACAAGTACCTGCAATTCTTCAAGAGCTTTTAACCAATGGGGAAATTCAACCTCTATGCCATTTTTGCCTAGATCTAGGAATCGTACAGCCTTGTGCGATAGACCAAAGATTGAGGTAATGACCCTTTAAAAAAGTTGCCATTAAGATTTAAGGTTATTAATTTGTTTTCCTATTAAATTGCCAGAGAAGCTACTCATTTGTAAATCTAACATAGAAAGAGAAAGGTTAGACCTAACAATACAGTGTGGAATGGTGCCAGTGAAGTTATTATGGGACAAGTTAAGAATATATATCAAGTGTGCTAGCATTGCGAATAGAATAAAGGAGCTCTAGATGAAGGAAGTTGAAACTTAAGTCAAGCAAATACATGTTTTTCCATGACAAGTGATGCAACAAAACATTTCCGGTGTGAAAGTTGTGAGATAAGTTCAAGACTAGAAGATTTTGAAGATGAAAAAATGACCTTGGAATTGGGTCACAACTTATTGGTAGACACATCAAGCGTTTCTAGTGAATAAGTGGATATTTCACCAATATATAAAAACTAGTGAATTGGTTAAAAGATAAAAACAAATATTTCAAAGATGGTAGAGTAAAAAGTGAAGAAGGAATTGTTCCATGGAAGAGATAGGGCAAAATTTTATGGCTTATAAACTCCGCAAGTGTACGTACTGTAACAAGTAATAAAGTGAGTTCCCACGAGGACTTAGCATCATAAACTTCAGTTGAGCATTAATTTCACAATTTCGTTTAAGTTGAGAAAACCAAATTAAATTTAATTTAGAGAAAATAAATTAAAACTAAAATTAAAACAAACTAACTACACACTAATGAACGAGCAACTTAGAGTCATTAATCCCTTATTTGATTCTTAGATTTTATCCTCACTAAATCAACTTTGACTTAACCTAATCAGCTAATCTAGAGTATTAATGTCTATAAATACCTTCTGGTCCACTTATATACTTACCTTAATTAATTATGTGATGTCTCACACAACTAAATAAAATGCGTTTTAAATCAGACTCACTTTAATTTGATTGTGCGGAGCTTCTAGGTATATTCCTATTTTAGACGCAAATTAGATTAAAACTTAATTTCACATTAAATTTAAACCTAATTCCACATTATTTAATCCCAAGGTCAATTTAGGATTCCCTCTTCTAAATTCAACCCTAAATCCCCAAAACATGCTCAATGGTGATCAATCAATAAGCAATAACAATGAACTCAAGATTAAATAAAATGAAACAAAATTAAGCAAAACTAACAAGTGAGAATAATCTCTAAAATCCAAACAAGTTCATAGGTTCTCTAGGTTGCAAAATTAACTAGCCACACATGGCTTCATTCAAATCCTAAACAAAAAGATGAAACTTAGGTTTAAAGAATAGAGAGAGAGAGAGAGAGGAAAGAAAGATTCTCCGTCGCCTCCACAGTCCTTCCGTGGAGATGATGAAGAGAATTGAAAAGCTCAGTCGCTACTCCTCTTTATTCCTTCTCGTTTTGCGTCTCTTTATCTTTCTCCTCCGTCTTGCTCTTTCTTGTCTCTACCTCCTTATTTATAATTTAGGTCTTGGGTCATTGATTCTCTTTTTCTTTTTAAAAAGATATTTTATATCTTGTAATCAACTCCACAAGATCACGCAATTGATTTTGTTTCTATTTTTCCTGCGTGGGACCACCGAGTTTGGCTGAATGAATATCCTCTTAATTGTGTTTTTTACTTCATTTCAAATCAGCTAATATTTCCTACACAATAAAAATAGAATATGAGTAGATTTTAAGTCAATTTATTCTTTGATCCTAAGTTTGATTCAATGATGAAAAAGTTCATAAAAGATAATTAAATAGGTATATAATATTAATAATTCCAATTAATTCTCATAAAATATACACCTATTTAATCATAAAATATACACTTATCAAACTCCCCCACACTTAAACATTGGCTTGTCCTCAATCAAAAGAAAGAGAATTCATTATCTGAAAAGAACATTGCCTATGAAATTCCTAAACAGAGAACAAAAAATCACCACACTTGGATCATATCATCAAATCTTATTTAAGTTAATGTCCTGCGGTCAGTCCTCCGACGGCCGGCCGCAGTGGCCCTTTGACGAGGGTCATTGTTTTTTTAATTTATTTAAAAACTAAGGGCAAAATGATAAATTCACTTGAATTTGGAAATCTCAATATGTTCCTTGATACCTTTTTAACATTTTAACAAATTTTTTAAAAAAATTGGGGGTTTTACAAATTCATATGGTATTTAAATATAATTTTTCCTAATTTTTATTTGAATAAAATAAGTTTAGCTTTGTTTGTATACATTGATCCCACGCTCTCCTGATTATTTGCCTCATAGACATTTAGGTTGAGCCTATCGATCCAATATCAACTTACTAGCCTACAAGGCTAGATATCTGTGTTCTATACTAGAACACCTACCTTCCTCACTTTCAATGAATCTTTTTTTTTTTAAAAAAAAAGATTCGACCCCAACCCCCCCCCCCCAAAAAAAAAAAAAAACCATCACCGGATCTCAAGCCACTGGAGGTTGCAGGTCATCCGGCGGTCAGTCCTCCGGCGGCCAGCCGAGTGGCCCTCCGACGAGGGTCTTTTTTTTTTTTTTTAAATTCATTTAAAAACTAAGGGCAAAAGAATAAATTCACTTGAATTTAAAAATCTCAATATGGTCCTTGGTACCTTCAAGCCTTTTAACAAATTTGAAAGAAATTTGGGGGTTCTAAAAATTCATGTAGTATTTAAATATAATTTTCCAGCCAATGAGAGTTGGTATAGATGGTAAGGGATCCAAGACTGGGCCCTTAGGTCGTGGGTTTGATCCTCTCTGCCGTCGCTGGGACTTCTTTGGTAGGCAATCTTGTAAGTCTCTAGTAAGTGCTTATAGAGCCTGGGGCCGCACCCTGGCTTTGGCGGGGGACTGATGCCGAACTCCTCCAAAACTTTTTAATATCAATATAAATATATATATATATATATATATATATATATATATATATATATATATATATATATAATTTTCTCTAATTTTTATTTGAATAAAATAAGTTTAGCTTTTTTTTAGAAATGTTAAAAAAATATGTCTTTATAAATATAAGATAACATAAAACAAAGAAATTAAAGAAAGAAAGTACCAAAAAAAAAAAGGAACATGCCAAACCATATAGTGGGCCGTGACCCACTATTTGGAAATGACCGAAAGGGTATTAGAATACCCATCAGACCCCCTCACGGCCTCACCCTATTAAAACACACACACACTTGACACCCACAGCCTTTGTGACCTTTTCTTTTTATTTCTTCTTCCACGCCTTTAGTCCTCGTATGTGACAAAGGTAGAAGGTGATTGCTTGACCTTGATCTATTCAAGATGCTTCGTAAATATTCTATCTCCTTTTGTTTTAGTTTCTTCTCTTATTTTTTTAGTCTTTGATTGAGGAGAAAAGTTTAGCGTTTATTAGATTTTGAATTTTTTGGGTGTTTGGGTTGTTGATTTAGTCTTTAATGGAGCTAGTGAGATATGAAAAAGAATTGTATGGCTTGTATATTTTGTTTGAGTGGTTTCTTTAAAGAACTAAAGTTAGGGTTTAGTTGGAAAATTATGATTTTTTTATAATGGCGTTATCACATTCGAATTTTTATGAGTTAGTTAGATTTATTTGGAGTTGTATTAAATTGAAGATTGATGGTTTTAGTTTTGAGAACTATATGTAGTTATTAATATATTGAGGATTTTTAGTTTACTTTCAAGGGTTGAGAATTAGGTATTTTATTCTTGTCAGATCTATAAATTTCTCTCACTAATATCTCTACTGAATGTGTGGCGCATATATATGTATATTTCTTGAATTCAAAAACTGTACCTAAGTTCTGAATAAGAGAAAATCAATAAAATGATCTCTTAAAATCTTAAATTTACTGTGAAGTCCTGTGAGACTTTTTTTTATAATTCTAAAGTTCTTAGACACTTAGATGTAAATAAGTTTAAAAGTATACTTACCAAATTGTCCTTGTAGATTACAATGAAAGTATCTCCCGATGCCTGTCAGAGTTGGAATCATCAGATGTCACCATTGGCTGATCATGTTTTTGGATGAAAAAAATGAGTTTTTGAAGTCAAGCAAGATTGAGCTTTGGTCAGGACCACATTTTGGGAAAGCAAGGGAATCAGAAAAAGAAAACAACATTTTGTAATAAACATTGACTAGCAAGAAGCCCAGAAATGCGTGGCCTTTATCATCTCAAACTCCGTCTTCAACTTTTTTCGTTTTTGATTTTTTTCAGCATTAATTCCCAACCTTCAATTAAAAATGTACTATTATTTAGTATCAACTTATTCATATATATTTATATGCCTTCTAATTTATATTTATCCATTAAATGGACTTTAGTGTTAAATTTTTTAATAATAATTTATTTTTTAATCAAATTTAAATTTAAATTTTTATCTTCAATTATCACAAAATATACAACTAATATATATACACTATTGAATAAGATTTTAATTATTTTCTATTTCAACTGACTTTTTAAATAATAACCCAAAAAAGTTTCAATTTAGAAAAAAGCCATTTCCGCTACTGTCAATTACATTTATAATATAACTTTTATCATATCTTATGTTCATAAAAATCAAATTGAAAAGAAATTACTTTTGTATATGTTAGTCCAAACGGCGCATTATATAGTCTAAAACCGCGTGATCAGCATAAATAAAAAGGAGGAAAAGGAACGCAATCTATTCCCACACAAACATTAATAGACCTACAAAATCATTATTCATAAGAGACTTTTAACTTTAATCTTCTTCCCCCTAATCGTTTCACGTATGTCTTTTAGCTCCATTTTTCCATGGAAAATACTTCGTAATTAGCCCAAAATTATAAGATAAATAGTCTGTATCATAAATACATTCTTCATATAGTTGATTTCAAAGTTGTTCATTACAACAAAAAAAAAAAAAATCAAAGTACCGACGGATTAATTGGTTTACCAACAGAAGAGTGATTTTGATAGCTTTATTTTTACATTGTATAGAAGCAATGGCCTAACACCCAAGTGCTTCTCATAAAACCTCCTCCAAGATGCAAATTCTTACACAGAATTAAGTTTAGATCTATGTTTAGCTAATATAAACAGATAGGATGCAACGTAATGACTTTGTTTAGCGTGTGAGATCTTTCCTGGACATGTTTGGTAAAAAGACGAGGAGATACTGTCAGAAAATAGTGGTTGTTTTAGTGAGGTAAACCCAAATTAAATTATATTTTAACATTTTTTCATTTTAAAAAGAATTATTTCTGGAAATTATGATAAGAAAAACAAATAGAAACAAATATTTGATCTCCCCAAATTAAGTTTGCCAAAATATTAAGCAGAAACCACAGTAACTTTTATTTTTCTTTCCCATGAAAACACAAGGAATCGAATGTTTATTTCTTAAAAGAGAAAAGAGAATTTGACATATAACTATCATGGACGGTTTCTAACCCTTCTCTTCCTCTTCTTTAGCATATCATTCACAAGTTGAAACAATGCTGCTCCAAAGGCTGCTCCACATGCATATCCCAAAGCCACAGGTTTCCATCCATATTCAAATCCAACTTCTAAACTTGGAAATGGTTCTTCTCTTTCCTCATGTGTGGTGCACGGAATCATAAGTTGAAAACCACGCAACTCTTTGTTTCCTTCAAAGGAATCACTTGAGAAAGTCTCAAATTGTTGACCTCTAGGAATGCAACCTTCAAGTTGATTCCTTGAAAGGTTCAAGACACCAAGAAAATTGAGATCAATCAAATCTCCAGGAATTTTCCCAGTAAAGTTGTTTGATGACAAATCCAACCATTCCAAATTCCTCAAATTTCCCGTTGAGGTAGGAATTGCACCAGTGAGCCTGTTATGTGAAAGATTGACTCCTTTCAATGCAAGAAGCTCCCCAATAACTTGTGGAATCTCTCCCTCAAACATGTTGTTGGATAAATCAATGCTTGTGAAAATAGTTAAGATCTTTTCTAGATGAATGTCCGATCCTTTCCAAATCAACTCAATAGAGTCATGATAATTACCAATACCATTGCTAGAGTTTTCATAATTCAAGTAGTGCAAGCCATTTCTCCCATCTAATTTTTTCATAGCTTCAAAGGATTTGAAGAATGATGCAGGTAAAGGACCATTCAAGCTGTTGCTAGATAGGTCAATTACTCTTAACTTAGGGAAGGCGTGGGTTCTATTGTCCCTAAAATCGGGGATGAAACCATGCAAATTATTCTGTCTAAGAACAAGTACTTGCAATTCTTCTAGAGCTTGTAGCCAATGGGGAAATACATCCTCTATGTCATTGTTGCCAAGATCCAAGACTCTAAGCCATGTGCAATTGACCAAAGATTGAGGTATTGACCCTTGCAAAATGTTTCCATTAAGATTAAGGGTTCTTAAATTGTTTCCCACGTTGAATGATTTAGGCACAATGCCAGAGAAGTTATTCATTTGTAAATCCAACACAGAAAGGTAGAGGTTAGAGCCAACAATACAATGTGGAATAGTGCCAATGAAGTTATTATGGGACAAGTTAAGAATATCAAGATCGCTTGCATTGCAAATAGAGGAATGGAGCTCTCCTTGAAGGGAGTTGTAACTTAAGTCAAGAGCAGAAAGGCTGAGTTTAGAGCCAATATAGTGTGGAATAGTGCCGATGAAGTTATTATTGGACAAGTAAAGAACATCAAGTTGGCTTGCACTGCAAATAGAAGAATGGAGCTCTCCTTGAAGGACGTTGTGACTTAAGTCAAGAGAATACAAGTTTTTCCATGAAAAGTATTGCAATAACACATTTCCAGTGAGAAAGTTGTGTGAAAAATTCAGGAATGTAAGGTTTTGAAAATGAAAAATTGACCTTGGAATTGAGCCATACAATTTATTGTTAGACACATCAATACGTCTTAGTGAATAAGTGGATATTTCATCAATAGAATCATTGAATTGGTTAGAACCTAAATTCAGGAATGTAAGGTTTTGAGAATGAAAAATTGACCTTGGAATTGAGCCATACAACTTATTGTTAGACACATCAATCATTTCTAGTGAACAAGAGGATATTTCACCAATATAACCATTGAATTGGCTAGAACCTAAATGAAGATATTTCAAAGATGGTAGAGTAAACAAACCAGAAGGAATTGTTCCATGGAAGCCATTGTTTGATAAATCTAGAGCTTGGAGTCTTCTAAGTTCTAAAATTGAATAAGGAAATTGGCCAATAAAATTATTTGAAGATAAATCAAGATCAGTGAGATTTTGAAGATTGGAAAGTGATGATGAGATTTGACCAAAGAAATTATTGTTTGAGAGGCTCAAATAAGTAAGTCGTGTAAGGTTCCATATGGATGGTGGAAGTTCTCCAGTGAATTGACATGATTCGAGATACAATTCATTTAATGAACTCATAAGGCCAATGGAATGAGGCAACTTTCCTGTGAAGAAACTTGTGCTACTAAGATCCAAAATTCTAATGGAATTGCTCCAATTAGACTTGGGCAGATAGCTTGTGAGATTTGGGTTATACGCCAAATATAACTCCTGAAGGTGGGGGAATGAAAATAATTTTTCATCCAAATTCCCCTGTAATCCAACCTCATCAAGACAAAGAAAGACCAAAGAAGAGGATATATTCTTTAATAGATCACTCAAAGGTATCAATGACATATCCACACCAGTGATATTTGCTGTGATTCTCTCCCAAGTGTTTTCTTTAAGAATTGGACGATTGAAATCCTTAGATATATAAAGTGAAACCAATTTGTGAAGCTGAGAAATCTGAGATGTGACTTCACCACTAAAATTACAAGCAAGCAAGGATAGGTGAGTTAAACTTACAAGTTGTGAAAAAGTAGACGATATTTGAGACCCATCAAAGTCATTGCCACTAAGGTCAAGCCTTTGAAGATGGATAAGCTGAAAGAGAGAATTGTTGGGAAGGAGTTTACCATGAAGCAAGCTACAATAAAGATTGAGGCCAATCACATGACCCAATGGATTGCAAGTGACACCATTCCATAAGCAACAATTTGTTCCATTTTTCCAAGTTGATGTCTTTGGGTATGATATGGTGTCATATGCATCACAAATATTTGAAGTTAGAGAAGAAGGAAAGGGTTTTTGAATAGAAAAAAAGTTTTTGAAGTCTAGCAAGGCTGAGCTTTGGTCAAGATGACATGATGGGAAAGCAATGGAATAATAAGAGAGAGAGAAAGAGAAAGAGGTGGAGACAAAGAAGACAACCCGATGATAAAGTCCTCATGTTGTGACTGCTAATTCTATACATGCAACAAGTGAAGAGAAATAGATGTATTTATAGCTAAAAGGAGAATGAGTAGATTTATATTTATACATGCAAGCAGAACAAGGTTATGTTGGTCCAAAGAAGAAGAAAGCACTGAACTGAAAGTCCATTGGAGGAAAATTAACTGTTTTTTAGTGTTTGAAGTAGCAACACAAATAAATGGGTTTATTTGAAAAAAGTCACTCATGAGAAAAACCAAAATTTACATCTTTTGAAAAGCGTCCGCCTCAGAGGTGACAACTGACGAAGGAAAAGTTTAAAAGAAAGTAACAAAATTTCTCTAGCCAATGTGACACGCACTTGAGTAAAGGAAAGGAAGCAAGAAACGCGTGGGCTTATGGTGGGGACGATATCATGGAAAGATTGACAGCAAAGTCAGCCAAGTGACCCTTTAACATCTCAAACTCCGTCTTCAACTTTTTTTTATTTTTTTTGATAAATATAAGAAAAAATTTATAGTAAAAAATACACTACAAACTTAAACATATATTTAAAATTGGAGGTAGTATTATTTAGTATCAACTTGTTCATATACATTTATGTGTATTCTAATTTATATTCAATGTTATCCATTAAATATATTTATTACTTAAGGATCGGACTTTAGTGTTGTTAAATTTCTTACTAATAATTTTAATTTTTTAATCAAATTTAAATTTAAATTTCTATCTTCAATTATCATAATACATATACTAATACACACATATATATAGTGTTAAATAAGATTCATATCATTTTCAATCATTTTTTATCTTAATTAAGTTTTTAAATAATAATCCAACCAGTTAGGAAAAAAAAAAAACAAGGTCACTTCTACTGCTCCCAAGTTTATTTTTTCGGTCTAGTGAAACCGTGTGATCAGCATAAATAAAAGGACACAAACAACGCGTGTAGTGCACTGAGTGATAAAGATCACGTGATAAGAAATAGAAATAATATAACTCCCTCTTGATGTAACAATATACTACTAGTCTACTAGTAAATAATTTTCTTGAAGAAATAAATTGCATTACCTAAAATGACCCCCCGCGCGCACTTGCCAAAAAGCATGTCTCTCTATTTTGTAAGTTGGCAGCAGGTATCCTTTTGTTAGTGTTATTTTTCTTTGTGGCGCACCCAAGCACTTTAATTTGATTCGTTAAGTTGCAAGACAATTGCACAATTAAAACTTAAAACAGAGTTTAATTACATTTAATTAAAAAGCAAGTTTTGTGTGTGAGTGTTTGTAAGATGGAAACTATACAACTAGTATTGAAAGCCCGAAAAAACGCTAAAACTGTTATGAAACTAAGTAAAATATAAGAGAAATTAAGATGAGGAAGATGAAGAGATGTAAGAGAGAAATCGAGAGTAAGGAGGGAGTGATTCTTCTTTCTATTTCATCTTTCAACTTTTGATACATGTCTACTATATATAGGCAATAAACCCTTCACTTCCATTACAAGAGTTACAAAAGAATAAATCTACATAATGGTATATTATGAGGTTTTGTAAGTTATTTACATTAGTCATATAAAACTCCCATGACATTCATGCCATAGGTACATGGCTTTAGAAACTCCAAAAGACTCTTCTTGAAAAGGTTGTAGACATTCACACCAATATTGGAATATTCATAACACTCCCCTTTGAATGTCCATTATGAATGTGCCTCATTAAAAACTTTAACTAGGAAAACCTAGTGGGATAAAACCTAGCTAAAGAAAAGAGTACATCATTCATCGATACACTTTTTTATGTTGCCTTATTAAAAACCTTTCTAGGAAAACCTAGTGGGACAAAACCTAGATAAGGGAAAAAGAGTACAACGTGTATCGTCCCCCCCTCTTAATTACATCAGATTTTCTAATGCTACCTCATTAAAAACCTTTCTAGGAAAACCCAGTGGGACAAAACCTAGTTAAGGGAAAAAGAGTACAGCGTATATCAACTTGTCATTCTTAATTGCATCTGATTTACTCCCCCTGATGACTATATTACTTCCAATAATAGTAAAACATTGTACTTCTAGACCAAGTAGTTCTTCAACGATTAATTGCCTTTTCAAGCTCTTCAGGAGTTCCAATGATGTTGATATCATCAACATAAACAACAATTATATCAAACTCATTTCTATATCCTTTCATAAAGATGCATGGACATATTGGATCATTTTTTTTGTACCCTTCTTTCAACAAATATTCCTTGAAATGATTATACCACATGCGCCCTAATAGCTTTAGGCCAAGGGATTTATTTAACTTAATTGAGTATTGTGCTTAAAAACTTGAATTAGATGTTTTTTTTTTAACATCTTGAATCCTTCAGGAATTAATACTTCTGGTACATTAAATCCTTTGGAGACATATGCTTCTCTCACCACGAGTCCTTCAGGGACTTTCATATAAATATCACTTTTAAGTGAGCCAAAACAAATAAGTAGTTACAACATACAACATGCATTAGGTGCAGATCAAGCTCTTCTTTTACTGCTAGGTTAATCAAATAACAAAAGGTATTTGCATTCACTACTGGTGAATATATTTCTTAAAAATCAATAACAAGTCTTTGTGTAAAAACTTTTGGGCTACAAGGCTTGCCTTATATCTTATAATTTCACCCTTTTCATTTCTCTTTCATACGAAAGCCCATTTGTATCCAACTGGCTTTACATCTTCAGGTGCATGGACAACAAGTCCAAAGACTTTTCGTTTTGCCAGTAATTTTAATTCAGCATTAATAGCATTTTTCCATAGGGGCCAATTCTTTCACTATTAGCACTCGATAATGGATTTTGGCTCGTGATCCTCATATCATTCATTACATCCTATGCTATATTATAAGCAAAGATGTCGTCAACGTTGACTTCATTTCGGTCCCACCGGATTCTATCCATAACATAATTTATTGAGATCTCATACTTTTCATATATTTCAGGTACCTAGGTCTCTTCTGGGACTACAACATTCTCTTCTAGAGATATCTCTACTGGAGATAATATCTCTTCAGGAGATGGCTCTTCTGGAGCAACTAATTAACTTTTCTTAATTATTCTCAACTTGATCATCAATATTCTTAGCTCCTTTTCTCTTTCGAGGATTTATATCTTTGAAACCGATGGACCTACCATGCTTCAGGCATACTTTCAATTCATTTATAATAGATTGTCCTTCAAGGAGATCAATAGGAGCATTAGCAGCTGGGACATGTGACTTTGTCACTTTCTTTGGGTCAGTAAATGCTTCTGGCATTCGATTAACTAAATTTTGTAAATGAATTATCTTTTGAACTTCCAGTTCACATTATTTTGTACAAGGATCAAAATGAGCCAATGATAATTCATTCTAGCTAATTTGTTTACCCAACTGTTTATTTTCTCCCCCTCATGTTGGGAAAACTATATAAAATCACAATTGACTAATCATGCAGTGTAAGTCTCCTAAATCCATTTGTTTCTTTTAGAAACATAATTCTATTTCATTTAGAGACAAACAAGAAGAAGGATATACTTGCACAACATTTATCCATCTATGTGCATTATGGTCGAATATTGCACATTAAAAACTTTTAAGATGGAATTAATTTGGCTACTGACCAAAAACCAATTTTCTAGAGAGAATTTTGTTGGCTTATATAAATGCTGCAACATACAAGATCAAATATACCAACACATAAATTTTGTTCTCATAAGCATTCATCCAACTTATCTATGGAGGCTTTAATATATGTTTCGTGGATCATGTAATCTGGAAATTGTGCGCTTAATTTATTCAAACACCAAATATTATTGCAAACTCTATGTTGCAATCATTTTTACAAACTTCAAGTTGCATTCTTACAAACTTCTGGCTGTAAGCTAATAATCTCACATGTAACCAGATGCATCTTTCAAATTTGTATGGTTTACATGTCATTTCAATGGGCCCATATAATAATGTTTGATATATTTCCAGAGATCCATTACCAATCATGACCAATGATATTCTCATAGTCAAATCTATTTGAGAACAAACAATACATAATACATAAACAATATGTTGGTTATTCATGAAAAATCTTCTAGTTCTTCAATGGATGTTAATACATAATCTTATTTGCATTACATATATATGACTCGGATGATCAAACAAGTCATGCCAACAATAAATTTATTTAAATCAGTAAACTTCTAGTTTACTGTAATATAACTCAACCAATCATAAACTTTTCAATTTCCATAAATTATCTGACATTCATCTTGAGAGATCTATTAGACTTTGCGTGAAAAGTATATAGCTTTTCAACTTTTCAAAAATTAGCTCACACTTGTATTGTATTATAATTCAACGCACACTTGTTTTCTAACAATCTCTTCCTCAAGTGTGAGTTTTGTATGTCAAAATTACTTTCAAATCCTTTAAACCTCGAAAGGAAAAAACATGTTAATTCTTCAGGAATAAACATATAATATTGCATCACTAGATGATATAATAATATACTTCAATTTGTTTATATATACAAAATATATAGTCCACCACATATGAAAATATTCATAATTAAAATAACTTAGAATCACACAGATTTAGAATGACACATATGAAAATTCTCCAGCACAAGATTTTCATGGCAACAGATTTATAAGATGGAGTCACAATAAATGTAAATAATAATAACAACAAAAGGTAAGCTTTACATTACCTTATGGGCTTATTTGTTTCTCTTGACCCTTGGCTTCAAAATAAAGATGAACATATTTCTCTGTAGCTCATTGCTTCTTTAATATCTCATTGGCAGCATTAGCAAATATTTGATTTGCTATATTTGTAAACTTCTGGTTTACAATTATTATTTGTAAACTTCCATTTTACATCAAACTTCTAATTTGTATTATTATTTGTAAACTTCTAGTTTACAATAACATGTGTTTATTATATGATATCTATTTCTGCAGATATCTTTAAAACTCAATAAGTTTCTTAGATTAAAATGCATTATTAATGCATAATTTTGTTCCTTCAAGTAACAAAATATTAGCTCTTTTGAAGCCTTCAATCAAATTTATACTCTCATATATAGTCTGAACATTAGCCTCTCTTATAAAGTCGGAAAAAATATGATAATTAGTTCCCAGGACCATTAATCTTTAGATATATACGACATAAATCTCTGCAAATTACTGTCTTCCAGACAATATTTTTCAAAGGCTACTAAAATCTTATTGTATCATACAATATTTTAAACATAAACCTTCATGGCCATAATATTAATAGTAAACAAATGTCACTCTCTTATCCACCCTTCATTTTTGGGTGTGAACAAGACCTATGTAATACCCCAAAATTCATATTCATCAAAAATATTATATTTTGATAAATAATACCTATTCAAAATCGGTGAATATATGGTCTTAAAATTGAGTAACATATTTATGTTAATTTAGGGAATTTTCTCTAAGAATTAAGGTAATCAAAAACCAAATTCTCGAATTTTATTTGGGATCATAAAATACCACAAAATTACCATATTAAAGCATAAAATGAACAAAAAGAAAGGAAGAAGGTAGGGGGCGATTTTTGGTTGACTTGGAGAACAAGTTAGGAAACCTAGAAAGCAAGTCGGGGAAAACTTAGAAAGCAAGTCAGGAAAACTTGGGGAGCAAGTTACTTGCCGAGCAAGGTTACTTGGTGAGCAAGGTTACTTGGTGAGCAAGTTACTTGACGAGTAAGTTACTTGGCGGACAAGTTACTGGGCGGACGAGGTTACTTGGGGGACAAGTTACTGTGCGGAGGAGGTTACTTGGCGGACAAGTTACTGGGCGGACGAGGTTACTTGGCGGACAAGTTACTGGGTGGACGAGGTTACTTGGCAGACAAGTTACTGGGCGGACGAGGTTGCTTGGCGGACAAGTTACTGGGCGGACGAGGTTGCTTGGCGGACAAGTTACTGGGCGGACAAGTTACTTGGCAGACAAGTTACTGGGTGAACGAGGTTACTTGGCGGACAAGTTACTGGGCGGACGAGGTTACTTGGAGGACAAGTTACCTGGTGAACCAGTTACTTAGAGACCGAGTTGTGAAACTCGGTGAACAAGTTACTCGGAGACCGAGTTGTGAAGCTTGGTGAACAAGTTAATTGGAGACCGAGTTGTGAAACTTGGTGAACAAGTTACTTGGAGACCGGATGGTGAAACTTGGTGAACAAGTTGGAAGACTCAAGAAGCAACTTGTTGAGTAAGGTGCAGAAAAGAGAAAACCGAAAATTGAGTGTGAAAAGGGTTGTGGGTTTTTCAAAAATAATATCATGATATTTTTAAACAAAGGGCAGATAAGAAAAGTGAGGACCAATGGAAAATAAATCATAACTTGAAATCCTTGAACTAAGTAGAAAACAACTGGACATATTATGAATCAGTGAATTTTTGTCCCGAAGTTGGTGTCACCCGAAGTAATTTCCGTAACCGACAGCGTTTGGCTTAGAATCTTCGGCAGGTTACGAAATACCCTTAATGGGATCAAAAATTTAGTTAACTCAGATATTTCAAAAGAGGAAGAATAGAACTTCAAGGCTGTGTTCCCGGATTTTTGAGATTTTGCAAAATTACGCGACCAGAACAACGAGTAGGGAACTTTATCGGTAGAAACTCAAAGTGAATGAGTGACATCACCTGGATGACATCATCTTGATGACATAAGGGGACACTTGTGTGGTAGAGAGAAGGGGACACTTGTGTGGTAGAGAGAAGGCCACATCTTCATCATCTTAGCCCTTGATACAAAAGTTGATCCAAGGGTTGAGATCCATCCAAATTCCCTATAAATAGGCAACCTCTCTTCACTTCATTCTTCACAATTCCTAGAGCCACTTAGAGAGAGGTTTTAGAGAGAAGGAGGAGTCTGGAGAAAATAGCAAGTTCCGGGTAAGTTCTTCGGTCTCTAGTCTTTAGTTTTCATAGTTGTTTCGATAGTTATAGTAGAAATGCTAGATTAATCTTTAATCTTCCAAGTAAGTTTAGAAATCATGTTTTAGGGATAAATATGAGATTTATTTCAAAATATATTGGAGATGGAGATATGTCAAAATTTTGGAAGATTAGAGTCAAAATAGCGAAGCTCTGGCGAAATTTCGCCGGTTAGTCAAACTAGGGGTAAAATGGTAATTTGTACCTAAAATGCCTGTTATGATGTTTGTAATACCCCAAAATTCATATTCATCATAAATATTATATTTTGATAAATAATACCTATTCAAAATCGGTGAATATATGGTCTCAAAATTGAGTAACATATTTATGTTAATTTAGGGAATTTTCTCTAAGAATTAAGGTAATCAAAATCCAAATTCTCGAATTTTATTTTGGGATTATAAAATACCCAAAAATTACCATATTAAAGCATAAAATGAACAAAAAGAAAGGAAGAAGGTAGGGGGCGATTTTTGGTTGACTTGGAGAACAAGTTAGGAAACCTGGAAAGCAAGTCGGGGAAAACTTGGAAAGCAAGTCGGGGAAAACTTGGAAAGCAAGTCAGGAAAACTTGGAGAGCAAGTCGGGGAAACTTGGAGAGCAAGTTACTTGGGGAGCAAGTTACTTGGCAGCAAGTTACTTGCCGAGCAAGGTTACTTGGTGAGCAAGTTACTTGGTGAGCAAGTTACTTGGCGAGCAAGTTACTTGGAGGACAAGTTACTTGGCGGAGAGGTTACTTGGCGGACAAGTTACTGGGCGGACGAGGTTACTTGGCAGACAAGTTAATGGGCGGACGAGGTTACTTGGCGGACAAGTTACTTGGCGGACGAGGTTACTTGGTGGACAAGTTACTGGGCGGACGAGGTTACTTGGTGGACAAGTTACTGGGTGGACGAGGTTACTTGGCGGACAAGTTACTGGGCGGAGGAGGTTACTTGGGGGACAAGTTACTGGGCGGACGAGGTTACTTGGCGGACAAGTTATTGGGCGGACGAGGTTACTTGGCGGACAAGTTACTGGGCGGACGAGGTTACTTGGCGGACGAGGTTACTTGGCGGACGAGGTTACTGGGCGGACGAGGTTACTTGGCGGACAAGTTACTTGGTGGACAAGTTACTGGGCGGACGAGGTTATTTGGGGGACAAGTTACTGGGCGGACGAGGTTACTTGGCGGACAAGTTACTGGGCGGAGGAGGTTACTTGGCGGACAAGTTACTGGGCGGACGAGGTTACTTGGCGGACAAGTTAGTGGGCGGACGAGGTTACTTGGCGGACAAGTTACTGGGCGGACGAGGTTACTTGGCGGACGAGGTTACTTGGCGGACGAGGTTACTTGGCGGACAAGTTACTGGGCGGACGAGGTTACTTGGGGGACAAGTTACTTGGTGGACACGTTACTGGGCGGACGAGGTTATTTGGGGGACAAGTTACTGGGCGGACGAGGTTACTTGGCGGACAAGTTACTGGGCGGACGAAGTTACTTGGCGGACGAGGTTACCTGGTGAACCAGTTACTTGGAGACCGAGTTGTGAAACTTGGTGAACAAGTTACTCGGAGACCGAGTTGTGAAGCTTGGTGAACAAGTTAATTGGAGACCGAGTTGTGAAACTTGGTGAACAAGTTACTTGGAGACTGGATGGTGAAACTTGGTGAACAAGTTGGAAGACTCAAGAAGCAACTTGTTGAGCAAGGCGCAGAAAAGAGAAAACCGAAAATTGAGTGTGAAAGGGGTTGTGGGTTTTTCAAAAATAATATCATGATATTTTAAACAAAGGGCAGATAAGAAAAGTGAGGACCAATAGAAAATAAATCATAACTTGAAATCCTTGAACTAAGTAGAAAACAACTGGACATATTATGAATCAGTGAATTTTTGTCCCGAAGTTGGTGTCACCCGAAGTAATTTCCGTAACCGACAGCGTTCGGCTTAGAATCTTCGGCAGGTTACGAAATACCCTTAATGGGATCAAAAATTTAGTTAACTCAGATATTTCCAAAGAGGAAGAATAGAACTTCAAGGCTGTGTTCCCGGATTTTTGAGATTTTGCAAAATTACGCGACCAGAACACCGAATAGGGAACTTTATCGGTAAAAACTCATAAAGTGAATGAGTGACATCACCTGGATGACATCATCTTGATGACATAAGGGGGACACTTGTGTGGTAGAGAGAAGGGGACACTTGTGTGGAAGAGAGAAGGCCACATCTTCATCATCTTAGCCATTGATACAAAAGTTGATCCAAGGGTTGAGATCCATCCAAATTCCCTATAAATAGGCAACCCCTCTTCACTTCATTCTTCACAATTCCTAGAGCCACTTAGAGAGAGATTTTAGAGAGAAGGAGGAGTCTGGAGAAAATAGCAAGTTCCGGGTAAGTTCTTCGGTCTCTAGTCTTTAGTTTTCGTAGTTGTTTCGATAGTTATAGTAGAAATGCTAGATTAATCTTTAATCTTCCAAGTAAGTTTAGAAATCATGTTTTAGGGATAAATACGATATTTATTTCAAAAATATATTGGAGATGGAGATATGTCAAAATTTTGGAAGATTAGAGTCAAAATAGCGAAGCTCTGGTGAAATTTCGCCGGTTAGTCAAACAAGGGGCAAAATGATAATTTGTACCTGAAATGCTTGTTATGATGTTGATCACTGATAAATGCAATATTATCCCAATAGGATATCTGTAATCACGTACTGCTGTCGTACCGCTGTCAAAAGTACCATTTTCCGTCGACGAAGGTACGGACGCGTACTGTAACACTAACTCTGATGCTTATTGTACACTTGTATGTGGTAGATATGCTCATAGACTGTGACTCTGCTTGAGAATTATGTGAATCTATACGGGTTACAGTCTTGGTAATGCCGTTTGAGTTTTCTTAGCGCGCTGAGGACACGATAGGCCGTCGTGGCACTGGTGGAGAGTGCAGACTGGATTGATGTGAATATGTGATGATTGAATTGATATGTGATTATGCTGTACTGTCTTGAAATATCTGTCATACATAACTGTTCATAAGCATGAGGTTAACCGTTACCTGAGGTTCAATGGCCATTGAACCTCAGCTCTTAACATAGCGTCAGGCTCAGGAGCACCGAGGACCAAGGAGAAAGGCAGGCAGGCCGCATAGAGACTCAACTGAAGCCCTTTTCTGTTTATACAGTCACACTGACGTTAGACGTCTGAAATCAATGCACTCTTACTGTAATCAGCCAGACTTACGGCATTCTGAATGTAAATATCAGTTACTCAATCGCTCCGAAGCTCTACTCTGATATATACTGTTTTTGAAAATTGGGATGTTACATTTTGGTATCAGAGCTAGTTAAAGGTAACCATGATCGGGGGTTCTCACAGTGTGATCTGTGGCGAAGCATTGGCTCTTACCCCGACATGGCCAGGCGTGGACCTGGTTGCACTGGGACGTATGGGCGTACCCTGAGCCGTGAGGCGGTGCGTAAAACTAGCGGCTGAGGTACGTTATGTTGCCACGGTGTATGGGCACCACGGAGACATTTTGGTATCAGAGCAGTTGTCCTGGCATAGATCTGACTAAGTTATTCCAAACCTTTTGGTGCCGAAGGCAGGGCTAGTTTATGGGGATCAGCCAATCAGTCACCCTAGCACGGTGAGGCTCCCATGATAGACATCTACCTGGCCATTAGGTTCGAGTAACAGAGTTAGGCTCTACGCCTTTTTAAAGAGCATGTTTTGAAAATGAGTACTGATATAAGCCTAGGTCGGATTACCATCCTGAACCAGTGTACCACCCTCTGTTGGTGCACCATTCAAAAATAGGCTCCGATAATTTTGATAATCCTGATAATTTTGATAATCCTGATAATCCTGATAATCCTGATAATCCTGATAATTCTGATAACTCTGATAATCCTGATAATTCTGATAATCTCCAGTTTGTACTAGGCATTAATTCCATTCTAACCCAGAGCTTATATGTGAAGCTGGGCTACGCCGGATGAAACTCCGGGATCAATAAAGATAAGCACATGCAGTATTTGACTCATGTAGGGGAACTCTTGACGCGTATTTCCGTACCCATTTTGCTTAGACGAGAGAAATCTCAGAAGAATGACCCCTATGAGATAGGTGGAGGATTTGACATCCTTTGAGCTAAAGCCTGAATACCTAGAGGTACGAAACATAGCAATCCTTTGGAATACCATAAGAACAGATAGAGTAATCCCGAATCTAATCAAAGCATTGACGATGCTTAGGTCGATGTATGACTGAGCATTGCCTAAGTTCGAGTGCCTAAGAATAAGAACCCTAAGGAAGTATGAGTGAGGTTGCCTTAGTTGAGAGATAGTTCCTTAACGGAACCATATGAAAGCTAGAACCTCAGTAGCTACGGGTTATGGTTTCTAGGTGGGACCAATAACCGTAATGGCTAATCGATTCCCTAAGAAGTAGGTGGTTACCCAATAGGGAAAGTTGAGTTGAGGATAATGCCTGGAGCCAAATAGATAGTGAAAGTCCACAAATAAAATGACCCTAGAAAAGATGGCAGACATAGAGACAACGATTTGTGAAACCACTAAAGGGTTGGAACCTGATAAGATTTGAGTTCTCGTTATAATGATTCAGAGACGATCACTGACGCTACTTATGGAAAGTTTTGATCGGAAAAGGCTACCTACGGGGAGTTCTGATCAAGGAGGTCTACCTACAGAGGATGCTAACCGGAGAGGCTGACTAGTCTGAGAAGACTGAGTGAAGCGCCGAGTAAGGTGCCGTAGAGCAGAGCCACCGTGACGACAAACCGTAGAGTGGAGCCACCGTAACAACGAACCATGAAGTAGGGCTACCAGTGCATCGGATCTCAAGGTAAGTACATTATACTGAGTTTCACATCGAATAGGTTCCCTAGCGCGAGGGTTTAAGTAATCTAGTATATTGCCATGAGTTGCTCCAGTGCTGTATAACATATATTGTGTCTATAGGCTAGCAGAAGCCCACAGTTGTAGACAATGAATACGAGAAGTGTCCGAAAAAGTTTGTGAAACCCGAGGATAGCGGGTGATGTTCGGAATAGCCAGATGGTTTAAGTAGAACAGACTAAGCATTCTACGGATAGCTTAAGTAGTCAAGGACAAAGGTCCGAATGCGTGTAGTTAGTGATGACCTTCTAATGTTAGTTGTTTGGTTCCTAAGTAAGGTTTTAAAATTGAATTTTGAACTTGCCAATACACCTGCTGTATTTGAAATTTCAGAATTGATTTTTCGAACTTATGAATTTTTGAAATAGAGTTTTCAAATGAAATGTTTTCAACCGAATTTGAGACCACAGTGATGGTTATTTGGAAATGAAGTTGTCTTGTAAAAAGGGTTTTTTTAGAACCCAGAGTTTGAAACTGAGTTTTCAACTATGTTGTGGTAAAGTCAGTACAAAACTGGAAGGACAGAAGCTGTTGTAGATGTACACGGTTTGCTGGGTCTTGCCAGATGTTTTAAAATGTTTGAAATTGCTGGCCTTTGATAAATGTTCTCTTTGAGCAAAATTTTTTTGGAGGGATTTTGTTTGAGAAAATGGAAATCGCACCAGCAGTGAACGCACCCAATCCATAACATTTCGCCAAGGGCGTATGTTTTGTTTAGTGAAACCTGACTGTCTATGGCTGGACTGAGTTCCGCTAGATAAGGTTGCTACTTTATGAGCCAGTGTGAACACTGGGTCTCCTGTGAAAGGGGTAGAGGTTCTCCCACATTGTTGATAATACTGTTGAGAATGGATTTGGGGATTGGGATAAGACGCTCGCTGTACCAAGTAATTGAAATGGTGACGTATGCTCTCAGTTGTTAAAAGTTTTGTAAAATGAAGTATCTCCCTCAAAAAAATATGTGACGGTAGTAAAAGTTTTCGGAAATGATCTGGCAATGGATATGTTTTTCATGAATTTGTGATAGCAGCAAGTAAGTTTAAAAATGTTATAGCACTATTACTTTTTGGTATAGTGTGGATTGTGAAATGTACTACGACCACAAAAACATTTTCAGTGTTTGAGAATCTGAAAACGAGACAACAAAATAGTTTTGGGTAGCGATGACATGTTTGTCGATGCTACCATGTTGAAAAGAAAAGCGATGCAGTTGAAAATTTCGACATAGGAATAGGAACCATTAGAAAGGTCTAGAATACTGAACCTGTTAAGCCAGATGGTAGTTGTTAGCTGTGGTGCTAAGCAAGCGAAAGTAGTCTAAAAGCTTGAATGGGAGAGACTTAGATGAAATAGACGGGCAAAGGCCCGAGGCAATGAGACCGAGTGTGCAAGTGTGCACGGGGTGGTGCCCCTAGAACATAGGACCGGTGATACTTAGCACCGTGATTGTCATAATACCTACGTCTAGAATACATCTTAAGACTAGCAAAACATTCGCAATACCAGGTAGTAGTTAAGATGCCTAAGGCCTAAGGATTAATTCCTAGGTAGTAAGGCTAGAATCTCCAGTGTTGTGATAATAAATTGAGCCGGAAGACCAATATGTGTTAAAACCGAGAGGCTTTTAAGTCGGGCATTGAGGCCTGTGTAACCGAGTACTGTGACAATAGACCAGCAAGTCCTATAATTGAGTACTATACCTGGGTACAAGATAAATGAGCCTTTTGAATAGTAGGATGCGTGCTAACTAAGCATGCATAAGGAAGGAATAGACTAGAAGTCTAGTTAACCTTTCAAGGTTATATGTTCAAATTTCGAGGGCGAAATTTTATTTAACAGGGGGAGAAATGTAATACCCCAAAATTCATATTCATCATAAATATTATATTTTGATAAATAATACCTATTCAAAATCGGTGAATATATGGTCTCAAAATTGAGTAACATATTTATGTTAATTTAGGGAATTTTCTCTAAGAATTAAGGTAATCAAAATCCAAATTCTCGAATTTTATTTTGGGATCATAAAATACCCAAAAATTACCATATTAAAGCATAAAATGAACAAAAAGAAAGGAAGAAGGTAGGGGGCGATTTTTGGTTGACTTGGAGAACAAGTTAGGAAACCTGGAAAGCAAGTCGGGGAAAACTTGGAAAGCAAGTCGGGGAAAACTTGGAAAGCAAGTCAGGAAAACTTGGAGAGCAAGTCGGGGAAACTTGGAGAGCAAGTTACTTGGGGAGCAAGTTACTTGGCAGCAAGTTACTTGCCGAGCAAGGTTACTTGGTGAGCAAGTTACTTGGTGAGCAAGTTACTTGACGAGCAAGTTACTTGGAGGACAAGTTACTTGGCGGAGAGGTTACTTGGCGGACAAGTTACTGGGCGGACGAGATTACTTGGCAGACAAGTTAATGGGCGGACAAGTTACTGGGCGGACGAGGTTACTTGGCAGACAAGTTAATGGGCGGACGAGGTTACTTGGCGGACAAATTACTTGGCGGACGAGGTTACTTGGTGGACAAGTTACTGGGCGGACGAGGTTACTTGGGGGACAAGTTACTGGGTGGACGAGGTTACTTGGCGGACAAGTTACTGGGCGGAGGAGGTTACTTGGCGGACAAGTTACTGGGCGGACGAGGTTACTTGGCGGACAAGTTATTGGGCGGACGAGGTTACTTGGCGGACAAGTTACTGGGCGGACGAGGTTACTTGGCGGACGAGGTTACTTGGCGGACGAGGTTACTTGGCGGACAAGTTACTGGGCGGACGAGGTTACTTGGCGGACAAGTTACTTGGTGGACAAGTTACTGGGCGGACGAGGTTATTTGGGGGACAAGTTACTGGGCGGACGAGGTTACTTGGCGGACAAGTTACTGGGCGGACGAAGTTACTTGGCGGACAAGTTACTAGGCGGACGAGGTTACCTGGTGAACCAGTTACTTGGAGACCGAGTTGTGAAACTTGGTGAACAAGTTACTCGGAGACCGAGTTGTGAAGCTTGGTGAACAAGTTAATTGGAGACCGAGTTCTGAAACTTGGTGAACAAGTTACTTGGAGACTGGATGGTGAAACTTGGTGAACAAGTTGGAAGACTCAAGAAGCAACTTGTTGAGCAAGGCGCAGAAAAGAGAAAACCGAAAATTGAGTGTGAAAGGGGTTGTGGGTTTTTCAAAAATAATATCATGATATTTTAAACAAAGGGCAGATAAGAAAAGTGAGGACCAATAGAAAATAAATCATAACTTGAAATCCTTGAACTAAGTAGAAAACAACTGGACATATTATGAATCAGTGAATTTTTGTCCCGAAGTTGGTGTCACCCGAAGTAATTTCCGTAACCGACAGCGTTCGGCTTAGAATCTTCGGCAGGTTACGAAATACCCTTAATGGGATCAAAAATTTAGTTAACTCAGATATTTCCAAAGAGGAAGAATAGAACTTCAAGGCTGTGTTCCCGGATTTTTGAGATTTTGCAAAATTACGCGACCAGAACACCGAATAGGGAACTTTATCGGTAAAAACTCATAAAGTGAATGAGTGACATCACCTGGATGACATCATCTTGATGACATAAGGGGGACACTTGTGTGGTAGAGAGAAGGGGACACTTGTGTGGAAGAGAGAAGGCCACATCTTCATCATCTTAGCCATTGATACAAAAGTTGATCCAAGGGTTGAGATCCATCCAAATTCCCTATAAATAGGCAACCCCTCTTCACTTCATTCTTCACAATTCCTAGAGCCACTTAGAGAGAGATTTTAGAGAGAAGGAGGAGTCTGGAGAAAATAGCAAGTTCCGGGTAAGTTCTTCGGTCTCTAGTCTTTAGTTTTCGTAGTTGTTTCGATAGTTATAGTAGAAATGCTAGATTAATCTTTAATCTTCCAAGTAAGTTTAGAAATCATGTTTTAGGGATAAATACGATATTTATTTCAAAAATATATTGGAGATGGAGATATGTCAAAATTTTGGAAGATTAGAGTCAAAATAGCGAAGCTCTGGCGAAATTTCGCCGGTTAGTCAAACAAGGGGCAAAATGATAATTTGTACCTGAAATGCTTGTTATGATGTTGATCACTGATAAATGCAATATTATCCCAATAGGATATCTGTAATCACGTACTGCTGTCGTACCGCTGTCAAAAGTACCATTTTCCGTCGACGAAGGTACGGACGCGTACTGTAACACTAACTCTGATGCTTATTGTACACTTGTATGTGGTAGATATGCTCATAGACTGTGACTCTGCTTGAGAATTATGTGAATCTATATGGGTTACAGTCTTGGTAATGCCGTTTGAGTTTTCCTAGCGCGCTGAGGACACGATAGGCCGTCGTGGCACTGGTGGAGAGTGCAGACTGGATTGATGTGAATATGTGATGATTGAATTGATATGTGATTATGCTGTACTGTCTTGAAATATCTGTCATACATAACTGTTCATAAGCATGAGGTTAACCGTTACCTGAGGTTCAATGGCCATTGAACCTCAGCTCTTAACATAGCGTCAGGCTTAGGAGCACCGAGGACCAAGGAGAAAGGCAGGCAGGCCGCATAGAGACTCAACTGAAGCCCTTTTCTGTTTATACAGTCACACTGACGTTAGACGTCTGAAATCAATGCACTCTTACTGTAATCAGCCAGACTTACGGCATTCTGAATGTAAATATCAGTTACTCAATCGCTCCGAAGCTCTACTCTGATATATACTGTTTTTGAAAATTGGGATGTTACATTGTTGATCACTGATAAATGCAATATTATCCCAATAGGATATCTGTAATCACGTATCGCTGTCGTACCGCTGTCAAAAGTACCATTTTCCATTGACGAAGGTACGTTCGCGTACTGTAACACTAACTCTGATGCTTATTGTACACTTGTATGTGGTAGATATGCTCATAGACTGTGACTCTACTTGAGAATTATTTGAATATATACGGGTTACAGTCTTGGTAATGCCGTTTGAGTTTTCCTAGCGCGCTGAGGACACGATAGGCCATCGTGACACTGGTGAAGAGTGCAGACTGGATTGATGTGAATATGTGATGATTGAATTGATATGTGATTATGCTGTACTGTCTTGAAATATCTGTCATACATAACTGTTCATAAGCATGAGGTTAACCGTTACCTGAGGTTCAATGGCCATTGAACCTCAGCTCTTAACATAGCGTCAGGATCAGGAGAACCGAGGACCAAGGAGAAAGGCAGGCAGGCCACATAGAGACTCGACTAAAGCCCTTTTCTGTTTATACAGTCACACTGACGTTAGACGTCTGAAATCAATGCACTCTTACTGTAATCAGCCAGACTTACGGTATTTTGAATGTAAATATCAGTTACTCAATCACTCCGAAGCTCTACTCTGATATATACTGTTTTTGAAAATTGGGATGTTACAACCTATACCTCTTTCATGGGTATAGAAGACCAAAGGATTAAATATCTTATAAGTATAAATCACTATGTGTAATAGTAAATTATTGTGCGATCACGTTTTAGTTACTGTGCGGAATAATAAATCATTGTATACAATAGTGAATTTCAGCTACTATGCAAAATAGTAAATCATATGAAATATTTAAAGATCTTGTATGAGATATTAAAATCTTATAAACTATAAAATAGTGGGGTGCAAAATATCACAATATCATGAATTTTCAATATATTGCCTAATAGTTTCCCTTTTGTGATTCTCTTCAATAATATTTCTCCACTTCAAGTGAGAATTTGAGCCATCATGATTACAATAATGACTATGCACAAAATTGTAGCCACAGTTACATCTAATGTCTATGACCAATTCATTCATTACTTCATTCACCTCTGAGAATGGAGTCGTGCTTATTGGATAAGATTCATGATTCTTACAACAAAAACTCAGTATTTTGTTTATCCACATGAGATCAAGAAATTAATTCAGTATATTTCTTAAAACATCTTTCACAATATTGCTATTATAGGAGCAAATTGTTGGATACACTAATTTATAATAAACTTTTGGAAGAATAACCATTTTTTGGTTGTCATACATTTCCTTTAATTTGTTCTAAATAACAAGATAATATTTTAATACCAAATATTCAATTTTGAGGCTTTATGAATTACAAATTTAAGTTTCATTATACAATAAAAGGAAATTTATGAAATATAAAACACAATATAATAACATAATGAATTCATAAAGACAATAATTCATAAATTATGATATTACAATGAAATTAAAACTTATGGCTTCAGGCCATTTAGTTTTAATGGCTTTAGGCTGTTTGATTCTCATGGCTTTAGGTTAATTAGTCTCATGGCTTCGAACCAATGATGGGAATTTAGAATTTTATGGCTTTGGATCATTTATCTTCAGGATAAATAAAAGTTAAATATATATTTCTAGTCATCCAATAAAATAAAATATGAAAAAGTATATGACTTCAGGTCATATAATAGGGAATCAACTAAATATGGCTTCTAGCCATATAATATAGTAATAGAAATTAAAGGAATATGACTTCTGGCCATATTATATTTAAAATAATAAAGAAAAATGCATATGACTTCTAGTCATATAATTTCAAAGTAGGAACAAAAAGACTATGGCTTCTAGCTGTAATACCCCAAATTAACAGTTATCATAAATACAACATTTTGTTTGATGGCACCTATTTAAAATAGGTGAATATGTGGTCTCAAATTTTGAGATATATTTGTTTTATCTATTAGGTTAATTTTCCTTAGAATTTAAGGTAGCCAATGTTTTATTTTTCTAGATTTTGTTTGGAATCATAACATACCCTAAAAATACAAACAACTCCCAATTAAATAGGGGAAAATCATAAAGATTAGTAGACACTTAGATTTTCACTAAACAAAATGATTATGTAAATTTTTATAATTAATTAAGGGATTAAATAAAGAAGATATAAATCTTAAAATTCATAATTAAGAAACTAAATTTTCTAAAACCCTAGAATTAATACCTAGCCCATATTCATTCATAAAATGCCACAATAAATTACCAAAACACTTGAACAAATAAAAGAATAATTACCAACATTTAATGGGCAATTAATTAGCACTAATGGAAGGTTTAGCTAATTATTTACAATCACTAATTTGAAGAACGATAGGCTAATTAAAAGGTAGGAACCAATAAGGGATTGAGATTAGCACTAAATGAATTAGGAACAAACACAAATTAATGCGTGAACCAATCAAACAACAAGCAAGAGATAATTAAGCTTAGGTTTAAGATGTTAATCAAATGCTAATCAAGAGTTGAAAAGTCAACAATTTCAACTATGATCTAAAGGCCAAGAATTAATCCCATAAAGCTTATCCAAATGCCCTAATAAAATCTAATAAAGCATAATCCATGAGATAAGGGACCAACCAATGATAAATTTCCACAAGAATTGTGTAAAGGCAACAAAACAAAACAAAAATAATAAAAGGGGAGGGGGGTGCGGTTTTGAGAGGGAAAAAGAGAAGAGGAAAAAGTCAAGAAGCAACTACACAAGGTGAGTCATAATCCTATAGCATGAGTCATTAACCTAGCAAGAATGAATCACTAATCTAACAAGCATGAGTCACAAACCTAAGGGATGAATCACAACCTATCCAAAGACTTTCAAGGCTTTGGGAGATAAGATGATGTAAGGGATGATGGAAGGAATGCTGTAAGGGATTATAGGTGGACCAATGAGGAAAAGGATAATTAAAATAACTAAATTGGTTCATAAAAATAATTCTAGATAAAAACTAATAAAACCTATACAAATTAAATCATATCTTGAAATCCATGAACTAAGTATGAAAACTAAGTTGAGATTCATAACAAGCATAAATCAAGCATGAAAACAAGTATAATCAAAGTCATTTTCATAATTGTGTAAGAAATGGAATCAATAGAAAAGATAGGCAAAATTGGTCTCAAAATGAAGCTAAAAATTTCTAGAGTCCAAAACCAATGAGCAATTGAGCATACAACTTCATTAGAATACCTAAACAAATGCTTTTCAATGGATTCTATTTAGTATAAAGAAAGCCAAACCCTTTGGATAATAAGTCATCAATTGTAGAAGAGGATAATGTACCACATGGTGACTCATGGAGATGACTCAAAAGTTTTAGAAGAGGCTAGAAGGGTGTGGTGTAAGACCAAGATGTGTGCTTCCAATTACCCTAGATCCAATGCCCAAGAATTACCAAGAGAGAGTTTCAAATAATTACAACATTACCCAACCCTTAGACTATAAATAGGGGCATTGGCTCTTCACAAAACTCACACCAAAACAAGCAATCTGAATATTAGAGAGGAGTGCAAGAGAGTGGAAGAAGCTTGAAGGAGTTCAAGAAGAGGTAAGCAAGTTCTTTAGTTTTTAGCTTTTAAATTCTTAGTTAGAAGTAGCTTAGATCTAAAATAGTTTAGAATAATTTTAAATTCATGTTTTTATGGTTAAAATTGGTTTTATTTCGAAAAAAATAATGAAGAAAGAGTTTTAGCAAAATTTCCGGAAGAGAAAGACCGAAGTAACGAAGTTCTGGCGAAATTTCATCGGTTCTGGAATTTCTGAATCAGTCATGAAAATGCTTATATTTTATGTTGAAAACATGATTGAAAAATTCTGGGAAAATTCATGGTTAAAGTAGACACATAGGGATTTTTAAAAAACATGTCCAAATGATTTCTGTACAGGGAGATAAAAGTTCCCAAAGTTAGGGCTACGAATTTCTGGAAAATTCTGGACAGATGTTCAAAACTAAAAACCTGGGAATGAACCGTAGAATCTGGGCAAAGGCTGTTATTTTTATTTAAAACTAGATATCCTAAGGATTCTTAGGAATTTTACGGATCCTCGTTTCGATTTTTCTATAATTAGTTATGATTTTTCAAAGTTAGGCGAAATTCTGCCCAGATTTGCACCAGCGTTTTTCTCAAGATCATAAAGGGAAAATCATTAATTAATAAATCCACCAGGGGTAAAATAGTCATTTGTGGCTAGGATATCTATTTGGATATTGGTTGAGTATTAATGGATGCGATATTACCCTCATAGGAATCTGTGAACGCTTCGCAATTGACGACGTACCGTGCTCGACAAGCAAAGGTATGGACGCGTACTGTAACACTAACTCTGATGCTTATTGTACACTTGTATGTGATAGATATGTTCATAGACTGTGACTCTATTTGTAAAAAAAAGAAAAGGAATTGTACATACAGCTTTATACGGGTTATAGTCATGATAACGCCGTTAAGTTTTCCTAGCGCTGAGGACACGATAGGCCATCGTGGCACTGGTGAATAGTGCAGACTGGTTGGGATGTGAATATGTGGTGATTGTGGTATGAATATTGTGAACATGTGGTTATGCTGTATTGTCATGAATATCTGTCATACATAACTGTTACATAAGCATGAGGTTAACCGTTACCTGAGGTTCAATGGGTATTGAACCTCAGCTCTTACCATAGCCTCAGGTTCTGGCGGAGGCAGAGTTGCTGACAAGGGTAAGCAGCCCGCTTGAGGACTCGAACGGGTGATTGTACTTCTGATGTTGTTTTTGTCTTTCGTTTTAATTTAAATACTTGAATATTTGGATGACTGTATTAGTATCAAACACACCGACAATGGATGATTATCAGTTACTCGTTTTGTTTTGAAAAGAAAATCTTTTCCGATGCCACTCTGATTATTTTCTCAACGCTCTGATAATCCCTTTTGAAAACCACATTTAAAAAGACGGGATGTTACACTAGCCATATAATAGGAGGTCAGAATAATATGACTTCTGGTCAAATAATTTCAGAATATGAAATCAGAGTGTATGGCTTCTGGCCATACTAAAATAACAATATCAATAATAATATTATGTCAAATATAAAATAACATAACATTACAAGTTAGCAACAATAACATAACAATAAAAGTAAATGCTTAATTTAAATGCTATGTTAGTAACAATAATATAAATGTTATGTTAGTAACATAATATAACAATAAAAGTAATATTATGCAAAAGTAAAGTATTATGCAATAATGTAAATAGTAAAACAATCGTAAATTACTATGCAATTACTGTGCATGAATAAAATTGATGTATGAATAATGATAAATAATAAAAGTACTATATAAAATAGTAAATAATCTCCAATCTTAACCATGGAACTCGATGTATAAAAACAATCAGTAAAAGAGTATTTTTAATTCCATATAGTGGTTTAGATTATCCCAGATATATAAATAAACATATAATAAAATCATTAGCGAAAGTAGATGAAAATGTTAAAGAAATTATACCTTCGTTATAGCTATCGTGCTGATAACGTGTTATGAAACTAAGTAAAATATAAGAGAAATTAAGATGAGGAAGATGAAGAAATGCAAGAGAGAAATGGAGAGCAAGGAGGGAGTGATTCTTCTTTCTATTTCATCTTTCAATTTTTGATACATGTCTACTATATATAGGCAATAAACCCTTCACTTCCATTACAAGAGTTACAAAAGAATAAATCTACATAATGGTATATTATGTAGATTTTGTAAGTTATTTACATTAGTCATATAAAACTCCCATGCCATTCATGCCATAGGTACATGGCTTTAGAAACTCCAAAAGACTCTTCTTGAAAAGGTTGTGGACATTCACACCAATATTGGAATATTCATAACAAAAACTAAAATTTAATTACACTTAATTTTAATTATGACATGAAAATGATATGCTACACTAAAATAGATTACCAAACACGATAGAGATCAATCAATACAAATCAATAAATAACAAATCCGGTAAATAGCCAAAGTTATTGCTAAAATTTTTCAAACTATTCTTTGCTTTTCTTGAAATTAAAATTCATTTTTTGATATCAAAGTAAACTCTTTATTTGAAGGACCAAGATCCCAGCGTTAGAAAGTAGCACGTGAACCAAATAAAGTGGAGGAAAAAGAACACAAATCGACCACATACAAACATTAATGACTTTTAATTTGATTGTTCTTCACCTAATCAGTCATTTCCTTGTTTTTAGTTTCATTTCTTCCTGACTTCAACTATAATAATCAGAATCTTTCTATGTACCATTAATATTCCTAAAATCAATGTACAATTTTTTCTTGAATCAACAAAAAAAGATTCTTAATAAACACATTTACAATGATGAAGCAAATGAAGAAAGAAAAAGAAATAATAAAAAAGATCAAAGTCTAATTCACTTTGTTTCTACTATAAAAAAATCAATTTGTAATATTATAAATACGAATCCACAGAATTTTTTTTTTGACGTATTCTGTTTGTCTCAAACATATGTATCCTTTAAATTATCACAAACCCAAGTTATTAACTTAGATAAGTATAAATTAATATCCCTTTTTGAATATCATGGAACACCTCTTTTTCTTAAGAATGAAATAAAGGATTTTTTTTTTTTGGAGTACAAGGAATATCTCATTCCAAATTGAAACATAAGAGCGCTTCCAATTTTGTAATGAGCCAGTGGACAAATTGGTTAAAATGTCATTATCAATACAATTTATCTTAGAATGAATGGTCTAGATTAGTATCCCAAAAATGGTGAAATAAAATGAATGAACGTGATGTGGATCAAAATAAAGCTTTAACTAAATATCATTCATATGAAAATAACGGCTTAATTATTTACAAAAAACAAGAAATAGACTCATTAACAAATAAAAAAAATGAAAAAAAAAACAATATGGGTATGATCTTTTATCATATAAATATATTAATTATGAAAAGAAAGACTCATATATTTATGGATATAGATCATCATTCCAAGCAAATAATAACCAAGCGATTTCTTATAATTGCAACACACACAAAAAGAAAAAGAAAAAAAGCATATGATGCAAATGATATTCCTATCAAGAATTATATAGTAGAAGATTCTATTCTAGATATGGAAAAAATCTTTTGATTGGAGAATTCTGAATTTTTGTTTTAGAAATAAACTTCATTTGGGGGGTTTGATTGATACCGATTATTATTTTACGCTTCATCAAGAAATAAACCCATCCAATAACAATATAAAATAAAATTTAACCAAAAAAAACTTTTTGATTGGATGGGAATAAATGTAGAAATACTAAATCATTTTATAGCGAATCGGGAATCTTTTTTCTTATCTAAAAATTGGATATCTTCTAATGCATATACGAGTAACCCATCGATCATCCCAATCAAATTCCTTTTTTTTTTTTTTAATTGTAATGTAAATCAAAATGTTAGTGAAAAGAAAAAGACCACGAAAAAGAATAAAACAGAATATGCAAGTCAACTAAATCTTGAAGCATCCCTTTCAAAGAAAGAAAAAGATGTTAAAGAAGATTATGCAAGATCTGACATAAAAAAGAGTGTAAAAAAAGATAGATACATGAACAACATTAAAGCAGAACTTAACTACTTCCTAAGAGGGTATTTGCCTTTTCAATTGAACTGGCAAGATTGCTTAAATGAAAGAATAATGAATAATATCCAAATATATTGTCTCTTGCTTAGACTAAAAAAATCTAAAAGAGATTGTTATAGCCTCTATTCAAAGAGGAGAACTAAGTCTAGATATTATGAAAATTAAGAATCCAAAGGATTTCACTCTTACAAAATTGAATAAAAATATGGAATTGATAAAAAATGGAATATTGAGTATCATACCAACTTGTCTGTCTAGAAGAAACCACAAACAATTTAATATGTAACAAATCAAAGGTGTTTCGTTTATTCATAAGAGAAAGTACCAAATTATTAAGAAATCCATTAGAAGAACAAGAGATCAAAAGCTGATTGAAAATAATAATAATAATAAAGAATTATGATTTGCTTGTTCCTAAAAATATTTTATCCGCTAGACATCATAGAGAATTGAGAATTTTAATTTGTTTGAATCCTAAGAATGGAAATAATGTGCATAGAATAATGCATTTTACAATGAGAATAAAGTGAATAATTGCTGTCAAGTTTTGGCTACAAGTAAAGATCTTGATAAAGGTTAAAAAAAAAAATTAAAGTTATTTCTTTCGCCAAATTATTGATTAGAAGTTTAGCTTGTATGAATAGCTATTGGTTTGATACCAATAATGGCAGCCATTTCAGTATGGTAAGGATACATACGTATCCCCAACTGAAAATTAGCTATTCTACATTTTTCTTTCCTTTTTTCCCCCCTCTGTTTCTTGTAACATATCTTATATGTGAAAACAAATAGATGCACATACACATTATCTTACCCTCTATTTTGAGGCATGATACTAATTCAATGATATATCCTACCTGTTGGATCTATAACTAAATCTTCTTATTTAAAGTCTACAATTTTGCTTTTGTGAATGCATAAGTATAGCATTTTTGTACCTATCAGTACCTTGAAATAGATGGATAATATTTCTCTTTCTCACCCTTTTTGGAATTTGTGTCTCATTTCCATTTACTTTAGCTATTAACCTGAAATATCATCTTTGTAAAATATCTAATAACCTTTTTTTAAAAAAAAAAGGGTTAAGTACCAATTTTACCCCTAAAGTACGCTCCCAGGAGCAATTTTGCCCCTTAAGTTTTCAAAGAAGCAATGTTGCGTTGACCGTTAGGGTTTCTAACGAAGGGGCAACATTGCTCCATTTTGATACTTCAGGGGCAACATTGCTCTTTCGAAAACTTAAGGGGTAAAATTGCTCCTGTGTGCGTACTTCAAGGACAAAATTAGTACTTAACCCTTTTTTAATACCTATTTGAATTGGGTTGGTTAATCAAAATTTATTTAAAAAATCAGGAACTCTTAAGAAAATTAAGATTATTGTGTATGCCAAATTGAAAATGAGTGTCATTATTATTACTAATCAATAAAAATATCTAAACTCTATAAATAAAAAAGGGAGGAAAAGACAAGCTTTAATTTTTTTTATGGTAAAAAAAAGGGTGAAGGTGCAGATTTGCTAATCAACTATTACCTGAGGAGCGTCTGGGCCAAATAACTATTGAGGGGACCAAAATTGCCAATCAACAATTAAAAAGTGAAAAAAAAAACACAATTTGGAGCAGATTTGCCAACGAACTATTACCCCGTCACTATCCTGGTGTCTCCGTCTTCCATTGACTGTCATAGTGTCAGTGACGTTGGCATTTCCAAAGCTTCTATTGTTGCTGGGTATTCCACTTACCCTCTTGAACTCATCCAGTAGCCTACAGCGTTCGACTGGCACGCACCATCCCTCCGATGCCACAAGCAGCGACCGCTGCTGCCGCAATACCTGCTCCGATGGGTCCCATCTCTGTTGGTGTTTTCCTTTTCCAACAAGAAGGCTTAACCGCTCTTTTCTCCAGTGTTTCCGCCACTGTCCTACGCCAATGCCTCACATTTTAACTTAATTGTGATAGTTGTTTTCTTTTTTAATAGTTATTTGGTGTTTTTTTTTCACTTTTAATAGTTATTTGGTGTTTTTTTTCACTTTTAATAGTTATTTGGTGTTTTTTTTTCACTTTTTAATTGTTGATTGGTAATTTTGGTCATTTCAATAGTTATTTGGTCTAGACGCTCCTCAGGTAATAGTTGGTTGGCAAATCTGCACCTTCACCCTAAAAAAAAATCATTTATATCCATTATTTCACAAGGAAAAACAGAAGAAAACCCGGGATCAATTGAATTTCAAATATTCAATTTCACCAATAAGATACAAAGACTTACTTAACATTTGGAATTGCACATAAAAGACTATTTATCTCAAAGGGGTTTATGTAAAATTTTGGGAAAATGGAAACGACTCCTGTCTTATTTCTCAAAGAAAAATAGAATACGTTATAAAAAAATTAATTAATCAGTTCGATATTTGGGAGCCACAAACTAATTACTTTGAAGAGTTGTTTTGAATTATTCGATTTATTAGATATTCAATCTTGATGAACTCATTTTTGTTTTAAGCAATTCATGAAAGAATAAATCAAGGAAAAACCTATGAATGCCCCAGCTACAAGAAAAGATCTCATGATAGTCAATATGGGTCCTCACCACCCATCAATGCATGGTGTTCTTCAACTTATTGTTACTCTAGATGGTGAGGATGTTATCGATTGTGAACCAATATTGGGTTATGTTGTGGACTTGGATAATGGGCCTGGTAAAAGTATAAGCCCAGCGGGCACACGTTGTGATAGGATCTGCCTCAATCTGGTTAAATGATGATCATCCCACGATTAGGCCGGCAATCTCGGATAATGCAGATAATGGAGGATCCTCCTCAATCAGATCGTGGGAATGCGCATTACCAAAAGAAGGACGCATTACCAGAGAGACCGAACGGAGGGAAGCCTCGATAAATAGCAGGACATTGACCAGGTGCACTCGACTCATAACTATTACGATTACTTTACATACCGCATCACTGTGCACACACCCCACTCTTTTTGGCAGTTCGCCATCGTCGTGTTGCACATTGAACCCTGAGAACCCACTGCTGTCTCACCTATAGACTTCAGTGAGTGATCCTTTCCTGGATGACCTTCTTATTGGCATCCTGAGAAGCTAGTCGATCCGACATTAATCATTCACTGACCCTCAGAGGTTAGATAGTTGTGTTCTTATACAGAACATTGGCGCCGACCGTGGGGACCGTAAAATTCGATTCCAATATCATGAAAAGTTATTAAGTTACCATTGACAATGGCCGCAAATACAAGAAGTCGCAGCCATGCAGTTCGACGAGATCAGCCTCCGGGTAGGCAGCCACCACAGTTGCACCAGGAGCAAGGAATGCAGGGAGCTAATTTGGTGGCCCCTGACGAGGATCAAGTTATTGTTGAGACTGAATCAGAGACCTCAGTGTCAGCGAGCTCTCCTCTCCCCAACAATCTGGTAATCTAGCAGGTGATCCCGCCGGAGCTCCCGCCGGAACGTCCGGTAGAATTACAAGTCAAGCATCCCGATATTCGTAGGTTGGAGATTACCCTGGGAGCGATGTTGAATCGAATGGAGGAAATGGAAACCAAAAATTGGTTGCACATGGAGGAAGATATCAAAATTATCTGGGATGAGATGAGGCATCAAAACGCTATTTGGAGGCAGGAGGAGATTGTGAGGATTAGGCAACTGCTAGAAGAGCATGTCGGAAGGGAAGAACGCCCAGTGAGAGGTGTGGATAGAGATATTGTGGGACCAAGTAGGGCTAACGTGGTGTCATCCACGAATGTTAGGGTCCTGCCTGCTAAAGCCGTGGGAGAAACTGCGTCAGATCGGACTCGGGCTACGAACACTGCAGACAACGCATCAAAAGTGCAGGCGTTGGAAGAGTGTGTTAGGATGCTGGAAAATCTAGCGCGAAGAGCGGGCAGGGACGTTGGAAACCTGAGTAAAGATAGTCAAACGACGTCTGCCCAAGGTGATGCATGTACATTGAAGGTTAACGAAACCGTCTCAGATCAGGAACAAGCCTACAAGCCGTGTAACATCCCAATTTTCAAAAGTGTTTTCAAAATAGTTTGATCAAAGTAGAGAATCGGAATAATTTAAAAGAGCGAGTATCTGATAAACATTCACTGCTGGTGTATCCGGTTGCTTTCAAAGAAATTCTCCAGCCGTGCCATTAATACATATCTATAGGATACTCGTGTTCGCATTCCGGCCGATAAACGTACCGTTATCACCAAACGAAGGTACGGACGCGTACTATAACACTAACTTTGATGCTTATTGTATGCTTATATGTGATAGACTATTTCATAGAGTCATGGACAGGACTTTGTCTTGGGTCATGCACCGTGTCTAAGACTCTGTCTTAGTTCACTATTTATACATTCAGCTTTATTGATATGGGTTACAGTCTTGGTAATGCCGTTGAGTTTTTCTAGCGCTGAGGACACGAGGAGCTGTCGTGGCACTGGTCAGTGCAAACATGGTTGACTGTGCATGTGCTGTGTGCTATGTACTATTGTTGTGATTGACATTACATCTGTTGTGTGCTTATGTATTGTTGTAACCTTACATCTACTGTGTGCTATGTATTGGTTAATGCTGTAATGTTATGAATATCTATCATACATATTTCGTCATACATAAGCATGAGGTTAACCGTTACCTGAGATTCAATGGTCATTGAATCTCAGCCCTCACTATAGCGTCAGGGTCCGGAGGAACCAGGACCGAGGACAAAGGCAAGCAGCACGCATGAGGCACAGCTGGAGAATTTCTTTTTGGATATGTATTAACGTACTTTTAAATATTCGGACAATTGTAGCGCTGTTTAAAGCAACCGGATACACCAGCAATGAATGTTTATCAGATACTTGCTCTTTTAAATTATTCCGATGCTCTACTCTGATCAAACTATTTTGAAAACGCTTTTGAAAATTGGGATGTTACAAGTTGGCCCCTCTTAAAGGGAAAGAGCCTATTGAAGACCAGGGTCCGTCTAAGGAGGATGAAACATCCGATGAATAAGAGAGGTTGCGAGGCCCCTTTCCGGAGAAAATCATGACCGTGGCCTATCCTAAAGGCCTAGATACAAAGGATTTCCCAAAGTATGATGGAAGTCAAAACCCTTAGGTGCATGTGAACAATTTCAAAATGGAAATCATGGTGAAAGGATACACCGGGGCTATAATTCCAAGGTTGTTTGCTGGAATGTTGAGGGGAGCAGCGTAGATTTGGTTTAACTCGTTACCACCAAACTCGATTCCCGATTTCAAGGACCTGGTTAAAAAGTTCCTGTTGAATTTCACTACCAGTAGGAAGCAACCAAAAATCGAGTTTCAACTTGGACAGGTGAAACAACTCCCGAATGAGACTTTGTAGAAATATTTAGAGTGTTTTAAAGACACGGCCTTGCAAGTGCCGAAGTTAAAAGAAGATATACATCTTCACTATGTTATAGCTGGTTTGGATAAGGCGTCTCGTTTGAAAAAGTCAGTGACAAAGAACCGTCCAAGGACTTTGGTGGAATTCCGAGACCGATGCAAGCAGTACTTGGAGTTGTAGCAGTTAGAAATGATGAGCCGAGAACCAAAGGAAAAAGCTAGAAGTTCGCCTCCGCAGGGTAGAGTTACGCCGTATTGGCGCAAAACAGTGAGCTGATTCTTTATATATATATATATATATATTTTAGGGTACTAATAGGTATTAAAAAGATACTCCATATTATTGATTGATACTGAAAAATACTTCATTTTGTTGAAAAATTATTTAAGATTTTGAAAAAATATCGTGATGTATATTTTTAATACCAGTCAGTATCCTAAAATATTTTTCAAGATCATGAAGTATTTCTTCAATACCAGTCAGTATCCTAAAGCATCCTTTTAGTGCTCGTCAGTACCCTGAAATATTTTTGACAAGATCATGAAGTATTTTTTAGTATCAGTAAGTATTTTTAAAGTATCTTTTTAGTACTTGTCAATAGTTTAATTTTTTTTTTTGGAAAAAAAAATACTAGCTCACTGTTTTGATCCAAAACCGGGCAATTTTACCGAAAAGGATGGCAGCGGACGCTTAGTGACATCGGAGGAGAGGTCCATAAATAAGGGGTAAATTATCCATATCTTTTGTTTGGCCAACAATTGACCACATCTTCATAATTATAATAAAAAGGGTTAGGGTTAAGGTGTCTCCAAGTATTTTCCTGGTGTACTTGTGCCCTCAAGTTTTTTCTGATATAATTTCAACCTTAAACTAATTTGTTGTCAAATAAAACTTGTGGATAAATTTTGACTCTTTACTGATGTAATTAATGTTTTTGCTATGAAGAGTGAGAAATTGGAGACGAGATTGAAGAATCTTGAAGACATGGCAGGGAAAAATGAGTATGAAGAACTTGTGAAGGATATTTTTCGCAAAAGGATGTAATTAATGCTTGTACTCTTGTTCACTTCTCTCTAACATGGAACTGCATCTTCTTGGCTCCTAAGAGAAGAAAGCAGAGCATTGGTGGTTAAAGCCATGGTTATGGCTGGCTCGTTCTCTTTACCGTATCCGATTTCAACCTGGATGCAATTTTGAGCAGTTTGAGCTATCGAGAACTGGCGATGGTGGTTTCTGATTTGCTAAGCAATACTGAGACGCCATGCGGATAATTTTTTTGTCAAAAGTTTGTCCAATGGCGTTTTAACGGTAAAATTAAACTTATGTTAGAGTTGGATTGAGATTGCATTGGGAAAAAACCTTTTCGAGTGCTGGACATATCTTAATCGTAATAATAATTCAAACTCCATTTAATATAATACACCTAGCCTCATCATAAAAAGTGTTTGGACTAAATAATGTTAAATATTTAAACTTATATGTAGCAAACAAAATTATTAAAAATATGCCTGTAAAAGTTCAATTAATTCCTTTTGGAGTAAAAACTTAAGTTTTAATAGAGATATTTTTATTTAGTACCGTGTTAAATTTAACCATTAGGGGGAAAAAACAATACAAATATGTTAATTTCCAACATTTTTACCCAGATGCACATGGTTATTTTTAGAGTAAAATGTAGTAATCTCTCTCTATTTACTCTAAATTATTAAGACCTTTATTTTGTTTTGAAAAATTATATAGATTTCCCTTAAAATCAAAATATATATTACATAAACTTCCTTTATAGTTGTGATTTTGAGATTCAACTTTCATATACTCAATTGTTAATTGATTGTTAGATCACATTATTGACTCGTTATTATAAGCAAAATGCCCCTCCTAAAAATAAATATTACTACATACTTAATAATCATGCAATCTTTAGCTAAAAAATAATTATTTAATTAATCACATGTCTTTATCCAAAATTTAAAAATAAATTTATTATATATTCTTAAAAATTTTGTAACATGTTAAATTAATTACCATATTACAAAATTAATTAAATTTATCATTATAAATGTTTATATTTAATAAATTTAAATGTTAAATCTTATTTACTTATTAAAAGCTACTTACAATGTATTCTTTCAATTATATACGTGCTAAAATGTTTTGCAATTACACATGATCATGTGTCCTATTTTTCTTTTTTTTATATGGCTTTATAATTAAATGATAATAATTCAAAAATGAGACACATGATCACATGTGATTTAGAACTTGACAAAATTGATGTAAGAAACTTTTCAGATTCTTATAGTAATATATTACTCCATCCAATCCTAATTATAGGACAACATGTAAGAGTTAGTTTTGGTTCTAATTATAGGATAACATTCTAATTTTTGTAAATTTCTTTTAAAAATACCCCGATTGATACTTTCTTAATAATAATTAAATACAATAATAATTTAATAATGAAAGTTGGAGCTTGATACCCAAAAGGGGAGTGAATTGGGTATCTTTAAAAAATTTTTAAAGAGGCTCTGTTTTAGACTAAGTAAAAATGGGTAAGACAGAGGAGTAGGGAAGAAGAGGCTTTGCACAATCGATTTATACTGGTTCGGTCCTTTCTCTGACCTACATCCAGTCCCCAAGCCTCACTTGGGATTTCCAATCCACTATACTCAACTATTGATTACACACTCTGTACTAAGAGTTGTTCTCTCACTAGAACACACTCCCCCTCACAAGTTGTAATCAATACACCCAACTACCAAGTCCCCTGACTTGTAGTTATCACAATCAATAAATGATTTACAAGTAAATGACTCTCTCACAGAGCAGATAGAATGAACACTGAAGCACAATTATCAACTTGATACAATACAAATGAAAGCTGTACACAATAAATGAACTCAATGAATTTTCACTCTCAGTTGGTGTATCAGCTTGAGAAGGAGTTAATGAACTCTATTTATAGGTAGAGAATATTAAATGACCGTTGCTTGATGAATCCAACCGTTGTAGGTGATTATCTTAAGTTCTGGTCATCTTCTCTCTCTAAACTTCTGCTAATCCAAGTGTTGATGTGATATGATGTGGCTCTCTGAGGATTTACCCGTTGGAGATGACTTTACTTGTTGTAGTAAGCATTCTTTAACGTTAACAAGGCGTGCTCAGATGGATTAGCTGAAAGTAGGTTGATTTGCAGAAGTGCATTAAATGCACTTGTCCACTTTTTGCTTTTTGCTTTGACCTTCAATAATCTTCATCTGTGCTAACTGAAATTTACTTAACAAACTTGTTAAACATAGCTGGGAACATAAGTGAATGATATATGAAAGCAATCAGGTCAAACAATCATGATTTGCAAATTCGTGTAATTCAAAAATCAATTTTTACCGTTGTATACTCGAGTATGTTCATCCTTACTCGAGTATGGCACTGTGTGTAAGTGTCCATACTGCAGTATCCAATGGTATACTGGAGTATACAACTTCCAGAGGCAAACCATCGTGACTTGTGTTTTAAAAACAAGACCTATACTCGAGTATGTAAGTGGTGTACTCGAGTATGGCACTGTTCGTGTAAAAATTTTAAGTTCAAAATGCCTCTATACTAGAGTATTCATTTGTATACTGGAGTAAGCAAGTCATAGACGAAAGAGTGACCTCTCTGTATGGTCCCATACTCGAGTATGTACCTCTATACTCGAGTATGCAACTCCAATTTCAAAATGTGTGAAGTCTTTCCTTGTCTATACTGGAGTATACAAATCCATACTGGAGTAAGCAAGAACATGTGTCAAGTTGAAAAACAGTTTAAGAGCCCAATATTCGAGTATGCAAAACCTTACTCGAGTATGCATCAGTTATAAAAATGTTTGGAGCTCTCTGAAAGTCTAATACTTGAGTATGCATACCTATACTCGAGTTTGCACTAAGTTTGAAAAACAGGTTTGCTCTCTGTAAGTCCTATACTCGAGTATGTAAACCTATACTCGAGTATGCAACCTATTTTGAAAATCATTTGCTCTCTGTAAGTCCAATACTCAAGTATAGCTCCCTATACTGCAGTATTGACTTACCTTGAAAGATTTGGTTGCTCTTTGGATGACCTATACTCGAGTATACACACCTATACTCGAGTATGCCCCTATTTTCAAAAACTTGATTGCTCTCTGGATCTTCAATACTCGAGTATGGCTCCCCATACTGCAGTATTGACTTGCAAAATTCAATTTGAGCAGTCCTTTAACAGTCCTATACTCGAGTATGCATACCTATACTCGAGTATGCAACTGTCAAATTGTTTTTAACTGATTTTGTAAACTTCAAAACATGTTTACACTTGTTGTTAATCATCAAAACACTTTGAGAACTAACAAATAATACATCTATATATTCTATAAAATATGTAATAATTGCAACTCATTAATACTACATACAACTTAATTCTATAGTCAAAAGTTTGCCCAACAACAATAAAATTTCTTAATCGTAATAATAATTCAAGGGAAATATACTTCTCATGTTGTAAGAGAAGTGTATCATCATATCATAGATATAAAAAGATGTGGGTCCCACTATTTTCGTACTTGAGTTTTTAAAAAAAAAAATAAAAGAGATGTGGATCCGACCATTTTATGTGTATATAGGAATCTTCTTCTTCTCATGCAATATGAGAAGTGTAAACCCTATAATTCAAACTCCATTTAATATATTAGACCTAGGCTCATCATGAAAAGTGTTTGGATCTAAATAATATTAAAAATTTAAACTTATATGGAGCAAACAAATTATTAAAAATATACCTGTATAAGTTCATCAATTAATTTCTTTTCGGGAAAAAAAAATTTAATAGAGTGTTTTTTTTTTAAAAGTACCGTGTTAAAGGGAACCATTAAGAAAAAAGCTATATAATTATGTTAATTTTCAACATTTTTACTCGGATGCACGTAGTTATTTTTAGAGTAAAATATATTAACATCCACTCTATTTATTCTAAATTATAAAGACCTTTATTTTATTTTGAAAACTTATATGGATCTTCCTTAAAATCAAAATATATGTTATATAAACTTCCCTTCTGATTTTGAGATCCAACTTCTATCCACCCAACTGTTAGTTGATTGTTAAATCATATCATTGACTTGTTATTATAAGCAAAATGCTCCTCTTTAAAATAAATATTACTTCATAATCATGTAATATTTAGCTATAAAATAATTATTTAATTAATAACATATCTTTATCCAAAATTTAAAAATAATTTTATTATATATTTTTAAATTTTTTTGTCATACTGTTAAATTAATTACCATATTACAAAATTAATTAATTTTATCATTATAAATTTAAATGTATAATCTTATTTATTTATTAAAACCTACTTATAATGTAATCTTTCAAGGGGAAGGATATTGTCACTATCATTTTATGTCAATACCATTTCATTACCATTTTTTTATCGTTAGATCTATTATTTGATCCAATAGTTCTGATTTAACCTACTTAAAATCTTCTTTCCTCTCCACATTTCTCTCCTTCCATTCTCTCACTCTAGCCCCCAGCGCATCAACGCTAGGACACCATCGCCACCGTTCCTCTCTCTCCCCTGTGCCCCTCTTCTTCACTCCATCGTCCCTCTTCCCACCCCAACCACCGCCCCTCTCCCTCCCCACCTAGCTACGCCCCAGCCATGATCCACCATGCAACAGCGACCAAACACCATCACGATGCCAAAAACGGGATACCTCCATTAATATATTCTAGTCAGTCTTGAACACCATACCTTTTTTTTTTTCTGATTAAGAGTATTTGAATGTCATTTATATGTTTGTTGATTTTAAATTTTTAGGTCTATCATAGACGATTTGTATTTTCCTTTCCAGGTTTCACCTGATTACCTTTGTTTTCTGTGCAGAAAATATGTTGTTCAATTTATCTTAGATTTGAGGAATCCATATGCCAGTGCTTGTATAATTTCACAATTTTAAGGTCACTATGTTCACCTGTCAATGGAGAAATTCAGTAGCCATGTGGATGAATTTTTTTTACTTGTATTCGATAGTCTGAACCAGTTAAGAATTATCTGCGAACTGCTCTCAGGCCCACACTTTGAACAGTTTCTTCAGGACCCACATGCTAACTATGTTGTTCAATCAGCTCTTCGATATTCTGCTGTTTGTAACATAAGCATGATTGTTTTTTTTACCTTCTTGCTTCACTGATGCTAATATCTTGAGGTCATAGCAATAATGCAGTTTGACAACTATGATAGATTAATCAGTTCAGAATATTTGTAACATCCTCATTTTTGAAATCCGTTCTCAAAATATTTTAATCAGAGTAGAGCACCGGAATAAATTTAAAAGAGCGAGTATCTGATAAACCTTCACTGTTGGTGCGTCTTGTTGCTATTACAGGGGTACAAAGCTCTGAATATTTACCAATATAGTGATATAAAAAAAATCGTAGCTATCTTCTCTGCTAGTGTCTTCTCGTGCGCTATCTATCCTTGCCCTCGGTCTTGGTCCCTCCAGAATCTAAGACTATGAGCTGAGGTTCAATTACCATTGAACCTCAGGTAACGGTTAACCTCATGCTTATGTATCCAATATGTATAACAGATATCCATGGTAAAACAGCAATAATCATATACAATATTCTCATATTCAAATAATAACATAACACAGCCACTGCAATATGCATGTTATTATAGTCTGCACTATCTCCAGTGCCACGATGGCCTATCGTGTCCTCAGCGCTAGGAAAACATAACGGCATTATCAAAACCATAACCCGTATCAGGTTGTATGTGTATGATCAATTTTCAAAACAGAGTTTCAAACTATCTATCACATATAAGCATACCATAAGCATCAGAGTTAAGGTTACAATACGCGTCCGTACCTGGATTGATAATTCCGGTATGACGACGATCGGTATACGTTTGCAGACTTCCTATATTAGGAATATTGCGTTATTAATTTGTAAATAATATCCTAAAATATATTTTGGCCACTACTGACTATTCTACCCTTGATACATTAAACCATCATTTTATTTCCTCAAAATTCGTTGAAAAACGCTGGACAATATTGGGCAGAATTTCGCCTATCTTTGAAAAATCATAACTAATTCTAGAAAAATCGAAACGAAGATCCGTAAAATGTTCCGGACTCCTTAGGATGTCTATTTTCCATAAAAAAATATCAAACTTTTCCCAGAATTCAAGAATCATTCCCAGATTTCACGTGTTCATCCTCTGCCCAGATTTTCCAGCATTTTCGCAACATAACCTTTGAGAATTTCTTTCTCACTGTACAGAGCTCATTTCAACATGTTCTTTACATATTTGAAAATCCCTATATGTCTAATTTGATCATGAATTTTCTCAGAATTTTTCAATATCATTTTCAACATGAAATATGAGTGTTTCTGTTACTAGTTCAGAAATCGCCTAACTGACGAATTTTCGCCAGAACTTCGTTACTACCGTGTTCTTAACCTGGGAATTTTGCAGAACTACTTCCTTCACTAAATTTTCGAAATGAAGCTATTTTAAACTATACAAACATGAAACTAAAATTATTCTAGAATTTTAAAGATTAAAACTACTTCTACCTATGAATATAAACTCAAAACTAAAGAACATTGCTTACCTAAAGCTTGATCTTCTTCAAGCCTTCCTTCAGCTCTCTCTCAACTCTCTCTCAATAAGCAGATGATGCTTTGCTTGGTGTGAGGAAAATGAGTGAACTTGGCCCTCTATTTATAGGAAAGAGGTTGGACAAACTTGTAATTAAATGCAACTTCCCTCTTGGCTAATTCTCACCATTGGATCTAGGGCAACTTTGCAACTTCAAATCCTCACCACTCTCTCACTCTCATCTGCCCTCTCTCTCTCTCTCCCTTATTCTCTTTCTTCTTCCTTTTTCAAGAAGCCACACAAACTTGCACTTTAAGCCATGAATAGTGTTTTGTATGCTACAAGCTTTGACCAACTTTGCAACATGTGTTGAAATTCAATTTCTTCCTCTTGAAGCTCCTCAAAACTGAAATCCCCTCTGGTCCTTTGGGTTTGGTTGTTGTTTTGGGCTTTATTGGTGATTTGGGCAATGATTTGGGCTACCAAAAATGATCCAATGTTGTGACTAAAGCCCTAAATTATTTTCTTCTTGTTTACTATTTAATTTACCTTAATTAGGTTTAGTTTGAAATGATTTTATTGATTACCAATTCAATTATGATCCTACTAAGTCCAATTGTTACAATTATGGATCCCTTGTTAGGCTTTATTGTTGAATTTAGCCAAAATATTGCAAATTGCTTGTAAATATTTATCATTAAATTAATTATGCATGTTAATTCAATTAAGATAAGTTTTTGGTGTTTACTAATTGTTTTTAGTGTCCTCTAATTATTTTAGACCTCTTCCTATCCCTTTACGGCTTAATTTTGCCAATATGTGAATTATATGACAATATATCACTAAGTGTGAGTTTAATTGTTCTTAAATTGTTGAAAATTCCATTTAATTGGTTTAAGGGCTTTTATGGTATTTTACAATATTTTATGACTCCTAATTAAAATTTAGAGAATTGGATTTTGCCCCATTAAGTCCTACCGTCAACTTATTCAAGAAGTAGAATAAATACACTACTACTTTGGAGCCAACATACTTTCCTATTTTCATGACATCTTATACTATTTTAGGAACTCCATTTTAATTATAGTCCTTAGAAATTCATTTAAATAACTCTTAATTAGTCATTGGCTTTTGATTAGAATTATCCATCTTTGATTATGCCTATTTTAATTTAGTTAAATTTAGTGTCTTCATTGTTGTAATTTCAATCGCTCATTGCTCTTTTTAATTCCATGTAAACCATAACTTAATACGGTAATTATTTGTATTTTATGATATTTTATGGTTCCTAAATGAAATTTGAATATTTGAGTCTTCTTGGTTCATTTGATTCTAGGAGGAAATTTCCTAATTTAAATTAGATAAGTTATAATATCTTTGAGACCACATATTCACCTATGTTATTAGGTATCATTTAGTGGTTATGCTAAATAGGATTTTTAGGGTATTACAATATTGGCATGCCTTGTTCTCCCTTCATTAAAATTAGGCTCATTACATCCTTTATCTTGTTCTGCATGTGCATGCCAATGCAATTTCTAATTGATATTAACATTTATCAAGCTTCATTAATGAACTTTAATCCTCCGTTGGCCTTGCTTTTCTTTTCCTTCTAAACTAGGGTCCTGCGCAAAATGCACTAATCGAAGCGATAGAATCCCACAAAGCTGTTTTGCGAAATATTTTGTTCTCCAAGAAGATTTTATCCCAGAAGTTCTTGAAGAAGTGATGTGCATTCTCCCTTAAGGCTAGAAGTGTTGGTGGTTTGTGACGAAAAACCAAAGACGCGCTTGGCCTCTTGCTTGATTGGATTAGTTTTCCTATCTCAACAGCTTGCTTTTGAAAAAACTTAGATGCCATGCTCATGAGTGTGCCAATTTCTTCTGGATTGTCAATATTTAATCTGGAGGATTTACTGTAGGTCTTGTTGCTGCACATAGAAATAGAGGCTGATACTCACTGTTACTAGCCATTATTTTTTAATTATAAAATTTAAATTCCTTCTTATTAACCATTTGTTATGATTTTCAATGTGATGCAGATGTTACCTAGAAATTGATGGAGCTCTTCTAATTTTGTATTATAATGCAATAGTAGTTATATATATTAATCTTCAGAGGACCAAGGACAGATTGTCTAAATATTCAAGTCAGGAAATGACTCATAAATCAGTTTGTGATAGAGAGAATAAGGCATGCCAATATTCTGAACTGATTAATCTATCACGGTTGTCAAACTGCATTATTGCTATGACCTCAAGATATTAGCATCAGTGAAGCAAGAAGGAAAAACAAATCATGCTTATGTTACAAACCGCAAAATATTGAAGAGCTGATTGAACAACATAGTAAACATGTGGGTCCTGAAGCAACTGTTCAAAGTGTGGGCCAGAGAACAGTTCGCAGATGATTTCTGACTGGTTCACACTATCGAATACAAGTAAACATTTTTCAACCTGCTGACTAGAATATATCAGGTGAAACCTGTAAAGGGAAATCCAAATCATTCTGTGATAAACCTAAAAATTTAAAATCAATAAACATATAAATAACATTCAAATACTCTTAATCAGAACAAAAAAAGAAGAAGAAGAAGAAGAAGGTATGGTGTTCAAGATTGACTAGAATATATCGATGGAGGTGTCCCATTTTTGGCGTCGTGATGGTGTTCAGTCGCTGCAGTAGGGTGGATTGTGACTGGGGCGTAGCTGGGTGGGTAGGGAGAGGGGTGGTGGGTGGGGTGGGAAGAGGGATGGTGGAGTGAAGAAGAGGGGCGCAGAGGAGAGAGAGGGATGGTGGCAATGGTTTCCTGGCGGTGATGCGCTTGGGGCTGGAGTGAGAGAAAGGAAGAAGAGAGAGAGAAATGTGGGGAGGAAACAAGGTTTTTAGTAGACTTAATTAGAACCATTAGATTAAATAATAGATCTAACGGTAAAAAATGGTAGTGAAATGGTTGTGACATAAAATAATAGTGACAATATCTTTCCCCATCTTTCAATTATATATGTGCTAAAATGTTTTGCTATAACAAACTCACCCACACATATGGAGAATGACATAAAAATACTACTTGAATTTCAAAATCATTTTGTAAAAATAGTAATGAAAGTAATAAGAACAGTAAAGCAATTAACAACTTGTTTTGTTTGAAAATCACTTATTTAACATTTTGAAATTCAAGCGGTATTTTCTTGGGATTTTCTCATTTACATATATACACACATACATATATACTTACATCAAATATATACTTATATCAAGTTCCTTATACTTGTTATATTAAGTTCTCCAATCATACCATGTGTCCCATTGTTCATATGGGTTTATAACTAAATGATAATAATCCAAAAAAATGACACATGATCACATGTGATTGAGAAGTTGATAAAACTGACGTAAGAAACTTTTGAGATCCTTATAGTAATATATTATCATTTAAAATTATTAAATATATTTCATTAAACATATGTTTTTTAAAAATAATTTACTCAAATTTTTGACCAAGTTGATAATATTTTTCACATAAAAATTACATAAAATTCTTTCTAATTGTAGTAAAAATATTAAATAGATACCAACAAAGTTGGTTCAGTTGGTAAAGGGTTGGCTCATAATCATAAGGTTGTGAGTTTAAATCTCATAGATGTGAGAACCTTGTTGGTTGGCGATCTAAAAATATCTTTGTACATGTTTTTTGAGCGTGGAGGTAAGCTAGGCCATGATAAGCCTCCAGGACCCAAATTTCTTAAAATAATTTTAAAACATACTTGAAGAATTTTTTTAGAATACTTTTTAAAATGAATAAAGCCTGAAAACCACTACAAAAATAAAAAAAAGAAAAGAAAAAGAAATTACCCACGGAAAAAATTCTGTGGGTAATTACCCACGGAATTCCGTGGGTAATTGAAATTTGCAATTACCCACGGAATTCCGTAGGTATTCCGTGGGTAATTGCAAATTTCCGTCGCTAATTTTCCGTTGGAAAAAACGCCATAGCTAATAGTTACCCACGGTGTTTTTCGCGACAAAAATTTGCAATTACCCACGGAATTTTTTTCGTGGGTAATTCCATGGCTAATTTTATTTATTTATTTTTTTTGGGTAGTGTAACAATGTTGTGGTTGAGAAAAAGAAAAATAAAAAGACAAAAAGCTCCAAATTAGGGGTTCACATTCCATGCTCAATGAAAAAAATGAGCATATAGTGCTTATCCCTCTAATTTTAGGGTGGGGACCATCTTTTTTTGATTTTTTTAATTTTTTTTATTTATTTAGATTAAATTGTATGCTGCAACTTAAAATATTTTTCACACCAATATCTTAAATTAATTAATTTATAATTCTGCATTCAAAAATATTTTTCCTTTAATCACCAATATCCTAAAATATTTTTTTAATAGAACCTAGTATATGAAATATTTTTTTAATACCCAGTGTCTTAAATTAATTAATTTTTAGTGCATGGTGCATTTTTTGGAAAAAAAATTTAAAATTTAAAAAAAAAAGCTTTTTTTTTTGGGGGAAGAGGATGATGCTCATCTTTTTATCAGCATGCAATGTGAATTCCCACATTACTAGATGGGGTCTAGGAGAGAAAAAGAACTGCTTGTGTTCATATGCATCAGATGCTCTCTTGCATTTAATCATTCATCTAATCATCTAAAACTCATTAACAAACTGATTAAGCATAGTTAGGAACAATAATGAGTGATGATATGAAGTAAGCAAATCATACTTAATGATTTAAGTTTTACAGACAAGGTGATTTGCAAAACAGAGATAGGATAGCTTGAGTCAAATCGAAGAAAACTAGAGCAGCTAAGTCAAGTTAAGAATTTTAAGCTTGAGTCACTAGATCATCTACTTTGAAAATAACTTTAAAGTTTAAATGAAGATGTATGTATGACTTAGGCTCGAGTTTAAAACCTTTAGCTCAAGTGTATGACTCAAGTCAATCATAGTTTGCTTGAGTCAAATTCTATGAACTTTGAAATAGCTTTTTGAGAATGATTTGTGTAATATGCTAAATTTTGAACCCTGAGAATTGAGAATAAGCCTGAAGTAGGCAGACGACTAAGCCCGGTTCGGGAAGAGTCATAAAGGTGACGAGAGATAGGAAGTCTCTCAAGGACTAAGTAATTTAGCTATGCAGGTCAGTGGACCTAATGTGTATAAACCATGGAATTAAAGTGCCAATAGAAAAGGGGCACAAGAGACCTATACAGTGTTAATTAGTTGGAAAAAAATATCATTTAGCTATGCCCTAAAGCATAGGATGATTAGCTAAGCAAAAATGTGCTAAAATAAGTGTGCATATGACATTTCTTGGTCAGGTCAGGATTTCTTGTGTTTTTGAAGAAATAGGGATGAAAAGTCAGCTGTAATAATTATCTGAGGACACGTGTCACTACGAGATTAAAAAGCAAAAAAATAAGTAATGATTACGGAGGAAAAATAGTCAAATTCTTACCCCTTAAGCTTTAATTTCGTCCACCCAGGAGAGAGAAGAAAAAATCAGATGATTTTATCAGTACTCAGGCCAAAACACAAAATGTGGGTCCCATAGGTGATAAACCAATAGAAAGGGGACCGGTAAGGACCAGTTAGGGGCTTCTTTTACAATGAATGAGACAAATGTGGGGCCATATTGAAAAGTAAAAAGGCGCCACATAAGTATGACCAATTAAGGGAAAATATTTGGAAAAGTTGAAGAAAAGTACAAAAAGAAGCACCTTCATAACCAACAGGGCCCGATAAGGATCGGTAGACCAAAAATTGGATAGATAAAGTGGAAAAAGGGAATTAAATGCAAGGGATCAGATTTGTGGGCCCCAAGAGGCGCCACCTAGTCCCCCTTAATCATTAAAATTCGTTTGGGGAAAAGGACAGAGGAAATAAAGGAGTCCCGAGTCAAAACAATTTACATAACTTTTGGGCCAAAATAGGTAATTTTCTCCAACTGAAAAGTAAAAATCTAGATATTTTGAAGGGGGGTTGGCAGTTGGCAAACCTAGAAGCCTCTAGAATTTTTCTTGGTGATAAAGTTAAAAGCCAGCTCAAATTAATTAATTACAGGACAAGAATTTGCTCCAGTTATTCGGGACTGCTTGGCTACCTTCTTAATTATTTAAAAAAGGACAAACTCTTCATTTTCCTCTCATAGGAGGTGTGCTCCAGCTGAAAGAAAGAGAGAGACCTGCTAGTTTCCATACTTAGAGCAAAAAGCCAAGCTCACCAAACCAATTGTCGATCCAGGTAAACACCAAAAATCCAAAACTTGTGAGTTTCTAGTTAAGGATTTTCATTCAAAAAGCTAGAGCTTGATGTTGAAGTCTAATTTTGGTGTTTTTAATGGTCCCAATGAGTTTAAAACGTGCTTTTTTATGGGGTTAAGCTAAATACCTAAGAGGGGGGATGAATTGGGTATTTTGAAAATTTCGAAAATAACTCTGTTTTCAAACAGCAAAATAGAGATGAACAAAGTAAGGAAAAGAGAAGATGGACACAGAGATTTATACTGGTTCGGTTCTAACCACTTGATCTACGTCCAGTCCCCAGACTCTCTGGGATTTTCCACTATCACAAAAGATTACACACTCTATACTCAAGAGTAATTCTCTCACTAGAACTCACTCCCCCTTACAAGTTGTAATCAATGAACTCCCAAATCACCAAGTCCCCTTGACTTGTGATTCATTACAATAAATGATTTACAAGTAAAAACTCTCTCTAAGAGTAAATAAAGATAATCACTGAAGCTTATGTATCAAAAGATACTTTTACAAGTGAAAAACTGAAGGTAGGTGAAGAACTTTGAATGCAATTCGTTTTCAGCAGTTGTAGTTATTGTGAAGACTTGAATGCAACTCTATTTATACTCAGAGTGCATTAAATGACCATTGATTTCCCTAATGTAACTGTTGGAAGTGTTCAGCAAAGATTAGGGAGCGGTTTAGTCTTTTTCTCTCTCTATTCTGCACTTAATCCAGCTGTCCAAGGGTTCAGAGTTGACTTCCTCAAGATTAATCCATTGGAAAGACAGTTGCTGGATGTGGAAATCATTCTTTAATTCTTTGCTAAACGTGTGCAGATGGATTACCCAAAAGAATGCAACTTCTGAGTTTGCATTTAATGTGTTGACGTCACTTTTTGCTTTTGCTTTAAACATTCACTAAACATTCTCTAATTCATCGGAAACTCACTAACAAAGTGGTTAAACAAAGCTAGGAATATAGGAGAATGATAATTGGAAGTATCAAGATCAAACAAGAAGATTTCACAAAATCGTCATATTTGATTTTCAAACTTGTTAGTTCTTGTGTTTTGATGATTACAATTTCCAAGTTGAGAAATTAAATAAGCAAACACTACAAAAAAAATGTAGAATACCGACGGAAAATATTCCGTCGCAAATTCAAGCCATTTTGCGACGGAATTAAAATTCCGTTGCAAAATGAGAAAATTAGCGACGGATTTTAAATCCGTCGCTAATTTTAGGGACGGAATAAAATTCCTTCGCTAAATTTAGCGACGGAATCAACAATCCGTCGCTGACTGGCGGCAAAAAGCCGCCAGTCACGCCTTTTAGCGACGGAATTTAATTCCGTCGCTAAATTTAGCGACGGAATTAAATTCCGTCGCAAACTGGCGGCCTTGGGGATGTAGCGACGGAATTCATTTTCCGTCGCTAGCTGGCAGCAAAAAGCTGCCAGCTGCAGCTTTTTTTAGCGACGGAAATGAATTCCGTCGCTAAAAAGTTACCTTTTTGCGACGGAAATGAATTCCGTCGCTAGAAAGTTTTTACTTTTTGCGACGGAATTCATTTTCCGTCGCTAAGCCATTTAATTAATCAGCTCCTTCTTCCTCAGAACCCACAGCTCGCGTCTCTCAGCTCTCACAGCTGCCGTCAACTGTCACAACCGCCCCAAGCTCGCCCCTTTCTCGCCGTCGCCTCCAGCTCGCCGTCGCCCCCCACCTAACCTTCCCCACAGCTTCTCCCTTTCCCACAGCTCGGCCATCGTCGTCTTTCCCATAGCTCGCCTTCCCCACAGCTCACCTCCACCCCACAGCTCCACCGCCACCCACAGCTCCCCCGCCACCCCACAGCTCGCCGTGGCCGCCCAAGCTCCCCCCTCCCCCACAGCTTCCCTCCCTTAAGCTACACTACTCTCAGCACCCTCAGCTTGTTCTTCCCACGGCCAAAGCTCAGATCCGGCGGTGAGCAAGGTTTTTTTTTTTTTTAATTAATTATTTATTTGTTATGTGAAATTAGTATATAAAAAAATGGAAAAAATTTGTAATTTTTTTTCCTCATGAATAAATAGGTCTCTACAGTTGCCGTTCTCTCTTCCGGTTACCCTCCCCATTTGGTAAGTTCCCTTTTTCTTATTCTTTTTTTTTCACCACTTTATTTATCATGAGAAATTAATATAAATAAAAATTGAAAAATTATTCATATTTATTATTCATGAATAAATAGGTTATAATTTAAGATTTGTTGTTTATTTGCTGCATTTTTAAGAAAAAAGTTGTAATATTAGGTTATAAATAGTCATATTTAATAAAATTTGTTTATTGCATTTGTTAATAAAATTATTTCGTAACTAAACTCCCAATCAGTTTAAGCAATATAGGAGTTAGTCTTACTCAAGTATAAATAAATAAATAAATAAATAATCTGCTCAGAATATAATCTATCAATTAAATAATGTTGTACAAGGTTTATAATGAATTGCAAATCTCATCAACGTTAATTTATTTTGCTCTCATATTGTCTTATTAACCTTTGATATATAGTGATACAAAACACTGATTTTGGTTTTTTTTTTTATATCACGTTAATTTCTTTTTAATGATAAATGTATTAATATTTTACCATTAAGTTTCCTTAAATGCTCCATTGCGTGTTGATTGATCTATCTGTATGTAAAGGCATACTAGAAAAATCATACTTTAGCTGGAATGGCCGTCTTAATTTTTTTAGCTTTGTCCTTTTTATGGCTTAGTTAACAATAATAATTAAATTTTGAATATCGTCTTCACTGCCATTACAATTTACAAATAATAATAATAATAATAAAATTCTATCTAATACTTCCTGGTTAATTGGAACCGAGAAACTCTTAATTAAGATTACTTCATAATTGGCAAAATTTAGCAATATATCAATTATTGGTCAACTTCATTGTACATATTCAAATTGAAAATTTTGATCATGACCCACTAGCTATTTGAAATGATTTTTCCTAGGGAAAAAAAAAAATCAAGAATTGGATACAAAATGTTGTGGTAGATCAAATCCAATTCACACGATATAGAATTGGGGAATGAACTAGTTGAGCCATAATTAGGCATAATTAATTGACTCAAGTGTTTGACATTTTGCCTACTTAAAAGCAAGCTACAATTAATTATGCCTAAAAAAATTGGATTTGTGTAACATGTGAGAACAAATATAAAGTGCTAATGAAGTAACCAGCCAAAAAAAAATAAAAAAGTTGATTATTATGTTCACTTTAAAGGTTTTTTTTATTTTTTGTGAAAATCGAAATTGTATTTGACTCAGCTTTTAGTTCATTGTTTCAATAAAATTAAATTTACTATTGTTTTTAATCATTGTGTGAATCACTTATTTTTTTTTTTTTAAAAAAAGGCAAACTCAGTAATTGTCCAGTATAATTAAAGCTTGGGCACTTGATTATATATCCATTATCTGCTTAATTAATGCCAGTACTTTTAATTAAATTATCGATCCATATCATCATTAATCAAGCATAGGTCACACTCAACGGGAGAGAGAAAGTGTGTGTTCATATATCAAACAATAATAACAAGATGGGTTAATTAGGTAATTATAAATAACAAGTTGTTTAGATAAATAGGTAATTATAAATACAAAAGATAAGGTTGATTTTGCAGATTATATAAATTTGATGTAGTCTTATTTAATCTTTATAATTTAGAATATCCAAAATACTTATAGTTTTTACGCTTTCTTGATTAAGTGGCAATTGGTTGGCATAAGTGGCTAGTTGTATTGGCTACTTATAATTGTATTTGTGGCAAATTGAGATGTTAATTAGGTTAGTAACTGAAGTAGCTAGGAAGTATGGAAGACAATCACGATAGGAGTTGGATGTACAATCGTCTGACTGGAAGAGAACTAAATCCAGCATTCAGGGCGGGTTTGAACGAGTTCATCCAATTTGCTTTGGCGCATTCAAATAATTCAAGTAGGGAGATCAGGTGTCCGTGTGCCAAATGTAAGTGTTTAAGGTTTAAAAATCCGAGCAGGGTCAAAATTCATTTGTGTCAGAATGGATTCATGAAGGATTATGAGTGTTGGGAATGTCATGGCGAAGTCCGACAGACACCGAGCGGTTATTACGGGGACAGTAGTCATCGAGAAAACCTTAATGCGTATGAGCAGTTGGTTATGGATGCCGCGGGACCGTCCATCGGCAGATATTTTGATCTGGTTAATCATGCCGAATCGTCATACATGGGAGAGGAGACCGGTACACATACTCAACCATCATACATGGGAGAGGATCCTCATCCGGACGCCGATAGGTTCTATAAAATGCTTCAAGAAGCGCAACGTCCGCTATGGGAAGGATGCGAACACTTTGAAAGTAGTGAATATTCATCGCTTTCGGCTACCCTAGCAACACTAAGCTTGAAGACTGATCACCATATGAGTGAGAGGAATTACAACGAAATGATGCAGATCATAAACAAAGTTGTTCCCAAAGACAATAATTTGCCGAAGGATTTTTACCAAGCAAAGAAAAAGGTGAAAGAGCTTGGGCTTGGATGTGAAAAAATCCATTGCTGCCCTAGAGGATGTATGTTGTATTACAAGGATGATGCTGAGCTGATCAATTGTAAATTCTGTGGACATGACAGATATAAAGTTGTGAGGAGAGGAAGGAAAATGACCCGTCAAGTGTTAAGCAAGATGCACTACTTTCCTCTGGTGCCCAGACTTCAGAGATTGTACGCATCAGAACAAACAGCTGCTCACATGAGATGGCACCGGGAGCATCACAGGGATGAAAATTTTGTGACGCATCCATCCGACGCCGAAGCTTGGCGTAAATTTGACGAGGTGAACCCTTTCTTTGCTATGGATCCCCGTAATGTCCGTCTTGGTCTATGCTCGGATGGGTTCGCTCCTTTTGATAAATCGGGCAGAAATTATTCCTGTTGGCCTGTCATTGTGACACCATACAACCTCCCACCTTCTATGTGCATGAGAAGGGAGTTTTTGTTCCTCACCGCGTTAATCCCTGGGCCATCCAACCCCAAAAAGAAGATAGATGTGTACCTCAGGCCTTTGATAGACGAGTTGAAGATGTTGTGGAGTGAAGGGGTTCTAACGTATGATATATCATTGAGTCAGAATTTCACAATGCGTGCTGCCTTAATGTGGACGATAAATGATTTCCCTTCATATGGGATGTTGAGTGGCTGGCAAACGTCGGGAAAGCTTGCATGCCCGGTATGTCTTGAGCAGAACATGGGTTTTAGCTTGGCACACAGTCGCAAAGTCTGTTGGTTTGACAGGCACCGACGATTCCTACCCCTGGACCATCCGTATAGGACAAATAGAAAAGACTTCACGCGAAATGTGGTTGAACGAGCAGATCAACCTCGTCGTTTAAGTGGCCAAGAAATATGGGACAGGGTCAAGTATATTCAAAGTGTCGAAGAGGGTGCTGCTTCCAACGAACCCGAGGGATATGGTGTTGATCATCATTGGAACAAACGCAGCATCTTCTGGGAACTACCATATTGGAAAGATCAATTGTTAAGACACAACCTGGATGTCATGCACATTGAGAGCAATGTGTTTTGCAATATTTTGCACACCGTGATGGACACGAAAGGCAAGACGAAGGACACAATCAATGCTAGACGGGACATAGAAGCGATTTGTAGAAGGCCTGCTTTGCATTTGGTGCAGGATGGCAGGGGACAGATTTCCAAACCTAGAGCACCGTACACATTAAACAAACAGCAGAATTTGGAATTGTTGCAATGGGTTGAAGAGCTGAAACTCCCGGACGGTTATGCGTCAAACTTGAAAAGATGTGTCAACTTGCACGAGGGGAAGTTATTCGGGATGAAGAGTCATGATTGTCATGTTTTTTTCCAGAGGTTGTTGCCGTGGGCCTTCAAAGCATTACCGAACCACATATGGTCTATTCTAGCAGAATTTTCCAAGTTCTTTAGAGAAATTTGTGCTTATGAGCTTAATGTGGAAAACTTACGGCACCTGGAGGCGAGCATGCCAATAACACTATGCAAGTTAGAGATCGTGTTTCCTCCTAGCATGTTTGACTCAATGGAACATTTACCTGTTCACTTGGCCTACGAAGCAAGAGTAGGAGGTCCCCAACAATATAGGTGGATGTATCCGTTTGAGAGGTAATATATATATTTCTTTCGTGCAGTTATTTCTTTCGCGCACTTTAGTTTATAGATACGCTGTAATTGTCCATTGTAGGTTTTTACGCACTCTTAAACAAAAAATCAAAAATCCAACCCACGTTGAAGGATCTATCGCTGAAGCGTATCTAGTCGAAGAGGCCACAAAATTCGCGCAATACTATTATCCCCCTGAAATGACATCAATATGGAGACGGGTACCTCGCAACGATGATGGCGGTAATACGAACGAACAAAAATCAATATTTGATTTTCCAGGCCGAGTCGTGGGAAAACGTTGGAGATCAACTCTTGAAGGAAGAGATAAGCGAGTAGCGGAGTGGTACATTCTAAACAACTGTGAAGAGGCCGCCCAATACTTAAAGTAAGATTTGTTTTCTTTTCACTGTTACGGTAAGTATTATAGTATTAACTTACTTTTTTTGTTGCAGTCATTTTTCTAATTTGGTCCGATCGGAAAATCCTGAAATGTCGGAATCCCAAGTTGACCAATTCACGAACTCTAAGTTCCCAAAATGGTTTCGCTCCTACTTCTTGGAACACCCAGAAGATCCCAATAAAGTGGCATGGAGTTTATCTTATGGAGCTGCAATTAGTGTTACCCGGTGCAACAAATATATAATCAACGGGTATCGATTTTCAACTGTTGAAGCGAACGTAGGTACACAATGTTGCAATTATGGTGTATGTTGTCGAGGTGACCAAGTTGACGGGGTGGAGAGTTACTACTACGGGAAGTTAGTCGACATAATTCAGCGAGTTACCAGTGGGACAAGGTGGTGACACTTTTTAAATGTGAGTGGTTTGATAACAGTCCGCGTGGGACAAAAGTGGACAAACATGGAAATATTGAGATCCACTGGACAAGGAGATATACGGTTGGTTATGACCCATTCATCCTTGCTCAACAGGCGGAACAAGTGTACTATACAGAATACCCCACATCCCGCCAAGGGTGGGTGGGAGTTATTAAAACCAAAGCACGGAATATCATACCTCAGTCGAAAGAGTCGGCAGCAAATGACGGCATGAAGGAACCGTTCCAGGCTGATGTGGAACATGTACTGCCCATAAACATTGCCGACGACGATGTACCAAGCAATCTGTTTGATTCTACTGCGAACTTAGAGTTGATTCCTATCCAAGTTGACGATGAGGAATCAGACGATGAGACAGAAGTGATTTGCTCTGATAGCGAATCTGAGTTCGACGACTATGAGACTCCAGAGGAAGCCGAGCAAGCAGATGACGAAGAACGTGAATCATCCGATTGATTTGTGTTAGTTCTTTTGTTTATGACAATTTGTTATACTACATACTCCGTAATTGCGCTACTGTCATATGAAGTAATAAATATCTTATTTTTATGTATTTTTTCACATAATGTTTGTAAGTGTTCATAGGTATATGGAGCATCCAGCTGGAGGACGTTCAGATGGTGGACGTGGTCGTGGTCGATCCCGACCTCGTCCTATCAGAGGTAGGGGAACACAATCTGCTCCCTTCGTAGGCATGGGGGGGAGAGGCGCTTCCCCAGAGGTTTCACCATATGAGTCCTCATCTTCACCATCGATTTACCTATCCACTTCACCATCACTGTATACGTCCAATTCTCCGTCTTCCTCCAGTGATCCACAGCAAGGGGGACGCCAGGTTTACTTTACCATTTCTGATTGATTTACATATGTGTAGTTTTATTTAACCATCTATGTACAAACTCTTCAATAATTCACATTCCTTCATTCAGCAGATTCCGTCGCCTCATAGCCAGGTCGACGAAGGAGGTAGTTCCTCTGATACACCTGTATGGGGAGCGAAAGATCCTGCGACGGGGAAGCTGTGGATCCGTCCTGACGGCACTGAGGGGTGAGTCATACAGCGTTACTAATAACGCTACGATTTTTACCCTTTATTTTGTATGCTCATATTTGCATCATATCCTCTGTCTACAGATTTGACCCTTATCCCCCGGTGGCTGATATCTTGTCAACCCAAATATTCCGCAATTTCAATGAGCCTTGGGGCACGTGGAAAGAAATTCCTAAGGACACTCGGAATAGATGGTTCGACGAGTTTTTGGTAAGTTAAGTGATTTATAGTTATTAATTTCTTATCCAAATACGAACTGATTAAGTATTTGTAACATTTGGAGCACTAATTGTTCATTATTGATTTTCAGAGTAAGTTTGAGACGTTGCCTGAACATCATAAAGGTCTGAGAAAAGCTTTTAATCATAAGGGAAGCAAGTGGTTGTCTGGGAGATTTCATAAATTGAGAAAGGGTGTGGGCAAGACAGATTGGATTGACCCTGACACTGCAAGCCTATTACTTGCACAGTGGGAGAACGATGAGAAATTTAATAATAGAAGTCGGAAAAGTAAGGAGAATAGGGCCAAGCAGGTGGGACCTTCATATGCTGGCGGGTCCATTCCGTTGAGTGAGCATTGTCGGAAAATTGTGAGTACACATTATTTTCTATTAAAGTATTCAATGTTTTGTACCTTAAAACAATTTGTTAACGATTTTTCATGTGTTTGCAGGCACAGTCTGAGGATGTTCCACCAGAAGAAGTTGAGTGGCTTGCCTTTGAGCAGACCCATACCCGGCAAACTGAAGGGGGTGAGAAGATATGGATTAACGCCAGGGCGGAGCAAGTGGCGGTGAGACATTTATATTGTATTGATTCTTTGTTTCGGACACCAACATGTTTATTTCATTTCACATCGGCTTTTTTTGTGATGTCTTTTTTTGTTTATAGGGCAATTATCTGAGGCTGACTCAGGAGAGAGACTCGCAGAGTGGAACCCACCCCTCATCCTCTCAGTCCGATAACGAGACTCTATTCTTACAGGCTGCGGGTGGATTTAACAGCAAAGGTAGAGTCTTCGGGTTAGGTTCCTATGCCAGCCGACTTAGGGAATCAAAGCGCTCCACATCCAGCAGTAGCGAAGGTGTTTCTGCAGGTAAACGTAATACATTTGATATTGATTGTAACATTTTCATTCTCTGGTTCATTTAAATGCAGTGCAAAAAAGATAATTATATTTCCTAATTTTTTGGCAGATGAGTTGATGAGGATGAAGACAACTATCGAGTCGCAAGCAGTTGAGCTGAACGAGACAAAGCAAAAACAAATGAACACAGACATTGAGCTCCACCAGACACAGGAGATGGTTAGACAGATGCAGCGTCAAATCATGGCCCTAATGAAAGACAAGGGTCCGATGCCGCCTCCTGAAGGTGATCCTCCTGCTGATGATGATGATGAGGATGCTGCTGTTTAGATTACTTTTTTAGTACATCTTTGTTGAAACACTATATTTATAATGTATTTTATACTCTGTGTTATGAAGATTCGGTATGTATGTTATATAATTTTGTTTAAATATTTTATTATATAATTTTTAAACAAAATTAAAAAATAAAATAAATAAAATTAAAAGAATAATGGAAAAGAATATAATTATTTTTAAAAGAATATAATTTTCAAAGAAAATTAAAAAAAATAAAAAATTAATTAAAAAAAATAATAAATAATTTTTTTTAAAAAAATAATCAAATTAGCGACGGAATTTAAATCCGTCGCTATTAGCGACGGAATTGAAATCCGTAGCTAATTGCGACGGAATTTAAAATTCCGTCGCAATTGCGACCACTTTTTAGCGACGGAAAAAATCCGTCGCAAATTCCGTCGCTAATTCATTTAGCGACGGAATTTGAGGGTTTAGCGACGGATTTTTTCCGTCGCTAAAACTCTTTTTTCTCTTAGTGAAAGAACATTGCCAAGAATTTGATTTTCAGAATGTTACTCGAGCAAAGGATTAAGGTTGCTAAAGCAACATCATGTGCAAAGTATATCAGATGTGATCTGATAGAACTTTGCTCGAGCAGACCATATGGCTTTGCTCGAGCAACATCGAGCTAGGCTAAAACAAAGCAAAAGCAGAAGGCATACTCGGGCAGAAGAAAAAGCATGCTCAAGCACTTTGCTCGAGCAAGCTTAAAAGGTTGCTCAAGCAACATTGAGCAACCTATGTGCTTTGCTCTACTGAAGTCCTTACTCAAGCAAAGTAAATGTGTTGCTCGAGCATGCTACTCAAGCAAGCACAAAATGCTGCTCGAGCAAGGTCGAGCAGCAAGCATTTTTCTCTAACTTGAAAAGGTTGCCCAAGCATGGTTTACATCATGCTCGAGCAAGCATTAAAACATGCTCGAGCATCAGTAAGCATCAAATCTTTTCTACTAAGTTCTTGAAGGCTTGCTCGAGTAAGCTTTTGAAGCATGCTCGAGCAACAGCGAAGCTGAGGAGATTTGAACAGTTTTAAATGACTTTGCCCGAGCATGATATACTCATGCTCGAGCACTGTACTCGAGCAAGTAAATTTCCCTGCTCGAGCACCAGTGAACAAATGCACTTTCTTCAGCCTTTCAAAGAAGCTCGCTCGAGAAAGTATGAATCTTTGCTCGAGCAACATCACTCTGTTTTTCAAATTACAGTATACGAGATTCATGAATCATTGAATGGATTAACACTTCCCTTGAATATTATTGATTATGATTACCAAATGCTATTAACCAATCTGTTCATGAGTTTCAGATCATTTAGAAGCAAATTACTGGCGAATTCAAATAAATCAATTTCACCTGTCAGATACATTAAATGCAACTACTTAAATGGTCATATTCTCAGAGATCAACATTCTGAACAAAGTAAAGTAAACTCTGATATTCTCTGATTTGGCATTTAATGCCATCTCACAATGGCTACTACAGAAAGAATGAAAGAGAATGTTCGGGTTGAACATTCCTCCATAAACGGCGAAATTCTCAAACAAATGTATCATCTGTCTAACGGACATATTGAGGAGTCACAACGGCTACTTCATAAGCTTCAACAATGGTCATTAATGGAGACAACTATAAATAGCCGAAGCATTCAATTCGCCAACTACCGAAACGTTGTGCATTCAATTCGAGTTTAATTTTTTATTAGCTGTTTCATCTGTTTTACAAACTGCACTTCAGTGTTCATAGTATATCAACTCGTGAGGAGTGTTAATCACTTATTTTCATTGTCAGTGTTGTATCTTAAGGTTGAGGAACCTTAAGAAAGGGTGTATTAATTACAACTTGTAAGAGGGAGTGGAGTCCGAGAGTGAGGTGACCATCCTTTGTTTACAGAGTCTGTAATTGTTTTAGAATCTTAGTGGAATCCCAGAGTGTTTCTGGGGACTGAACATAGGTCAGTGTTTAGATCGAACCAGTATAAATTGTCTGGTGTCATTTTATCTTATTGGTCTCTATTTCGTTAATTCTCAAGGAAAAATTTTAGATTTCAAGAATCACCTATTCACCCCCCTCTAGGTGATATTCCACCTTCATTTGGTATTAGAGCCAGGTTACTCAGTTGGGCTTAACAACCCGAGAAAGATCATGGAAGGAATATTACCTGATGGTGCCTCAATCAACTGACCCCCAGGTTTCCATGATGAACATTATTCTTTCTGCAAAGCTGAGTTCAGAGTGTTCGTAATGGCTACAGAATACGGTCTCTGGAGAGTAATTGAAACTGGTGACTATGTGCCGGTGAAAACTGAAGGGGAAATCGCTGTCCCTAAAACAGAGGTTGAATTCGATGAGAATGATAAAAAGAGTATCACTCTCAATAGTAAGGCTATCCTGATGCTTCAAAGTGCTCTCAGTCAAAAGGAGTATTTTCGAATATGTAACTTGTCAACTGCAAAAGAAATGTGGAAAGCTCTAGAGATTGTGTATGAAGGCACTTCCGGGATCAAAGAAAATCATATTAATACTCTGACCACTGAGTATGATTTACTGCGGATGAAGTCCGGAGAAACTATTGCTGAGTTTCAACTCAGATATACTCATTTGACAAATCAGTTGGCGGCCTTGGGAAAAATATATGAACAAGGTCCACAAGTTAGAAAGATTCTCAATGTTCTAACAAAAGACTAGGAAGCTAAAGTAACTGCTATAGAGGAGGCACGTGGGGAATCAATGGCCTCAGTTGTTGCCTTATTCGGAAACTTGTTTGAGTATGAAAGTAAACTGAGATTCAAGAAGGATCTGGACGAAGTCAACAGTAGCCGGAACAATGGAATTGCTCTGAATGCTACAAAGGAGAAAGAAGAAAAAGATGAGGATGATGAAGACGATGATGAGGTGGCTATGTTTGTACAACGGTTTAAAAAGTTTTACAGAAAAGATCGCGGATTCAAAAATAGATTTCAAAAAAGTGACTCCAGTAACAGAAGAGAGCTCAAAGACAAAGATCAAATCACCTGTTACGAATGCGGGAAGCCAGGCTATTACAAGTTAGATAGTCCTCAGTTGAAAGATAATGAGAAAGAAAAGAAGAAAAAGTCCTATCAATTTAAGAAAAAGGCATATGTATCAGCAATATGGGGAGATGGCTCCTCGGATGAAGAAAGTGACGAAGAAAAAGAAATTGCTAATGTCTGTCTGGTTGCAAAGGAAGAGCAAACTGAGAACGACAGTGAGGTATATAATCCAAAACCTACCTATGATGAGCTGTTTGATGAATATAATGAGATACAATCTGAATTTGAAAAGCTTATGGAGGAATGTATATCTCTGAAAAGAGAAAACATGACTCTTAAACTACGTGTAGAAAATCTCACCTGTGAAAATCTTGTCTGTGATGATTGTTTGGATTTGGAGAAATGAAATAAATTTAAATTTTTTATTCCTATCATGAATTTTCATATGCCTTCAGGATTATACTCTATTGATCCTAATATCTGGGAATTGTAAAACAGAAAAGTAATTATGAAATTCAAATTTTATAATATCTAGGATTATAAAACAGAAAACTAATTACAAAATTCAAATTCTATAATCTAGCCGGATCCTAATATCTAGGAATTATTAAACAGAAAAACAATTACAAAATTCAAATTCCATAATGCGATTAGATCCTAAAATATCTCTAACTACCAAGATTATATATTATACAGAAATTTAACATATAACAAGAAAAAAAATAAGGTTCCACAGAGTACAAATCAGAACAAGTTTAAATGATATTCAAATGATTCAGACAAAACAAATTAAAGAACAAGCAGATAGTAGATCTAACAAGAGGAAATTAACAAATAAGAGGAACAAAAGCAAGAATTCCAACCACAAACCTCTGAGGCAGATCACCTCCAAAGCGCCAAATCCTAGCAAAAAAATAAAATAAATTAAAACCAATTTTGATTTTAATAATCCGTTTTCTTTTCTTCCTCTGGGCAAAAACATAATCCAGAGGAGGGAGGAAACAATGCACACAAGAGAGAAACGGAGGAGGACAAAGCACACAATGTGATGATAAGTATGTGTCTATGCGGATATATATGCAAATTCAGAATTTGAGAAATAATACTAACACAAATATTTCCAAATAGTTAAAAAAAAAAACTTCAAACTGACATACATTTCATCACAGTGGATGAGTGGTGGAGGAAAATGGCAATGGCAGTGACCTGAAGGAGGAGCGGCCGAGGCGACCGGAAGGAGGAGTGGTGGTGGCGACGACCAAAATGACGAACGGTGGTGGCCAGAAGGGAGAGGACGAGCGACGAGGTGGGAGAAGAAGAAAAATTTCGACAGTGAGACAGAGGAAATGTCCCAAAGTTGGGACTTAAAAGAGATTTTGCGACGGACATCAAATTCCGTCGCAAAAAGGAAATTTCTTTTGCGGCGGAACTTGAGTTCCGTCACAAAATAGGGGGAATTGAAAGCCTTTTTTTGCTGCCGATTAGCGACGGATTTCTCAATCCGTCGCAAAAACCTTGCTTTTTGCGACATAATTAAAATTCTATCACAAATCCCAAAAATCCATTTTGCGACGGAATTATAATTCCGTCACAAAAAGCAAGATTTTGCGACGGAAATACAATTCCGTTGCAAAACCCAAAAAGCTAGTTGCGACGGAATGACAATTCTGTCGCAAAAAGCAAGATTTTGCGACTGAAATACTATTCCGTCACAAAACCAAAAGCGATTTTGTGACAGAATTACAATTCCGTCGCAAAAAGCAGGATTTTGCGACGGAAATTCAATTCCGTCGCAAAACCCAAAAAGCAAGTTTGCGACGGAAATACAATTCCGTCGCAAAAACCTTGTTTTTTGCGACGGAAATACAATTCCGTCGCAAAAACCTTGTTTTTTGCGACGAAATTATAATTCCGTCGCAAAATCCTGCTTTTTGCGACGGATTTTCAATTCCGTCGCAAAATCCCCTAAATTTGCAACAGAAAAATTCCATCGCAAAATCCGTCGCTAATTTGCATTTTTCTAGTAGTGAAAATTAGGATGTTACAATAGACACCTTGAGGAATCCTTTGATACAATATCAATATCCTAGTTCATTAAGACTAGACATCTGTGTTTTACACTAGAACAATTTCGTTTTAGAATAAGAAAAAAAGTAGGCCATAAAATTATATCAGTACTACCTTTTCTGCTATTGTCCCTGTAAACTGAGAAACTGCAATCTTCATCACAAATCGTATCCTCCAATGTTCTCCTTGGAGTTTCAAATCGGATATCATCCGCGCAACTTGTATAATTGTAAACATAAACTCCAATGTATTTCACATAACTATAGGCATCTGATGACGGATATTTTTGTGGTCTGTACTACCTGAAATCTGAACATTATTGAATTTCTTCCCTACAAGTTCCCCTGTGATCAAATTCAAACTTCTGGCTTAGGAGCCTTAAATCATCAAACATATATATATGACCAGACTTTATATCCAAAACATCAGTCTTCACAACAAAACTGTGAGTGCCATTCTTCCTTTCAAAGCAGCTAGAGCCTCTCTTCCTTTCAAATGAAAAACAACATAAACAACAATTTCAGGAAATTTATTATGAACTCGTAAAGAAACTGAACTTCCACTGTTAAAGCAGTGGATCCATTCTGGAACTCATCCTCCTGGACGTATAAAACTTCTGTTACTTAGTACCTGTAGTATCTGTAAATGAAGTATAAGCATAAGATGCTGTTGGATTTTAGGATCTAAATCCCAAAGGTTATGAATAAGAAGTCCCATTGGTTTGCTACCGTCGGTCGCGTCAGTTCGCCAACGGGTGTCCATCTGATCAGTTTTGTCATCTATAAATAGGATGTGCTAGTGACATAAAATCTCAGAGAGAAAAATAGAATAGATAGTAAAACTAGATCTAGAATTAATCTCAAACATTTCTCTCTGCATATTACATTCTATAGACATAGTATGTGTGATTCTGAAAGCAGACTCGTTGGATTCGCTTGGGCTTCAGACAGACAGAGCCATCTTTCTGGAGACGAATAATCCGCTCTATCCTGGGAGACAACTGCCCAGAAAACCTTTGGCATCCGTATTGAGGGAGCAAAATTGTCTTAAGGACACAACGGAAGTTGGGCCCGGATTTCTGCATTTTTCCATTCCATATCGGCAGTCTTGTGAGTTCATTTTATAATTTTTCATGTTATACAGACTTATTATATGTTCTCAGTATGTTCTATTTAATTAATACAGATTCTTATTCTTGTTATGATATTCTGTTTATTATATATTCAATTTCTACCTACTCAATACATTAGAAACAACAATCTTAAGACAATTCTTGTTTATTGAAATCAAATTAGATCATTGCTGATTTCATTATTGATAGTGATTTTAAATTGAAATCAACTTTAGATTAATTCATATTAAATAAAGTTGATATCTGTGTTGGTAGAAATTTTGATTTGAATCTATATTCAATTTTAGGATTTTAAATTTGATTTTGGAAAATTAGAGTTTTAAAAATTATGATTTCTGTGGGTATATATCTATCAATTTGTTTTTGATATGCGATATATATAAATCTGGAAATATTTGGATACCTCTGATTTTTGGCTTCCATATGATATTCATATGCTATTTGGGAAAATGGAAAAACAAAATATATATATATATATAGAGAGAGAGAGAGAGAGAGGGATTATAACGGAGGATTCAAGTTATTATTTGTTCTTGATATGATGAATTGTTGTTCATAGTTATAGAAGCGTTTACTCTCTGTGAGAGGCGATTTTGCCATGTTGAGGGCTGTGTCTGGTTTGATTATCTCTGTTCCTAACCTTAATTGAGAGATTATGCTATTACCCACTGTGATAGCGTTTTCGAATTGAGTATGTGAACCTTTTTGGGGCGAAATATAGAGACTGGCCAGAGTAACGATTCTGGCATGAGAAAGAAAGTCTCGCTGGAATATTGGAATCCTTCCAAGAGAATTTGAGGGGGCGCTAATTGGTTTATGGGACCATGACATGCTGCATATTTTTATTTCCAAATTCCGTAAGACGAAATTCCATGACACTTCCCTGTATGAGAAAACTAAATAGACATGTTTAGTTTTTATGGAATTGGGTCACTTTGAAGAGAGAGAGAGAGAGAGAGAGAGAGAGAGTTTTTAGGAAACAAAAGGGTGTCATTAAAAACCAAGAACATGAAAAAACTGATGTAGGAAACACCGATTATGAAGGGATGAAAAGTCGGGTCCAACGGACCTGACCGAAGGATCCAACCGGGTCTGTGTGAGCCGCCTGGAGGTCAGGGACGATCAAAACGAACAGTTTGACCGTTGCCCAAGCGACGTTGTTTCCACCGTTTAAACGAAATGGTGCGTTTCATCCGATAATTAAGGGAAAAAAAAACAAAACCCAACATTTGAAAACGGTCACAACGGATTCGAGCCCAGGACCGGGAGCGACTAGCGTCGAGGCGTGAAAGCTGGCAGTTTGTCAGTTGGCCGTGTACTCCCATTTGTTCAAAACTTGGCTTTTATCGAATTGGAATCATTTTATGATTGATTAGCATAATTTACAAAGTGCCGAGCCGTGAGTGCCTGCCGCATTTATAGTAAAAATGTGCCACATTTTTTGTGTCCATAAAATTAATATGTTATTATTTATTTTACTTATTAATTATTTGTACAATGAATTTACATTCGTAGAAAATTTGATTATCTTTAGTTAATAAATATATTAGTATTGTTTGATAGGGTAGTTAATAAATCTCCTACTATCTTTCCTTATTTTAATGAGGATTAGATGAGTACTAAATTAATAAAGTGAAAATAATGTATACCTTATGCCTTGGTTTCATTGGGAAATTTTATTGGTTTTATTAATTAATATTTTGGATTATATTAATTATTGTTTGGAGATGAAATTTTGATATGACTATTGAGTTTATGCATGTTATTTTATTATTTGGTTTCTAATCACAGAAATTAAATATATTTAACAGTTAAATGATGAGTTTTATTAAAAGTCCTAAATTTTAGGATGGGAGAGAGATTTATTCCTGTTCAAGGCTTTAATATCTATGAAGATATTAATTTGTTTAATAATTTATAATCTCCAATTATCTCTCATAAAATCTTGTGAAGCTTTTTGAATTAATAATGGTTGAATAAAATGGTGATGTTTGTGAATATCTTAGCCATTATTTAATTTATTAAGAAGGATATATTATTTTCTATTGAAAATAAATGTGGTGAACTATTAAATATTTTGTGTGATAAGCATATGACATTGATATGAAAACTTAATCATTTATCTTGGTAGTTTGTGTAGAGATAAATGTGCTCTAATTTTTCATAGTATTATTATTTCTCTTGGTATAAGCATGCATGATATCGTGAAATATCTAAATATAATGAAATTGACTTTCATGTATTGGTAGAAATGCACTTATAGCCTTAATTTTATAATTCTGGATGATTTTGTGGCTATGATTTTATGTTTTTTAAATATTGTCAATAGCAATTATATGAATGCTAAATATTTAAATTTTGGAATTAAGTATGGTTGATTTGTTAGTCATCAAAGTAGTCAATTCTTTATGAATTATTTTAGTTCCAAATACTATGTGATAAGAGTATAGTTAATTTGTTAGCCACCAAAGTGGTTAATTCTTTGTGAATATTATGGTGATTTTTCAACTACCCATAACCTTGATACTATGATGTTATGTTTATATTGTGGGTGAATTAAAGTTTGTTATGATAAGGTGTTTATGGTTTTTTCAATTATAAGGTTATTTGTCTTTATAATTGAAAAAAAACGTTGGTAGTTTTATTTAGACACTTAAAGATGATAAATATATCTAGTTGGATTATGCATCACTACTAAATTATGTGAAATCTTTATAGCATCATTGTGGTTGAATGTTGTATATTGTAATAAATGTTGATTACGTTTAGTTTACCACAGAAGTTGTGGGGGAAGCCATTTTAATGGCTAACCCTTTAATTAATAGAATCCCCACAAAAGGATACAAAACATACCATACAAGATATGGAAAGGAAAGAAACATTCCTTGAAATATTTGAAAGTGTGGGGGTGTTTGGTAAAGGTCACAATTTCTAAACCCAAAAGGCTGAGGGTCAAACCTAAGACAATGGACTATGTGTTTATTGACTATGCACTTCACAATAGTGCATATCAGTTTTTGGTTTGATGTATCAATTATCCTTGCTAATACGGTTATTAAGTTAGGGGACACTACATTCTTTGAGAATGTATTTCCGTATAACAAGGGAATTGAAGCAAGTGGTAATAATGATAATAGTACTGTGCTATCGTAGGATATTACAACAAGTGATAATCCTGTAGAAAAGGAATCTAGACGTAGTACAACACAAATGACCAAAATATCTTTTGGTCTTGATTTTCTAACTTTTTTGTTAGAAAATGGGCCTCGAATATATGGAGAGGTTTATGGGCTTCCCTAAAGCACCATTTTGGGAAAAGGCTATCAATAGTGAAGTTGAATCCATTCTGTAGGAATTGAGTGAGTCTTCAAAAAGAAGATGAAAGTAGAGGTCACTATTGATAAGTACAAAGCTAGGCTGATAGTAAAAGGCTATAGACAACGTGAAGGCCTAGATCACTTTGATACTTATTCACCTATTACGAAAAATTCATCCATTCAGATGTTAATCATGTTAGCAGCCTTGAATGGGTTGGATTTACATCAAATGGATGTAAAGAAAACTTTCTTGAATAGTGAACTAGAGAAAAAGATCAGTCTAGAACAACCTGAGCATTTTGTTGTCTCAGGACAAGAACAAAAAGTTTGTCAATTGCTTGATAAAGTCCCATTATGGACCAAAGCAAGCCCAAAAACAATGGGATGCGAAATTCGTTGAAGTTATCAAATGGCTTTAATATTAATGAATCTGACAAATATGTATGTATTTGGAATATTGAAAAAGGGTTTGTTATAGTCTGTTTATATGTAGATGACATGTTGATAACGAGTAGTAATAATCAAATGATTAAAGCTACTAAGCGATTGCTTACCAGTAAGTTCGACATGAAAGATATGGGTCTAGCAGATGTTATTTTGGGAATTAAAATCCATAAAACATTTGTTGGGTTGGCTTTATCACAAGAATATTTATATTGCTAAAATTCTTGAGAAATTCAAGAGTTTAAACGTAATTCTTGTGACGAACCCTATAGACTCTAGTCTTCGTCTGTCGAGAAATACTGACAAAGCTGAAAAACAAAAGCAGTATGCTAGAGTTCTAGGCAGTTTTTATGTGTGTTATGAACTGTACTAGACCTGATATTACCTATGCAATAAGCATGTTGAGTCGCTTTACAAGTAATATAAATGAGCTTCATTGGAGAGCTATGATACGAGTTTTGGGTTACTTAAAGCGCACTCAAAATTTTGCTTTGTATTATGAGAAGTACCCTGCAATTTTATAAGGGTATTATGATGCAAAATAAATCACCAACTCTAATGACACAAGATCCACAAGTGGATATGTATTCACCCTTGGTGGGGGTGTTGTGTCTTGGAAGTCATCCAAGCAGACTTGCATAGCAAGATTAACCATGGAAGCAGAATTTATTGCTTTAGATAAAGCTGGTGAGAAAGCTGAGTGACTTCGTAATTTTCTTGAAGACATTCCTAGCTGGCCAAAACCGGTACCGGCAGTGTGTATACATTGTAATACTGATAGTAAAGCAGCTATTGGTAGGGCCAAGAATGTCATGTACAACGGCAAGTCTAGACATATACGTCATAGACATGACACCATTAGACAACTACTCTCGAATGGAATCATCTCAATTGATTAGATGAAATCGAAAGAGAATATAGCGGATCCATTAACTAAATGGATTCCTAGAGAGTTAAAAATTTGTCTAACGGAATGGGTTTAAGGCCGATTCATTGTTGATTATCGCGGTAACTCTACCTAGGAGAGTGGAGATCCCATGAACTAGTTTCAAAGAGACAACTAAGTCTTAATCGACTGTTAACACTGTAGAGTTTTTTAACTCATACTCATTCCCAGACAAAACAGTGCATATATATAAAGGGTAAGCTTCTAAGCTTTTAATGGTTTCTTAATCTGATGTGTTCAGATGATGTATGATGACTTACATCACAAGGAATCACCTATGTGAGTGTGAAGTGCGGGCCGCTTCTATGAGAATTTAAAACTGCCGATTCTCTAGAACACTCACAGAACCAGGCAGTGTCCAGGGCCAAAATGGACACAGCATGAGAACCAACGATGCTAGAGGAGCAACTGTGTAACTCCTATTGTCTTGGTATACACTAAAAGGTCAACGGTTCAAGACAGCGCGTCCACCAATTGACCAGTATATCCGATAGGTTTTTACTAGAGAAGGTTCAAAGGCAACCCCTACCTTTCTCGATGCAGTTGTTTCTCGTAGAGGAATTGCACTTTGCATACATGATCATTTGCATTTGGTCATGATGGACTAACTTTTTATCCATGTGGGGGATTGTTGGATTTTAGGATCTAAATCCCAAAGGTTATGAATAAGAAGTCCCATTGGTTTGCTACCGTCGGTCGCGTCAGTTCGCCAACGGGTGTCCATCTGATCAGTTTTGTTATCTATAAATAGGATGTGCTAGTGACATAAAATCTCAGAGAGAAAAATAGAATAGATAGTAAAACTAGATCTAGAATTAATCTCAAACATTTCTCTCTGCATATTACATTCTATAGACATAGTATGTGCGATTCTGAAAGCAGACTCGTTGGATTCGCTTGGGCTTCAGACAGACAGAGCCATCTTTCTGGAGACGAATAATCCGCTCTATTCTGGGAGACAACTGCTCAGAAAACCTTTGGCATCCATATTGAGGGAGCAAAATTGTCTTAAGGACACAACGAAAGTTGAGCCCGGATTTCTGCATTTTTCCATTCCATATCGGCAGTCTTGTGAGTTCGTTTTATAGTTTTTCATGTTATACAGACTTATTATATGTTCTCAGTATGTTCTATTTAATTAATACAGATTCTTGTTATGATATTCTGTTTATTATATATTCAATTTCTACCTACTCAATACATTAGAAACAACAGATGCACGATCTCACAAATATATAAGATTGAAATGATTCAGAAGTTGTAGCAAAAATTGAATTCAATATGTAATTGAGTGGTACAAATCAACAGACCTGACTAATTAAACCTTTAGAAGACACAGATTTCAATGATGTGCAGTTTATTGCTGACAATACTTTAATGTGTGGAGGAATCCCTCTAATTTCTTGAAGCTGTTTGCATCCATCCAAATAAAGTCGCTTCAAACTGCAACATTCTTCAATGAATGTTGGAAGGCCTGTGAAATCATTGTCACGTAGCTCTAGAACTTCTAATATGGGAAACCATATAAGAATCACGGCAAGAAGTTGATTTGAAATGTTGTTTTCATTTTAGAATAAAAATCAAAACAAACCGGTAAAAACCGTAAATCAGTGTGCGGTACGAAAATCAGGCAAAACTATAAAACTCTCCAATAAGAGATTCATAAAATGAGACTGATCTTCGAAATCTAACAGAAAAGCTAAGGGAAAACGTCTATCCATACCAGGCTGCGTAGACCACGATGAAATTGTGCTTGTTGACAGTGTCAAAGAAGTTAGTGTGATCTAAGGTGGCACGAATTCCTTGCCTTCAGCCTCGTCGACGGAGATCTGGATGGGGAAAGATACAAGGAATAAAAGAACCGCGAAAAAGAAGCAGCGATAAACCCTATACACCATTGTCATGAGAATTTTATTGAAAAGTTGTGTTTGACGAAGACGTTCAGCACTACACTGTTGGTTTTTAAGGAGAAATCTTTATATTTTTTTCGAGAGGGAAGATTAAAATGTCAAATTGTAGTTGAAATATTTGAAAAAAAAAACTTTCAACAACCAGTTTATAAAAATAAAAAAGGTTAAGGTGCAGATTTGCCAACAAACTATTACCCGAGGAGTGTCTGGCACAAAAAACAATTGAAAGGACCAAATTAACGAACTATTAAAAAGTGAAAAAAATGCCAAATAACTATTAAAAAAAACAACTATCACTACTACGTTAAAATATGAGGCGCTGGCATTAGATGGTGGCAGATGTTAGAGAAAAGAGCAGTTAAGCCTTCTTGTTGGATAAGGCAAACACCAACAAAGATGGGACCCATGCAAGCAGGTGTTGTGGTAGTGGTGGTTGCTACTTATGGCATCGGAGGGATGCAACCAGGGTGCAAGGCGCGTGCCAGTCGAAAGCTGTGGACTGCTGGATGAATTCAAGAGGGTGAGTGGAACACCCAGCAGCAATAGAAACTTTGGAGATGCCGACGTCGCCGACACTGTGACAGTTAATGGAAGACGGAGATATCAAGACAGTGACGGGGTAACAGTTCGTTGGCGAATCTGCTCAAAATTGTGTTTTTTTTTCCCACTTTTTAATAGTTCGTTGGCCAATTTGGTCCCTTCAATTGTTTTTTGTGCCAGACGCTCTTCGGGTAATAATTCGTTGGCAAATCTGCACCTTAACCCAAAAAGATGGGTTGAGGGAGACTCAAACTACCTCAAAATAATTCACCAAACGCTCTAATCAACTACACTACTAGCAAATATGTTGATAAAGGCTAGAAATCTCAACCTCATGATAACTCACCAAATGCTCTAACCAACTATGCTACCATCACCCCTATTTCAAGATTCAATGACTGTTTTATGAAAAACAGTTGTTGAAACTCTTAATATTAAGTTTGTAATGATTGTTTATCTTGAAACATTTGTTGAATGTTAAGCCAAAATTTCACAAATGCCACTACCTCTTTTTTAACTTTTGTTTTCTAAAATTTTTTTGTTAATTGGTGTTGTTAAATTTACTTTTTGTAGTTGTTATATAATATCACTTTTAAAGTATAAGCTTAGCCAGAAAAAAGCCAACCCAAACACATCTTTAGCTAGGTTTTTTTTTCCCCACTGAAATTTCTTCTTCCTTCTACTGGACCTTTTTTACACTCTACTATTCACCCACCACCTACCCAAACATACTGTTAAAAGCTCAGTAACTGTTTTTTGGTATTTGGGTTAACATCACAAATAAATGGGTTTATCTAAAAAAAGTCACTTATCACTACAAAAAAAATGACATTTTGTAACGGTTGAAATTACGTATTTGTAGCGGTTTTAACCGCTAAAAACCGCTACAAATGACATTAGTAGCGGTTTAAAGAACCGCTACAAAATACACCGAAACAAAATGTTTTGTAGCGGTTTTTAAAACCGCTACTCATGTAATAAAACCGCTACTGAATTAGTAGCGATTTTGACTTACCGCTACAAGATGATGAATTTCAAAAAAATGGCGCTAAAATTTTACAAATATTGGATAAAATTTCATAAATTGTGCCAAATATTTAAGCTAAATTTGAATTAAAATTTGTAACGGTTTTACAACCGCTACAAAATATTACAAAATTTAAAAAAAAAATCATCATAATTTGAGTCCATTATTATAATATTTTGTTGAATATTTTTATTATTTAAGTGACAAATTAAATGATAATAGTTAATGTTTAAAAAATGATTAAATCAAGTTAGATAAGTATAAATATTATGTAGGTATAATACTGAGAATGTGTAGATAATAAGGGTTTATTGTGTTGTCCACCTCTGAGCAAAAAAAATATGTTGTCTATTAGATGATATTTGATTAAAGAAAGAATGTTGATGATGAAAGAATGAATATTGAGGAAATATTCTTAAAGTTCTGGATAAGAAAAAAAATAGTATTAATATCATAACAAGGAAAAAATAAAACATTAAAAATAAAGAATTTGTAAGGAGTGGGAAGAACTGAGAGAAAACGAGAGAGAAGGAGTGGGAAGAAATGATTGAGAGTATGTGAAATGAGGTGTGGTGGGGGTATTTATAGGGATATGCGTAACAACGTTTGTAGCGGTTGATGTGACCGTTTTTGTAGCGGTTTAATGTTTGTAGCGGTTTTTTCCCGTTTTGTAGCGGTTACAAAACCTCTACAAAAATTCATTGGTATTTTTTTAAAAAAAAAATTTAAAATATCACATTTTGTAGCGGTTATTCTAAAAACCGCTACAAATTAATGAATGTTGGCGGCATTCGAAATATTGAAATTTCAATATTACACATTTTGTAGCGGTTGATATGACGGTTTTTGTAGCGGTTTACGTTTGTAGCGGTTTTTTTACGTTTTGAAGCGGTTACAAAACCGCTACAAAATTCATTGGTATTTTAAAAAAAATAAAAAATTTTAAAAATATCACATTTTGTAGCGGTTATATTAAAAACCGTTACAAATTAATTAACGTTGGCGGGATTCAAAATATTCAAATTTCAATATTATACACTTTGTAGCGGTTGATGTGATGGTTTTTGTAGCGGTTTACGTTTGTAGCGGTTTTTTTACGTTTTGTAGCGGTTACAAAACCGCTACAAAATTCATTGGTATTTTTTAAAAAAATAAAAAAATTTAAAAATATCACATTTTGTAGCAGTTATACTAAAAACCGTTATAAATTAATGAACATTGGTGGGATTCGAAATATTCAAATTTCAATATTATACACTTTGTAGCGTTTGATGCGACGGTTTTTGTAGCGGTTTACATTAGTAGCGTTTTTTTTACGTTTTGTAGCGGTTACAAAACCGCTACAAAATTCATTGGTGTTTTTTTAAAAATAAAAAAAATTAAAAATATCACATTTTGTAGCGGTTATAGTAAAAACCGATACAAATTAATGAACGTTGGCGGGATTCGAAATGTTTAAATTTCAATGTTATACACTTTGTAGCGGTTGATGTAACGGTTATTATAGTGGTTTACGTTTGTAGCGGTTTTTTTACGTTTTGTAGTGGTTACAAAACCGCTACAAAATTCATTGATATTTTTAAAAAATTAAAAAAAATTAAAAATATCACATTTTGTAGCGGTTATACTAAAAACCGCTACAAATTCAAACTCTTGGCATTCTGTAGCGGATTTTTGATATAAACCTCGACAAATAAACCACTACTAAATGGCACGCCACAAGGCGCCAAACTGGCGCCATATTTGTGGCGGTTTGTATAATTAAACCGCTACAAAAAAACCACCACAAATTTAGCGCCAACTTGGCGCCATATTTTGTAGCGGTTAGTTTATGATAACCGCTACAAATGTCGTTCATGAACTAGCGCGCAAGTCATACCGCCACAAATTTGTAGCGGTTTCGGTATAAACCGCTACAAATGTGCATATTTGTAGCGGTTTATTTTAACCGCTACTAATAAACCGCTACAAATTGACCTTTTTTTTGTAGTGTATGAGAGAAGTCAAAATGTGCAGCTTCTAGTCAGCGTCCCTCGGAAATGATGACTGATGAAGGAAAATTCCAAGGGAAAGCAACAAAACTTCTGGCCCACATGACACACACATGACTAGTACGAAGACCGGAAATGCGTGGCCCAGAGCATCCACCTTAGAAGTGATGACTAATGAAAGAAAAGTCCAAAGGAAAGCAGCAAAATTTCTAACCCATGTGACACGCACTTGGCTAGCAGGAAGCCTGGAAACGCATGGCCTTCTTGTGGGGACCATATCGTCGAAACATTGACAACAATATCAGCCACATGTCCCTTTAGCATCTCAAACTCCGTCTTCAACTTTTTTTTTTCTTTTTTTGATTTTTTCAATATTAATTCCCCAACCTTCAATTAGGAATGTATTATTATCTAGTATCAACTTGTTCATATACATTTGTATGCTTTCTAATTTATATATAATTTTTTCCATTAAATATACTTATTACTTAATGACTTTAGTGTTTTGTTAATAATAATTTAATTTTTTATTAAATTTTTATTTTTATTTTTATTTTCAATTATCACAATATATACAACTAATATATATACACACAGACACACACAACTAAGATTTATGCAATTTTCAGTCATTTTTCTTTTCAACTAACTTTTCAAATAATTATTCAAACAAGTTCCAATTTTTAAAAAAGTCACTTTTGCCACCGTAAATTCAATCACAAATCATATTTGCAATCTGATTTTTATCATATCTTATGTTTATAAAAGTTAGATCAAAAATAAGTCACTTTTACCACTACTAAATAATAATCAACAGAGTATACTTTTTTTAGGCAGTCTGTTAGCCTCTGATAAAAGTTAGGTTACTTTTTTCTAGGGATAGGATATTGTCACTACAAATTTTGGTTACTACCAATGTCACTACCACTTTTTTACCGTTGGATCAGAATCTCAATAGAAAAGAGAAATAATAAAGGTAGATGAGATTCTAATCCAAAGGTGGAAAAGTGGCAGTGACATTGCTAATGATTAAAATTGATAGTAACAATATCATATCTTATTATTATTATCATCATCATCATCATCATCATCATCATATTATTAGGGTTAAGGTGCAAAAATACACATGTACTTTTGTCAGAGGAGCGCCCAGTAGCAATTGCTTTTTTTTTTTTTTTGGGTGCAAAAGTGACTATGTGGTTACAAAATAAGAGCAAAAGTCACAGTAACCGTTAAAGGGGTGGATGTTGACTGTTAATTTGGAAGGTTTGACTTAAATATATGACATGGACGCTGACTAGGATGGTGTAGCAGACAAGTGGAACCTGAGTAATTGATGACTTGGAAAAATAATGTTTTATTTCTCTGGAAATAATTTAACTTATTTTTCTTTTATTTAACTAAATATATTAATTCCCCAAATCAAACACATAACTAAATAGATTAATTCCCAAAATATAAAGGGTTAAGGTGCAATTTTACCAATAAACTATTGGTCCAGGAGCGTCCAACACAATTAACTCTCAAGTGGACCAAAAATACCAAAAATAGTTTTACTCAGGAGCGTCCAGCACAACGCCGTTAAACAAAAGTTAATGTCCGTTATCTAAGGTGCAAATTAGCCAACGAACTTTTACCCCAAGAGCGTCCAGCACAAAATTCTAAATTTTACTAAATTAAATAATTTTTTCTCAATTGTCATTATTAAAAACTATTTGTATAGATATATATAGACAAAAATTACTCATTCTTTAATTTTGTCAAAATTATAATTTGCTAAAATAAACAAAATTTATAATTAAAAAATTTAATTATATGATTTAAATAAAACTCAAGGTGTTTTATAGTTTATTATATATGTTAAACATTATAATTTAAATCATATAATGACAATTTAAATAAAATTATATAAGGAGGACTAATATGGGTTTGTGTTGAGACTGGAGAGTTTCGTCTCATCGCACAAGGCATGCGTCTTAGTTGCATTCGGGGCAGTAAAGAGTGAACCAGTAAAATGGAAGAAAATAATAATAATATTAATAATAATTAATTTTAAAAAAAAAGAAAAAAAGGGTTAAGCAATCAATAGTGGCGATAGATTCATGAAGAAACTCAAATATAAAATATATGGAAATGGTGTCTTGCAAGATATATATAAATACACACACATAGTCACGCAGACTTAATGAACGATGGAGATGGGGTTATATAAAAAAAATATATGTATATGTATACACTCACACGTAGTCCGAAGTGAAGAAATCAGGGGGTGAGGCATGAATGATGATCTTATCTTATGCTAAAATTGAAGAATGAGTAATTTTTGTCCATATATATCTATACAAGTAATTTTCAATAATGACAATTGAGAAAAAATTATTTAATTTAGTAAAATTTAGAATTTTGTGCCGGGGCGCTCCTGGGGTAAAAGTTCGTTGGCCAATTTGCACCTTAGATAACGGACATTAACTTTTGTCTAACGGCGTTGTGCTGAACGCTCCTGAGTAAAACTATTTTTGGTATTTTTGGTATTTTTGGTCCACTTGAGAGTTAATTGTGTTGGACGCTCCTGGACCAATAGTTCATTGGTAAAATTACACCTTAACCCAAATATAAATAAAATAGATGCTCAAAATCTAACACCTAGGGTTCAATTCTTCGCGACGAAAACCTAGGTCCAGATATAATCCACTTATCGGGCAAATTGGGGAAAGGAAGATCTGGAGAAAAGTTAGGGTTAATGATGCGAATCTGGTTTGGGGAATTAATGTATTTAGTTAGGGTTCACGACACGAATTTGGTTTGGGGAATTCAAGTGCGTTTCATCTAAATCGACTTCATTCTTGGAGAATAAAACGAACGGAATAATTGTTTTTTTTTTTGGGGTTAAGAGTGGTTTTCTGGGTTTTGTCGAATCGCCACTAATTTGCATCTTCTTTGTAACATCTATCTCCTTCGCGGAAGCTCGAACACACACAAGATTCTGTCCGTTACCTGATTCGCGAGAGACCAATGCCAAAGAAGTTGAAGCCAAAACGAATGATGAGGCAAAGCCACCTGATGCGGCAGATACAGAGATCGAGCCTGCCATTGAGAAGGAGGCCGAAGATGCTCCAATTGAGATTGCTGAATCTGCCCCTCCCAGCCTTGAGAAGGTCTCAGAAGATGTTGATCAATATCTTGAGACACTCACCAAGAATGCAGCTGTTGAAGAAGCTTCTTTAGAGAGATTCAGATCTTTCCTTATTAGCCCTGAATCGTCGGTGTAATACCCTGCAGTCTCAAATTTGTAGGAGAATAAGCTGTTTAGGTCGATTCTGACATGGTTGTTGTTAATGTCTCCGATTCAAAGTCCTCGACGGTGTCGAACTCAACGGCGAATAAATGGTTGGAGAAATTGCCAACATCGGAGGAATTAAGGAAGCCAAGGTACTAACTTGGTAAGCCCTTGGGATCTTTAGATGCTGCTATGGTGAAAGCCAAGACATGGCCGCCGAGCTTGTAGAAAACAGGGACAGTAACAAGAGCAAAAGAAGCAGAGAAGGAAAAGACTTTACCAGAAGACAAGTTCCAACCCAAAATAATGATCCAAACTGAAAACGAGATGAAGACGAGAAGCTCGCGTGTTGATGCCTAGAGTTGGAGATGAGAAGCAGATGAGAAGCTAATGATTATAATTATATTATGGGTTAGATTTTGGGGATTAATCAATTTTTGGGAATAAAAAATAAACCCTAAATTACATTTTTCCAGATAAATAAATCATGCAATTTCCAAGGCATCCATTAGATTGATTCCACTTGTTTGCTACACACTCCTAATTAGCATCCATGTCATCAATTTTAGTCAAACATTCCAACTTAACGGTCAACGTCCATCCTCTTATCGGTAACTGTGACTTTTGCTTCTATTTTGTAACCACATAGTCACTTTTGCACAAAAAAAAAACACTTGCTACTGGGCGCTCCTCTGACAAAAGCACATGTGTATTTTTACACCTTAACCCTTATTATTATTGCCAAAGACAAAAACTACGTCTGAAATTGCGTGATTTTTTTTTTTGTCAAGTTTTTTTTTTGGTCAAGTGAAACCGCGTGATCAGCATTAATAAAAGGACACAAACAACGCGTGTCGTGCACCGAGTGATAAAGACCACGTAATAAGGAATAGAAAAAGATCTCATCACCTTAAAAATGAACTCTGAAAGATTTTTGCCAAAAAACATGTCTCTCCATTTTATTTTAGTCGGTAACAGATATCCTTTTATTAGTAGTAATTTTCTTCGAGGCATACCCTAAAACTTTAATTTGATTTGTCAAGTTGTAAGACAATTGCACAATTAAAACTTAATTAAAAGAGTTAAATGTAATTTTTTAATTATCAATAAAAAGCACGTTGTGTGTGTGTGTAAGATGAAATTGTACAACTAGTATTGAAAACCCAAAAAAACGCTAAAATTAAAATTTAGTTACACTTAATTTTAATTATGACATGAAAGTAGCATGTGAACCAAATAAAGAGGAGGGAAAAAAAACACAAATGGACCACATACAAAAGAGTGGTGGTTTTGGTGAGGTAAACCAAAATTAAATTATTTTTAACATTTTTTTCATTTAAAAAAAGGATTGTTTTTGGAAAGTATGATAAGAAAAACAAATAAGAAAAAGATTGTGATCTCCCCAAAATTAAGTTTGCTAAAATATTAAGCAGAAAGCACTTAAACTTTTATTTTTCTTTCCCATAAAAGCACAAGGAATTGAACATTTATTTCTTAGAAGAGAAAAGAGAATTTGACATATAACTATCATGGATGGTTTCTAACCCCTCTCTTCCTCGTCATTATCATATCATTCACCAGACCAACAACCCATAGAGGTTTGCCACTAAACATCACAAGTTGAAACAATGTTGCTCCAAATGCAGCTCCACACACATATCCCAACGCCACAGGTTTCCATCCAAATTCAAATCCAACTTCTGAACTTGGAAGTGGTTCTTGTCTTTCCTCATGTGTGGTGCACGGAATCATAAGTTGAAAACCACGCAACTCTTTGTTTCCTTTAAAGGAATCACTTGAGAAAGTCTCAAATTGTTGACCTCTAGGAATGCAACCTTCAAGTTGATTCCTTGAAAGGTTTAAGACACCAAGAAAATTGAGATTAGTCAACTCTATAGGAATTTTTCCAGTAAAGTTGTTTGATGACAAATCCAACCATTCCAAATTCCTCAAATTTCCTGTTGAGACAGGAATTACACCAGTGAGCCTGTTATGTGAAAGATTGACTGCATTCAAAGCAATAAGCTCCCCAATAACTTGTGGAATCTCTCCATCAAACATGTTGTTAGATAAATCAATGCTTGTGAAAAAAGTCAAGATCTTTTCTAGATGCATGTCACATCCTTTCCAAATCAACTCAATAGAGTCATGATAATAACCAACAGTGTAATTGCCAAGGTTTTCATAATTCAAGTAATGCAAGCCAGTTTTCCCATCTAATGTTTTCATAGCTTCAAAAGATTTGAAGAATGATGTAGGTAAAGGACCATTCAAGCTGTTGCTAGATAGGTCAAGTACTCTTAACTTAGGGAAGGCGTGGCTTCTATTGTTCCTAAAATGGTGGATGAAACCGTGCAATTTATTCTGTCTAAGAACAAGTACTTGCAACTCTTCTAGAGCTTGTAGCCAATGAGGAAATACATCCTTTATTTGATTGTTGCCAAGATCCAAGACTCTAAGCCTTGTGCAATTGACCAAAGACTGAGGTATTGATCCTTGCAAAATGTTTCCATTAAGATTGAGGGTTTTTAAATTGTTTCCCACTTTGAATGATTGAGGCACAATGCCAGAGAAGTTATTCATTTGTAAATCCAACACAGAAAGGTTGAGGTTAGAGCCAACAATACAGTGTGGAATAGTGCCGATGAAGTTATTATTGGACAAGTTAAGAATATCAAGATTACTTGCATTGCAAATAGAAGAATGGAGCTCTCCTTGAAGGAAGTTGTAACTTAAGTCAAGAGCATTTAGGTTTTTCCATGAAAAGTAGTGCAAAAACACATTTCCAATTAGAGAGTTGTGAGAAAAATTCAGGAATGAAAGGTTTTGAAGACGAAAAATTGACCTTGGAATTGAGCCATTCAACTTATTGTCAGACAGATCAATCATTTCTAGTGAATAAGTGGATATTTCACCAATATAACCATTGAATTGGTTAGAACCTAAACGCAGATACTTCAGAGATGGCAAAGTAAACAAACAAGATGGAATTGTTCCATGGAAGCCATTGTTTGACAAATCTAGACGTTGGAGATTTTTAAGTTCTGAAATTGAATATGGAAATTGGCCAATAAAATTATTTGAAGATAAATAAAGATAGGTGAGATTTTGAAGATTGGAAAGTGATGATGAGATTTGACCAGAGAAATTATTGTCTGAGAGGCTCAATGCAATAAGCTGTGTAAGGTTCCATATGGATGGTGGAAGTTCTCCAATGAATCGACATGATTTGAGATACAATTCATTTAATGAACTCATAAGGCCAATGGAACGAGGCAACTTTCCTGTGAAGAAACTCGTGTTACGGAGATCCAAAATTCTAATGGAATTGCTCCAATTAGAGTTGGGCAGATAGCCTGTGAGATTTGGGTTATATGCCAATTTTATGTCCTGAAGGTGGGGGAATGAAAATAGTTTTTCATCCAAATTCCCCAGTAATCCAGCCTCAAAAAGCCAAAGAGAGACCAAAGAAGAGGAAATGTTTTTTAAAAGATGACTCAAAGGTATTGATGACATATCTACACTAACCAAACGAAGATCCTTTATTTGAGTGATATTTGTTGTGACTCTCTCCCAAGTGTTTTCTTTAAGAATTAGACGATTGAAATTCTCAAAGATATCGAGTGAAACCAATTTGTGAAGATGAGAAATCTGAGATGGAACTTCACCACTAAAATTACAAAAAAGCAAGGATAGGTGTGTTAAACATACAAGTTGTGAAAAAGTAGATGATATTTGAGACCCATCAAAGTCATTGGCACTAAGGTCAAGCCTTTGAAGATGGAAAAGCTGAAAGAGAGAATTGTTGGGAAGGAGTTTACCATGAAGCCAGCTACAATTAAGATTGAGGCCAATCACATGACCCAATGGATTGCAAGTGACACCATCCCATAAGCAACAATTTGTTCCATTTTTCCAAGTTGATGTCTTTGGGTATGATATGGTTTCATAATTATCACAAACTATATAAGCATCAGAAGAAGGAAGGGGTTTTTGGATGGAAAATGAGTTTTTGAAGTCTAGCAAGGCTGAGGTTTGGTCAGGACGACATGATGGGAAAGCAAAGGAATAATAAGAAAGAGAGAGAAAGAGAAAGAGTTGGAGACAAAGAAGACAACACAAAGATAAACTCCTCATTTTGTGACTGCTAATTCTGTACACGCAACAAGTGAAGAGAAATAGATGTATTTATAGCTAAAAGGAGAATGAGTAGATTTATTTCTGTACATACAAGCGGAACAAGGCTACGTTGGTCTAAAAGAAGAAGAAGAAAGCACTGAACAAGCCCATATGGGTTGACTGTTGTATTCAGTTTGTGACAATGATTTTAATTCTCAAATTCCATTTCATATTTTTAATACATTACAAATGCTTTTATCTGTAAAACATTACAGTGAACAGAGCTCAAATAAAAATCCATAGTAGATATGTGATTTAATGAATATCTGAGAAACCAAACCATACAATCGTAGTTTTACAAGTTTTTTTTATAAGCCGAGATAAATCTCACATTATTTATCTTATAAATAGTAAAAGAAGATAAAAGCCGCGTGATCAGCATAAATAAAAGGACACTTTTTTTTTGTTCAAATTAAATAAAAGGATGACAAAAAAAACCTTTCGTGAACGTTAAGGGATAAGAAAAAGAGCCGTGTCGCGCACTGAGTGATATAGATCACGTGATAAGGAATAGAAATAATATATCTCCCTGTTGACGTAACAATATACTACGGTAGTAAATAATTTCCTTGAAGAAATAGATTGCATTACTAAAAGATTAAGGTGCGATTTGGTCAATAAACTATTGGTTCAGGAGGTCTAACACAATTAATTATTAAATGTACCAAAAATACCAACAAACTTTTAAAAAGGAGCGCCCAGCACAACGTCGTTAGCCAAAAGTTAACATCCGTTATCTAAGGTGCAGATTGGTCAACAAACTTTTACTCTAGAAGCGTCCAGCACAAAATTCTAAATTTTACTAAATTAAATAATTTTTTCTCAATTGTCATTAGTCAAAACTACTTATATAGATATCTATTGACAAAAATTACTTATTCTTCAGTTTTGTCAAAATTATAATTTGCTAAAATAAATAAAAGTTTTAATTAAAAATATAATTATATGATTTAAATAAAATTTCATAGTTTATTATATATGTTAAACAAAAAATTCATTTAATGTTAATAAAATTTAAAAAATCTATTATATCCTAAAATAAATTTTAAAAAATGACTGGTCCAAAATAAGTTTAACGCAAAAATGTATGCATATTAAATATATACGCTGACTCTCTGTTCGTTGCTTTCTTTCTTTCTTTCTTTCTTTCTTTTTTCTTTTTTTTTTTTTGGGCCAAGTGGTTGCTTCCTATTTAATAGAACTTTTTTTGTGTACCCAACATTAGCATTTTAATATAAAATATAGTTTATAGCAAAAATTGCACTATAAATTATATTTTATATTAAGAAGTGATGATTGCATCTTTTTATTTTTATTTTTGATGTTCCTTGTTGCTGGAAGTTTTATGCGTGGAAGTCCATTCCAGCCCGGCAATGACTAAAGATTAGAGATTTATATTGTATTATTTAGTTTGGACATTAAAATTTATTTTTGATGTTAACTTTTAATTTTTAGTCTTTTGAAAATATATATACAAAAATTATGTGCCCTTTCAAGCCTAACCTGAATCCAGCTAATTGGAATCGATCTCGAAAGAACAGCAAAATTTGAGATATGTATACTCATGGATTCAACGAGTCAAGAGTCAGGCTCATGAAGACTGGCCCGAAACAGCAAAAGTATTCATTTTTTTTAGGATATAATAGATTTTTTAAATTTTATTAACATTAAATGAATTTCTTAACTCACATAATTTTCTTCTAAAATAAAAATAAATCATATAATTTTTTTGGTTTAACATATATAATAAACTATAAAACACATTGAGTTTTATTTAAATCATATAATTATATTTTTAATTAAAAATTTTGTCTATTTTAGCAAATTATACTTTTGACAAAATTGAAGAATGAGTAATTTTTGTCCATAGATATCTATACAAGTAGTTTTGAATAATGACAATTGAGAAAAAAAATTATTTAATTTAGTAAAATTTAGAATTTGTGCTGGGCGCTCCTGGAGTAAAAGTTCGTTGGCCAATCTGCACCTTACATAACAGACGTTAACTTTGTGCTAAAGACGTTGTGCTGAGTGCTCCTTTTTAAAAGTTTGTTAGTTCTTTTAGTCCACTTAATAGTTAATTGTGTTGGACGCAACTAATAGTTTATTAGTCAAATCACAACTTAACCCTTATCTAAATGAGCCCCGCGCCCACTTGTCATGTAATGTTAGAAAAAGATTTTTGCCAAAAAACATGCCTCAGAATTTTTTTAGTTCGTACCAGGTATGATATTCTTTAATTAGTGGTAATTTTATTTGAGGCACAACCTAACACTTTAATTTGATTTCTCAAGTTGTAAGACAATTCAACAATTAGAACTTAATTATAAAAGAGTTAAATATCATTTTTAATTATCAATAAAAAGCAAGTTCTTTGTGTGTGTGTTTGTAATGAAAATTGTACAACTAGTATTGAAAGCCCAAAAAAGCGCTAAAACTAAAATGTAATTACACTTAATTTTGATTGGACTTTTTTTTTTGTCAAAATAAATAAAAGGACACAAACAACGTGTTTCGTCAACGTTGCAAGATAAGAAAAAGAGCCATCGCGTATTGAGTCAATAAAAGTGCCCAAAAATTAGGTTGAACACGCTGGACTAGCCTATTTAAACCTTGATCTTCTAAGGGCCAGCTTCTAAAATGGAACTTCTAAATAAAATCGGGTACAAAAAGATCAACCTTATAAAACCGAGGGTTTAAAAGGGTTAGCCCTATTGGGCCAAGGACCAACATATTAGGCCCGTTAACTTTTCCCCCTAAATAAAATGGATTATGGTTCATGAACCCTGCCTAACCATAAGCCATTGACAATGCACTGTGCGTGACTTAAATGGAGGAGTAATATCGTTGGAAGTGTAAATGAGTTCCATTAAGTGCAGTATATCATCAAATATTTGTCAACTGATAACATTCGAGTGATTAAGTGAAAATTAAGCTAAAATAAATAGGGTTTAAACTTCTTATATTGCATGAGAAGAATAAGATTCCTACACACATATAAAATAGTAGGACCCACATATATATATATAATGCTAATTATATATATGTGGGTCCCATCATTTTATGTGTGTGTGACATGAGAAAACACTTCTCCTACAACATGAGAAATATTTTTCCCTAAATAAATATAGGATAATGAAATTTCAAAATTTAAACTGGAGATATTTTAGATAACCGATTAGAATGGGCACTGAAGCAATCACGTGGTACCATCAGAATTTTTCCAACAATTGTGTGTTTAGACTAGTTTTTTAATTACAAATACAAAATAACTATACTATAATTTTATAATTTGACTTATTATTTGTTGCAGATAAAGATTATGAATGTATTCATGATGCGGGAAAAGAAATTCTTGATATTTTTACCAATGAAGTAGAGCCTATTATTTGAAGTGAAACACAAGTACACAACCAAATGCCTTTACAATTGATGATAGTGGCTAAGAAGATGAAAATGATAGTCATCATGCTCATGTTGTTTAATGGTAAGCTTCTTATACTTTGTGTGAGTTATTGGTTGACAATAATTTACTTGTGATTATGAATTAGAAATTGTGTTTGTTTGTTGCATGATGCATGTAGTTTAGACCTTAATGTTAACAACATTTATTTGGTAAATTAGAACTTTAATTGCTGTAATTTACTAATTATATTTTAAAAAAATAGAGAAGAAATAATTAAAATTTAGAAAAATGACTTCCGGCCTTGTAGGGCCAATCCTGGCTAACATGTTCTCAGGTCGGACCTTAAAAAATAGATGTTTTTCTTACTCCCAAACTAAAAGGATCGGCTCTTTTAGGCTCTGACCGTTTAAAGGCTGACCTTAATTCCCAACAATAGTAGTAAAGATCACGTGATAAGAAATAGAAATAATATAACTTCCTCTTGATGTAACAATATACTGTCGTAAATAATTTTCTTGAAGAAAAAGATGGCATTACCTAAAATGAACCCGCGCGCGCACTTGTCAGGTAATGTTCAAAAGAGATTTTTGTCAAAAAAAACATGTCTCTCAAATTTTTCAGTTGGTAACAAGTATTCTTTTATTAGTGATAATTTTATTCGAAGCACAACCTAGCATTTTTAATTATGACATGAAAATTATATACTAAAAAAGAGTTAGAAAATTTTGTCAAGTTGTAAGACAATTGCACAATTAGAACTTAATTAAAAAAGAGTTAAATTTAATTTTTAATTATCAATAAAAAAAACATGTTGTGTGTGTGTGTTGGTTTGTAAGATGGAAATTGTACCACTAGTATTGAAAACCCAAAAAAACGCTAAAACTAAAATTAATTACACTTATTTTTAATTATGACATGAAAATTATATACTACACAAAAATAGATTACTAAAGGCGATAGAGACTAATCAATACAAATCAATAAATAACAAATCCGGTAAATAGCCAAGGTTATTGCTACAATTTTTAAAACTATTCTTTGTTCTTCTTGAAATTATTAGTAATTTAATTAAAGACTGGTTTATGTTATCAGTGGCTTCCCAAGTCACTTTCGTAGCGACAATAATGAATATTCCAAGTCATTAGGTCATTATAGAGTAAAGACTTGGTAATGTTTCCTTATTCGTTAGACTTTTCTTCACCTAATCCTTTTAAATGTGAGAAGCCAAATGTTACTTTTTTATTAGTTTGATTTTTCTTCTCCTCTCCCTCTCATGGGCTTATCTTAATTTGTTTTTCCATAAAAATATCTCCAAAGACTAACCCAACTCTTTTTAAGAGGGGGAAAAAAAGATTAACCCAACTTTAACTAAAAGACAATTCAATCTCACCATTATAAACTTCATTTTTGGTTCCTAAACTATTTTATGATAATTATTTTAATTTATATAATTGAGTGACCTAATTATTTAAATCTTTTCAAGCCGTTATTTCAACTTTCAAGCTTGCTTGAACTGCTCACCCTGTTGGCTACCAAAAAAAAAACTGCTCACTCAACTTCCTAGGGAAAAGCACTAAAATAATAATTTTTTGTTAAAAAACATTGCCTAATTGGAGCAGTTTGAAAAGAATTTACCGAACTAATGCAGTCAAACACGTTTACTGACAGGGCGCCACTAGTCATGTCAGAAAGCCTAAAGCTACTGGGTAGTCACGTACAGACCTATCACACCATTGGTGGCATGGTACTTTATCACGCCACTAGTAGCGTGAATTACATTCACGCCAGGCACTTGAGTGGCGTGCGTGAATCAGTGGCGTGATAAAGTACCACATCATTAGTAGCGTTGGACCCCCTTACGTGACTACCCAGTAACATTAGGTAAATTCTTTCACACCACTATTTGATTGCATTAGTTTGGTAAATTCTTTCTAAATTACTCTAATTAGATAAAAAAAATTTAAAAATTATTATTTTAGTGCTTTCCCCCCAACTTCCTAACATCATTAAATATCCTTTAAGACCCATGCGTGCTCTCGAGACGCGAACATAATACCATGTCAGTCTTCATTTTACAACTTACCGAGATTTTTTATTTATCTATTTATTTTAAAAGGTTAAGGCACCATTAATTGATGGTCTGTTTATTAAAGAAAGCAAATTACATTTAATAAACGCATATTAGAAGGGTTAGGCTGTTTGAAAACAATATTATAAGGGTTAGAAAAGAATTTTAATACTCCTTTATTTTTAATGTATGATCTAATTGAGGAGTTGAATTTGATCCTAAATATAAGACATACTTTTTATATTTATCCATTTTTTTTATTCATATCGATGCTCTCTTACTATAACAAAAGTAGGAGAGATTTAGGGAACTAAAAGAGATTATTAGGGTTTTTTTTTTAAAAAAAAATATCATATTAACTAATTTTTTTGATTCAATCAAATTAGATAAATATATTTTATATTAAGGACATGAAAGAATATAGTAAGTGTATTTCTTAATTTTTTTGCATAGAAACCTTAAATGATACTCCTTCCTATCCCTCACATAAGAGCTATTTTGGATATTGGATTTGATTCTAGATATAAGATAAAAATTCATTTTATCTCTAATATTTATTATTTTTTTCTCAAACTAATTTATCTAATTTATAAAATGATTCCAAATGCTCCCAACGCTGGAGTCCAAGAAAAAGACACTTTTTGGGTATAAGCCTAGTTAGGAAAAAGTCACCCCAAACACATCAACTGGGCTTCTTTTTTTTTTAAAAAAAAAAGAAAATAAAAGAAAAAAAAAACACTGAAATCTGTTCCTCCTTCCACTGGACCCTTTTATACTTCACTATTCACCCACCGCCTACCTAAACATACTATTCAGCTCAGAAACTATTTTTTGGTGTTTGGATTAACATAAAAAAACAAATGGGCTTATCTGAAAACAATCACTTATGAGAGAAGCCAAAATTTGCAACTTTTGGAGAGCGTCCACCTCGGAAATGATGACTGACGAGAGAAAAGTCCAAAGGACAAAATTTCTGCCCCACATGACATGCACTTGACTAGTAGGAAGCCCAGAAATGTGAGGCCTAGAGCTTATGTCCACCTCAAAAGTGACAGCTAACGAAGGAAAAGTCTAAAGGAAAGCAACAAAATTTCTAGCCTACATGAAACGCAACTGACTAGTTGGAAGCCCAAAAACTCATGGCCTAGAGCGTTCACCGTGGAAGTGATGATTGACAAAGGAAAATTCCAACGGAAAGCAACAAAATTTCTGGCGCACATGACACGCACTTGACTAGTAGGAAGTTTGGATACGTGTGGCCTTCTGAATTGTGGGGACTGTTTGTTGAAACATTGATTGCAACATCAGCTCCCTTTAGCATCTTAAACTCTGTCTTCAACTTTTTTTCTTTTTTTGATTTTTGCAGCATTAATTCCCCAACCTTCATTTAGAAATGTACTACTCATTATTTAGCATCAACTTGTTCATATACAGTTTATCCAAAAAAAACTTTTCATATACATTTGCATGACTTCTAATTTATATACAATTTTATCCAGTAAATATATTTACTTAAGGACTTTAGTGTTTTTTAAATTTATAATAATAATTTAAATTTATTATCAAATTTAATTTTTTATCTTCAATAATCATAATATATACAACTAATATATATATATATATATTAGTATTAAATAAGAATCATATCTTTTTCAGTCTTTTTCTTCTCAACTGATTTTTCAAATAATAATCCAAATAAGTTTCAGTTTAAAAAAATAAAAATAAAAATCGTACTTTTACCACTATTAATCCAAACACAAATAATATTTACAATCTAACTTTTATCTTATCTTACCTTTATAAAAGTCAGATTAAAAATAAATCACTTCTTATTATTACAAGTAATCCCAAATTACCCATAATAATGAAGAGAGTATACTTTTTTACAAAAGTTAGGGCACATCTTTTTTTTAGCCAAAAGACAAAAGCTGCGTCTAAAACTGCATGATCATCAGCAAAAATAAAAGGACACAAACAACGCGTTTTGTAAACGTTGGAATAAAAAAAGAGCCGTGTCAATGTTAAAAATGAACTCTGAGATATTTTTGCCAAAAAACATGTCTCAATTTCTTTAGTTGGTAATTTTATTCGAGGCATGATCTAAAACTTTAATTTGATTAGTCAAGTTGTAAGACAATTGCACAATTAGAACTCAATTAAAAAAGAGTTGAATGTACTTTTTAATTATCAATAAACAGAAAGTTTTGTTTGTGTTTGTGTGTGTACAAAGATGGAAATTGTACAACTAGTATTGAAAGCCCAAAAACACGCTAAAACTAAAATTTAATTACACTTAATTTTAAAATATCAATAAACAGCAAGTTTTGTTTGTGTTTGGGTTCTCCATGCAGACTTCGAGAAGTTTGTTAAGCAATCTTGGTCCCTCTCCTCCTCTTGGCTACAGAATATCTCTCAATTCTCTAAGGCATGCTCCAAGTGGAACAAAGAAGTCTTTCGACATACAGAGGGCAGGAAAAAACTTTTACTCCAACGGCTTGATGGTTTAAGTCGGGCGGTCTCCCAGGCTGGTTTATTGCCAAAGTACGAGGAGTTGCAGCTAACTCTTTGGAAGGAACTGGAAGATGTGCTAATTCAAGAATCTCTTATTTGGGCACAAAAAGCTAGAGCGGAGTGGTCTGTCTTTGGGGATCGCAATACTAGATACTTTCATGCATGAGCTAATCGTCGGCGCAAATCCAAACGCATTGAGGCCATCAAAAATGGAGAGGGGGAATGGATTTACGACTTTAGCTTGATTAAAAATTTGGCAACAAGTTTCTTCTCTAATCTTCTCTCTGAAGATACCGACACACGGCCTGCCCTTAATTGCAGTGTCTCCTATCCCTGTGTGGATGAGGACCTATTAAGATGGTGTAATAGAGATGTGTCAGATATCGAGATCAAAGAAGCAATCTTTGGAATGGGTGCATTAAAATCGCCAGGACTGGATGGATTTAGTGCCCTCTTCTATCAGAACTAATGGAGTACGGTTTGCACTTCTGTTGTGACATATATTAAACATTTGTTATCTAACCCACAGGATATCCAGGAGGTGAATAGCACTCTCATTGTGCTCATCCCCAAGAAAGATCCTCCTGAGTGTATGGGAGATTTGAGGCCTATCAGTCTCTGTAATGTGATTTACAAAGCCCTCTCAAAGGTTATTGTCGCTCGCTTGAAACCTATCCTACTGCTGGTGGTAGCTCCCAATCAGTGCAGCTTTGTTCCAGCCAGGCACAGCAGCGACAACATCATTGTAGCTCAGGAAGTCATACATACCATGAGGAGTTTGAAGCAGAAGAAAGGGTACCTGGCAATCAAAATTGATCTGGAAAAAGCATATGATCGAGTAAACTGTAATTTTTTAATGGGCTGTCTCCAGGAACTCAATCTTCCTAATCGGATTATGGAGGTGATTGGGCAATGTGTATCTAGCTCTAGTATGCAGCTCTTGTGGAATGGTGATAAAGCTGAGAAGTTTAATCCATCGAGGGGAGTGAGGCAAGGGGACCCATTGTCACCATATTTATTTGTCTTATGCATGGAGAAGCTGGCTCACCTTATCCAAGCTGCTGTCCACGAAGGTTTATGGAAGCCAATCCACCTCACAAGGTCTGGGCCTCCCATTTCTCATTTGTTTTTTGTAGATGACATTATACTTTTTGCAGAAGCCTCCATGGATCAAGTTGACACAATCAATACCTGTCTTAACGCCTTCTGTGCTAGTTCTGGTCTTAAGGTTAACCAGCAGAAAACCTGGGTATGCTTTTCCAAGAATGTCCACCACGTGAGGTGAACTGAGATGTGCACAGAGCTGGGCTTCTCTATTACTAGTGATCTGGGCAAATACATGGGCGTCCCGCTTCACCATAAGCGTGTTACTAAAGAGTCATACAAGTTTATTGTGGATAAGGTTAAAGTAAGATTGTCAAACTGGAAGGCGAGGTCACTCTCCTCTGCAGGAAGGTCCACACTTATTGCATCAGTTACTTCTGCAATCCCGGGACATGTTATGCAAACCTCTCTCCTGCCAGCTAGCACTTGTGAGACCTTGGACAAATGTAACCGTCAATTTCTCTGGGGAAGTTCGGATGAATAGAAGAAAATCCCACTGGTTGCCTGGGATGTGGTATGCAAACCAAAAACTAGAGGTGGGTTGGGATTACGACATGCTAATTATTCTAACCAAGCATACTTAACGAAGATTGGTTGGAATTTAGTAACCCGACGGGATGATTTGTGGGTAAAAGTCATCAGAAGCAAATATAACGGTGGTATGGATGTGCTTCCCAGAATTGACAAAGGCAAACCTGGATCAAATTTGTGGAGTGGGATCAAGCATACTTGGGACAAAGTTCAAGAAGGGATTGAGATTTTGCCGAATGCGCAACCGAGATGGAAATGGAGTAAAACTGGTACCCATTCTGTGAAGTCAGCTTATGACGTCCTGACTCATGACACGCTTCATCCAGATCCACTATGGGGCAGAATTTGGAAGCTTAAAGTCCCTGAAAGATGTAAAATGTTTGTGTGGCTTGTGATGCATAAACGATTACTAACGAACGCTTCCAGGTACAAGCGCGGCTTGACCCCTGATGATCGTTGTCCGATTTGTTTTTTTGCATCAGAGACCTTAATACATGTGCTTCGGGACTGCCCTGACACACGTATGTTGTGGAGCCAAACTGTTCCTCCGGATATCTAGCGGACTTTTAATACTCTAGATTTTAACAATTGGATCAGATGGAATCTGTATGCACGAGGTGGTAAATCCCAGTCTGAGGAGTGGCGGCAATACTTTGTCATCTTATGCTGGTGGATATGGCGGCGTCGAAACATTGCTGTGTTTGAAAATAAACAGATTTCAAATCACCACATAACAGGTAATGTGGCTGCTGTGATATGCAGCATGAATGAGGCATGGAGCAGGGTTTCACCTGTGAAGAATCAGCAGGTTTGTCCAGGGGCTCCTGATGACAAATGGCAACCACCACCGCCGGGTTGGGTAAAGGTAAACACAGATGGAGCCTTCTCCCACAAGACTAGGGGTATTGCAAGTGGAGGAGTCCTGCGTAATGAGAATGGTGTCTTCCTTAAGGCTTTCATGTTTAAAGGAAAAGAGGGAGGAGAGGGGGATTGCTTGACCGCCGAACTGTGGGGCTGTGCGCATGGTCTTAAACTTGCATGGGATCTAGGCTTTCGAAATATCATAATGGAGGAGGATTCTGCAGAAATGGTCACGCTGATAAAGGACCCCGTGAATGAAGCCCACGCTGATCGGCTCCTGGTGGGAGAGGTGAAGAGCATGCTGACGCGTGACTGGATAGTGGAGATGAAACTTGTTAACCGACGGATGAATGCTGTTGTAGATCACCTAGCTAAAGGAGGTCTATCAGCTGCACCTGGCGTCCATATTATGTCGTATGCGGATTCGTCTTTAGCAAGGCTGCTGGAGGATGATATTATTTAGTTTATGATTGGTTACTATTTTGTATCAAAAAAAATATGACATGAAAATTGTATACTTCACTAAAATAGAATACTAGACGCGATAGGGGCCAATCAATAAATAACAAATCCTGTAAATAGCCAAAATTATTGCTAAAATTTTAAAAACTATTCTTTAATTACTCTTCTTGAAAATATAATTCATTTTTTGTATTTTTTTTAAATAACATCAAAAGAAACTCTTTATTTGAAGGACCAATATCCCAGCGTTAGAAAGTAGCATGTGAACCAAATAAAGTGGAGGGAAAAAGAACACAAATCAACCACATACAAACATTAATTGACCTACAAATTCATTATACATTAAAGACTTTTACTTTGATTGTTCTTCACCTAATCCTTTCATTGTTTTTAGTTTCATTTCTTTCTGACTTACACCAAACTAACCCAAACAGAATACAACCTTCATTATTATAAAGCCAAGGTTTGTGAACCAAAAAAGAAGGGAGGAGGGAACACAAAGTGATTCTTTTGATAAAATAAAAAAATCAAATTGAATTAAATTCTGACAATCTAAATCTAATTTGAACAGATGAAATTATTATGATAACCTCATGAGTATGAAATGAGATTGTAACTGTGCCTCATTTTCCTTTATGTATAATTGTACTTATAATACACGTCAATAATCAACAAAAGCAGCTAGTCAACTATCGGCAATGGCAAATCTATGTTGGTGCCAATGTGGGAAAGTGTAGACACAAAATATATATAATTTAAAATAAATTAGTGACAATGTTATAAGTGGTGCAGGTGGTTCACAGTTCACTTTCAAGTCTTTCCCTTAAACAGTAAGTCCTGGGTTTGAACCAACCAAACCAACCTTTTTTTATTTCCGTTGTTTCCCTCATAATGAAGGCACGTGGATGCATCCATACATATATCTTGAGCGCCTTTTAAGTTGAACAAAAGTTACTATGCGTGGGAGTGTAAGATTGGATTCCTTTGCTGAATTTAACGGTTTCTTATTTTAAATATTAGATCAGGGTAATTTTAAATGATGCAAATTTAATATTTAAAAAAAACATTATTAAGATTTTAAATGATCATGTACTAAAATTAAATTTGAATAGTTTTATGATTGTATTGCAAAGAGCCAAAGACTATATATGATTAAAATATTTTCATAAAGTGAATATTGTATTTTCTTTATTTTTGTAATTGTGATTTGTTGTAATCAAATTTGAACAAATTAAGCATATTATTTAATATTTTAATCTTAATTTTATAAAATATTGGCTATAACCATTTAAATTTAATGTCTGACTATTGATTATTATTTTTCTATGTTAAAGTTGAAGTTTTTTTTTTTATTGTTTATATTCTGTTTTTCACAGTGTTTAAAACTTTCCTTAAAAAAAATTATTTGTGTAATTGTGATTTGTTGTAATCAAATTTGAACAAATTAAGCTTATTATTTAATATTTTAATCATAATTTTATAAGATATTGGCTATAACCATTTAAATTAAAGGTCTAACTATTGATTATTATTTTTCTATGTTAAGTTGAAGTTTTTTTTTTAATTGTTTATATTCTTTATTTTTATGAGTTTAAAAATTTCCTTAAAAAAAATTTTCGGGGGCAACCCTCAAATCTCATCACTAATTGTGTACCCACAAACTTAAAATCCTGAGTCCGCCACTAACTATTGGTATCTAGTTCACAAGTCTATTCACGTATATAAACACAGACCTGCAAACTCATTACAATGTTTAACCAAAGCTGCTAGTGAACTCTTGATATGTAGTTCACAAATCTATTCACATACAAACATAAACTTGCAGAGTCATTTTACGAAACATGTTTAGAAGGTAGCATGGTTATATTATTCATTTATTTTAAAGGTTTTTCATGTGGTGGATAATTTATAAATACTTTAATAAATATCTTTTAAACAGTAAGAACACTGGGGAAAACAAACCATACTCCTTAAATCATATAAAACTCAAATTAAATGAGTATCCTAAATTCACTAAATTCCAACTCAGATCAAAGTCATGCATTCCCTTCTCTCTCCCACACACAATACTCAACATGTGGGTGGCGTCCTCCCATGTCCCTTATTTTATTACCATCACTGGGTAGTTTCTACTCCTATTATTTGGGACTTTAAATAGTGTCTAGTTTGGTGGTGTTATAGATGGTTCGTGTTATGGACCTTAATACATGTGCTTCGGGACTGCCCTGACACACGTATGTTGTGGAGCCAAACTGTTCCTCCGGATATCTAGCGGACTTTTAATACTCTAGATTTTAACAATTGGATCAGATGGAATCTGTATGCACGAGGTGGTAAATCCCAGTCTGAGGAGTGGCGGCAATACTTTGTCATCTTATGCTGGTGGATATGGCGGCGTCGAAACATTGCTGTGTTTGAAAATAAACAGATTTCAAATCACCACATAACAGGTAATGTGGCTGCTGTGATATGCAGCATGAATGAGGCATGGAGCAGGGTTTCACCTGTGAAGAATCAGCAGGTTTGTCCAGGGGCTCCTGATGACAAATGGCAACCACCACCGCCGGGTTGGGTGAAGGTAAACACAGATGGAGCCTTCTCCCACAAGACTAGGGGTATTGCAAGTGGAGGAGTCCTGCGTAATGAGAATGGTGTCTTCCTTAAGGCTTTCATGTTTAAAGGAAAAGAGGGAGGAGAGGGGGATTGCTTGACCGCCGAACTGTGGGGCTGTGCGCATGGTCTTAAACTTGCATGGGATCTAGGCTTTCGAAATATCATAATGGAGGAGGATTCTGCAGAAATGGTCACGCTGATAAAGGACCCCGTGAATGAAGCCCACGCTGATCGGCTCCTGGTGGGAGAGGTGAAGAGCATGCTGACGCGTGACTGGATAGTGGAGATGAAACTTGTTAACCGACGGATGAATGCTGTTGTAGATCACCTAGCTAAAGGAGGTCTATCAGCTGCACCTGGCGTCCATATTATGTCGTATGCGGATTCGTCTTTAGCAAGGCTGCTGGAGGATGATATTATTTAGTTTATGATTGGTTACTATTTTGTATCAAAAAAAATATGACATGAAAATTGTATACTTCACTAAAATAGAATACTAGACGCGATAGGGGCCAATCAATAAATAACAAATCCTGTAAATAGCCAAAATTATTGCTAAAATTTTAAAAACTATTCTTTAATTACTCTTCTTGAAAATATAATTCATTTTTTGTATTTTTTTTAAATAACATCAAAAGAAACTCTTTATTTGAAGGACCAATATCCCAGCGTTAGAAAGTAGCATGTGAACCAAATAAAGTGGAGGGAAAAAGAACACAAATCAACCACATACAAACATTAATTGACCTACAAATTCATTATACATTAAAGACTTTTACTTTGATTGTTCTTCACCTAATCCTTTCATTGTTTTTAGTTTCATTTCTTTCTGACTTACACCAAACTAACCCAAACAGAATACAACCTTCATTATTATAAAGCCAAGGTTTGTGAACCAAAAAAGAAGGGAGGAGGGAACACAAAGTGATTCTTTTGATAAAATAAAAAAATCAAATTGAATTAAATTCTGACAATCTAAATCTAATTTGAACAGATGAAATTATTATGATAACCTCATGAGTATGAAATGAGATTGTAACTGTGCCTCATTTTCCTTTATGTATAATTGTACTTATAATACACGTCAATAATCAACAAAAGCAGCTAGTCAACTATCGGCAATGGCAAATCTATGTTGGTGCCAATGTGGGAAAGTGTAGACACAAAATATATATAATTTAAAATAAATTAGTGACAATGTTATAAGTGGTGCAGGTGGTTCACAGTTCACTTTCAAGTCTTTCCCTTAAACAGTAAGTCCTGGGTTTGAACCAACCAAACCAACCTTTTTTTATTTCCGTTGTTTCCCTCATAATGAAGGCACGTGGATGCATCCATACATATATCTTGAGCGCCTTTTAAGTTGAACAAAAGTTACTATGCGTGGGAGTGTAAGATTGGATTCCTTTGCTGAATTTAACGGTTTCTTATTTTAAATATTAGATCAGGGTAATTTTAAATGATGCAAATTTAATATTTAAAAAAAACATTATTAAGATTTTAAATGATCATGTACTAAAATTAAATTTGAATAGTTTTATGATTGTATTGCAAAGAGCCAAAGACTATATATGATTAAAATATTTTCATAAAGTGAATATTGTATTTTCTTTATTTTTGTAATTGTGATTTGTTGTAATCAAATTTGAACAAATTAAGCATATTATTTAATATTTTAATCTTAATTTTATAAAATATTGGCTATAACCATTTAAATTTAATGTCTGACTATTGATTATTATTTTTCTATGTTAAAGTTGAAGTTTTTTTTTTTATTGTTTATATTCTGTTTTTCACAGTGTTTAAAACTTTCCTTAAAAAAAATTATTTGTGTAATTGTGATTTGTTGTAATCAAATTTGAACAAATTAAGCTTATTATTTAATATTTTAATCATAATTTTATAAGATATTGGCTATAACCATTTAAATTAAAGGTCTAACTATTGATTATTATTTTTCTATGTTAAGTTGAAGTTTTTTTTTTAATTGTTTATATTCTTTATTTTTATGAGTTTAAAAATTTCCTTAAAAAAAATTTTCGGGGGCAACCCTCAAATCTCATCACTAATTGTGTACCCACAAACTTAAAATCCTGAGTCCGCCACTAACTATTGGTATCTAGTTCACAAGTCTATTCACGTATATAAACACAGACCTGCAAACTCATTACAATGTTTAACCAAAGCTGCTAGTGAACTCTTGATATGTAGTTCACAAATCTATTCACATACAAACATAAACTTGCAGAGTCATTTTACGAAACATGTTTAGAAGGTAGCATGGTTATATTATTCATTTATTTTAAAGGTTTTTCATGTGGTGGATAATTTATAAATACTTTAATAAATATCTTTTAAACAGTAAGAACACTGGGGAAAACAAACCATACTCCTTAAATCATATAAAACTCAAATTAAATGAGTATCCTAAATTCACTAAATTCCAACTCAGATCAAAGTCATGCATTCCCTTCTCTCTCCCACACACAATACTCAACATGTGGGTGGCGTCCTCCCATGTCCCTTATTTTATTACCATCACTGGGTAGTTTCTACTCCTATTATTTGGGACTTTAAATAGTGTCTAGTTTGGTGGTGTTATAAATAGTGTCCCGAATTCGACATCGTTTATGAGGCTCGCCAGGCGATTAAATCACAAGCTTTAGCCGATTTCCTGGTGGAATCAACTTTTGCTCGAGAGAGAGAAGTGGGACCAGAACCGTCGAAGGTATTTGTAGATGGCTCATCCAATCTACGAGGAGGAGGAGCAGGAGTTATTGTGGAAAGCCCGGATGGTGTCGCCATGGAGCTATCTCTTCGGCTTGATTTCCCAACATCCAATAATCAGGTCGAATATGAAGCCGTATTGGCAGGATTGTCGCAAGCAAAGGAAAACAGAGCCCAGAAAGTGCATGTATCAACGGATTCTCAATTGGTGGCATCACAAATCCAAGGGATTTATCAAGTAAAAGGACCGTTGTTGGCTACATATCTAGCCAAAGTTAAAAAGATCATGACACTATTTGATGAGGTAACTGTGACACACATACCACGGGCGGAAAACACAAGAGCCGACATCCTATCAAAGTTGGCGAGTACCAAATGCCTGGGAACCTTAAGAACAGTAGTCCAGCAAAGTTTACCAGAACCCAGTTGCGTAATGTTGATATCAAACTCGGAGGATTGGAGAAAGCCAATTGCAGATTATCTGGAGCAAGGAATCACCCCCGAAGATGAAATGCAGGCTAAAAATTTGGCAAGAATGGCAGCTGCTTATACAATGGTCGACGATCAACTCTACCGGAAGGGAATACATGCACCTTTGGCGAAATGCCTTGGGAAGGATCAAGCTCAGTACGTTTTGGCTGAGATTCACGAGGGCATCAATGGACAGCATATGGGTGCCAAAGCACTAGGTAGGAAAGTTATTCGGGCAGGCTATTATTGGCCTACAATGGCTCAGGATGCCAAAGACCATGTCCGGAGATGAGAGAGCTGTTAGAAACACAGAAAAATTATAAGAGTCTCACCATCCGATTTGCAGTCGATAACGGCTCCATGGCCATTCTTCAAGTGGGGTATGGACTTACTAGGCCCATTCAAACCAGCACCTGGCCAATTGAAGTGGCTGATTGTGGCAGTTGATTATTTCACTAAGTGGATCGAAGCCGAACCACTAGCAACGATAACCTCAGCCAGAGCACAAAAGTTCTTCCAACGGAATATCATCTCGCGATTTGGGATCCCAGCAGAGATAATCACGGACAATGGAACGCAGTTCGCGGACCAAGGATTTCAAAAAATGATGTCCGACTTCCAGATAAAGCATCACTTTGCTTCTGCGGAACACCCGCAATCCAATGGGCAAGCGGAAGCAGCGAACAAAGTCATCGTGAATGGGTTAAAAAAGCGAATGGAAGAAGTCCGAGATAGCTGGGTTGAGCATCTGTACTCGGTGTTATGGGCATATCGGACAACAATACAATCATCCATGGGAGAAACTCCTTTCAGACTTACCTATGGATGCGAGTCTATGATTCCCGTTGAAGTCGGTGAACCCTCCTGGAGGAAATTGCACGCAGTACAAGAACAAGCTAATGACGAGGCCATTACGGTTGAATTGCACCTGGTTGACGAAGTTCGGACTGCAGCTCACCTTAGGGACTTGGCCACAAAGCAGCTTATCATGGCCAGATATAACAGGAAGGTTGGTCTGCGTTCGTTCAAGAAAAGCGACCTAGTGCTCCGAAGAGCTGATATCGGCAACAAAAATGCCCGAGATGGAAAGCTGGCAGCCAATTGGGAAGGCCCTTACAGAATCAAAGAACGACTTGGGAAAGGGGCTTACACTCTGGAATCGCTAGACGGGAAGGCGATTAAAAGAACTTGGAATGCCGACAAGCTCAAGGCTTACTATAGCTGAAGATATTTGCTAAAAACTTTAAGTTTAGTTTATTATGTTTGATTATGTTACATGTTAAGTTTGTTTTCAGGAAGTTTAATCGCGAGATCTTAATCTTGCTTAGTATTGTGTAAAAACTCGATGAATGAAATCATGGGCTACAAAGCTGAATTGAATCACTATAAAGCTACCAAGACATGTATGAATTCCGAGTTACTTCATAAATCATGTAAGCTGACACATGTATGAATTCCGAGTTAGTTCATAAATCATGTAGCGACTAAAACGCCAGCGGAACAATCCGCCAGATATGAATCGAAAAATGATCATATAGCGGCAGAGCCACCAAAATAGCGGCAGAGCCGCCGAATATATAGCGAACGGGAACTCGGGTTGGATGATTCGTGTTCACTGTATCGCAATAATGGCCATATTAAAAGACATGCGCGAACGTATTGCAAACGCGTATTTTCGTGAATCATGCAATGTCGGCAACATGATTGCTTAAAGTTGACGTGTGCTAACCGACCTTGATCACGTTGGTTATGCATCTCAATCTCGGAAAAGTAAAAGTGGATGAACAAGTATATATGTAAAAGTGAATAAACAAGTATATAACTCAAGATTTTTGATAACAAAGTCAATTATAATTTGAGTTACAAAATCAAAAGAAGAACCCGACACGGGCATCACAATTCACATGTTGAATTACATAGAAGAAGAAAGCAAGTCAGATCAAGCATTAGCGTGATGATCCCCACCAGCCTCCTCAGGACCCATGCTAGTTGAGGGAACAGTCGAAGAAGGAGACAGGATAAACACCCTGTCCTCCACATAAGCATTCATGTGTGCCCTTTGCAGATCCAAAGTCATCGAGGGGTTCAGAAACTGAGCCTGCTCCAAGGCATTCTTAAAGGCATTCACCACGCCCGTCTTCAACTTCGCTATGTCGTCATTGGCAAATGCAAGGGCTGCCTAGCTAGACTCAAGCGATGACTCTAGTTTGCTGATCTCATCCTTATACTTATTGAGCGAAGCCACGTCTTGTTCATGGACCTGTAGCCAGTGGGTGACCTCGGATTCAGCCTTATAAAGCTTGTCGCGCAATGCGATGGTCTCGTCGGACAAGCTCTCCTTCTCGGCCAAGGCTATCTGCAACTCCTCTTGGACCTGAGCTACCCGGTCATCTGCCGTCTTCTTGTCGATTTTTAAAGCAGCTATCTCCGATGCTTGATCCCTGACTTGGTCCTTAAGGTGTGCAGCGAGAAAGCAAAGACCGACATTTTTCTGGTTCAAATGCTCCATTTCCTTGAGTTCTTTTGCCTCTAACTTTGAAAGTTTCTTCATGTCAAAATAATGAGCGGGAGCTTGAAGAGCTGAGCGAAGGTTAGGGGAAACTTTGTTTTCCCAAATATAAGATGTCGGGAGTTGGATAATAGGACCTGAAGAAGATGTCGGAACTTCAGGACCTACTCTCTCAGGCTCAAGAATGGGAAGGGTCAAAAGGATGTCGGCCTCGACCTCATCAAGGCCAGAGTCAATTGTCCTCTTCTTCCTTGTTGCTTTAGATTTCTTGGCTGGTGGTGGTTCAGATGGCTCGGAAACAGGATTGGTCTTTTTTGCGCCCGGGGTCAGAGGACGCGATGCTGGCAATACTGCTTCTGGACGACGTGTCACGTCCATATAAACGGGCCTTTTTCCCATTGGATCACCTGCAAGAGGAAAAGAGAATTAAATAGAATTCAAGAAAAATAAGCTTCATGAACGAATCAAGCAAACTATCATACCCGTAGCGAGTTGTTTCCAAACAAAAGAAGCTATGTATTCGGCCGAGTCTACTAAGGGATCTTTGTTAATCAAAGTAGAAATGAAAGCGATAGCATCATGTTCCTGGGCGGTCATCTGAGAGAGAGAGGTCAAAAAATCCTTGGCTTCAAATCTGTAGTGCTCCTCAGTCCAGTATAGAGGGAAACGTCCTTCAAGATCCCCAGAAGCCGAGGATTGGAGAAACCAGGGAGCACACCTGGGTTGAGCCGAAACCTTGACAAAAGCATTTTTGAAGCCTTTCCAAGAGTCGGTGAAAGGTTTGAGAAATTTACGACCAGGCGAAGCCCGGAGTGAAGTCCATCCAAATTCTAGCAGATCTCCATCCGTAGACAGGTTGGTTTCTAAGGGGGAAAAGAAATGGCAAAACACGGGTACAGAGCATACTAAATCATATTTATGGCAAAAACTTTCGAAGGCCACAGCGAACACCCAACCGTTAGGATGAAGTTGAGATGGAGCAAAGTGAAAATAGCGGAGAAGCTGCATTTGGAAATGAGAAAAAGGAAACTCCATCCCAAGTCGGGTTATAAGGTTTTTGTAAAAGAAGAAAAAATTACACTCCTTCTTGGAGCGCCTAGAAGCTACCAACTCACTGGCTAAAGGCTGACATACAGCATACCCGTTCCCACCTCGGATGATACGTGTGATAGCCTGAGCAGACAGCTTGTTTCTCATATCAGTAACGGCATTGCTAACGCATATCTTTTAATCGTGGTCATTCGTGAAGACCCGGAAGGAGCGGACTCTCCGGTCTCGGATTGGTTCGTTTGGTGGGAAAGGGAAGACATTAAATACCTATACAAGATAAAAAAAAAAAAAGGACAGGCCAGAACTCGAGAATACCTGAAGTCACAGGGTTTATGGGAAGAGTTTGAAATGCTGAAGGCAGTAAAGTGGCATTAGTGGTTGAAGAGCTCCAAAGCATATCATTACAACGACAATTATCCAAAACTTGTTCGGCATCTCGGTCATAGCCCAGTTGGACGAGCTCGACGGCCTTATGAGTACATACTTCGCAAGGAGCAGAAATCTCGGCTGGGTAAGTTGGGATGGAAACTATTGGAGGACGCAAAGGGGCAGCAGGTGAGGAAGGCTGAACGCGACCTCGACGGGGCCCCCCACTTCCACTACCTCGGGAGGATCCACTACCTCGGGAGGAGCGAAGCATATCCTCCATTTTTTCTTTCTCCATGGGAAGAATGGACCACAGCCAAAGCTTAGTTCGACCCGAAACTCGTCGGAGCAGTTCTCTATCCTCTTCCAGAATGGGCCTACCATACATATCTACTAATGGAGGTCTCGAATCCATCTTTCAAGGAACAAGTAACGCGCTAAAGTGCAGATAATTTGTACATATTAAATAAGTTTGCAAAGCATTTCAGGATGCAAGGATATGATAAACAGCAAAGACATCTTATGAAGTTACCAAAGCAATACAATGAAGATATGAACAACGTGATCCCAGAAAACCCCAGATTTTCCAATGTTATAACGACTCAGACAAGGTGTTTCACAATTGCTCTCAACATCTTCCTTTTTAGAGAGGAATTCGGAAATCATCATCGTCGTTTAAACAACCCAACAAAAATGAAAATATATGCACCAACGAACAAAAAACCCAGAAAGAGAAGAAGAACTATAACAGATGAACAAAGCAGAAATCTGAACAAAGAACTTACCTCAAGAAGAATCCGGAAAAAGATGGAACGCAGAAGAACACTTTGCTGGTAATTCCCTTGTACAAGAAAGAGATGAATCAAGCAAAATGAGAGTAGTGAAACTGATAAAGTGTTCGAAGGAATATTTATAAGCGAACCAAAGCATTTGACGCTTCAGAATCCAGGCGTTTCACCGGTTACGAGGGGCCAAAAAGGATGATGGTTTGGAACTCAAACGTTCAGCCGAGACAGGATTGACGAAATCAGAGTTAAAACCCAACCGGAACACTAGAAGTAATCATGGCAAATCAAATATGACGTAGGGCATTAATGGGCGCGGTAACCGAAGGCGGCTTTTCGAAAAACGTGTCACTTCAAATTCGGAACTAGCAATTACACGATACGGCGCCATAAACCAAAAGGCGCGATGCCAGGGGAACGGTCGCATTGATCGATATGGCTCCGGACATCTCGGTTAAAAATCTTGGTAAGTCCCGAAAAGTTCAAACTCGGAATCTTGGGCCAAGATGAAATCGGCAATCCACAGCTCAAAAATGCCGACTTTGAAAACACGCGACTCGCATTGGCAAGTAGGTAAATAAAAGCCCATGGGTAACTTAGACAGGGCGAGTACATCTCGGACAATCCCCCATCGGATACAACAGTCATTACATCCCGACAACCCAGAAACCTGAGCTGTCAGGTTGGGGGGCAACTGTTATGGACCTCGGAAATCAGGCCATGAGGCCCAATTCGCCATGTAAATTACCCGCCTGCAGTTATGCCTACACGCGTGATAACTGCCCAAGTCGGAACGGTTACCTCCTCTTATAAATAGGAGATTTCCGCATTGGTGAATGGTACATGCAATCTCATCTTATCGCTTTCACACATTGCACACACCCACTCCTCTGTGGCTAAATGCCGGAAGTATTATCAAACTACGTGGGCTTTGATCCCTATTAAGGGTACGTAGGCCTTAGGCACCAATCCTAGTTCAAGCCCGAGCAACACTGTTCATTACTCGAACAGTTCGAAATAAGACTGAAGCTTTTGCTAGTCTTTAAAGTATTGACCCTTGTTAAAGTTTCTTGATTTAGCTGTTTTAGATGTTGTCGTGTCAGTGTTTAAATGTTGAAATGTGTTTCTGTTTTTAGACTTTAAACCCCCAATTCAGAATAAGTTGGTGTTTATAGGGTTTAGGAGTAAAAATACACGTGTGCTTTTTCCTCAGGAACGCCCAGCACCATAGGCTTTTTTTGGGAGCAAAAATACACATGTGGTTATATTTTAGGAAAAAAAGTCACACCACCGTTAAAATTTTGTTGTAAATACAGCTCTTCCTGTTGTAAATCTAGCTTGTTGTAAATATGACATTTTCTGTTTTAAATGGCTAGATTTTAAATTTTGTTGTAAATACAGCACTTCCTATTGTAAATATAGTTTTTTTCTATTACAAATGACCTTTCCATGTTCAAAATCCAGGTGTTTTAATGTTGTTGTAAATATGACATTTTCTATTGTAAATATGGCCAGATTTTACATTTTGTTGTAAATATAGCACTTTCTGTTGTAGATATAACATTTTTTTTGTTGTAAATGACTTTTCTATGTTCAAAATCTAGGTGTTTAAATGTTGTTGTAAATATGATATTTTCTATTGTAAATATGACATTTTCTGTTACAAATGCACCGTTAATTAGATTTTAGGGTTAAGGTGCAAAAATACATATGTGTTTTCCTCCAAGGAGCGCCCAGTAGCAAGTGCTTTTTTTAGGTGCAAAAGTGACTATGTGGTTACAAATTAGGTGCAAAAATACCGTTTGACCGTTAAGTTTGACTTTGACCGTTAAGTTTGACTTTTTTTGCTAACTGGAAGATGACGTAGCATTTCAAATGTGCAAAAATACACATGTGCTTTGTCAAAAAGAGCGTCGAACACCAAATCCTTTTTTTTAATTTAATAATTTTATTTTAATTACTACTGGGTACTGACTGGTACTAAAAAGATGTTTTGAGAATACTACCTGTTACAGAAAAAATATTTCATGATATGAAAAATTATTTTAGAATCTAAAAAAATAAGCTGAAGTATATTTTTAGTATCAGTTAGTACTTTGAAATATTTTTTCGTATCAGTCAGTATCCTTTTAGTATCAGTCAATAGCTTGAAATATTTTTTCAATATCCTAAAATACTTTTTCAAGATTATGAAATATTTTTTCTGTACCAGTCAGTATCCTGAAAGTATTTTTTAGTATCAGTCAGTACCTTGAAATATTTTTTTCAGTATCAGTTAGTATCTTTTTAGTACTGGTCAATACCTGAAATATTTTTTCAAGATCCTAAAATAATTTTTCAAGATTATGAAGTATTTTTTCTGTACCAGTCAGTATCTTGAAAGTACTATTTACTACCAGTCAGTACCCTGAAATATTTTTTTTTTCAGTATCAGTCCATATTCTTTTAGTACCGTCAATACCTGAAATATTTTTTCAAGATTATGAAGTATTTTTTCTATACCAGTCAGTATCCTCAAAATACCTTTTAGTACCAGTCAATACCTTGAAATATTTTTTTCAGTATCAGTTCGTATCCTTTTAGTACCGGCCAATACCTGAAATATTTTTTCAAGATCCTAAAATATTTTTTCAAGATTATGAAGTATTTTTTTGTACCAGCCAGTATCTCAAAAGTACTTTTTAGTACCAGTCAGTACCCTCAAATATTTTTTTCGGTATCAGTTAATATCCTTTTAATACCAGTGAATACTTGAAACATTTTTTCAAGATCCTAAAATAATTTTAATTGAAGTAAAATCATTAAATTTAAAAAAAAAATTGGTGTTGGGTGCTCTTCTTGACAAAGCACATGTGTATTTTTGCACTTTTCAAATGCCACGTCATCGTCCAGTCAGAAAAAAAGTCAAACTTAACAGTCAAAGTCAAACTTAACGGTCAAAGTCAAACTTAACGGTCAAACAGTATTTTTGCACCTAATTTGTAACCACGTGTGCACTTTTGCACCTAAAAAAAGCACTTGCTATTGAGCGCTCCTCGGAGAAAAGCACATGTGTATTTTTACACTTTAACCCTAGATTTTAACGGTGGTGTGATTTTTGCTCTTAAAATGTAACCACATGTGTATTTTTGTTCCCGAAAAAAGCATATAGTACTGGACATTCCCGAGGGTAAAATATATGTGTATTTTTGCTCATTTACCTGTGTTTATATGTATATTGTTGAGTAAATTTTCTTTTATAAAAAAGCAAGAAAAATCTATAAAAATTAATTATTATTGAGTAGCATTTTGGGCTCTCGCCCTGCACACACACTCACATCATCGGGACTCGCTTCTCTCTTAAGAGCTTCGTCAATGCGTTGTGGGTCTGTTCTAGCTACCCCAAGTTCCATACGCGCCATTCGGTTCTATCTGGATCGCCTCCGATCTATCCTTCCATTTTGTTCTTAGGTTATGAATAGTGATATCGGTTAGGACTTGCTTCCGAATGAGTTTGTAGAAGCTTTGAAGCGTTCGTTATTGTTCTCTAATACTTTAAGCTCCCAGTATATATATATATATATATATATATATATATAGAAGTGATTTTGATAGCTTTATTTTTGCATTGCAGAAGATAAAAGGACACAAACAACGCGTTTTGTGAACGTATGGGGAAAAAAAAACAGAGAGAGAGAGAAGAGTCTTTTCGTGCACTGGGTGATAAAGATCACGTGATAAGAACTCTCTGTTGATGTAAAAATATACTGTAGTAAATAATTTTCTTGAATGACCCACAGTGCGCACTTGCAATGTAATGTTAAAAAAAGATCTTTGCCAAAAAACATGTCTCACAGTTTTTTTAATTAGTTCGTACCAAGTATTCTTTTATTAGTGGTAATTTTATTTGAGGCACAGCCTAGCACTTTAATTTGATTTCTCAAGTTGTAGGACAATTGCACAATTAGAAATTAATTAAAAAAGAGTTAAATTTAATTTTTAATTATCAATAAAAAGCTAGTTGTGTGTGTGTTTGTAAGATGAAAATGGTGCAACGAGTATTGAAAGCCCAAAAAAACGCCAAAACTAAAATTTAATTACACTTAATTTTATTTATGACTTGAAAATTATATACTTCACTAAAATAGATTACTAAACGCGATACGGACCAATCAATACAAATCAATAAATAATAAATCCGGTAAATAGCCAAAGTTATTGCTAAAATTTTTAAAACTATTCGTTGCTCTTCTTGAAATTATTAGTGGTTTTAGATCTTGTGTTCAGAATTTTGAAACATCAAATAAAGAGTGATTTATATTATTAGTCTCTTCACAAGTCACTTTCATAACGACAATAATAAAAATTCCAAGTCATTAAGTCATTATGGAGTAAAGACTTGGTAATGTTTCCTTATTCGTTTGACTTTTCTTCAACTAACCCTTTTAAATGTGAGAAGCCAAATGTTGCTTCTTTATTACTTTGATTTTTCTTCTCCTCTCTCTCTCATGGCCTTTTCTAATTTGTTTTCCCATGAAAATATCTCCTGAGATTAACCCAAATTTTTTTAAGGGGGGAAAAATTAACCCTACTTTAACTAAAAGACAATTCAATCTCTCCATTATAAACTTCATTTTTGGTTCCCAAACTATTTTATGATAATTATTTTAATTTATATAATTGAGTGACCTAATTATTTTAATCTTTTCATGGCGTTATTTGAACTTTCAAGCTTGTTTGAACTGCTCACCCTGTTGGCCCAAAAAAAAAACACTGCTCAGCCAACCTCCTAGGGTCATGAAATATCCTTCAAGACCCATGCATGCTTTCGAGACGCGAACATAATAACCGATCTATCTTCATGTCAGTTTTCATTTTATAACTTCCGGATATCTTTTATTTATCTATTTCTTTTAAAAGGTTAAGGCGCCATTAATTGATGATCTCTTTATTAAAGAAAACAAATTACATTTAATAGAGGCATATTAGAAGGGTTACGCTGTTCGAAAACAATATTATAAGGGTTAGAAATGAATTTTAATACTCCTTCAGTTTTTAATGAATGAGACTTTGATTCTAAATATAAGACAAACTTTTCATATTTATCATTTTTTAGGATTAAGGTACAAAAATACATATGTGCTTTTCTCCAAGGAGTGCCCAATAGCAAGTGCTTTTTTAGGTACAAAAATACACACGTGGTTACAAATTAGGTGCAAAAAAACCGTTTGACTGTTAAGTTTGACTTTGACTGTTAAGTTTGACATTTTTTGCTGACTGGACGATGACATGGCATTTCAAATGTGCAAAAATACACATGTGGTTTGTCAAGAATAGCACCCAACACCAAATTATTATTTTTTTAATTTAATAATTTTACTTCAACTAAAATTATTTTAGGATCTTGAAAAAATATTTCAAGTATTGACCGATACTAAAAGGATACTGACTGATACCAAAAAAAATATTTCAGAGTACTAACTAGTACAGAAAACATACTTTATAATCTTGAAAAATTATTTTAGGATCTTGAAAAAATATTTCAAATATTAACCGGTACTAAAACAATACTGAAAAAATATTTTAGAATACTGACTAGTACTAAAAAGTACTTTCAGGATACTGACTGGTACAGAAAAATACTTCATAATCTTGGAAAATTATTTTAGGATCTTAAAAAAATATTTAAGCTATTGACTGGTACTAAAAGGATATTGACTGATACTGAAAAATATTTCATAATCTTGAAAAATTATATTAAGATTATGAAAAAATATTTCAGGGTACTGACTGGTACTAAAAATATACTTCAGTATATTGTTTTAAGATTCTAAAATAATTTTTCAAGATCATGAAATATTTTTTTTGGTACCAGATAGTATTCTCAAAGTATCTTTTTAGTACCAGTCAGTAACCTAAAATATTTTTTTAGATCTTAGAATATTTTTTCAAGATCATGGAGTATTTTTTTCAATACAGGTCAGTATCTTGAATATCTTTTTAGCACCCGGTAGTAATTAAAATAAAATTATTAAATTAAAAAAGAATTTGGTGTTCGACACTCTTTTTGACAAACCACATGTGTATTTTTGCACCTTTGAAATGCCACATCATTGTCCAGTCAGCAAAAAAAGTCAAACTTAATGGTCAAACAGTATTTTTGCACCTAATATGTAACCACATAGTCACTTTTGCACCTAAAAAAATAACTTGCTACCGGGCACTCCTTGGAGAAAAGCACATGTGTATTTTTGCACCTTAACCCTTTTTTATTATTATTCATATTAATGCTCTCTTAACCATAACAAAGTAAGAGAGATTTTAGGGAACTAAAAGATATTATGGTATTTTTAAAAACAAGATATCATATTAACTAATATTTTTGATCTAATCAAATTAGGTAAATATATTTTACATTAAGGACATGAAAGAATATAGTGAGTGTATTTCTTAATCTATTTGCACGAAAACCTTAAATGATATTGCTTAGTCCTTCCTATCCCTCACATAAGAGCTAGTTCAGATATTGAATTTGATTCTAAATATAAAATAAAAATTCATTTTATCTCTATTATTTTTTATTTTTTCTCAAACTAATTTATCTAACTTTATAAAATGATTTTAAACGCTCCCAATGCTAGCGTTCAATAAAAAGTCACTTTTTGACTATAAGCCTAGTCAGAAAAAAGCTAACCCAAACACATCAACTGGGCTTCATTTTTTTTAACTGAAATTTCTTCCTCCTTCCATTGGACCTTTTTACACTTCACTACTCACCCACCACCTACCCAAACGTATTGTTAACAACTCAATAACTATTTTTTGGTGTTTGGGTTAACATCAAAAATTAATGGACTTAACTAAAAGACGTCACTTATGAAAGAAGCCAAAATTTGCAACATCTAGAGAGCATCCACCTCAGAAGTGATGACTGACGAAGGAAAAGTCCAAAGGATAGCAACAAAACTTTTGGCCCACGTGACATGCACTTGACTAGCAGGAAGGCCAGAAATGTGTGGCCTAGAGTGTCTACCTCAGAAGTGATGACTGACGAAGGAAAAGTCCAAAGGAAAGCAACAAAATTTCTGGCCCATGTGACATGCACTTAACTAGTAGGAAGCCCAAAAACAAGAGGCCTAGGGCGTCCACCTCAGAAGTGATGACTAACAAAGGAAAAGTCCAAAGGAAAGCAACAAAATTTCTAGCCCACGTGACATGCATTTGACTAGTAGGAAGCCTAGAAACGTAAGGGCTAAGGCATCCACCTCGAAAGCAATGACTGACAAAGGAAAAGTCCAAAGGAAAGCAACAAAATTTCTAGCCCACGTGACACGCATTTGACTAGCAGAACCCCAAAAACGTGAGGCCTAAGGCATCCACCTCGAAAGCGATGACTAAGGAAGGAAAAGTCCAAATGAAAGCAACAAAATTTCTGGCCCATGTGACACGCACTTGACTAGAAGGAAGCCCAGAAACGTGAGGCCTAGGGCGTCCACCTCGCAAGTGCTAACTAACGAAGGAAAAGTCCAAAGAAAAGCAACAAAATTTCTGGCCCACGTGACAAGCATTTGACTAGTAGGAAGCCTGAAAATGCTTGGCCTAGAGCATCCACCTTGGAAGTGATGACTGACAAAGGAAAAGTCCAAAGAAAAACAACAAAATTTCTACCCCACATGACATGCATTTGACTAGTACGAAGCTCGAAAACTTGTGGCCTACAGCGTTCGCCTCGGAAGTGATGACTAACGAAGGAAAAGTCCAAATGAAAGGAACAAATTTCTGGCCTACATGACACGCATTGACTAGTAGGAAGCTTGAATACGTGTGGCCTTCTTATAGGGATCATATTGTCAAAACATTGACAGCAACGTGAACCATGTGCCCCTTTAGCATCTCAAGCTCTACCTTCAACTTTATTTTCCTTTTTGATTTTTTCAGCTTTAATTCCCAACCTTCAATTAGGAATGTACTATTATTTAGTAGGGAAAAACACTTCTCATGTTGTAGGAGAAGTGTATTCTCATGTCACACACACATGAAATTGTGGGACCTACATATATATAATTCATTATATATATAAATATATATACGTGGGTCCCACCATTTCATGTGTGTGTAGGAATCTTCTTCTTCTCATGCAACATGAGAAGTTTAAACCCCTATTAAGTATCAACTTGTTCATATACATTTGTGTTAGTTATGATAAGTTTTGATGATGTCTTATATTGATGCCATTATCTAGAACAAAAAGTTTATATCATATACATTGACTAATTACCTTGTTTATTATAAGTTAGTCCCAAATTAAATTATAGAGAATAATAAAAAATGAAGTTTGAAGAAAGAAGAACTTGTTAAACATCATAAGAATATCAATATTCAAGTCTCTGTGATCAAATAGAAGTTGTAACGGCTCAATTCGGAGTTAAAATAAGCAAGTTTAAGCTTCCGGATGAATGCTAGTTTGTTTTGGGGCTTTAATGCAATTTCAGCATTTGTTTCTCGCCCAAACAGTGCCTTGCTCGAGCACAACTAATTCTATGCTCGAGTAACATATTCCAGCTCTCATTCTCGCCCAAACAGTGCCTTGCTCGAGCAAAATCAAAGGTATGCTCGAGCAAAAACGTCCATCAGCTTACTCTGTTCAGCTCTATTTCTGGTAATCTTCAGTAATTTGATGATACATCCCAAACCAGAGATTGGATTGAAGTGAAACCAATTTTGTTTGAAACTATACTCCCAATGCATCATTTTGATATAAAATTCAAGCCCAAAGGACTTCAAATCAAGGAGATATGATTTTTTGAAGTTGGAACAAGAATCACCATCACAGTCCATACCAACCTTCAGTATTTTGAGTGTATCTCACAAAACTGGTGCCATTGGAAACTAGACTCAAATACCTTTTCAAAAACATCAAGAGCACAGAGAAAGAAGATCAATCGAAGAAGTTATTATGTTTTGAAGCTGACAGTTTGTTCTGGATATAGCAAAAATGCTGGATAAAAACAACCTCCATTCATCTAATGTTAATGGACGAAATACAACTAGTTTAGATCTGATTCTCATTGAAATAGCACGATTATTTGAAGAGCTTTCTGAGATAGGGTGTTTTGCTAAATTTGGATTTATGTAGAAGAAGTTATGCCGACTGGAAGTTGCCTCTTGTACTGTCAACGTAATTGCTTCTTGAAAGTCTGAAATTTGCACAAGATAATGGTAGCTAGCAGCCTGACTCTCAGAGATGGCCATTCGAACAGAAAACATAATGCCAAGCATAATTTCGCAATTGAGCAGAGCAATTGGAGTACCCGAGCATCATCGAGTAAAAATTCTGTAACGCCTTGGAGTCTTGCTCGAGCAAGAAAATCAGTTTGCTCGTGCAACATCGTTATGTGCTGATATATTGCAAGGCTAAACACAGTCTTATTGGAGCAGGTTGAGAAAGCATGCTCGAGCACCATGCTCGAGTAGAAGAAAAATCTTACTCGAGCAACAGCGTGACCAGCAACATTTTCACTTAATTGGGAAGTCATCCTCAAGCATAAAGGAAGGCTTGCTCGAGCAACATCAATCTGAACAAAGAAACAACCGGTTGAAGAGTCTTACTCGAGTAGAATCAAAGGCTTACCTGAGCAGCATGCTCGAGCAGAAGTAAAACGTGCCCGAGCAACATCGATCAACACTTCATTCTCTACCTCTGAAAGACGCTTGCCCGAGCATGAAAATGTCATGCTCGAGCAGAAGAAAAGGCTTCCCGAGCAAGCATGTGCCTGAACCCATTTTTCTCTCTGTCTCAACGTTGCCCGAGAACGATATCTAGCATGCTCGAGCATCAGTGATGATTGAAGTATGTTTAAGTCCTGGTCTGGAGCATCTTGCTCGAGCAAAGTGAATGAGTTGCTCGAGCATCAGTGATGGAAAGCAAACTTCTTCATAACTATCAGAAGCTTGCTCGAGCAAAGCCATCCCTGTTTTTTAAATCATTGCTCTTCGAGAAACTTGAATCATCAAATAAGATTTCATTTCTTCTAATTATTACTTATTACGACTATCAAATGCTATTAACCAATTTGCTTATGAGTTTCAGATTATTTAGACATGAATTACCAGCAGATTTGAATAAAGCGAATTTGTGTGTCAGAAGCATTAAATGCAGTTACCTAAACCAGTGAAAATCTGGGAAACCAACTCTGGTCGAAGTAAAGCAACTTCTAATATTCCATCTGCGCAATAAATGCTATCTCTCAACGGTCAAGACAAATGGAATAAAGAATGTTTATGAAGAAACACTACTAAAAAACTGCAAAACAGCGACGGAATTTGCGACGGAAACTTAATTCTGTCGCAAAATTAAAGAATTAGCGACGGATTATTAATCCGTCGCTAATTTTAGCGACGGATTACGTATCCGTCGCTAACTGGCTGCCAAAAAGGCTGCTAGTCCCGCCTCTTAGCGACGGATTTTATATCCATTGATAACATTAGCGACGGATATAAAATCCGTCACTTTGGCCGCCAGTTTCACGAGATAGCGACGAATTTTTAATCCGTCGCTAACTTTAGCGCCAAAAGGCTGCCAACTGCACCTTTTTAGCGACGAATATTAAATCCGTCGCTAAAAAGCTACTTGCTTTTTGCGACGGAAATGGGGTTCCATCACAAAAACCGATTTTGCGAAGGAAAATGATTCCGTCGCAAAATCAAACAATTAAATGTCTTCTTCCTCTTTCCATTCGAACCCACAGCTCGCCCCCACTGTCAGCCGCCCCCAGCTCGCCGTCCAATGCTCCCCCACCCACAGCTTCTCTCGTTCCCACAGCTCGGCCGTCCTCCTCGTTCCCACAGCTCGCCTCCGCCGCCCACAGCTCCCCCACCCCCCCCCCCCCCACAGCTCGCCTCCCCCGCCCACAGCTCCCCCGTCGCCCATAGCTTCCCTCCCCCAAGCACTCAGCTGCTAAGCCCACCCCCCACAGCTCCCACAGCTTCCTTCCTCCACCGGCGGTGAGTTGTGTGTTTTTTTTTTTAAATTATTTTTTAATTATTTATTTATTTATTATGGGAAATTAGTATACATAAAAATGGAAAAAATTTGTAATTTTTTTTGCTCATGAATAAATAGGTCTCGACAGTCGCCATTCTCTAATCACTGGTGTTCTTCTACGTCGTTCGGCTACCCTCCCCATCCGGTAAGCTCGCTTTCTTTTATTCTTTTTTTTTCACCACTTTTTTTATCATGAGAAATTAATATAGATAAAAATTGAAAAAATTAGTCATATTTATTATTCATGAATAAATAGGTTATAATTTAAGATTGGTAATTTGTTTGCTGCATTTTTAAGGGAAAAGTTGTAACGTTAGGTTATAAATAGTCATATTTAATAAAATTTGTTTGCTGCATTTATAAGGGAAAAGTTGTAACGTTAGGTTCGGTCCATGCAAATTAGGTCGACCTACACATATGGCGGCTAAATTAACTAGTTTTTAAAAAAATAAAAAAATCAATATTTAATTACATATTGCAAATAATTAAGAGGAGAAAACACTGGAGTTTTCACGAGAGTCCGATTTTCATTAGATAAATTATAAATACTTAATAGTAAAAAAAATAATTAATTAATAAATGTTGCATAATTATAATTAAGGGAAAATATTCATTTGCAATATTTAATATTTTACAAAACTCTCAGACGCTGCTGAGTGCTTTCCGACCAGCAAATGCCTTTTCATGAATTTGGAACACATGTAATATTCAATACTACAAAACAAAATACTACTGTCTTTGTGATCATTAATTTAATAATTAAAAAATTAATATGTCAAAATTAAATAAATTGATTAAGTTAATTATTGGTAAAATATGTTCCTAAAATACTTCTTTTAGTCATTTGCTCGTGAAATTTGAAGAGATTATCTTTAAAATTTTCAACGGTCGAGATTTAAAATTAACAATTGATGATTTTTTAAATTAAAATTTTTTTGAAAAAATAATGATTATTAAAGATTTTATCTTTGTTTTATATTTTATACACATTAAAATATTTAAAAAATAAAAAATAAAGCTAGATGGTCTAAACTTCAATGTTAATAGTAATGAACCAGAAAGTTGAATCATATTCTCTATGTGAAGCTAGTTGTCTGAATAACTTATTAAGCTAATTATTACTAAGCTGATTCCTGCACGTGGTTGAGTTTATAAATGCACTAAATTATTCTTATTCGAGGCCTCAGTTACAAAATCCACACCATAAAAAATAAAAATAAAAATCTCATTAATCAAGCATAGGTCACACTCAACGGGAGAGAGAAAGTGTGTGTTTATATATCAAACAATAATAACAAGTTGGGTTAATTAGGTAATTATAAACAACGAGTTGTTTAGATAAATAGGTAATTATAAATACAAAAGATAAAGTTGATTTTGCAGATTATATAAATTTGATTAAGTCTTATATAATCTTTATATGTTAGAAACTCCAAAATACTTATAGTATTCTATTTTTTGTTTGCCCCCTCCACAAGCATGTCCCCATGTTCTGGTGTGCTATCCTCATTCTCTGGTTGCTTGCTGGGATAAGTTCTTTGTTCAATGCATGTGTTTGTTTGTTTGTTTGTTTTTTTTTTTACTTTCTTGATTAAGTGGCAATTTGTTGGCATAAGTGGCTAGTTGTATTGGTTACTTATAGATATATTTGTGGCAAATTGAGATGTTAATTAGGTTAGTAACTGAACCAGCTAGGAAGAATGGAAGACAATCATGATAGGAGTTGGATGTACAATCATCTAACTGGAAGAGAAATAAATCAAGCATTCTTGGCGGGTTTGAACGAGTTCATCAAATTTGCTTTGGTGCATTCAAATAATTCAAGTAAGGAGATCAGGTGTCCGTGTGCCAAATGTAAGTGTTTAAGGTTTAAAAATCCTAGCAAGGTCAAAATTCATTTGTGTCAAAATGGATTCATGAAGGATTATGAGTGTTGGGAATGTCATGGCGAAGTTCGACAGACACCGAGTGGTTATTACGGGGACAGTAGTCATCGAGAAAACCTTAATGCGTATGAGCAGTTGGTTATGGATGCCGCGGGACCGTCCATCGGCAGATATTTTGATCCCGTTACTCATGCCGAATCGTCTTACATGGGAGAGGAGATCGATACACATACTCAACCATCATACATGGGAGACGATCCTCATCCGAACGCCGATAGGTTCTATAAAATGCTTGAAAAAGCGCAACGTCCGATATGGGAAGGTTGCGAACACTTTGAAAGTAGTGAATATTCATCGCTTTTGGCTACCCTAGCAACACTAAGCTTGAAGACTGATCACTATATGAGAGAGAGGAATTACAACGAAATGATGCAGATAATAAGCAAAGTTGTTCCCAAAGACAATAATTTGCCGATGGACTTTTACCAAGCAAAAAAAAAGGTGAAAGAGCTTGGGCTTGGATGTGAAAAAATCCATTGCTGCCCTAGAGGATGTATGTTGTATTACAAGGATGATGCTGAGTTGATCAATTGTAAATTCTGTGGACATGACAGATATAAAGTTGTGAGGAAAGGAAGGAAAATGACCCGTCAAGTGTTAAGCAAGATGCACTACTTCCTCTGGTGCCCAGACTTCAGAGATTGTATGCATCAGAACAAACAGCTGCTCACATGAGATGGCACCGGGAGCATCACAGGGATGAAAATTTTGTGATGTATCCATCCGATGCCGAAGCTTGGCGTAAATTTGACCAGGCGAATCCTTTCTTTGCTATGGATCCCCGTAATGTCCGTCTTGGTCTATGCTCGGATGGGTTCGCTCCTTTTGATAAATCGGGCAGAAATTATTCCTGTTAGCCTGTCATTGTGATACCATACAACCTCCCACCTTCTATGTGCATGAGAAGGGAGTTTTTGCTCCTCAACGCGTTAATCCCTGGGTCATCCAACCCCAAAAAGAAGATAGATATGTACCTCAGGCCTTTGATAGACGAGTTGAAGATGTTGTGGAGTGAAGGGGTTCTAACGTATGATATATCATTAAGTCAGAATTTCACAATGCATGCTGCCTTAATGTGGACGATAAATGATTTCCCTACATATGGGATGTTGAGTGGCTGGAAAACGTCGGGAAAGCTTGCATGCCCGGTATGTCTTGAACAGAACATGGGTTTTAGCTTGGAACACAGTCACAAAGTCTGTTGGTTTGACAAGCACCGACGATTCCTACCCCCCGACCATCCGTATAGGAGAAATAGAAAAGACTTCACGCGAAATGTGGTTGAACGAGCAGATCAACCTCGTCGTTTAAGTGGCCAAGAAATATGGGACAGGGTCAAGTATATTCAAAGTGTCGAAGAAGGTGCTCCTTCCAACGAACCTGAGGGATATGGTGTTGATCATCATTGGAACAAACGCAGCATCTTCTGGGAACTACCATATTGGAAAGATCAATTGTTAAGACACAACCTGGATGTCATGCACATTCAGAGCAATGTGTTTTGCAATATTTTGTACACCGTGATGGACACGAAAGGCAAGACGAAGGACACAATCAATGCAAGACGGGACATAGAAGTGATTTATAGAAGACCTGCTTTGCATTTGGTGCAGAATGGCAGGGGACAGATTTCCAAACCTAGAGCACCGTACACATTAAACAAACAGCAAAATTTAGAATTGTTGCAATGGGTTGAAGATCTGAAACTCCCAGACGGTTATGCGTCAAACTTGAAAAGATGTGTCAACTTGCACGAGGGGAAGTTATTCGGGATGAAGAGTCATGATTGTCATGTTTTTTTCTAGAGATTGTTGCCGTGGGCCTTCAAAGCATTACCGAACCACATATGGTCTATTCTAACAGAATTTTCCAGGTTCTTTAGAGAAATTTGTACTTCTTAGCTTAATGTGGAAATGTTATGACACCTGGAGGCGAGCATGCCAATAACACTATGCAAGTTAAAGATGGTGTTTCCTCCTAGCATGTTTGACTCAATGGAACATTTACCTGTTCACTTGGCCTACGAAGCAAAAGTAGGAGGTCCCCAACAATATAGGTGGATGTATCCGTTTGAGAGGTAATATATATATTTCTTTCGTGCAGTTATTTCTTTCGCACACTTTAGTTTATAAATACCCTCTAATTGTCCATTGTAGGTTTTTACGCACTCTTAAACAAAAAATCAAAAATCCAACCCACGTTGAAGGATCTATCGCTGAAGCGTATCTAGTCAAAGAGGCCACAAAATTTGCGTCATACTATTATCCCCCTGAAATGACATCAAGATGGAGACGGGTACCTCGCAACGATGATGGTGGTAATACGAGCAAACAAAAATCAATATTTGATTTTCCAGGCTGAGTCGTGGGAAAACGTTGGAGATCAACTCTTGAAGGAAGAGATAAGCGAGTAGCAGAGTGTTACATTCTAAACAAATGTGAAGAGGCCGCCCAATACTTAAAGTAAGATTTGTTTTCTTTTCACTGTTACGGCAAGTATTATAGTATTAACTTCATTTTTTTATTGCAGTTATTTTTCTAATTTGGTCCGATCAGAAAATCCTGAAATGTCGGAATCCCAAGTTGATCAATTCACGAACTCTGAGTTCCCAAAATGGTTTCGCTCCCACTTCTTGACACATCCATTAGATCCCAATAAAGTGGCGTGGAGTTTATCTTATGGAGCTGCAATAAGTGTTACCCGGTGCAACAAATATATAATCAACGGGTATCGATTTTCAACTGTTGAAACGAACGCAGGTACACAATGTTGCAATTATGATGTATATTGTCGAGGTGACCAAGTTGACGGGGTGGAAAGTGACTACTACGGGAAGTTAATCGACATAATTCAGCTGAGTTACCAGTGGGACAAGGTGGTGATGTAATACCCCAAAATTATTATTTCTCATAAATACAATATTTTGTTTGATGGCACCTATTTTAAATAGGTGAATATGTGGTCTCAAATTTTGAGATATATCTATTCTAATATTTCTCCTTAGAATTTAAGATAGCCAATGTTTTATTTTTCTAAATCTTGTATGGAATCATAAAATACCCTAAAAATACAAACAATTCCCAATTAAATAGAGGAGCATAATAGGAATTGGTCTACACTTACATTTTCACTAAACAACATAATTATGTAAATTTTTATAATTAATCAAGGGATTAAATTGGGAGGACATAAATCCCAAAATTCATAATTAGTTAAGAGATTGAATTTTCTAAAACCCTAGAATTAATACCTAGCACATACCAAGTAATAAAATGCCATAATAAATTACCAAAACACTTGAACAAATAAAAGAACAATTACCAACATTGAATAAGTAATTAATTAACACTAATGGAAGGTTTAGTTAATTATTTGTAATTAGCACTAATAATTATTAACTAGAGATGGGTTAGGCCAATTAAAAGTAAAGAACCAACAAGGGATTAAGATTAACACTAAAAGAATTGTTAAGCAATCATAAATCATTCCATGAACCAATAAACAACAACCAAGTGGTAATTAAGCTTAGGATTAAGGGGTTAATCAAATTTTAATCAAGAGTTGAAAAGTCAACAATTGCAACTATGATCTAAAGGCCAAGAATTCATCTTAAAAAGCTAATCCAAAGGCCCTAATTAATTCTAATAAAGCATAATCCATGTGAACAAGGGACTAACCAATGAAATATTTCCTTGCAAAGGCTATAAAACAACAAAACAAAAAAATATATATAATAAGGGGGGAGGGGTACGTTTTTCTTGAAGGAAAAAAAGAGAATAGGAAGATTGGATTAAATAATTAAAATACACATGTGCATAAGATGAGTCATAAACCTATGGCATGAGTCATTAACCTAGCAAGGGTGAATCACAACTCTAACACATGAATCATCATCCTAAGCTTGCATGACTCACTAGCCTAAGTATGAGATGAATCACACACCTACATGATGAATCTCAACCCTAACTAAGACTTTCAAGGCTTTGGAAGATAAGGTGATGTAAGGGATGATGGAAGAAGATGATGTAAGGGATAATATGTGGACCAATGAGGAAAAAGATAATTAGAATAGCTAAATGGGTTTATAAAAATAATTCTAGATAAAAACTAATAAAACCTATACAAATTAAATCATATCTTGAAATCTATGAACTAAGTATGGAAACTAAGTTGAGATTCATAACAAGCATAAATCAAGCATGAAAACAAGTATAACCAAAGTCATTTTCATGATTGTTTAAGAAATGGAATCAATAGAAAAGATAGGCAAAATTGGTCTCAAAATGAAGCTAAAAATCTCTAGAACTCAAATCCAATGGGCAATTGAACATCCAACTTCATTAGACTACCTAAACACATTCTTTTCAATGGATTCTAATTAGTATAAAGCAAGCCAACTCTTAGGATAATAGACATTGAATGTGGAAGAGGATAATGTACCCAAATGGTGACTCATATGGTGACTCAAAAAGCAAAAAGAAGGAGCTAGAAGATAAGGGGGGGCAGTTTTGATGGAGTGTAAGGTGAGGATGAGAGTTTGCAATCTAACCTAGATCCAATGGCCAAGAATTACCAAGAGGAAGTTCCAATTAATTACAAGAATTGCCCAACCCTTTTACTATAAATAGGGGCTTTGGATCTTCACAAAACTCACACCAAAACAAAGCCATCTGAATATTAGTGAAAGTGGAAGAAGCTTGAAGGAGTTCAAGAAGAGGTAAGCAAGTTCTTTAGTTTTTAGCTTTTAAATTCTTAGTTAGAAGTAGCTTAGATCTTAAATAGGTTAGAATAATTTTAGATTCATGTTTTTATAGTTAAAATTGGTTTTATTTCTAAAAATTAGTGAAGAAATAGTTTTAGCAAAATTTCCGGAAGAGAAACACTGAAGTAACGAAGTTCTGGCGAAATTTCATCGGTTCTGGAATTTCTGAACCAGTTATGAAAATGCTTATATTTTATGCTGAAAACATGGGTGAAAAATTCTGGAAAAATTCATGGTTAAATTATACATATAGGGCTTTTCGAATATGTAAAGAACATGTCCAAATGATTTCTGTACAGGGAAATAAAAATTCCCAAAGATAAGGCTACGAATTTCTGAAAAATTCTGGGCAGATGTACAAAACTAAAAACCTGGGAATGAACCGTGGAATCTGGACAAAGGCTGTTATTTTTTCGTGAAACTAGACATCCTAAGGATTCTGAGGAATTTTATGGATCCTCGTTTCGATTTTTCTAGAATTAGTTATGATTTTTCAAAGTTAGGCGAAATTCTGCCCAGATTTGCACCAGCGTTTTCTCAAAATAATAAAGGAAAGTAATTAATTAATAAATCCACCAGGGGTAAAATAGTCATTTGAGACTAGGATATCTATTGGGATATTGGTTGTGAATTAATAAATGAAATATTACCTCATAGGAAATCTGTGATCGCTTTGCAACCGACAACGTACCGTGAACACCGACAAAGGTACGGACGCGTATTGTAACACTAACTCTGATGCTTATGATAGGCTTATATATGTGATAGATGATAACCGTAGATGTGAAGTGTACATAAACAACCTTACATGTGAAATGTACTGTTGACATAAATAACTTTACATGTGAAGTGTATTGTTAACTTGAATAACTGTACATGCGAAGTGTACTGTCAATGTATTAAACTTACATCTATTGTGTGATTGTGTGTTGAATAATGTTATAATATCTGTCATACATATTTTGTCATACATAAGCATGAGGTTAACTGTTACCTGAGGTTCAATGGTAATTAAACCTCAGCCCTTACTATAGCTTCAGGGTCTGGAGGACCGAGGGCCGACGACAGGAGTAAGCAGCCCGTATGAAGATCTGGCCAGAGTTTCTTTTTGTTTTTATATAATATTTTGAATTATTGGGATGAATGTACCACTACTATAACCAACCATGGTTAATATTTTATACACACGTCAGTTACTCGCTCTTTTGAATCTTTCCGATGCTCTACTTTGATCAATTATTTCAAAAAAGATTTAGAAAATTGGGATGTTACAGGTGACACTTTTTAAATGTGAATGGTTTGATAACAATCCACGTGGGACAAAAGTGGACAAACATGGAAATATTGAGATCCACTGGATAAGGAGATATACGGTTGGTTATGACCCATTCATCCTTGCTCAACAGGCGGAACAAGTTTACTATACATTATACCCCACATCCCGCCAAGGGTGGGTGGGAGTTATTAAAACCAAAGCACGGAATATTATACCTCATTCGAAAGAGTCAGAAGCAAATGACGGCATGAAGAAACCGTTCCAGGCTGATGTGGAACATGTACTGCCCATAAACATTGCTGACGACGATGTACCAAGCAATCTGTTTGATTCTGCTGCGAACTTAGAGTTGATTCCTATCCAAGTTGACGATGAGGAATCAAACGATGAGACAGAAGTGATTTACTCTGATAGCGAGTCTGAGTTCGACGACTATGAGACTCCAGAGGAAGCCGTGCAAGCAGATGACGAAAAACGTGAATCATCTGATTGATTTATGTTAGTTCTTTGTTTATGACAATTTGTTATACTACATACGCCTTAATTGCGCTACTGTCATATTAAGTAATAAATATCTTACTTTTATGTATATTTTCACATAATGTTTGTAAGTGTTCAGAGATGGAGCATCCAAGAGGACGTTCAGATGGTGGGCGTGGTCGTGGTCGATCCCGACCTCGTTCTATCAGAGGGGGTAGGGGAACGTCATCTGCTCCCTTCGTAGGCATGGGGGGGAGAGGCGCTTCCCCAGAGGTTTCACCATTTGAGACGTCATCTTCACCATCGGTTTATTTGTCCACTTTACCATCGCTGTATATGTCATCGTCTCCATCTTCCTCCAGTGATCCACAGCAAGGGGGACACCAAGTTTACTTTAGCATTTCTGATTGATTTACATGTGTGTAGTTTTATTTAACCATCTATGTACAAACTCTTTAATAATTCAAATTCCTTCATTCAACACATTCGGTCGCCTCATAGCCAGGTCGACGAAGGAGGTAGTTCCTCTAATACACCAATATGGGGAGCGAAGGATCCTGCAACAAGGAAGCATTGGATCTGTCCTGACGGCACCGAGGGGTGAGTCATATAAAGTTACTAATAACGCTACGATTTTTAACCTTTAGTTTGTATGCTCATATTTGCATCATATCCTCTGTCTACAGATTTGATCCTTATATTCCGGTGGCTAATGTCTTGTCAACCCAAATATTCCGTAATTTCAATGAGCCTTGGGGCACGTGGAAAGACATTCCTAAGCTGACTCGGAATAGATGGTTTGACGAGTTTTTGGTAAGTTAAGTGATTTATAGTTATTAATTTCTTATCCAAATACAAACTGATTAAGTATTTTTAACATTTGGAGCACTAATTGTTCATTATTGATTTTCAGGATAAGTTTATGACGTTGCCTGAACATCGTCAAGGTCTGAAAAAAGCTTTTAACCATAAGGGAAGCCGGTGGTTGACTGAGAGATTTCATAAATTGAGAAAGGGTGTAGGCAAGCAAGATTGGATTGACCCTAAGACTGCAAGCCTATTACTTCAAAATTGGGCGAACGATGAGAAATTTAATAATAGAAGTCAGAAAAGTAAGCAGAATAGGGCCAAGCAGGTGGGACCTTCATATGCTGGCGGGTCCATTCCGCTAAGTGAGCATTGCCGAAAAATTATGAGTACACGTTATTTTCTATTAAAGTATTCAATGTTTTGTACCTTGAAACAATTTGTTAACGATTTTTCATGTGTTTGTAGGCACTGTCTGGGGATGTTCCTCCAGAAGATGTTGAGTGGCGTGCCTTTGAGCAGACCCATACCCGGTAGACTGAAGGGGCTGAGAAGACCTGGATTAACGCCAGGTCGGAGCAACTGGCGGTGAGACATTTATATTGCATTGATTCCTTGTTTCGGACACCAACATGTTTATTTCATTTCACATGGCGTTTTTTGTGATGTATTTTTTGTTTATAGGACACCTATTTGAGGCTGACACAGGAGAGAGACTCGCAGAGTCGAACCGACCCCTCATCCTCTCAGTCCGATAACGAGACTCTATTCTTTCAGGCTGCAGGTGGATTTAACAGCAAAGGTAGAGTCTTCGGGTTAGGTTCCTGTGCCAGCCGACTTAGGCAAACAAAGCGCTCCATATCCAGCAGTGAAGGTGTTTCTGCAGGTAAACGTAATACATTTGATATTGATTATTACATTTTCATTCTCTGGTCCATTTAAATGAAGTGCAAAAAAGAAAATTATATTTCCTGATGTTTTGGCAGATGAGTTGAAGAAGATGAAGACGTTGGTGACATTGGTGGAGGAGCAAGCAGCTGAGCTGAGCCATACAAGGCAACAACAAGGTTATTAAAATCGGACCGGTCACTGAACCGGTCGAGGTACTGGGTCAAGGGTCAGTGGGTCAGACAGGAGTCAAACCGGAACTAAACCAGGCTCAAACCGGTGAGAAAGTAAAGATTTCAATTATTAGTTATTAATATGAAATCATTAAAAAAATGGCTATTAACCTTTGATCAAAAAGATGTGTCACCATACTAAATGTCCATAGGATAAAAGGAGTGATTGACCAATGAAGTGTCCCTTCACTTCTTCCACAAAGTCCTGCAGTCACCATAATTTTGTGAAAAATCAAAAAAAGGCGGTGAAAATCAGAGCATCGTACTGCAGAAGAAGGCAGTTGCTTGAGAGTGGTTTTCTCTTGATGGGACCCACAAAGCTCCCTAATCTCATTGAGTCTATTTCATCTCTATATTCTTTTTAAACCTGATAACGAAGACACACACGGCGGTGAGCTCTGTTTTCACTTCTCTCAGCCATGGCTTCTCTACCACCTTACACCTTAAATCTGGTCCGTGCTCGGCATCTCTGGATCTGTTGGCATCGGAAAGACTCAAACCTTATTTCCTCGCTCTTCAGTCTATCATCGTTGTTCTCCTCCGTCGGTATTATTTCTTCTCACTGGATCTGTTCACACTGGCCTTGATTTAACTGGATCTGCTGTTATCGCCAGATTTGTTTCTTTTCGGCTCTGGTTCTCTCCATCTCACTCTCTTTGTCAACATCTTCACCCTTCAATCAACGTTTTTGGGAGAAAAAAAAACTAAACTCACTCTGACCCGGATTACTATGGCAGACCGGACCGGCTTCACGGCCGGTTCGCCGGTTTCCGGTCTGAACCGGCCGGTCCGGTCCGGTTCTGATAACCATGGGCAACAACAAATGGGGACAACCAATGAGCTCCACCAGACACAGGAGATGGTTAGACAGATGCAGCGTCAAATCATGGCCCTAATGAAAGAGAAGGGTCCGATGCCGGCTCCTGATGGTGATCCTGCTGCTGCTGATGATGATGATGATGATGACAATGTTGTTGTTTAGATTACTTTTTTAGTACATCTCTGTTGAAACACTATATTTATATTGTATTTTCTATGTAAAACTCTGTGTTATGAAGATTCGGTTTTTAAGTTATATAACTTTTTTTAAATATTTTATTATATAATTTTTAAACAAAATTAAAAAATAAAATAAATAAATTTTAAAAGAATAATGGAAAAGAATATAATTAATTTTAAAAGAATATAATTTTCAAATAAAATTAAAACAAGAAAATAAAAAATTAATTAAAATAAAAAATTTATAATTTTTTTTAAAAAATTAGGGTTAAGCTGCAAAAATACACATGTACTTTTCTCCGATGAGCGCCCAGTAGCAAATGTTTTTTTTTGGTGCAAAAGTGCACACGTGGTTACAAATTAGGTGCAAAAATACCATTTGACCGTTAAGTTTGACTTTGACCGATGACGTGACATTTCAAAGGTGCAAAAATACACATGTGATTTGTCAAGAAGAGCGCCCAACAACAATTTTTTTTTATTTTAATAATTTTATTTCAAGATCCTAAAATAATTTTTCTAGATTATGAAGTATTTTTCAGTATAAGTCAGTATCCTTTTAGTACCGATCAATACTTGAAATAATTTTTCAAGATCCTAAAATAATTTTTCAAGATTATAAGTATTTTTTCTGTACCAGTCAATATCCTGAAAGTACTTTTTAGTACTAGTCAGTACCCTGAAATATTTTTTTCAGTATTAGTCAGTATCCTTTTAGTACCGGTCAATACTTAAAATATTTTTTCAAGATCCTAAAATAATTTTTTAAGATTATAAAGTATTTTTTATGTACCAGTCAGTATCCTAAAAGTACTTTTTAGTACTAGTCAGTACCCTGAAATATTTTTTTTCAAATTCTGACTAGTACAGAAAAAATACTTCATAATCTTGAAAAATTATTTTAGGATCTTGAAAAGATATTTCAAATATTGACAGGTACTAAAAGGATACTGACTGATACTAAAAAAAATACTTCATAATCTTGAAAAATTATTTTAGGATCTTGAAAAATATTTTAAGTGTTTACCGGTACTAAAAGGATACTGAAAAAAATATTTCAGGGTACTGACTGGTACTAAAAAGTACTTTCAGGATACTAATTGGTACAGAAAAAATACTTCAAAGTATCTTTTTAGTACCAGTTAGTACCCTGAAATATTTTTTTCAGATCTAAAAATAATTTTTCAAGATTATAAAGTATTTTTTCAGTATAGGTCAGTATTCTAAATATCTTTTTAGCACCCAGTAGTAATTAAATAAAATTATTAAATTAAAAAAAAATTTGTTGTTGGGCGCTCTTCTTGACAAATCATATGTGTATTTTTGCACCTTTGAAATGCCACGTCATCGGTCAAAGTCAAACTTAACGGTCAAACGGTATTTTTGCACTTAATTTGTGACCATGTGTGCACTTTTGCACCCAAAAAAAGCATTTGCTACTGGGCGCTCCTTAGAGAAAAGCACATGTGTATTTTTACACCTTAACCCAAAAAATTAATTAGTTTTGTGATGGATTTTGAATCCGTCGCAAATTGGTTTTGCGACGGATTTTCATGGTTTTGTGACGGATTTTTTCCTTCGCAAAAACCATTTTTTCCAGCAGTGAAAGAAGTCAGCGACGACGATTGTGACCAGTGAAGCTTAATCTGTCTAACAGCTATATTCATGAGTCACAACGATTAATCTTCAAGCATCTCCAACGGTTGAATACTCGCAACGATCAAAAGACAGTTGTCTATAAATATCGAAGTATTCAAACCGGAAGGAATAGCGATGGATGAATGAATCGACGAAGCCAATAAAATGACTTTACTACTTGATCGTCGATAGTTCAGTCCCTCATACACTCTTTGTTTCTCAATGTCTATATAGTCTACTGTAAAGAGTGAGGTGATCGGTTATGTACTTCAGTGATTATCATTCATCTACTCTGTGAGAGAGTTTTATCAATTACTTTTACAAATTCGTTCAAATATTAAGGTTAAGGAACCTTAAGTGAGGGTGTAACAATTACAACTTGTAAGGGGGAGTGGAGTCTGAGAGTGAGTGGACCATCTTTTGTTTACAGAGTGTGTAATTGTATCCTTACAGTGTGTAAGGGAAGTATCTGGGTAAGAGATTGTAAAGGCTGCACAAATGGCCGACTAAACTTGTGATATTGTAAAGACTTTTCTCTTGTGCCAGGTTAAACCAGGAGATAGTGGATTGAAAATTTCAAGTAGAACTTGAAGACTGGACGTAGGTCAAGGATTGGGCCGAACTAGTATAAATCGCTATTTGCATATTCTCTTCCCTATACTCTTATATTTCCAACATATTTGTTCGATTGACTAACTATCACTTTACAATTATTACTGTCATACGAACTGCTTTAAGTAAGTTGTGAAAAGATTTTCAAAGTTATTTAAAGTTGTATCAGACACTCAATTCACCCCCCCTTTGGGTGATAACCAAGTGTATTCCTTTTAATTTATATACAATTTTATCCCGTAAATATACTTACTTAAGGACTTTAGTGTTTTTAAATTTTTAATAATAATTTAAATTATTTATCAAATTTAAATTTTTATCTTCGATTATCATAATATATACAACTAATATATATATATATATATATATTCCATAATATCAACTGAATTTTCAAATAATAATCCAAACAAGTTTCAGTTTGGGGAAAAAAAAAACCACTTCCACCACTATCAATCGACACACAAAAAACATTTACAATATGACTTTTATCCTATCTTACCTTCATAAAAATCAGATTAAAAATAAGTTACTTCTTATTACACCTAATTCCAAATTAACCATAATAATCAACAGAATATACTTTTTGGGAAAATATCAGTGAGGTCCAAAGGAAAAGGAAAAATATCAAAAAAGTCCCAACCCCAAATGGCAACGGGACTTTTTTATATTAATTATGAAATTTCAATGTCAAAAAAATCCCGTTGTTAAAATGGCTTTTCGTGTTATCAAAATAATTTTTCTTGTTAAAATTTTCATATGAAAATATCGTTGTCAAAATAGCTTTTCATATTGTCAAAATAACTTTTCATGTTGTCAAAAAGTTTCTAGTTTTTTCTCCGACGTGTAGAATTTTACAAACCTGAAAAATTTTTGGCAACAGGAAAAACCATTTAGAGAACATGAAATAGAAATCATATAACTCCCTGTTTTTTTTTCTTTTTTTTTTTTGACTCAATATAACTCCCTGTTGATGTTACAATATAGTAAATAAATTTCTTGAAGAAAAAGACGGCGTTGCCTAAAATGACCCACCGCGCAGACTTGTCATGTAATGTTAAAAATGAACTTTGAAAGATTTTTGCCAAAAAACATGTCTCTCAATTTTTGTATCCTTTTATCAGTGGTAATTTTGTTTCGAGGCACAACCTAACACTTCAATTTGTTTCGTTAAGTTGTAAGACAATTGGACAATTAAAACTTACTTAAAAAAGCAATAAAGAGCAAGTTTTTGTGTGTGTGTGTGTTTGTAAGATGGAAATTGTACAACTAGTATTGAAAGCCCGGAAAGCAGCTAAAACTAAAATTTAATTACACTTAATTTTAATTATGACATGAAAATTATATACTACACTAGAAGAGATTACTAAACACGATAGAGACCAATCAATACAAATCAATAAAATAACAAATCCGGTAAATAGCCAAATTTATTGCTTAAATTTTTAGAACTATTCTTTGCTCTTCTTGAAATTATAATTCATTTTTTGTATTCATTTTTTTTTAAAAAAAATAACATCAAAGTAAACTCTTTATTTGAAGGACCAAAATCCCAACATTAGAAAGTAGCATTTGAACCAAATAAAGCGGAGGCAAAAAGAACACAAATCGACCACATACAAATATTAATTGACCTACAAATTCATTATACATTAAATACTTTTAGTTTGATTGTTCTTCACCTAATCCTTTCCTTGTTTTTAGTTTCATTTCTTCCTGACTTAGACCATACTAATCAGAACAAAATACAACCTCACTCTTAAAAAAAAAAAAATTGTCAATTTGTAACGGTTTGTTTGTAGCAGTTACAAATATGAGGATTTGTAGCAGTCTGTTTCTAAACCGCTACAAATTTACAATGGTATGACTTGCACGAAGCGGCGCCCTAGTTAGTGAATTACATTTGTAGCTGTTCTAAGAAAATCAGTACAAAAATTGGCGCCAAATTAATAGCGGTTTAATTAGACAAACCGCTATAGATGTGGCGCCAGACATTTGTGGCAGTTCATTTGTAGCGGTTTATATGAAAAAAAGAAACCCACTACATAATGCAAAGGGAAACAATAAGTGACCTCCTTGTGTAGACAATTGTCTTGAATCTAAGCCATCATCAAGAGAGTTGTTAATCTCTCTTGCTAGAAAACCAATTAGAGGAAGTGAGAACTTCAAATTAACAACAACTGAGAAGTTACAAGCACATTGACATGTTTTTATTAATTGCACTCAAGTTGCTGAACCCTTCTTTCACTAAGAATTGTGTACTCATATGTTATTCTATATATTTTCTTACATTTTTCACTTAGATTTCATGATCACCATCTCCTGATAAAATGCAGGGAATTTAGAAATTAAGTGAAGTGTCAACTTAGGATCCGTACACAAACATCCTCCGAAATTGACAAAAAGGTCCACAGAGAATTGTCATGTTGGTTTGAACAAAGAATACTAAATGACTACAACTCGCACTCACCAGATTTTAGAGCTTTGGCAATCTAGCCTCTTGACCATGCAAAAAGGTTTATAGCATATAATGTCAATGGTTTGAAGTTTTGCACGGTTTCATGAGATTAAATATTTCTAACTCAAAACTCAGTTATTTATGGCACCTTTGGGACAAGGAGTAAGCGACCAGTAGTGACGGCAACATGCAGTTCAAAGCTTTCACTTATTATGAAAAGCTTTTTGATGTCGTCGAACTAAATTTCTAGGGTCATTTTACCGTGATGCTATTGAAGTGTTTTTGGAAAAAATATAACAACTTCCTGGAGACTCACAACTGAAGACGTAGGCATCACATCAGTAAATTTCTCCTGGCCAATTCATACTGGTCAATCTTAAGATGATGAACTATATATTTTTGCCTCAAAGGCACACCCGGTTTATTATGTTGAAGACGAAAGGCACATGGTTTGGAATATAGTGGTTCACTTATGTAATACCCTAAAAATCCTATTTAGCATAACCACTAAATGATACCTATTAAAGTAGGTGAATATGTGGTCTCAAAGATATTATAGTTCATCTAGTTTAAAAATTAGAGAATTTTCTCCTAGAGTTAAATAAACCAAAACAACTCAAATACTCTAAGTTCAGTTAGGGATCATAAAATACCCTATAATTTTCATATTGAAGCATAGTTCATATTTAAATTTTAAAGGGGCATAAAATGTTATTGAAATATCAAACAAATTAGAGGAAAGTGTCAATAATTGATTGGACAAATAATTGTACATTAATTAAAGTAATTGCATTAATTTTTGCAATTAATTATTGAATCCTCTTAGGAACCATAAAATGTCATAAAATGCAAGTAATTACCAAATTAAATTATGGTTCACATAGAATTAAAAGGACCAATAAGGAACTATGGAGAATACTTAAACAAGATAGGAGAAAAATAATAAACAATTAGGTATTCATTAAATTAAATAATTATGTCAAACCTTTATAAATGATCAGGGAATTGATTCAACTTATTAAGAGACTAAATTTACTAAAATACCTTTAATCAACACACTAATGCATAAAATCATAATTAATTCATAGAAAGCCCTAAAGAGTTATCATCACACTGAGACCAATTAAGGGGTGAATGATAACAATTAATGAGCAATTGAAATTACAACAATAAAGACACTAAATTTAACTAAATTAAAATAGGCATAATTAAAGATGTATAATGCCGATTAAAAGCCAATGGCTAATCAAGAGTTATTTAAATGAATTTCTAAGGACTATAATTAAATTGGAGTTCCTGAAATAGTATAAAACATCATGAAAATACCTAAAATAACTAAGGAGAAATTCCAACAAGTAAAGAACAATTAAATCTATATTTGAAAAGATATTAACATGTAATTCTTACATTTTCAAAATAAGCCGTAAGAAAAGAGGCTTAAAATAATTAGAGGAGACTAAAAATCATTATATGGCATCAAAAATTAATCTTAATTGAATTGACATTCATAATTAATCTAATGGCAAACATTAGCAAACAATTTGAAGTATTTTCGGCTAAATTCTATGTTAAAGCTTAACAAGGGACCGGTAATTGAAACAATTGGAATTAGTTGGATCATAATTGAGTTGTGAAACAACTAAAACACTACAAACTAAACCTAAGTAAGCTAAATCAGATAATAAACAAGAAGAAATTAACTTGGGGCTTTTTACCACAACAATTTACATTGGACTAATTTTTGGTAGCTCAAATCCTTGCCAAACTTTTGCCCAACATAGCAATAAAGCCCAAAACAAACCTAAAACCCAAAAATTCAGAGGGGGCACGGTTTTGGGAGCTTCATGAGGAAGGAATTGAGTTTCATCACATGTGCCAATTGGTCAAAGCTTGTAGGATACAACTTACTATTCCACTCTTACACCTCAAGCTTGTTTAAGCTTCTTGGAGAAGGAAGAAGAAAGAGAATAAAGGAGAGAGAGAGAGAGGGCAGATGAGTGTGTGTATGGTGAGGATGTGATGTTTTGAGGGAACCCTAGATCCAATGGTGGAAAGTTGACAAGAGGAAAGTTGCATTTAATTACAAGTTTGCCCAACCTTTTCACTATAAATAGAGGCTTTGGGCATTCACTTTTCTTCACACCAAGCAATACAACATTTGCTTATTTGAGAGAGAGTTGAGAGAGCTGAAGGGAAGTCTTGAAGGAGTTCAAGCTCTAGGTAAGAAAAGTTCTTAGTCTTTGAGTTTTAAATTCATAGGTAGAAGTAGTTTTAATCTTTAAAATTCTAGAATAATTTTAAGTTTCATGTTTTTATAGTTTAAAATAGCTTCATTTCGAAAATTTAGTGAAGGAAGTAGTTCTGCAAAATTCCCAGGTCAAGAACACTGTAGTAACGAAGTACTGGCGAAAATTCGTCGGTTAGGCGATTTCTGAACTAGTAACAGAAACACTCATATTTTATGTTGAAAATGATATTGAAAAATTCTGATAAAATTCATGATGAAACTAGACATATAGAGATTTTTAAATATGTAAAGAACATGTTGAAATGAGCTCTGTACAGTGAGAAAGAAGTTCTCAAAGTTTATGTTGCGAAAATGCTGGAAATTCTGGGCAGAGGATGAACACGTGAAATATGGGAATGATTTTTGAATTCTGGGCAAGGCCTGATATTTTTTCTGGAAAATAGACATCCTAAGGAGTCCATAACTTTTTACGGATCTTCGTTTCGATTTTTCTAGAATTAGTTATGATTTTTCAAAGATAGGCGAAATTCTGCCCAATATTGCCCAGCGTTTTTCCACGAATTTTGAAGGAATAAAATAATGGTTTAGTGTACCAAGGGTAGAATATTCAATAGTGGCCAAAATATATTCAAGAATATTATTGACAATTAATAAACGCAATATTCCTATGGTAGGACGTCTGCAAACGTGTACCGATCGCCGATATACCGGAATTATCAACTCAGGTACGGACGCGTATTGTAACACTAACTCTGATGCTTATGATATGCTTATATGTGATAGATAGTCTGAGATACTGTTTTTGAAAATTGATCATACACATACATCTTGATACGGGTTATAGTCGTGATAATGCCGTTATGTTTTTCTAGCGCTGAGGACACGATATGCCATCGTGGCACTGGAAGATAGTGCAGACTGTAATAACATACATGTTGCAGTGGCCGTGTAATGTTATTATGTGAATATATGAATATTGTATGTGATTAAATGCTGTTTTGCCATGGATATCTGTCATACATATTTGATACATAAGCATGAGGTTAACCGTTACCTGAGGTTCAATGGTAATTGAACCTCAGCTCTTAACATAGCATCAGGGTCCGGAGGAACCAGGACCAAGGATAAGGATAAGGAGCCAGCGCAAGGACGAAGACAGAGAAATTTTTATTTCAGCGTTATCTTGTTGTACTATTTTCAAACTACTGTACCGCTGTATAAGCAACCAAATACTATAACAGTGAAGGTTTTTATTAGATACTCGCTCTTTTGAAATTATTCCGATGCTCTACTCTGATCAAATAGTTCGAAAACGTTTTAGAAAATTGGGATGTTACAACTTAAGCCTTGAGACCTTTACGACATTGGTGATGTTGATAACATTGCTTATAAGAGTTAGTCATCCCAGCTGCCAATTTCAAAAGTTCTTCCTTGAAGACGATAACAATTTACCTATAGTTCAGTACGTTTCTATAAGATACACTTTATTATTACTTAATTTAAGTTTAATTTTTATACAAAATATTAAACTCACCACTAACATTTTCTTCACGCTTTTTTTGTAGGATGACAACGAAAAATTTAAAAAATTATACTTTTGTTTTGTAAACCTCAATTAATATGTTTTTTTTAAGAAAAAATACCAATGAATTTTTGTAGCGGTTATAAGCAAAACAAAACCGCTACAAAAGTGAAACTGCTACAAAAACTATCACATAAAACGCTACAAAACCTGTCACATCAACCGCTACAAGATTTTGCAGATCACTATAATACGCCCTACCATACCTTATTTCAAACACTCCTCCATTTCTTCCTACCTTTTTTCTCTATCGTTTTCTCTCATTTGTAAATGTTTTTTGAAGAGCTAAGCAAGCTAATCAAATATAGTAATTTTCTTAAAAAATCTTTGATTTCAATGTTTTTTTTCCCTTCTTATAATTCTGATCGTAATTATTTTTTCTTCTTGTCCAGAAATTTAAGGACTTTTCCTGAACATTTCTTCTATAATCATCAACATCCCTTCCATAATCAAATATCATCTAGTGAATACATAATAAATCCTTATTACCCACACATTCTCAATTTTAAACCTACATAATATGTATACTTATCTAACTTAAGTTGACCATTTTTCTTAAACATTAACTACTATCATTTAAATTGTTACTAAATAATAAAACACTCAACATAATATTGTAACGATGGACTCAAATTATGGTCTTTTTTCTAAAAAAAAAAAAAAAAAGAGAATTGCAATATTTTTTAGTTAAATTCATATTAAATATTTGGTACAATTTTTAAAATTTCATCTAATAATTGTAGTGGTTTTACAACCGTTACAAATATTTTGGCGCCAATTTATTCAAAATCCTGGATGTATTTAGTAGCGGTTTTAGAACCACTACAATGTTGGCACCAAATTTTCAATTCTCCTTTCCCACCACACCAAATTTTGCCAAAATTTTGTGCCGACATTTATAATGGTTTTAAAACTTCTACAAGATTATCAGATAATGTGTCATCTTGATACGTATCTTGTAGCCATGACTCAATACCGCTACCAATATAGTAGTGATTTTATTATGTGAGTAGCGGTTCTGATAAATGTTACAAAACCCTTTGTAATAGTGTGTTTTATAGTGGTTTTACATATAATCTACTACTACTGTCATTTGTAGTGGTTAAAATCGTTACAAATACACATGTTAACTAATATAAAACAATATTTTCTTTTTTGTAGTGATTATAATAAAGCCAAGGTTGGTGAACCAAAAAGAAGGGAGGAGGGAACACAGAGTGATTCTTCTAGTAAAATAAAAGATCTAATTGAATTAAATTTTAACCATCTAAATCTAACTTGAACAGCTGAAATTATTATGAGCACCCCATGAATATGAAATGAGATTGTAAGCATTTTCCCCTATTTATAAATACTTTGATAAATATCTTTTAAATAGTAAGAACTAGGGGGAAAACAAGCAATACTCCTTAAATCATATAAAACTCAAATGAGTATCCTAAATTCACAAAATTCCAAATCAAATCAAAGTCACTCATTCCCTTCTCTCTGACCGATTTTTGGACCTCATCGTTAAAGTTTCTTGATTTCGCTGTTTTAGATGTTGTTGAGTTAGTGTTTGAATGATGTCATGTGTTTCTGTTTTTGGGCTTTGAACCCCCAATTTAGTCGTGATTATTCTAGATGAGTCGCTGTTTATATGTACCTCGTCTTATCTTTTTTTTTATCAAAGGTAGCTCGTCTTATCATCTTGATGAATAAATGGTCATTTATAAAAAAGCAAGAAAAATGCATAAAAAATATATGGGCTACAATTAAAGAATGTGGGCCATTAATTGAAACTTTGGACCCAGTAACGAAATATTTGGGCTTCATAAATCTAAGAATTAAATATTATTGAGTAGCATTTTGTGCCCTCCCACTACATATATACACACACTCTGAGCTCAGGTCTCTCCCCATCATAATTTTAGGCCGAACAAAAATTATCAACCCCCAATTTAATTTACTCAAATTAAATTAAATTTTAACTATGTAAATAAATAACGGGTAAATTGTCCATATCTTTTGTTTGGCCAACAATTGACCACATTTTCATAATTATAATAAAAAGGGTTAGGGTTAAGGTGTCTCCAAGTATTTTCCTGCTGTACTTGTGCTCTAAAGTTTTTTCTGATACAATTTCAACCTTAAACTAATTTTTATGGTGCAATTTAATCTAACCCCAACAAAAATTTAACTTTTACCGTAAAAATGCTGATTGTGCAAATTTTGATGAAAAAGTTATCCCCTTTGCATCTGAGTGGTGTTGTGGATCTGTTCTAGCTAACCACTGTCCCATACGCGCCATTTTGTTCTATCTGGATCGCCGCAGATCCTTCCATTTTGTTTATAGGTTGTGACTAGTGATATCGGTTAGGACTTGCATCCGAATGAGTTTGGAGAAGCTTTGCGTTCGTTAATTTAGTTGATGAGTCAAAAGGAGTTACGATCGAAACGCACTTTTTAACTTGCACTTTTGTTGTCAAATAAAACTTGCGCATAAATTTTGACTCTTTCCTGATGTAATGTTTTTGCTATGAAGAATCTTGAAGATATAGCAGGGACAAATGAGTATGGAGAACTTGTGAAGGATATTTTTTAGCAAAAGGACGTAAGTACGTAACTGAGCCATTATCTGATCTGCTTATAAGAATCAATTGGGGTTTGATAGAGTCTTGTACTCTTGTTCACTTCTCTCTAACATGGAACTGTATCTTCTTGGCTCCAAAGAGAAGAAAGAAGAGCATTGGTGGTGAAAGCCATGGTTATGGCTCGATCCTTCTCTTTACCGTATCCGATTTCAACCTGGACGCAATATTGAACAGTTTGAGCTATGGAGAACTGGCGATGGTGGTTTCTGGATTGCAAAACAGTATAATAACTCAGATGCCATGTGATTGTTCAAAAAGATGCCATGTGGATAATTTTTGGTCAAAAGTTTGCCAAATATCATTTTAACGGTAAAGGTAAAACTTACGTTAGAGTTGGATGCAATTCCACCATAAAAATTAGTTTAAGGTTAAGATGGTCAGGAAAAATTTTAGAACACTGGATATACTTAGAAAAATATTTTGGATCCTAATAAAAATTCAAACTCTATTTAATATATTATTAATAAATTTCTATTTTATTATATATTTTCATATTTTATTCTGAAATTTTGTCATAATTATTGAGTTTAAAATGTCTTTGTTATAATTAATTGGGATTAAGAGTAAATGTATTAAATTAGAGCCATAAATGGCAAAATTTTCATAATTATTATAATTACTCTTAATTGTTGATTTTTGAGAGAATTTGATATTGATTTAATTATTTTTAATCTTAGGTGCTTAGGATTAAATATAAAAATGGCAGTTTATGGTTTAAATTTTAGAAATAACATTTTTCGTACGAGGAATTTCAGAAATATCAATTTAGTCCACCTGATACTCCAACCTTTTTCCCTATTCACTCAGGTCAGAAAATTACAGAGTTCCAGAAGAACGGAGAAGCTGCAAGCTCCTGGACATCCATCAACTTCGCCGAACTCCTTCCATCTCCATCCCTCAATCGGCCGCATTACTCCCATCCACCACCACCCTCGGCCACTTCAACCACCGTCATCACCATCATCATCTTCACTCCACCGTCACGATCATGGTCGCTTCCATCCACTGTTCATCTTCTACCTACTCGGATTTTCATCTTTATCATCTTCCTTCATCATTCTTCATCTTTTTTCACCATTCTTCCATTAGTTTTTTCATATTTAAGTCATTACTCCATGATTTAAGGCAATGAGTGAAGGCCCGAGCTTAAAAGGGGAGTTTAGCTCGTCTAATCTTATATTTCCTCATTATATATTTGATTCCTAAGTTTTAGGATGATTTTTATGGTGTTGATTTGGTTTGTATTGATGTATTTTTTAGATTAATTGTAGCTCTTGGTTCGCTGCCCCAAAAAATTTTTTAAAAGCAAAATTTTAAATACATTAAAAAAATAATAAAAGAATATAAAGGAAAAACAATGTTAAGTATATTACAATAAAAATAATTACAATGTCATTCTTCTAGACCTAATTTTTTGGAATTCTATCATAATTGTCTCATTATCAATACTATCAAATACATCTTTTTCAATATAAGGCACTAAGCAGTCATTTAATCATTCATCTCCTATCCTATAACGAAGTGCAGTCATGATGTATTTCATAGCTGAAAATGCTCTTTCCACATATGCAGTTGCTATAGACAAAATTAATACTAACTTTACAAGTAAATAAATCAAAGGACACATAATATGTTTTTTTTTTCTTTTCAACCATCCTCTTGGCAAGATCAGCTATTCCTTACAAATTCAAAAATCAGGATCAAGTTGCACATCAACAATATACATGTCGAGCTAATATTCAAGCATGGCAAAATCATTCCAATCAAATCTGAAGGATAATAGTGAGCAAATTCACACAACTTATTCTTGTCAAATGTCGAGAAAGCGTTGCACGGATTTAAACATGTCATGCATTCCAGCAAATTTGAACTAGCTTCACTAAAACAATCATTCAACTCTTGAAGTTGTAATACCCCAAAATTATTATTTCTCATAAATACAATATTTGGGTTGATGGTACCTATTTTAAATAGGTGAATATGTGGTCTCAAATTTTGAGATATATTTATTCTATTTATTAGATTATTTCTTCTTAGAATTTAAGGTAGCCAATATTAATGTTTTATTTTTTTAAGTTTTGTTTGGAATCATAAAATACCATAAAAATACAAACAATTCCCAAATTAAATTAGGATTCTTATAGGACCAAAAGAGAGCAAGGAAATGTTAGAAAAATACATTAATCACATTAGGGAAAATAATAAAAATTAGTAGACACTTAGATTTTCACTAAACTAAATGATTATATAAATTTTCATAATTAATCAAGGGATTAACTAAAGGAGATTTAAGTCTCAAAATTTATAATTTATTAAGGAACTAAATTATCTAAAACCCTAGAACTAATACCTAGCTCATATTAATTCATAAAGGGTCATAAAGAATTACCAAAACACTTGAAATAATTAAGGGGCAATTAATAATAATTAATGAGCAATTAAATTTACACTAATGAGATATTTAGATAATTATATACATTTAATATTAAGTAATCATCAATTAGAGGTGTATTAAGCTAATTAAAGCTCAAAGTCCAATAAGGGGTTAAGATTAGTCTAAGATAGATTACCAATGATCATAAATTACTCTAAGAGCCAATAAAACAATAATCAAGGGGCAATTAAGCATTGGATTAAGATGGTAATTAGACTCTAATCAAGCTTTGAAAAGTCAACAATTACAACTATGATCTAAGGGCCAAGATTTAACCTCATAAAGCTAATCTAAGGGCTTAAATAATTTAGAAGCTTAATCCATGTGAAAATAAAAGAACCAATGGGAGGAATTTAAACTCATAATATCTAGATATTATTTGAATCAAACACATGGGGGAAATTAAGTCAACAAAAGAGGAAAGCAAATGGAAGAGGATAGGGCTCTTAAATAAGATGGAAGAGGATAGGGCTCTTAAATAAAATGGAAGAGGATAGAATGCATTTATGGGTTCACATGGAAAATTGATGAAGTAAAGAAAGATGCGAGAGGGGGGGGGGGATGATTTTGATGATGATGGAGTGTGTATGTATGTAACGCATATGTGTGTGTGTGTGTTGAGTGTATGTGATGATGAGGAATAAAACAAGAGGAAGAGTGTGTGTGTGTGTGTGTGTGTGTGGCGTATGTATGTATGTGGTGTGGGTTGTGTGTGGGTGTGTGAGAAAGAGAGAGAGTGTTGTGAGTGCAAATGTTGTGAGCCTAGAGGGAAAAGTCAAGGTGTGAGGCAATGAAAAAATTAGACATTAAAACAAATAGATTAATTCATGAAATTAACTCTAGACATAAGCAAATGGAAATCTATGCAAATTAAATCATATCTTGAAATCCATTAATCATGAATCAAATATAAGTAGTGATTATTAATAAGCATAATTCAAGCTTGAGAATGGTTATAACCAAAGCCATTTCCTCAACTTTTGAAGATTGATACCAAATGAGAAAATAGGTGTTTATGGTCTCTAAATGAAGCCAAGAACTTCAAGACTTCAAAACCAATAAGAAAATTTTACTAAAACTTCATTAAGATCCCCAAATATATTTTTATCTAGTGGTTCTATCTAGTGGTAGAAGAGAAAGCTAGGAATTAGTATAACACACATGGGATAATTAGCACATGAAGTCATAAATAAAGGTCATCAATGACATCATCAACTTGTCAAAGAAGTAGGAAAACTTGTTGATTAAGCTAGGGTTTTCTAATCACATGGATGGTTAGGATTAAAACTTCTTAACTAATGTAACATCCCAATTTTCAAAAGCGGAATAATTTTTTTTTCTTTTCCATCAGAGTAGAGCATCGGAATAATTCCAAAAAGGCGAGTATCTGATAAAACATTCACTGTTGTGGTATCCGGCTGCTTACACAGCGGTACAATAGTCTGAATATAGTTTGAGGGTATAAAGTCAAATAAAATTCTCTCAAAGTCTGCGTCCTCACGCTGGCTCCTTACCCTTGTCCTTGGCCCTCGGTCTTCCAGACCCTGAAGCTATAATAAGAGTTGAGGTTCAATGGTCATTGAACCTCAGGTAACGGTTAACCTCATACTTATATATGACAGTATACATGACAGATATTCACGGCGTTACAACAATAATCCATACATAAGCACACAGCAGATGTTTGATTACAACAATACATAAGCACACAGCAGATGTATTCTAACAGCACACAGCAGATATATCTCATATTCAAGATAATAACATAACACAGCCACTACAATATGCATGTTATTATAGTCTGCATTATTCATCAATGCCACAGTGTACATCCGTGTCCTCAGCGCAAGGAAAACATAACGGCGTTATCAAGACCATAACCCGTATCAAGCTGCATGTGTGTGATCAATTTTCAAAATAGAGTCTCAGACTATCTATCACATATAAGCATACAATAAGCATTAGAGTTAGTGTTACAGTACGCGAACGTACCTGAATTGGTAGTTTCGGTATGACGTCGATCAGAAAACGATTGCTGACTTCCTATAAGGGTAATATCGCGTTTATTAACTCACAAATAATATACTAAAAGATATCTTATCCACAATTGGCTATTCTACCCCTGGTGTATTTATTTTTCCATTATTTCCTTTGAATTTTCGGATAAAAATGCTGATTGTCAGCATTTAGGGCTGATTTTCGCCTAACTTCGAAAAATCATAACTAATTCTAGAAAAATCGAAACAAAGATCCATAAAATGTTCCAGACTCCTTAGGATCTATATTTTTCAGAAAAAATATCATGCTTTGCCCAGAATTCAAAAACAATTCCCAGACTTCATGTGTTCATACCTTGCCCAGAAATTTCACCCAGAAAAATAGCCTAATCTTCAAAAATTCATATCTCCTTGTCCAGAGATCAAAACGTTACATATTTTCTATATTTGGAAAGCCCTACATGTCTACTTTATTTCTGGAAAATTTTGTGATTTTTAAAGATCATTTGATACAGAAAATAATGCCCCCTATCCAGTTGACTCCCAAAATCCAGCAATTCTAGACTTCTCTCATCTTACTCTAATTTGTTCCCTTAATCCTACAAGTCACTTCCCAACATGTTTCCAGCTTGTCAGGAATCTTTTTGATGCAACAAGAGTTGAAAACAAATATGGGGAATTACTTTACCTATTTACTAGATTAAACTAACATCTACATTAAAACTACTAAGAACAACTAAAAACTAAAAACTATAAAACTAAGGACAAGCTTACCTCTTGAAGCTTCTTGCTCTTTTTCCTCCCACTTGCTCTTCTTAGAAATCAACTATTGAAGTTTGATTTGGTGTGAAGAATGAGGGAAGGCAAGCCTCCTATTTATAGGAGAAATTCCAACACCTTCAACAAGCTACCCCTCTTGAATTTGAGCCATTGGATCATGAGGAAAGTTTGAACCACTCATCCTCACCATTCCCTCCATCACATCCGTTCTCCTCCCTCACTCTTCCTCTTCACTATTTTTTCCTTGGTCCCCAAGACTTTAGGCTTACACATGAAGGTTCCATTTGGTCCAACTTCTTGGAGAAGTTGTTGACTATATTTGGCACATGTGTTTGAATAATCCTTGGCCTCCAATCTTTCCCAAAAATCCGTCCCTCCCATCAGCTCTCTCTCTCTCTCTCTCTCTCTCTCTCTCTCTCTCTCTTTTATGGTTTGCTTGGGCTTTATTTACCTAGCTCATAGTTTGGGCCACCAAAAATTGGTCCTTTGATGATTAATTAAAATGCTATTGATCCAATCCTTTTACTTGCTATTAGATTTTGCTTAATTAGGTTTAATTGTAATGATTTTATTGTTTACCAAATCAATTATGATCCTACCAAATCCAATTGTTTCAATTATTGATCCCTTGTTAAGCTTTAATATAGCATTTAGCCAAAATATTTCAAATTGCTTGTTAATATTTGCCACTAGATTAATTATGGATGTTAATTCAATTAAGATTAATTTTTGGTGCCCAATAATTATTTTTAGTATTCTCTAATTATTTTAAACCTCTTCATACTCCTTCACGGCTTATTTTTGATAATATACGAGTTATATGCCAATATATCTTTAAGTGTAGACTTAATTGTTCTTTAATTGTTGGAAATTTTAGCTAATTAATTTAGGTATTTTTATGGCATTTTATAACATTTTATTACTCCTAATTAAATTTAGGGAGTTGGATTTTGCCCAAATAAGTCTTTGGCAACAAATTTACAAAATTTGGAGACAACGTACTCTCATATTCTTAATAGGTATTATTTTGCCAAACTATAACTCTCAAGAGACATATGAAGTTTTGGGGTATTATTCCATTATTTTAATTAGTGCAAATTTAATTGCCTTCTAATTGTGGTTAATTCCCTTTAATTAATTCAAGTGGTTTCATAACACTTCCTTGATTATTTTGGTTACATAAGAACTATGTTTTAATATGATAATTTTATCATATTTATGTTCCTTAATCATACTTTTAAAATTGGCCTTTCAACTTTAATTAATCTCTCTTAATTAATTTTAGTATCTCCATAGTATTTTGTTGCTCTTATGATTATATAAGACTAGGCTTTAATATGGTAATTTTGTGGTATTTTATGATCTCAAAATAAAATTAGGGAATTTGGTTTTTAATTACCTTAATTCTTAGAGAAAATTCCCTAAGTTAACATAGATATGTTACTCAATTTTGAGACCACATATTCACCTATTTTTAATAGGCATTATTTGCAAAAATATAACATTTATAATGATTATGAATTTTAGGGTATTACATTTCTCCCCCCATTAAATAAAATTTCGTCCCTGAAATTTGACCATATAACCCCGAAAGGTTATCTAGACTTCTAGTCTATGCCTTTCCTATGCATATTTACCCAGCACGCATCCCACTATGCAAAAGTCTCATTTATCTTGTACCCAGGTATAGTACTAAATTACAGGACTCGCTGGTCTATCCTCACAGTACTCGGTTACACAAGCCTCACTGCCCGACTTATTCAGCCTCTCGGCTTATTGACCTTCCCGGCTCAATATACTACCACAGCACTGGAGATTCCAATCTCTCCACCTAGGAAATCCTCCTTAGGCTTTAGACATTTCAACTACTACCTGGTATAATGAATGTTTTGCTAGTCTTAAGATGTATTCTAGACATAGTTATTATGACAATCAGCATTTCACACAGTGCTAAGTATCACTGGTCTTGTGTCCTAGGGGCACTGCCCTGTGCATACTTACACATTAGGTCTTATTGCCTCGGGCCTCTGCCCGTCTATTTCATCTGAGCCTTTCCCATTCAAGTACTCAGACTACTTCCACTCACTTAGCTCCATAGCTGACAACTACTATCTGGCTTAACTGGTTCAGTATTCTAGACATTTTTAATAGTTTTTGTTCCTATACCATAATCTCCAACTACACCGCTTTTCTTTTCAACACGATAGCATCGACAAACATGTCATCGCTACCCAAAACCATTTTGTTGTCTTATTTTCAAATTTTCAAACATTGAAAATCTTTCGCGATCTCAGTACATTTCACAATCTGCACTATACCACAAAGTAATAGTGCTATAACATTTTTAAACTTAATCTCTGCCATGACAAATTCGTGAAAACATATTCACTGCCGGATCATTTTCAAAAACTTTTACTACCGGCACATATCTTTAAGGGAGTTACTTCATTCTACAAAATTTTACAATTGAGAGTACACACCATCATCTTAACCATTTGGTATAGTGAGCGCCCTCTCCCAATCCCCAAATCCATCCTCAACAGTATTGTCAACAATGTGGGAGAACCTCCGCTCCTTTCACAGGAGACCCAGTGTTCACACCGACACATAAAGTAGCAACCCTGTCTAGCGGAACTCAGTCCAGCCATAGACAGTTAGGTTTCACTAAACAAAACATACGCCCTCGGCGAAATGTTATGGATTGGGTGCGTTCACTGCTGGTGAGATTTCCATTTTCTCAAACAAAATCCCTCCAAAAAATTTTTGTTCCAAAAGAACATTTATCAAAGGCCAGCGATTTCAAACATTTTAAAACATCTGGCAAGACCCAGCAAACTGCGTACATTTACAACAGCTTCTGTCCTTCCAGTTTTGTACTGCCTTTACCACAACATAGTTGAAAACTTAGTTTCAAACTCTGGGTTCTAACAAAAACCCTTTTTACAAGACAACATCATTTCAAAATAACCACCACTGTGGTCTCAAATTCTGTTGAAAACATTTCATTTGAAAAATCTATTTCAAAAATTCATATGTTCGAAAAATCAATTCCGAAATTTCAAATACAGCAGGTGTATTGGCAAGTTCAAAAAAAATTCAATTTTAACACCTTACTTAGGAATCAGACAACTAATATTAGAAGGTCACCACTAACTACACGCATTCAAACCTCTGTCCTTGGCTACTCAAGCTATCCGTAGAATGCTTAGTCTGTTCTACTTAAATCATCCAGCTATTTCGAACATCGCCCGCTATCCTCGGGTTTCACAAACTTTTCCGGACACTTGTCGTATTCGTTGTCTGACAACTGTGGGCTTCTGCTAGCCTATAGACACAACATATGTTATACAGCACTGGAGCGACTCATGGCGATATACTAGATTACTTAAACCTTCGTTCTAGGGAACTTATTCGATGTGAGACTCATTATAATGTACTTACCTTGAGAACCGATGCACTGGTAGCTCTACTGTATGGTTCGTTGTCACGGCGGCTCCACTCTACGGTTTGTCGTCACGGTGGCTCCGCTCTACGGCACTTTACTCAGTGCTTCACTCAGCCTTCTTTGACTGGTCAGCCTTTCCAGTTAGCATCCTCTATAGGTAGACCTCCTTGATCAGAACTCCCCATAGGTAGCCATCTCCGATCAAAACTTTCCATAAGTAGCGTCAGTGATCGTCTCTGAATCATTATAACGAGAACTCAGATCTTATCGGGTTCCAACCCTTTAGTGGTTTCACAAATCATTGTCTCTATGTCTGCCGTCTTATCTAGGGTCATTCTATTTGTGGATTATCTGTTTAGCTCCAGGCATTATCCTTAACTCAATTTCCTCTATCAGGTAACTACTCACTTCTTAGGGAATCTATTAGCCACTAACATTTCTATGGTTCTTGGTCCCACCTTGCGACCATAACCAACAGTAACTGAGGTTCTAGCTATCACATGGTTCCGTTAAGGAACTAAGTCTTAGGTATTTGGAACCTAATCAAAGGTCACTCATACTTTCTTAGGGTTTTTATTCTTAGGCACTAGAACTTAAGCAATGCTCAGTTATACATTGACCTAAGCATTGTCTATGCTTTGATTAGATTCGGGATTACTCTATCTGTTCTTATGGTATTCCAAAGGATTGCTATGTTTCGTACCTCTAGGTATTCCAGCTTTAGCTCAAGGGATGTCAAATCCTCCACCTATCTCACAGGGGTCATTCTTCTGAGATTTCTCTCGTCTAAGCAAGATTAACTTCACAATGTCTACCGGATCTGGGTACTAATACTGGTATACCTACCGTTGTATACCGTCAACTCTTATAGGTACTAGTATGGCATAACTGCCTCCCCAGAATCACTGGGTACTTTCCTTCTTCTATCTACGGGTCACCACTGTCAAGGACTTAGTCAAAAGACCTTCGTCCCTTGAGCCATGGCTCGTTGTACGAATGGTGTCTGGCCTCTACCAGGTAGGGATTTTTCCTCTCAGGGTAACTTAGTCAGTTACTGTTTCTGCAAGGATACTAAATCAATAGGTTACTATCCAAGGGGAAACCTAAACAGTAGGTTATTGTCTACTCAAAAATGGGTACAGAAATACGTGTCAAGAGTTCCCCTACATGAGTCAAATACTGCATGTACTTATCTTTATTGATCTCAAAAGAGTTTCATCTGGCGTAGCTCAGCTCCTCATATAAACTCTGGGTTAGAATGGAATTAATGCCTAGTACAAACTAGAGGTTATCAGAATTATCAGAGCCCCATTCCGATGTAGATACAGGCGATGGATACACCAGCCCTATTTTAGAGTGGTGCACCGACAGCAGGTGGTACACTGGTTCAGGATGGTATATTGATCCATACTGGTGTGTCGGGTAGGGGGGTACATCGGCCTAGGGTTGCCTATCGATGTTAATTTCTTCTGGACAGCCCTCCGTGCCTTATATCTCACTCGTCCGTCTCCGTTCATCACTTACCGTACCACACCAAGGTCATATCAGTACTCTTTTTCAAAATATGCTCTAAGGCAATGGCCTAGAGCCTAACTTAGTTAGTCAAACCGATTGGCCAGGTAGGCGTCTATCATGGGAGTCTCACCGACTTTACGACGACTGATTAACTGATCCACATAGACTCGGCCCTACCTTCGGCACCAATGGTTTACTGTAACTGAGTCGGGTTCTTGCCAAGTAAAATGTTTCTTCGAAAAACTCCGAACCTAACTCGGTTACTCAGACAGTCTGGCCAGGACGGTGTATTTGTGGAAGGCTCGCCGAATTCACGGGGACTAATTGCCAACCACAAAACCCCTTTCTAGACACCAAACTGTCAGGAGTAACTTAGTTAACTTTGGGCCAGAATGTCTGCTCTGATACCAAAATGTAACATCCCAATTATCAAAAGCGGAATATTTTTTTTTCTTTTCCATCAGAGTAGAGCATCGGAATAATTCCAAAAAGGTGAGTATCTGATAAAACATTCACTGTTGTGGTATCTGGCTGCTTACACAGCGGTACAATAGTCTGAATATAGTTCGAGGGAATAAAGTCAAATAAAATTCTCTCAAAGTCTGCGTCCTCACGCTAGCTCCTTACCCTTATCCTTGGCCCTCGGTCTTCCAGACCCTGAAGCTATAATAGGAGCTGAGGTTCAATGGCCATTGAACCTCGGGTAACGGTTAACCTCATGCTTATATATGACAATATACATGACAGATATTCACGGCGTTACAACAATAATCCATACATAAGCATACAGCAGATGTATGATTACAACAATACATAAGCACACAGCAAATGTATTCTAACAGCACACAGCAAATATATCTCATATTCAAGATAATAACATAACACAGCCACTGCAATATGCATGTTATTATAGTCTGCACTATTCACCAGTGCCACGGTGTACATCCGTGTCCTCAGCACTAGGAAAACATAACGGAGTTATCAAGACCATAACCTGGATCAAGCTACATGTGTGTGATCAATTTTCAAAATAGAGTCTCAGACTATCTATCACATATAAGCATACAATAAGCATCAGAGTTAGTGTTACAGTACGCGAACGTACCTGAATTGGTAGTTTCGGTATGACGTCGATCAGAAAACGATTGCAGACTTCCTATAAGGGTAATATCGCGTTTATTAACTCACAAATAATATACTAAAAGATATCTTATCCACAATTGGCTATTCTACCCCTGGTGTATTTATTTTTCCATTATTTCCTTTGAATTTTCGGATAAAAACGCTGATTGTCAGCATTTATGGCTGATTTTCGTCTAACTTCGAAAAATCATAACTAATTCTAGAAAAATAGAAACAAAGATCCGTAAAATGTTCCGGACTCCTTAGGATGTATAGTTTTCATAAAAAATATCAGACTTTTCCCAGAATTCAAAAACAATTCCCAGATTTCATGTGTTCATACCTTGCCTAGGAATTTCGCCCAGAAAAATAGCCTAATCTTCAAAAATTCATATCTCCTTGTCCAGAGATCAAAATGTTACATATTTTATATATTTGGAAAGCCCTACATGTCTACTTTATTTGGAAAATTTCGTGATTTTTAAAGATCATGTGATACAGAAAATAATGCCCCCTATCCAGTTGACTCCCAAAATCCAGCAATTCTAGACTTCTCTCATCTTACTCTAATTTGCTCCCTTAATCCTAAAAGTCACTTTCCAACATGTTTTCACCTTGTCAGGCATCTTTTTGATGCAATAAGGCTTGAAAACAAATTTGGGGAATTACTTTACCTATTTACTAGATTAAACTAACATCTACATTAAAACTACTAAGAACAACTAAAAACTATAAAACTAAGAACAAGCTTACCTCTTGAAGCTTCTTGCTCTTTTTCCTCCCACTTGCTCTTCTTAGAAATCAACTATTGAAGTTTGATTTGGTGTGAAGAATGAGGGAAGGCAAGCCTCCTATTTATAGGAGAAATTCCAACACCTTCAACAAGCTACCCCTCTTGAATTTGAGCCATTGGATCATGAGGAAAGTTTGAACCACTCATCCTCACCATTCCCTCCATCACATCCGTTCTCCTCCCTCACTCTTCCTCTTCACTATTTTTTCCTTGGTCCCCAAGACTTTAGGCTTACACATGAAGGTTCCATTTGGTCCAACTTCTTGGAGAAGTTGTTGACTATATTTGTCACATGTGTTTGAATAATCCTTGTCCTCCAATCTTTCCCAAAAATCCGTCCCTCCCATCAGCTCTCTCTCTCTCTCTCTCTCTTTTGTTTGCTTGGGCTTTATTTACCTAGCTCATAGTTCGGGCCACCAAAAATTGGTCCTTTGATGATTAATTAAAATGCTATTGATCCAATCCCTTTATTTTCTATTAGATTTAGCTTAATTAGGTTTAATTGTAATGATTTTATTGTTTACCAAATCAATTATGATCCTACCAAATCCAATTGTTTCAATTATTGATCCCTTGTTAAGCTTTAATATAGCATTTAGCCAAAATATTTCAAATTGTTTGTTAATATTTGCCACTAGATTAATTATGGATGTTAATTCAATTAAGATTAATTTTTGGTGCCCAATAATTATTTTTAGTATTCTCTAATTATTTTAAACCTCTTCATACTCCTTCACGGCTTATTTTTGATAATATACGAGTTATATGCCAATATATCTTTAAGTGTAGACTTAATTGTTCTTTAATTGTTGGAAATTTTAGCTAATTAATTTAGGTGTTTTTATGGCGTTTTATAACATTTTATGACTCCTAATTAAATTTAGGGAGTTGGATTTTGCCCAAACAAATCTTTGGCTACAAATTTACAAAATTTGGAGACAACATACTCTCCTATTCTTAATAGGTATTATTTTGCCAAACTATAACTCTCAAGAGACATATGAAGTTTTGGGGTATTATTCCATTATTTTAATTAGTGCAAATTTAATTGCCTCCTAATTGTGGTTAATTCCCTTTAATTAATTCAAGTGGTTTCATAACACTTCCTTGATTATTTTGGTTACATAAGAACTATGTTTTAATATGATAATTTTATCATATTTATGTTCCTTAATCATACTTTTAAAATTGGCCTTTCAACTTTAATTAATCTCTCTTAATTAATTTTAGTATCTCCATAGTATTTTGTTGCTCTTATGATTATATAAGACTAGGCTTTAATATGGTAATTTTGTGGTATTTTATGATCTCAAAATAAAATTAGGGAATTCGGTTTTTAATTACCTTAATTCTTAGAGAAAATTCCCTAAGTTAACATAGATATGTTACTCAATTTTGAGACCACATATTCACCTATTTTTAATAGGCATTATTTGCCAAAATGTAACATTTATAATGATTATGAATTTTAGGGTATTACAACTAAGTTTAGATCCTTTGGCTCAAAAGCAAGAAGAGGCAAGTTCCATTTAACTACCAAAATGCCACACCAATTTACTATAAATTGGAGCTTAGGTTCTTCACAATTCTTCACACCAAACTCAACCACAATAGCTGAGTTTTAGAGAGCAAGAGTAGAGAGAAAGTGAGAATTGGTGGGAATCAAGAAGGAAGAAGCTCTTCAAGGGTAAGTTCTCTAGCTCGAGCTTGTAAGTTCTTTAAGTTTTAGTTTTTAAATTCTTAGGTAGAAGTAGTTTAGATCTTAAATATTCTAGAATAACTTTAATTTCATGTTTTTATGGTTAAAATTGGCTTTATTTTGAAAAACTGATGAGGAAGGTCATATAGCAAAATTTTTGGGAGAAAATCAACAAAGTAACGAAGTTCTGGCGAAATCTCATCGGTTAAGTATTTGCTGAACCAGTGATGAAGATGCCCATATTTTATATTGAAAACATGGTTGAAAAATTCTGGGAAATTCATGGTTAAATTAGACATATAGGGATTTTCAAATATGCAAAGAACGTGTTAAAAGGAGTTCTGTACAGTGAGAAAGAAATTCTCAAAGTTTAGTTACAAAATTCTGGCAAAGTTCTGGGCAGCATATGAACACGTGAAAACTGGGAGTTGTTCTTAATTTCTGGGTAAAATATGATATTTTTCCTCAAAAATAGACATCTTAAGGAGTCCGGGGAATTTTACGGATCCTCGTTTCGAGTTTTCTAGAATTAGTTATGATTTTTTGAAGTTAGACGAAAATCTGTCAAAAATTGTCAACCAGCGTTTTTTTAGAAAATAAGGGAAATAGAAGAAAAATAAGTCCACTAAGGGTAAAATGGTCATTAGTGTCTAAAATATCTACTAGGATATTATTTGTAAATTAATGGATGCAATACTACCATTATAGGATATACGTGATCATACCGACCGACGTACGTACCGCGATCTCTGACGAAGGTACGTTCGCGTAATGCTTATTGTATACATATATGTGATAGATGATTGTACATGTGATGTGTACTGATGATATAGATGATTGTACATGTGATGTGTACTGATGACATAGATGATTGTACATGTGATGTGTACTATTGCCATAGATAACTTTACATGTGATGTGTACTGTTAATATAAATGACTTTACATGTGATATGTACTGTTGATTGTTGCTGAATGAATATCTGTCATACATATTTTGTCATACATAAGCATGAGGTTAATCGTACCTGAGATTCCATGGTCATGGAATCTTAGCCCTTACTATAGCTTCAGGGTCTGGAGGACTGAGAGCCGACGACAGGAATAAGCAACCCGTGTGAAGACCCAGCCGAAGGATTTCTTTTTGGATTTGTACTAGCATACTTTTAAATATTCGAAAAAAATTGTACCGCTGTTTAAAGCAACCAGATACACTAACAGTAAAGGTTTATTAGATAATCGCTCTTTTAAATTATTCCGATGCTCGACTCTGATCAAATATTTTAAAAATGCTTTTGAAAATTGGGATGTTACAGAAGTTGAGTATCTATCACTACATACAATATTTCAACCTTAAAGTGATGCAGATGAGTAATTGGTCCTCTACGTTTTATTCTCCCTTGTACTTGCAGTACACTTTCCATATCAGGGATATCTATATCATGTTTTATACAAAATTCAGAAGTCTTCTGAAATAGATTATCCCACCCACTATCTCTCATCTTAAGTAATAACACCATTGAAACTTTTACAAGACTCATAGCATTTATAATATCTTGATCTTTTCTCTAAATTGCTTGTGACAACTCATTCGTTATTGCCAAGACCTGGATCATCAGGTGTAAAAGTAATACAAATTCAAAAGTTTCCATACGCATCATAAGGCCAAAGGCTTCAGACCTTTTAGCATGCATAAGGGTTGTATCATCTTTTATAATTTCTAGCACATCAAGCACAGGATCGAACAATGTACGCTGACTTACCAATGATCGGTAATGTGAGCTCCAATGTGTGTCCCCTAGTTGTGACAAACTCATTTCTTGATTCAAGCCTCTCATTGATTGAACATCATCACTTGCAATACTTTTGACTAATTCTTCCAACTGCTTTTCTCTTAAAATATCTACTCTTTTGCAAGAAGCACCAACTACATTACACACCAATGGTATAAATTTAAAGAAGTCAGTCAATGCATAAACTCTTTTGCAAGAAGCACCAACTACATTACACACCAATGGTATAAATTTAAAGAAGTCAGTCAATGCATAAACCTTTTTTGCACAAGCTACTAGAGCTAACTGAAGTTGATGTGCAAAGCAGTGAACATAGTAAGCAAAATTATTTTCATCTAAAATCAAGCTTTTCAGGCCACTGAATTGACCACTCACATTGCTTGCGCCATCATAACCTTGACCACGAATTTTTGTCAAGCTCAAGCCATTTTTGGCAAAAATTAACTCAATCGCTTCTTTAAGTGAACTCGTTGTAGTATCTGAAACATGAACAAGACCAAAAAAACACTCAATAATGTCACCGTTGCAGTTCACATATCTTAAAACAATGGCCATCTATTCTTTAATTGATATATCACGAGCTTCATCAACTAGTATAGAGAAGAAATTATCCCCAATGTCTAAAATAATAGCTCTGGTAACTAAACTAGCAGCAACATTAGTAATATCTTTCTGAATTTTGGGAGCTATCATTTTGAGATTCTCTGGGGCATTATTCAAAGATACATTATTTACCTCCTCATTGCTTTCACAAAGGAATTTTACAAGCTCCACAAAATTTCCTTGATTCATTGAAGCATTTGTCTCATCATGTCCTCGGAAAGTCAAACCTTGTCGTATGAGATATCGAATACATCGAATAGAACCATTCAGACGAATATGATAATCCTGTTTCGCTTTGTCAGAAATGTTAGACATAAGAATGTCAATATGTTGATTTTGATTCATCAAATCTTTGGTAGCATTGAAGCACAAGTTATGAATGCTTCCAGCTTTCCCAACATGTTTAAAAAACCGTCCTTTCTCCTTCCAATTGCTAAATCCTTCACTCACAAACGAATCATGACCACCTCTTATATCACCATGCTCACGATTAAATAGATAACAATGCAAGCAAAATACAGCATCTTTTGATTCACTATACTTCAACCAAGTGCCAAACTCATTGTACCATTGAGGATTAAATCTACGCATTTTACGCCCAATTAAGGATTGACGAAAGTTGTCAAGTTTTGGTTGACAAGGACCATTGGTTAGATAAATTCTTCGAATCATTTCCCTTTCTTGAGCACTCTTCGCAACTATCATGATAGGAAGTCTTTTACCCGGATCAGGAACATACAAATCCAGTGGACCTTCTATTGTTGGTTTGTTCTGACTTGAGGGAGTAGCACACTCATCTTGAGTTAAATCAATAAATGAAGATTCTGATCGAGAGCATTTAGTTCCACTACCACTTGACTTTGTAAAAAAAAGAACCTAAATATCTTTCCATCCCAAAAGATGGCAAATAACAAAAATGAATTAAACCAATCCTAAACCCAATTAACTAACCAACACAATGATTTTGAATTATGTTCTGGTAATAAAACTTCTCTGTAAAAAGAACACAGTTCAACAAACAAGCCTATGGAACTGTGTTATACATTCAGCCACAGCTAATACTATAATTTCATATGACAATGAAGGTTCTTCTGAGGTTCTCATCAACTATGACAAATTCGAAAAATGAAAATAAGTTAACAAAATCCAAGTATCAATAGGAGGTAAAGAACAACTCGACCAAAGCTGATGATACATAGCATAGAAGCAAAGCATGAACCCAGATCCTGAGTGCTCAAAATTACTTCAGGCAAATGCTTCATTAAAGTATACCCAACCTAGAGGAAAGGAGAGATGAACACTAAGGAATTAGGACCATATAGTACCATCAACAACCATGATGCAGAAAATTAAAAGACAAACAGATTTTCCAATGATTCTTTTGGGTACCTGATTTTTTTTTGTTTTCAAGAAATGACTACAAGAAGATCTATTGAAATTTATCAGATCAAAGATTTTGCAACAACTAGCAACCAAATACAAAAGGATGTGCCATATGATTATGTATTTAAGTGAATAAAATATTTTGGCATTCAACTTCTTTTTCATAAATCAATACATAAGACCGATTCATAATTTCAATTTCGTAGCCAATCAATCAAATGAAAACAAAAGTTAAGTGTGGGAAGATTAAACTCATATGAAGAAACAGAGGAAGCCACGGTTTGGAATAGCGGCAGAGTCGTGAAAAGCAAAAGCCAAGACCTCCCTGAGCTTCACGGTCCGACTCCAAGCTTCTGTGCGTCCAAGCTTTTGGAGTTCTGGGTCGTGCCGTCGTGCCAAACGACGACGGAGGTGGGTGGCGATAATGGAAGGAGGAAGGAGCAGAGTGAGCTTTTGGGTCCGAGGCGTCCGGTGTGTGAGACGGAAGGCATAGAAGGGAATTTCAATAGCTAGGTCAAAAAAGAGGAAGAAGAAGAGTGAACCGGCTGTGAGACGGAAGGCATAGGGATTTTTTAAAAATAAAATTTAAAAAAAAAAAGAAGGAATTTCAAGGGGGGCACGTGACCCCTTCTTTAATACCTTGGTCCGCCTCTGATTCAAGAGGTTTGGTTATTGGATCTTTATGTGTTGAATGCATTTCTTGATTCTTTAATTGGTTATATCTCTTAATTGATTCTTTAATCTTTATATCTCTTAATTGGTTCATTTTTCCCTTTATTTATTAAAACCTACTTACAATGTAATCTTTCAATTATATATGTCGCTAAGATGTTTTGCAAACACACACACACATTAAGTTAGGTTATAAAATACTCATTCACACATATACATCAAATTCTTTATGTCCATTACATCAAGTTCTTCGCACGTGACTGTGTCTCATTTTTTTTAATATGGGTTTATAATTAAATGATAATAATTCAAAAACTTGATGAAATGGAGGTAATGAACTTTTAAGATTCTTATAGTAATATATTATAATTTAAAATTATTAAATATATTTCATTAACATATGTTATTTAAAAATATTACTCAAAATTTTGACCAAGTTGATTATATTTTTCACATAAAAATTACATAAAATTCTTTCTAATTGTAGTAACAATATTAAATTGATGCTAATATGATTGGTTCAGTTGTTAAAGAGATTGACTCATAACCATAAGGTTGTGAGTTCAAATATCATTGATGTGAAGATCTTGTTTGTTGACAATCTATAAGTATCTTTGAAAGCGTTTTTTAAGTTTAGAGGCATGCCCTAACTCTGATGAGCCTCTGGACCCAACTCATCTAAGCTTTTATTTTTCAAAAAAAAAATTTAAATAGATCATTAATCAATATTAATGTTAAAAGATATATTAGGGATTTGGTAATAAGCAGTAAATTAGTAAAAATATGGTTTTTAATTTAAAAACATACTAGAATCTTTTTGTAATATTTTCTTAACGGTATTAATGGTTTAGATTAAAATATATATTGGGTATGTGTGATTATGATACTTTCTCCGGTCCTTCTATCTGCCTATTCGAACCCGTGACTTGGTGTTAAGAGTGGAAACCCCTAACCAGCAAGCCACAGATCCTCACGGCTGGGTATGTGTGATTATGGTAAGACATGATGGCAATTTTAAAAATAAGATAATGCTGTGGAAAAAAAATGACATGTACTCCCCCCCTCCTTTTACCTCTCGGTACATACACTGAAAAAAGCTTGAAAATAATGTTGTGGTTGAGAAAAAGAAAAAGACAAAAAGCTTGAAAATTAGTTGTTGCGGCACCACATTGCTGGATGGGGTCTCAAGAAAGAAAAAGACTGCTTGTGTTCATCTGCATCAGAATGCGACTTTTGGGGGTCAATTTATTGGGATTAGGAGTATTAAAAAATGGCAGCTTTTACAACCAACAAAATTAGGAATATAATAACAGCTTTATTATATTTATGCAGCAAGTAACTAACATTTTGTAGCCGCACAAAAGAGGATGAGGAAGAAGCTTTGATTCCTCTGAATCTCGATCTCTTCGATTCCGATACTGTGGGGTTTTACATAGAAGCTTGAGAAAGCAATACGCATAAAAGAAATCTTTGAGATGAGGCCAAAGATTTATCTTTTCGGTGATTCCATCACGGAGGAATCCTTTGACATCGGAGGTTGGGGTGCTTCTCCGGCCAATCATTTCCCTCGCACGGTAATATGAACAAAGTTAAATACAGACTATTTGATTGTTGTGTGCCTTTGCCCTGTTTATCTGTAATTGTTTTGATCAACTTCGCTGAGTATTCTTCAATTTGGGGTTTTGGTCAATGATCAGGTGGATGTGGTGCTGAGAGGGTACAGTGGGTATAATACGAGATTGGCACTGAAGGTTTTGGACAGAGTCTTCCCTGAGAAACCAGACGATGATGATAGTGAAAGCGAACCAATTGCTGTGACTGTGTTCTTTGGGGCTAATGACGGTTGCCTTCAAGATAGATAAAAGGTACGCATTCTTTATTTACCCTATTGATTATTCAGCCTCACTGTTTATACAACCCACTCTTTTTGGCTAAACGTGATACTCATGTTACACAATGAGCTATCGTTCTCTTCGGTATCTTCTATATAGATATCTGGGAGAGTAACCTGATATTCCTTTCAGTGTCTTTCTTCATAGATGTAGCATCCTCCATTTTAGAGAACAATTATTAATTACTAACTTGATTAAACCATTTATTAAATATTTTATGTATACAGTTAAGCTTGATTTTACTAGACTCATATTCTTAAACTAGATATTACCTTAGAATTTGCTAAAATATCCAAAATAAGCCAGAGTATGCCAAGAGGACCCTAATGTGGCAAAATACAATAATTCAATATGTACCAAAAAGGTGGAAACACTACCAATTGCAAAAGTAGCTTAAGCTTCTGAAGCCTTCTCTGATTGACCCACACGAGAACTAGCACCTGAAAAATGTTTGTAACCATCAATCCATCTCATTGTAAATGCTAATATGTGCTCGTGAGATGTCAAGTGAAACATTTTACAAAATAAAATACTAGACATATAATTTACAAATTCATTAAACCAAATCACAAATTTGGTAATAAAATTTCTATATCAAATTTTTTTTCATGAATCACATATATAACATGCCAAGTAAAATATCGATACCTTGAGAATCCTTATCACCCTTTATCCTTATAATCGCTGACAGAACCCATGGGCTATAATGTAATAGGTTTAGTCTCTATGAAAAGACTACATCAGGCTGACCAATGATGAGGTATAGCGTGAACAAATTAAAGGCTATAGAACTCATATCGGACCATGGGTTTCCTTTCCTTCGAATACGGAAAGGTGTCACTATCTCAAGGACTGACCCTTAACCCAGCCAAAGGAAAAGGGTGATACCAAGGGCAATATCCGGTCATCCACTATGCGCTTAGTGGTGGCATATCACGTGGTATTATATACATAATAATTCTCATCATCACTCCACAACTATCACTGCTCCTCATCATCATAATCTTGGCATGAATATATGAAATTCCAAATAAGTTTTTGAAAGTTGGAGCTTGATACCTAAGAGGGGGGTGAATTGGGTATCTTTAAAATTTTCGAAACTTGGTCTGTTTTTGAACACTTAAAACAGAGCAGAACAGAGGAGTAGGGAAAGGAAGCTTAACACAATGCAATTTATACTGGTTCGGTCCTTTCTCTGACCTACATCCAGTCCCCAAACCTCACTTGGGATTTTCAATCCACTAACTCAATGAAATTGATTACACACTCTGTACTAAGAGTTGTTCTCTCACTAGAACACACTCCCCCTTACAAGTTGTAATCAATACACCCCAACTACCAAGTCCCCTGACTTGTAGTTGTTACAATCAATGAATGATTTACAAGTGTTTGACTCTCTTACAGAGTAGATATGATAAACACTGAAGTGCTTGTATCAAGTATGATACTTTACAAGTGAAAGCTAATACACAATAAATGAACTTAGTAAATTTTCGCTCTGAGTTGGTGTATCAGCTTGTGAAGGAGCTAATGTTCTCTTTTTATAGGTAGAGAACATTAAATGACCGTTGTAATCTTGATAGAGCCGTTGGAAATCATCTGCTGAGTGTTGGTTCAAGCTTAGTCATCTTCTCTCTCTCTTTTCTGCATAATCCAGCTGTTAATTAAGTCTGAGTTGACTTACTGTCAATAAATCCGTTAGAGAGGAGATTTCTTGTAGTAGTAATCTTTGTTTTAGCCTTTTGCAGTCGTGCACAGGTGGATTAACCAAAGGAAGCAAGTTTCTGGGCTTGAGCATTTAATGTTCTGACAGCTTTTTGCTTTTGCTCAAAACCTTCAATAAATCTTCGTTAATCTGTCTGAAACTTACTAGAAATGTGGTTAAACATATCTAGAATCAATATAGAATAATCATGGAAAGCATTGAGAACAAACAAGAAGGTATTGCAGATTTCCCAAATTTGAAATTGCAGCAACGGCTACAAACCTTGAGGTTTGTTGATCCAACCTCGAGGTTTGCTTATGCAAACTCAATTTTGAACACATGTAACCTCGAGGTTTACATGTGAACCTCGAGGTTTCTTTTGAAAAGAAACCTTTTTGAAAATCTCAGAAGATTACAGACCTTGAGGTTCCAAAGGTAACCTCGAGGTTTGAAACTTGTTTCAAAATTTCATTTTTCACTGGAGCCCGATAACCTCGAGGTTGAAAATCCATACTCGAGGTTTGCTTTTGAAATTGCAAAGTTTAGTTTTTGAACATAAGGTTCAACCTCGAGGTTTGAAACTAAACCTCGAGGTTTTCAATACTTTGAAAACCAGTTTGCTCTCTGTGTGGTGGAAAACTCGAGGTTGCAAAATAAAACTCGAGGTTTGAGTATTTCTTTGAAAACCTTGAGTTTCAAGCAAGGTGCCAAACCTCGAGGTTTCAATATGAACCTCGAGGTTTTCATTCTTGATGAAAACCTTGACCTCTCTGGATGAGTCAAAACTCGAGGTTTGTTTCTAATACTCGAGGTTTTCAGTGTTGATGCAAAACTTGGGTTTTTCTAAGAAGATCAGAACCTCGAGGTTATCATTCCAACCTCGAGGTTTCACATAGTTTTTGTGAAACCAAGTTTTGAAACATGAAAGCACTTGGATTTAAAACCTTTTGTAAGGCCAAACCTCGATGTTTCCAAACCAACCTCGAGGTTTGCTCTCACTGAAGGTTTTCCAACCTTAAAGAGCAAAACCTCTATCATTGTTTGTAGTTGTTGGCAATCATCAAAACCATCAGAGAACTAACAGTTTTATGATAGTAATACATCATCACATTAATCATTACGAAAACAATATTATTTCATCTCAAGAAACCATAAAATTACTTTTTTCCATAACAAATAGTATTACTAATCATTCCAAAATAAATTCCACAAGGCAACTGTTAGTTCTCCTATGGTTTTGATGATTGTCAACAGCTATAAACATTGAATGAGGTTTTGCTCTTGAGTTTAGAAAACTGTGTATAAGAGCATACCTCGAGGTTGGCACTGAAACCTCGAGGTTTGACCTTACAGAATGCCTCAAGGTTGAGTGTTTCATGCTTCGAAAATCAATGTGAAACCTCGAGGTTTGTAAGATAACCTCGAGGTTCTACATCTCTCAGGAAAACACAAGTTTTGCACCAACAGATGAAACCTCGAGGTTTGGTAGAAAACCTCGAGGTTTGTAGTTTGGCGCCTAACTGAAAGTTTTGAAAAACTATGTGAAACCTCGAGTATTATAATGAAACCTCGAGTTTTCTTCATACAGAGAGCATTTGGTTTTCATCAAGTATAAAAACCTCGAGGTTTACTTTGAAACCTCGAGGTTTGATGTTTTGACTTAAGCTTAAAATCTTTCAAAAATGCTCAAACCTTGAGTATTACTTTAAGCCTCGAGTATTCTGGCATACAGAAAGCAAACAGGTTTTCACATGAATGAAAACCTTGAGGTTCAGTTTGAAACCTCGAGGTTGTGTCTCTGGCTCAAAACTTTGACTTTACAATATTTTAGCCAAACCTCGAGTATTATTGAAAACCTCGAGGTTTGTGGGCTCCAGAGAAGAAATGGATTTTTAACCAAGTATCAAACCTCCAGGTTTCTTTTGAAACCTCAAGGTTTGTGTTTTTCAAAGATTTCTCAAAAGGTTTCTTTACAAAGGAAACCTCGAGGTTCACCAAGAAACCTCGAGGTTATGTGTTTTTGAAACTGAGTTTGCTTGAGTTATTCAAGCAAACCTCAAGGTTTCTAGCCGTTACCGCAGATTTGAATTTGAGAAATCTGTAATACCTTCTTATTTGATCTCAATGCTTTACATGATTATTTTATATTGATTCTAGATATGTTTAACCATCTTTCTAGTGAGTTTCAGACAGATTAACGAAGGTTTATTCAAGGATTAGAGCAAAAGCAAAAACTGTGTCAGAACATTTAATGCTCAGTCCAGAAATTTGTTTCTTTTGGTTAATCCACTAGTACACGACTACAAAAGATTAAAAGGAAGATTACTACAACAAGAAACATCCTCTCCAACGGATTTATTGCCAGAAAGCCAACTCAGACTCAATGACCAGCTGGATTATGCAGAAACAAGAGAGAGAAGATGCCTAAGCTTGAGCCAACTCTCAGCAGATGATCTCCAACGCTCCAATCTAGTTTGCAACGGTCATTTAATGTTCTCTACCTATAAATAGAGTTCATTAACTCCTTCACAAGCTGATACACCAACTAAGAGCGAAAATTTATTAAGTGTCATTTATTGTGTTCAGCTTTCATCCATATTGTATCAATTTGATACTTGTGCTTCAGTGTTTATTTTATCTTCTCTGTAAGAGAGTCTTTTCTTGTAAATCATTCATTGATTGAGATAACCACAAGTCAGGGGACTTTGTGGTTGGGAGTATTGATTGCATCTTGTAAGGGGGAGTGAGTTCTAGAGAGAGAACCACTCTGAGTACAGAGATTGTAATCAAGTTTGTTAAGTTAGTGGATTGAAAATCCCAGGTGAGGCTTGGGGACTGGATGTAGGTCAGAAAAAGGACCGAACCAGTATAAATCACATTGTGTAAAGCTTCTTCTCCGTACTCCTCTGTTGATCTCTGTTCTTAGTCTTCAGAACAGAGTAAAGTTTTAAATTTTTAAAGATACCCAATTCACCCCCCCTCTTGGGTATCTAGCTCCAAATCTTCATTTGGTATCAGAGCGAGGTCTTCTTAGAAGAGTTTAACCACTCAAGAAGGATCATCATGGAAGGAATTCTTCCCGATGGAGCATCTATCAACAGACCTCCCGGCTTCAATGGCGAGCACTACTCTTTCTGGAAAGCAAAGTTTCGTGTGTTCGTAATGGCAACTGAATACGGGTTGTGGAGAGTCTTTGAGACTGGAGATTATGTACCTGTCAAGATTGAAGGAGGCATTTCTGTTCCAAAGACTGAAGCTGAATTCGATGATGATGATAAGAACAACAAGGCTATCTTAATGGTTTAAAGTGCTCTTAGTCAAAAGGAGTACTTTCGGATCTGTAATTTATCAACTGCAAAAGAGATGTGGAAGGCTCTGGAGATAGCATATGAAGGAACCTCTGGAATCAAAGAGAACCGCATCAACATTCTAACCACTGAGTATGACCTGCTACGGATGAAGCAAGGAGAGAGCATTGGAGAATTTCAGCTTAGATACACTCATCTGACAAATCAACTAGCAGCCTTGGGAAAGATATATGATCAGGGGTCTCAAGTGAGAAAAATTCTCAATATTTTGACAAAAGATTGGGAAGCAAAGGTTACAGCTATTGAGGAGGCTCGTGGAGAGTCAATGACTTTGGTTGCGGCCCTGTTTGGTAGTCTATCTGAGTACGAGAGTAAATTGAAATTCAAAAAGGACTTGGATGATGTCAACGGCGGAAATAATCGCAACAAGGGAGTTGCTCTCAACACGATAAGGAATGAGGAAGATGAAGATGAGGATGAAGAGATAGGGATGATGGTCCGGCGATTCAAGAAGTTCTACAAAAAGGATCAAGGCTTCAAGAAATTTCAAAAGGGTAGCTCCAGCTACGAATCAAAGAAGCCTATCATTTACTATGAATGTGAGAAGCCTGGACATATCAAGTCAGAATGTCCTCAGCTGAAGAACCAAGAGAAAGAAAAGAAGAAATTAAAGAAGTTCAAGAAGAAGGCTTATGTTTCAGCTATATGGGGGGACAGTTCATCTGATGAGGATGAAGCTGAAGAAGAAGAAGAAAAAGCTAACATATGCCTGGTCGCTGAGGAAGAAGAGCAACAAGATGAAAGCAATGAGGTATACGAATCAAAACCCTCCTATGATGATCTTTTTACTGAATATCTCAATGTGCAAGCTGAATTTGAAAAATTAGCTGATAAGTATTTGAACTTAAAAAGGAAAAACACCAATCTTAAATTACAAGTTCAAAATCTTTCTTCTCCTGAAATTCTAGTTTGTGATGAATGCCCCATTTTGGAGAAAAAGAATTTACAATTGACAAAAGCACTTGAGAAATTCACTAAGGGAAGTGAAATGCTCAATGTAATTCTTAAACAACAACGTTTTATAAATGATCGCTCGGGCATTGGTTACAAACCGGATTTTGATAAGAAGAAAGGCAAGAAAAAGAGTGGACAGAAATCTTACATGAACTATTTCACCAAATCTGTACATTCTTCAAATCCATTTGCACATTGTAACTACTGCAATAGGAAGTGTCATTCAACATCATCTTGCTTTCATGAGAAGGAAAGAAAAATTAAGCCTGTAGGGAATTATAAATGGGTACCAAAAGGAACATATGTTCCCAAGGTACATGCTAACCCCAAAGGACCCAAGAAAAGATAGGTACCTAAGACTTGATTCGTCATGAATTGCAGGTATGTCTTAGAGCATCAAGGCCCAACAAATGGTATATTGATAGTGGGTGCTCAAGACACATGATGGAGACAAATCCAAATTCCTTTCAATCGAGCCAAAAGATGGTGGTAGAGTCACATTTGGAGGTGACCAATCGGGCAAAATTGCTGGCATTGGTGAGATAGGCAACAATAAGGGTCCTCTCATCAAAGACGTTTATTTAGTAGAAGGATTGTGTCACAATCTCCTAAGTGTAAGCCAAAGCACCGACAAGGGTAACTTAGTTATCTTTGATTCAAACGAATGCTTGATTGTTAGAAAAGATTTAGTCTCAATTGATAATTTGAAAACCAAAACTTTATTTAGAGCACCTAGAGATGGAAATTGTTATACTCTTAACCTCTCTAGCAATGCTTCTGTTTCTGAAAATTGTTTTGTTAGTAACTTGAATGAAAGTTGGCTTTGGCATAAGCGATTAGCTCATGTAAATATGTTTCAACTTGACAAGTTGCTGAAAAAGGATTTGGTAATTGGTATTCCTAAGTTGAAATTCAAAAATGATATAATTTGTGATGCTTGTCAAAAAGGAAAACAAACCAAATCCTCTTTTAAAGAGAAAAATGAGATTTCAACTAATAGACCTCTTCAATTACTTCATATGGATCTAGTTAGACCAGCTAGAGTAAAAAGTCTTGGTGGAAATCTTTATACTTTGGTCATAGTTGATGATTACTCTAGATTTACTTGGACCATATTTTTATCATCTAAAGATGAAACGTATGATCAATTTGTTGCGTTTGCCAAGAAGGTCCAGAACGAGAAAGGTTTCCCAATTTCAGGTATAAGGACCGATCATGGTGGAGAGTTTGAAAATAACGCCTTTGCTGAGTTCTGTGATGGTATGGTCATCGACCACAATTTTTCAGCACCAAGAACACCACAACAGAATGGTATAGTGAAGAGAAAGAATAGAGTACTCACTGAAATGGAAAGAGCGATGCTAAACGAGTACAACACTTCACAAGTGTTTTGGGCTGATGCCATGAGTACAGCTTGCTACATCTCCAACAGAGCATACTTGAGGAAGAAGCTGAACAAAACACCATACGAACTCTACAAAGGAAGAAAGCCAAACCTCAGCCATCTTCATGTCTTCAATTGTAAGTGCTATGTGCACAATAACGGTAAAGACAATCTTGGTAAATTCGATCCTAAAGCTGATTTAGCTATCTTTATTGGTTATTCTAATAGGAGTAAAGCATATAGAGTATTTAACACTAGAACTAAGATTGTTGAGGAATCTATACATGTTGTATTCTGTGAGTCTGATTCTGATAAATCCTTGGATGATGAAGAAGAGACAATTTTCAAAAACAAATTCTTTTCGAAAAATGCTCCTACTCCTTCTGAAAATATTTTTGAGGCTGATCCTGAAAATAATCTTGAAAATCCTGATCAGTCCCAACCTAGAGCTTGGAGATTTATAAGGAATCATCCTTTAGACCAAGTTATAGGTGATGTAAACCAAGGAGTAAGGACCAGAAATAGTACTTTAAATGAGGTCACTTTTTCTGCATTCATTTCACACATTGAACCCTCTAAGATAGAAGAAACCCTTTCAGATAATGATTGGGTGATTGCAATGCAAGAGGAATTACATCAATTTGACAGAAATCAAGTTTGGGATTTGATACCTAGGCCTAAAGATCATCCGGTCATTGGCACTAAATGGGTATTCAAAAACAAACGAGATGAGTCAGCAATCATTGTCCGAAATAAGGCAAGACTGGTTGCCAAAGGCTATAATCAGGAAGAAGGGATTGATTATGAAGAAACTTATGCTCCAGTGGCAAGATTGGAAGCCATAAGCATTCTTCTAGCCTTTGCTTTTGTAAAAGGTTTTAAACTTTTTCAAATGGATGTTAAAAGTGCATTTTTAAATGGTTTTATTTAAGAAGAGGTATATGTTGAACAACCTCCAGGTTTTGAAAATGAACACGTTCCAGATCATGTTTTCAAACTAAAGAAAGCACTTTATGGTCTTAAGCAAGCTCCTAGAGCTTGGCATGAAAGATTGAGTCAATTCTTACTCAATCAATGATTTATCAGAGGCAAGGCCGATACAACACTGTTCAATAAGAAAAATAAATTGAATGAAATTTTAATTGTTCAAATCTATGTTGATGATATTATATTTGGTGCTACTAATGACTCCTTGTGTGAGGAATTTTCCAAGTCTATGCAGTGTGAATTTGAGATGTCAATGATGGGAGAGCTCAACTACTTCCTTGGGCTGCAAATCAAGCAACGTAAAGATGAGATATTTATATCTCAAGCCAAATATCTGAATGATTTGCTGAAGAAGTTTGGGATGGACAAGTGCAATGGGGCTGACACACCTATGAGCACAACAACCTCTTTGGATGCTGATGAAGAGGGCAAGGATTTCAACATCACCAAGTATAGAGGAATGATTGGATCATTGCTCTATCTCACCGCAAGTCGCCCGGACATCCAATTCAGTGTTGGGATGTGTGCTCGGTTCCAATCCGCTCCTAAAGAGTCACATGCTGAACATGTAAAGAGAATATTTAGATATCTCTCTGATACGAAGACTTTTGGACTATGGTTTCCCAAAGGTCAGCCAGAACACTTGGTGGCATATTTGGATTCGGACCATGCTGGCTACAAGACGGATAGAAAGAGCACAAGTGGTCAATGCGAGTTCTTTGGCAACTCACTTGTGTCATGGTTCAGCAAGAAGCAAACAACAGTGGCCGTGTCATCAACCGAAGCCGAATATGTGGCCGCCTCAAGTTGTTGTGCTCAAGTGCTATGGTTGAAGCAACAACTTACTGATTTGGGAGTGCACTTGAAGAGGATCCCAATATTGTGTGATAATACTAGCACAATAAGCTTGGCCAAGAATCCTGTGCAACATACAAGAACCAAGCATATTGATGTGAGGCATCACTTCATTCGGGATCATGTCCAGAAGCGAGATGTCAAAGTGATGTTCATCCCTACTCACCTTCAATTGGCAGACATCTTCACCAAGCCCCTAGCCAAGGAACCCTTCACCTTTATAGGGAGAGATTAGGGAATGGTAAATCCCAATGAGTTGTAAGTAATTCCTGTTTATTTTAATGTTGAATCATGGTTTTGATGATCATAAGTCACTAACTTAAGCATCGGAGTGCCTAGATGATCTTATGCAGGATGTGGTTTTGCTGTCAAGAGGCAAAACCTCGAGGTTCATGAGCAAACCTCGAGGTTTTCGGGGTGAATGGTCAATTCTGGAAGTTTCAGAAAGGAGGAACCTCGAGTTTTTGGTGAAAACCTCGAGGTTTGGAAGAGACAGAGAGCACCTCAAGAATGACAGACAGCAAAACCTCGAGGTTTTGGAGAAAACCTCGAGGTTTGGGGTAAGAATTTCAAAAGTTCACTATACACTTTTGAACTCCAGGTTAGTGCAATTTAGTCATCAAACCTCGAGGTTTGGCTGAAAACCTCGAGGTTTGTCGAGTTTATATATACATGTGCTGTGCAATTTCTTCAGAACCCAACCCTAACCTCGAGTAAACCCTCTTTCTCTCGTTCTCCTCTCTGTCAATCTCTCATTCTCCGTTAATTTCTGCTACTCTAAAGCCACGAATGACTTCGAAATCACCTTCTCACTCTAATTCAACCACAAAGTCCAACGAAGAGACTGAATCTTGGTCTCCTCCTCCTCCACCTCCTCGTCAACCAAGTTCTTCTGCACCAGAGTCTCCTACAAGCAGACCGTTGAGGAAGAAGACTCGTTCTACTCGTCTTCATTACGGGATTGATAAGCAAATCCCAGGAGTTATGAATGATCCTCCTCCTCTAAAGGGCAAACAAAAGGGGGTGTCTTTCAAAGAGCCAAGTGAACAACAATCAAAGAAGAGAAAAGAGCCTAAACCAAGAGGCAAAGGAAAGGCAAAGGTTGCAGAACAGACCAAGAAAGCACCTACCAAGGCCAGAACCAAAAGGGCCTCTGCTCCATCTTCTTAGACTTCAAAGGGCCAATCGTCTTCACATGCTACAAGCCAAGGGAGAAAGGATAAAGCCTCTCCGGTAATAGAAAATGCTATCTCTGACATTTGCCGGGTCATCTCGCCATCGGAAGGTTTTGTTACTGCTGCTTCTTCTCTCCCTAAGCCTGATAGTGATAAATTTAGAGAGACATACTTTCAAAGGGTGTTTTGTCCTTTGGTAGTTATAAACTTAGAAGAATTTCATAGGGAATGCCACTTTGACCTATCACCTTGGATTAAGCCTTATGAGTCATTTGTCTCTATATCCTCTCCATATATTCCTAGCCTAGTACGGATGTTTTACTATAAAATGGAGTATGATAATGTGCTCGATGAAGATGGTGAGTTACTTGAGGAGAGGGTCACAACTATGGTGAGGGGTGTCAAGTTTACATTGTCCGCTTCTATTTTGAACAAGATTTTGAAGATAGAGAATCCCCCACCAATCCCAGATTTTGCATATACTAATCAAGAAGTGTTTGAGACACTGAGGCCTGGTGAACCATTCCCTCCTGATCAGCAGCTTAAACTAACCTTCAAGCCTAGCTCTATGCCTGCTGAGAATCGTGTTCTGTGATATGTCTACTCTAGGAACTTCATTCCTAAGCAAGCAATTACACACATTTTACCCAGCTAGACTATAGGCCTTTCACCGCTTTTGTCAAGAAGGTTCCATTCAATATCGGTCATTGGCTTCTTCAGGGGATGACAGAGTTTAAATTTGCCAAGCGTCAACTTTCTCATATACCATATCCATCATTGGTCTCAGTAATTCTTTTCTATCATAAGATCTGGTATGTGGGATCAGCTGATACCCTTGAGTATCCTCCCTTCTTCGGCAAAAACCAGATGAATTTGATGAAGATTAAATTTGGTAAAGAAGGTTCATTTCAGTCTCAGGCTCCCTCTCGGTCACATCCTCGGTCACAGGCTCAACAGGCTCAAGAGGCTCAGTCAGCTCCTCCACCTCCACAGGCACTTTTGCCAGATGATCTTGTATCTCAGATCAAGAGTATTGTGGACTCTTCCATTGCTTCCTTATCTATGAGGATGGAGTTTGAATTGGGAAAAATCAAAGCCGAAATGGCTCGAGGTCATAGTGGACTCATTGAGATACAGGATGCTATAAAGGAGCACATTGAAGATATTGATGGGAAATCCACAGAGATTAAGGAGAAAGCTAAGGAAATTGAGCTGAAGATGTCAACTTATCTCATCTCTCGGGCAAAGTAGACAGGATCATTGAGCATCTGAACATTGGTTCCACATCCACTCCTGGTCCCTCTACTGGTCCAGTTTCTGATCCTCCTACTAGCCCCAGCTCATCTAGCCCTGTCACTGAATCACCTACTCACTCACCTCCCTCACATTCTTTCTCATTTCCTAGTCCACCACACACATCTCCACCTCATACCACATCAACTCCACCTTCCACTTTCTCTCCAGCCACTGTGGTACAGTCTTCACCTATCACTCCTACCACAGAGGTCCTACCTGACCTATTTCCATCTCCACCCTCTCCTACCACTGAGATCTTTCCTACCCCTTCTCCATTCGCCCATCCTCCTATACCTGATCTCACCTTAGATCCCACTTTTGATCCAACCACGGCCATGGTTCTCTACTCTCCTCCTATCTTTGTTCTTGACCCCGAGTTTGCTGATGACAAAGGGGGAGAGACAAGCAATGAGTAGGATCAGAGTTATAGAGGTGTTAGGTGTTTTGATGATTTTGTGCAACAGCATATGTGTATTTGCTCTTACTTTGTTATTTATGACTTTGCTGCTTGCACCTCTTTTGTATGTATTTTTGGATTCCATTGTATTTCAACTATGTCTGATTAAACTTATTGAATGGAATACAAATACTGATTTCATGCTTCTGCCTATCTCTGATAATATCTTGATATCTTCTAGAACTTTAAATGTCCAAAACTTTAGTCTTTCAATCTCTTTGATAATCTTTCAAAGCCTTTCAAAACTTTCACAAATTTTGCAAAAAGAATTGCTTATAGGTGTTGTCATCATCAAAAAGGGGGAGAATGTTAGTTCTCCTATGGTTTTGATGATTGTCAACAACTATAAACATTGAATGAGGTTTTGCTCTTGAGTTTAGAAAACTGTGTATAAGAGCAAACCTCGAGGTTGGCACTGAAACCTCGAGGTTTGACCTTACAGAATGCCTCAAGGTTGAGTGTTTCATGCTTCAAAAATCAATTTGAAACCTCGAGGTTTGTAAGATAACTTCGAGGTTCTGCATCTCTCAGGAAAACACAAGTTTTGCACCAACACATGAAACCTCGAGGTTAGGTAGAAAACCTCGAGGTTTGTAGTTTGGCGCCTAACTGAAAGTTTTGAAAAACTATGTGAAACCTCGAGTTTTCTTCATACAGAGAGCATTTGGTTTTCATCAAGTATGAAAACCTCGAGGTTTACTTTGAAACCTCGAGGTTTGATGTTTTGACTTAAGCTTAAAATCTTTCAAAAATGCTCAAACCTCGAGTATTACTTTAAGCCTCGAGTATTCTGGCATACAGAGAGCAAACAGGTTTTCACATGAATGAAAACCTCGAGGTTCAGTTTGAAACCTCGAGGTTGTGTCTCTGGCTCAAAACTTTGACTTTACAATATTTTAGCCAAACCTCAAGTATTATTGAAAACCTCGAGGTTTGTGGGCTCCAGAGAAGAAATGGATTTTTAACCAAGTATCAAACCTCCAGGTTTCTTTTGAAACCTCAAGGTTTGTGTTTTTCAAAGATTTCTCAAAAGGTTTCTTTACAAAGGAAATCTCGAGGTTCACCAAGAAACCTCGAGGTTATGTGTTTTTGAAACTGAGTTTGCTTGAGTTATTCAAGCAAACCTCGAGGTTTGAGAAGCAAACCTCAAGGTTTCTAGTCGTTACTGCAGATTCGAATTTGAGAAATCTGTAATACCTTCTTGTTTGATCTCAATGCTTTACATGATTATTTTATATTGATTCTAGATATGTTTAACCATCTTTCTAGTGAGTTTCAGACAGATTAACGAAGGTTTATTCAAGGATTAGAGCAAAAGCAAAAAGTGTGTCAGAACATTTAATGCTCAGTCCATAAATTTGCTTCCTTTGGTTAATCCACTAGTACACGACTACAAAAGATTAAAAGGAAGATTACTACAACAAGAAACATCCTCTCCAACGGATTTATTGCTAGAAAGCCAACTCAGACTCAATGACCAGCTGGATTATGCAGAAACAAGAGAGAGAAGATGCCTAAGCTTGAACCAACTCTCAGCAGATGATCTCCAACGCTCCCATCCAGTTTGCAACAGTCATTTAATGTTCTCTACCTATAAATAGAGTTCATTAACTCCTTCACAAGCTGATACACCAACTAAGAGCGAAAATTTATTAAGTGTCATTTATTGTGTTCAGCTTTCATCCATATTGTATCAATTTGATACTTGTGCTTCAGTGTTTATTTTATCTGCTCTGTAAGAGAGTCTTTTCTTGTAAATCATTCATTGATTGAGATAACCACAAGTCAGGGGACTTTGTGGTTGGGAGTATTGATTGCATCTTGTAAGGGGGAGTGAGTTCTAGAGAGAGAACCACTCTGAGTACAGAGAATGTAATCAAGTTTGTTAAGTTAGTGGATTGAAAATCCCAGGTGAGGCTTGGGGACTGAATGTAGGTCGGAGAAAGGACCGAACCAGTATAAATCACATTGTGTAAAGCTTCTTCTCCGTACTCCTCTGTTGATCTCTGTTCTGAGTCTTCAGAACAGAGCAAAGTTTTAAATTTTTAAAGATACCCAATTCACCCCCCTCTTGGGTATCTAGCACCAAATCTTCAGCAACTTCATCAAAAACATAACTTTCATAGATTACAAATTACTCACAAACCATCATACAAGCAAGTATAATGAGTGGAAAGTGATTACCTCAAGTTCTTGACACGATACTGAGCGTAAGAGAAATCAGTCTCCTTTAAAAATAAATATATAATTATATGTTAATAGAATTAACAATAATCACTAATATCATAAGTAAATAACTAATTAAACTATTATTTCACCTTAGTTTTCCTAGAAAAATGATAATTTATCTATTCCTCTATTTTTAACCAAATACTAACTTTTATTAATATAACTCAATTTTATTAAGCAATCTCCAAACCTCTACATACTCAGAATCATATCAACTATAATTTAAAATCTCAAATCCCAATTCATAATTTCATATATTTCAAGATTTAGCAAAACGAACCGATTAACTCTTAAATAATACTTCTAGTAATACAACTAAATGCTGAAACTCTCATTTAATCGGTAAAAATATCCTATATGATATAAGTCCTAAGTTCTTTTAGATAGAAAATTAAATTTAAATTCCCACAACTACCAACTAATAAATCTAAACCGATTAAAGTTACTTATTAATTATGCTCTTGATATATACAGTCATATATTATCAAAACTCAAAACTTTATCATAATCCTAATCTCAAAATTTTCATTAATCAATATTATATTACTCTTAGTAGAAAGAGAAAAATTCGTGGAATAACGTTATGAATAAATTTTGTTGGAAAGAAAATAATTCAACTATCTAAATAATCTTATAAAATAAATAACGTACCTTAAAATACTTCCAAACTCCTCATTTTTCTTCATCCTTTCCTCTCTCGCCGTCCCTCTTTCTTTCCGGAAAATACGCACACACCAATATATATATCAGGGGAGGGGAAGGCGGTGGGAATTAATCAATTAATGCCCCTCCCCACGTGTAATTATATACATCAGGTGGCAGCTAATGCTGCCACCGCCATTTAGTTTTTTTTTTTAAAAAAAAAAAATAGATTATCAATATTTTATTTATTATTGCTTTTTTCTTTTCTTTTCTTTTCTCCTTATACACGTTTTTGCATCTTTCTTTTGTTTTTTTTTCTTTCCTTTTCTTTTTCTTTATGAAAGCTAGTTATTATTTCTATACCTTTATTCCACTCATTTATTTTACTATTATAAAAGATATTTTACATACAAACCTTTATTTTGATAATTACATAATAAATTTATGTATCATGATTAATTAAATTTTTCTTTTTTGTAGTTAAATCCTAATATAAAAATTAGGATGTTACAATAGACACCTTGAAGAATCCTTTGATACAATATCAATATCCTAGTTCATTGAGGTTAGACATCTATGTTTTACACTAGAACAATGTCGATTTAGAATAAGAAAAAAAGTAGGCCATAAAATTATATCACTACTACCTTTTCTGCTATTGCCCCGTAAACTGAGAAACTGCAATCTTCATCACAAATCGTATCCTCCAATGTTCTCCTTGGAGTTTCAAATTGGATATCATCCGCGCAACTTCTATAATTGTAGACATAAACTCCAATGTATTTCACATAACTATAGGCATCTGATGACGTATATTTTTGTGGTGTGTACTACATGAAATCTGAACATTATTGAATTTCTTCCCTACAAATTCCCCTGTGATCAAATTCAAACTTCTGGCTTAGGAGCCTTAAATCATCAAACAGATATATATGACCAGACTTTATATCCAAAACATCAGTCTTCAAAACAAAACTGTGAGTGCCATTGATAAGGACTCTGATTCCAAATTCAAAGCAGCTAGAGCCTCTCTTCCTTTCAAATCAAAAACAACATAAACAGCAATTTCAGGGAATTTATTATGAACTCGTAAAGAAACTGAACTTCCGCTGTTAAAGCAGTGGATCCATTCTGGAACCCATCCTCCTGGACGTATAAAACTTCTGTTACTTAGTACCTGTAGTATCTGTAAATGAAGTATAAGCATAAGATGCACGATCTCACAAATATATAAGATTGAAATGATTCAGAAGTTGTAGCAAAAATTGAATTCAATATGTAATTGAGTGGTACAAATCAACAGACCTGACTAAGTAAACCTTTAGAAGAATGTGATCACTACACACCTTTAGCACGATTAAATTGCACTTGTTGACAGTGTCAGAGAAGTTAGTGAGATCCAAGGTGAGCACGGATTCCTTGCCTTCAGCCTCGTCGACGGAGATCTGGATGGGGAAAGATACAAGGAATAGAAGAACCGCGAAAAAGAAGCAGCGATAAACCCTATATACCATTGTCATGAGAATTTTATTGAAAGGTTGTGTTTGACGAAGACGTTCAGCACTACACTGTTGGTTTTTAAGGAGAAATCTTTATATTTTTTCGAGAGGGAAGATTAAAATGTCAAATTGTAGTTGAAAAATTTGAAAAAAAAAAACTTTCAACAACCAGTTTATAAAAATGAAAAGGGTTAAGGTGCAGATTTGCCAACGAACTATTACCCAAGGAGCGTTTGCTATAAAAAAAAAAAATTGAAAGGACCAAATTAGCCAACGAATTATTAAAAAGTGAAAAAAATGTCAGATAACTATTAAAAAAACAACTATCACTACTACGTTAAAATATGAGGCATTGGCGTAGGATGGTGACGGAGATGCTAGAGAAAAGAGCAGTTAAGCCTTCTTGTTGGATAAGGCAAACACCAACAAAGATGGGACCCATAGGAGTAGGTGTTGTGGTAGTGGTGGTTGCTAGTACTTATGGCATCGGAGGGATGCAATCAGGGTGCAAGGCGCGTGCCAGTCGAAAGCTGTGGACTGCTGAATGAGTTCAAGAGGGTGAGTGGAACACCCAGCAACAATAGAAACTTCGGAGATGCCAATGTCGCCGACACTGTGACAATTAATGGAAGACGGAGATACCAAGATAGTGATAGGGTAATAGTTCGTTTGCGAATCTGCTCAAAATTGTTTTTTTTTTTTCACTTTTTAATAGTTCATTGGCCAATTTAGTCCCTTCAATTGTTTTTTGTGCCAGACACTCTTCGGGTAATAGTTTATTGGCAAATCTGTACCTTAACCCAAATAAAAAGGTATGGTGTGAGGGAGACTCAAACTACCTCAAAATAATTCACTAAATGCTCTAATCAACTACACTACTAGCAAATATGTTGATAAAGGCTTGAAATCTCAACCTCATGATAACTCACCAAATGCTCTAACCAACTATGCTACCATCACCCCTATTTCAAGATTCAATGACTGTTTTATGAAAAACAGTTGTTGAAACTCTTAATATTAAGTTTTTAATGATTGTTTATCTTGAAACATTTGTTGAATGTTAAGTCAAAATTTCACAAATGTCACTACCTCTTTTTTAACTTTTGTTTTCTAAAACTTTTTGTTGATTGGTGTCCTTAAATTTACTTTTTGTAGTAGTTATATAATATCACTTTTAAAGTATAAGCTCAGTCAGAAAAAAGCCAACCCAAACACATCTTTAGCTGGGCTTTTTTTTCCCACTGAAATTTCTTCTTCTTTCTACTGGACTTTTTTACACTCTACTATACACCCACTGCCTATCCAAACATACTATTAAAAGCTCAGTAACTGTCTTTTGGTGTTTGGGTTAACATCAAAAATAAATGGGTTTATCTGAAAAAAGTCACTTATGAGAGAAGTCAAAATGTGTAGCTTCTGGGGAGCGTCCCTCGGAAATGATGATTGATGAAGGAAAATTCCAAGTTGCAGCAACAAAACCTCTGGCCCACGTGACACGCACATGACAAGTACAAAGACTAGAAACGCGTGGCCCAGAGCGTCCACCTTGGAAGTGATGACTAATGAAAGAAAAGTCCAAAGGAAAGCAGTAAAATTTCTAACCCACGTGACACGCACTTGGCTAGTAGGAAGCCTAGAAACGCGTGGCCTTCTTCTGGGGACCATATCGTCGAAACATTGACAACAATATCAGCCACATGTCCCTTTAGCATCTCAAACTCCGTCTTCAACTTTTTTTTTCTTTTTTTGATTTTTTCAGTATTAATTCCCCAACCTTCAATTAGGAATGTATTATTATCTAGTATCAACTTGTTTATATACATTTGTATGCTTTCTAATTTATATACAATTTTATCCATTAAATATATTTATTACTTAATGACTTTAGTGTTTTGTTAATAATAATTTAATTTTTTATTAAATTTAAATTTTTATTTTTATTTTCAATTATCACAATATATACACACAGACACACACAACTAAGATTTATGCAATTTTCAATCATTTTTCTTCTCAACTAAGTTTTCAAATAATTATTTAAACAAGTTCCAATTTTCAAAAAAGTCACTTCTGCCACTGTAAATTCAATCACAAATCATATTTGCAATATGATTTTTATCATATCTTATATTTATAAAAGTTAGGTTAAAAATAAGTCACTTTTACCACTACTAAATAATAATCAACAGAGTATACTTTTTTTAGGCAGTCTGTTAGCCTCTGATAAAAGTTAGGTCACTTTTTTTTAGGGATAGGATATTGTCACTATAAATTTTGGTTACTACCAATGTCACTACCACTTTTTCACCGTTTGATCAGAATCTCAATAGAAAAGAGAAATAATAAAAGTAGATGAGATTATGATCCAAAGGTGTAAAAGTGGCATTGACATTGCTAATAATTAAAATTGGTAGTAACAATATCCTATCTTTATTATTATTATTATTATTATTATTATTGCCAAAGACAAAAGCTACGTCTGAAACTGCGTGATTTTTTTTTTTTTGTCAAGTTTTTTTTTTTGGTCAAGTGAAACCGCGTGATCAGCATTAATAAAAGGACACAAACAACGCGTGTCGTGCACCGAGTGATAAAGATCACGTAATAAGGAATAGAAAAAGATCTCATCACCTTAAAAATGAACTCTGAAAGATTTTTGCCAAAAAACATGTCTCTCCATTTTATTTTAGTCGGTAACAGATATCCTTTTATTAGTAGTAATTTTCTTCGAGGCATACCCTAAAACTTTAATTTGATTCGTCAAGTTGTAAGACAATTGCACAATTAAAACTTAATTGAAAGAGTTAAATGTAATTTTTTTAATTATCAATAAAAAGCACGTTGTGTGTGTGTAAGATGAAATTGTACAACTAGTATAGAAAACCCAAAAAAACGCTAAAATTAAAATTTAGTTACACTTAATTTTAATTATGACATGAAAATTATATACTACACAAAAATATATTACTAAACGCGATAGGGACAAATCAATAAATAACAAATCCGGTAAATAGCCAAAGTTATTGCTAAATTTTTTAAAACTATTCTTTGTTCTTCTTGAACTTATAATTCATTTTTTGTATATTTTTTTTAAATAACATCAAAATAAACTCTTTATTTGAAGGACCAAGATCCCAGCGTCAGAAAGTAGCATGTGAACCAAATAAAGAGGAGGCAAAAAGAACACAAATCGACCACATACAAAAGAGTGGTGGTTTTGGTGAGGTAAACCCAAATTAAATTATTTTTAACATTTTTTCATTTAAAAAGAATTGTTTTTGGAAATTATGATAAGAAAAATAAATAGGAAAAAGATTGTGATTTCCCCAAAATTAAGTTTGCTAAAATATTAAGCAGAAAGCACTGTAACTTTTATTTTTCTTTCCCATAAAAGCACAAGGAATTGAACATTTATTTCTTAGAAGAGAAAAGAGAATTTGACATATAACTACCATGGATGGTTTCTAACCCTTCTCTTCCTCATCATAAGCATATCATTCACCAGACCTACAACCCATAGAGGTTTGCCACTAAACATCACAAGTTGAAACAATGTTGCTCCAAATGCAGCTCCACACACATATCCCAATGCCACAGGTTTCCATCCAAATTCGAATCCAACTTTAGAACTTGGAAGTGGTTTTTCTTTTTCCTCATGTGTGGTGCATGGAGTCATAAGTTGAAAACCATGCAACTCTTTGTTTCCTTCAAAGGAATCACTTGAGAAAGTCTCAAATTGTTGACCTCTAGGAATGCAACCTTCAAGTTGATTCCTTGAAAGGTTTAAGACACCAAGAAAATTGAGATTAGTCAACTCTATAGGAATTTTTCCAGTAAAGTTGTTTGATGACAAATCCAACCATTCCAAATTCCTCAAATTTCCCGTTGAGACAGGAATCACACCAGTGAGCCTGTTATGTGAAAGATTGACTGCATTCAAAGCAATAAGCTCCCCAATAACTTGTGGAATCTCTCCCTCAAACATGTTGTTGGATAAATCAATGCTTGTGAAAAAAGTCAAGATCTTTTCTAGATGCATATCACATCCTTTCCAAATCAACTCAATAGAGTCATGATAATAACCAGTGTAATTGCTAAGGTTTTCATAATTCAAGTAGTGCAAGCCAGTTTTCCCATCTAATGTTTTCATAGCTTCAAAAGATTTGAAGAATGATGCAGGTAATGGACCATTCAAGCTGTTGCTAGATAGGTCAAGTACTCTTAACTTAGGGGAGGCATGGCTTCTATTGTCCCTAAAATGGGGGATGAAACCGTGCAATTTATTTTGTCTAAGAACAAGTACTTGCAACTCTTCTAGAGCTTGTAGCCAATGAGGAAATACATCCTTTATTTTATTGTTGCCAAGATCCAAGACTCTAAGCCTTGTGCAATTGACCAAAGATTGAGGTATTGATCCTTGCAAAATGTTTCCATTAAGATTGAGGGTTTTTAAATTGTTTCCCACTTTGAATGATTGAGGCACAATGCCAGAGAAGTTATTCATTTGTAAATCCAACACAGAAAGGTTGAGGTTAGAGCCAACAATACAATGTGGAATAGTGCCGATGAAGTTATTATTGGACAAGTTAAGAATATCAAGATTGCTTGCATTGCAAATAGAAGGATGGAGCTCTCCTTGAAGGAAGTTGTAACTTAAGTCAAGAGCATTTAGGTTTTTGCACGAAAAGTAGTGCAAAACCACATTTCCAATTAGAGAGTTCTGAGAAAAATTCAAGAATGAAAGGTTTTGAAGACGAAAAATTGACCTTGGAATTGAGCCATTCAACTTATTGTCAGACAGATCAATCATTTCTAGTGAATAAGTGGATATTTCACCAATATAACCATTGAATTGGTTAGAACCTAAACGCAGATACTTCAAAGATGGCAAAGTAAACAAACAAGATGGAATTGTTCCATGGAAGCCATTGTTTGACAAATCTAGACGTTGGAGATTTTTAAGTTCTGAAATTGAATATGGAAATTGGCCAGTAAAATTATTTGAAGATAAAAAAAGATAGGTGAGATTTTGAAGATTGGAAAGTGATGATGAGATTTGACCAGAGAAATTATTGTTTGAGAGGCTCAAGGCAGTAAGCTTTGTAAGGTTCCATAAGGATGGTGGAAGTTCTCCAGTGAATCTGCATGATGAGAGTAACAATTCATTTAATGAACTGATAAGGCCAATGGAATGAGGCAGCTTTCCTGTGAAACTTGTGTGAAGGAGATCCAAAATTCTAATGGAATTGCTCCAATTAGAGTTGGGCAGATAGCCTGTGAGATTTGGGTTAAATCCCAAATATATCTCCTGAAGGTAGGGGAATGAAAATAATTTTTCATCCAAATTCCCTTCTAATCCTACCTTAGCAAGCCAAAGAGAGATCACAGAAGAGGAAATATTCTTTAATAGATGACTTTGAGGTATTGATGACATATCCACACCAACCAGACGAAGATACTTTATTTGAGTGATATTTGTTGTGAGTTGCTCCCAAGTGTTTTCTTTAAGAATAATATGATTGAAACCCTCAAAGATAGCAAGTGAAACCAATTTGTGAAGATGAGAAATCTGAGATGGAACTTCACCAATAAAATTACAACGACGCAAGGATAGGTGTGTTAAACTTACAAGTTGTGAAAAAGTAGATGATATTTGAGACCCATCAAAGTCATTGACACTAAGGTCAAGCTTTTGAAGATGGATAAGCTGAAAGAGAGAATTGTTGGAAAGGAGTTTACCATGAAGCCAACTACAATTAAGATTGAGGCCAATCACATGACCCAATGGATTGCAAGTGACACCATCCCATAAGCAACAATTTGTTCCATTTTTCCAAGTTGATGTCTTTGGGTATGATATGGTTTCATAAAGGTACTCACAAATATCAAAAGTTTCAGAAGGAGGAAGGGGTTTTTGAATGGAAAATGAGTTTTTGAAGTCTAATAAGGCTGAGCTTTGATCAGGATTACATGATGGGAAAGCAAACGAATAATAAGAAAGAGAGAGAAAGAGAAAGAGTTGGAGACAAAGAAGACAACACAAAGATAAACTCCTCATTTTGTGACTGCCAATTCTGTACACGCAACAAGTGAAGAGAAATAGATGTATTTATAGCTAAAAGGAGAATGAGTAGATTTATATCGATACATGCAAGCGGCACAAGGTTACGTTGGTCAAAAGGAAAAAAAAAAAAAAAAAAACACTAAACAAGCCTCATTTTCAGTGCGCGTGGTGGTCATTTTAGGTAATGCCACCTATTTCTTCAAGAAAATCATTTACTACACTATATTGTTACATTGACAGGGAGTTGTATGATTTCTATTTCTTATCTTTGACCAAAAAAAAAAAATATTTCTTATCACGTGATCTTTACTTTGACCAAAAAAAATCACGTGATATTTACCACTTAGTGCACGACACGGCTCTTTTCTTTTTCTTTTTTTTTGCCTACATTCACGCAATCACGCGGTTTCAGACGTAGCTAAAGTCTTTGGGTAAAAGAAAAGTGACCTAACTTTTGTGAGAGGCTAACAGACCAGTAAAAAAGAAATAGGAAAAATATCTGAGAAAAAAATATTAAAAAAGCTATAACTGTAACATCCCAATTTTCTAAAGTATTTTCGAAATAGTTCGATCAGAATTTGAAAAGATTTAATCAGAGTAGAGCATCGGAATAATCGTGAAACGAGTAACTGATAAAACATTCATTAAAGGTGCATCAGTCTTCTGTTACAGTCATCCAAGAGTCGAATATTCAGAAAAAAAAAAACAGAAATAAAGATTTTAAAAGAAAACTCCTTTTCTGCCTCTTCACGCCACCTGCTTACCCTTCTCCTTGGATTGTCCTCCAGAGGATCCTGGGGCTAAAGCAAGAGCTGAGGTTCAATTACCATTGAACCTCAGGTAACGGTTAACCTCATGCTTATGTATCAAATATGAATGACAGATATCCATGGCAAAACAGTAATAATCACATACAATACATTCATAATCAAATAATAACATAACACAGCCACTGCAATATGCATGTTATTATAGTCTGCACTATTCACCAGTGCCACGGTGTACATCCGTGTCCTCAGCGCTAGGAAAACATAACGGCATTATCAAGACTATAACCCGTATTAAATTGTATGTGTATGATCAATTTTTAAAACAGAGTTTCAGACTATCTATCACATATAAGCATACAATAAGCATTAGAGTTAGTGTTACAGTACGCGTCCGTACCTTCGTTGATGATGTTTTGGTACGTTTGACTAAAACGGTACTTCTAACGGAAAACAGCGGTACAAGTTCACAGATACCCTATAGGAACAATATCACATTTATCAGTGGCCATCAACTTTGCAATACTTGTGGAATTCTACGCTGAAGATTTACTATTCATGTGAATAGTATTCACTATTCATGTGAATAGTACCAGTAAAAATATTTTTACCGTGACGGTAAATAATTTTTACTGTTTGGTAAATAGTATTTACTGTATTGGTAAATAACATTACTGCCCAAGAATAATTCTTTTCTGATGTGACAGATCAGACTAAGCTGCAGCCACAGAGCATACTGAGAAAAAACTCTATCTGGCATTTCTACTATAATTACCAAAAGAAACTACCAAATCTTAAGACTAGAGACCAAAGAACTTACCCTTGAAGTTCTTACTCCTTCTCTTCAGCTCCGAGAACTTTACTCTAAATTCTCCCTCTAAACTCTAAGAATTCTCTCTCTTCTATTAAACTCGACCGTTGTGATCTGAGTTTGGTGTGAAGAAAATGAAGAAGTGAGGCCTCTATTTATAGTGTTGGAAAATGGGTCTTTAAGTGTAATTTCTTGTTTTTGGGTCATTTTTAGTAATTTCCAAAAATATTAAAAAAATATTAAAAAGGTTCACGGGTGGTTGAGCCATGCGCCTCCTTTTTTTTTTTTTTTTTTAATAATGCAAATAGTATTTTTTACTGATAAAATTTCTGTTCGGTGTTCTGACCGCGTGATCTTTTGTAAATTCTCAAAAATTCGGAAGCACAGCCCTGAAGCTCTATTCTTCCTCTTTAAAAATATCTGGGTCAACTGAATTTTTGACCTCATTCAGGATATTTCGTAATCTGTCAAAGATTTTAAGTCGGACACTGCCGGAAACAGAAATTACTTCGGGTGACACCATCTTCAAGACAAAAATTCACTGATTCATAATATGCCCTTACCCAAGAAACCTAGTTCACGGTTTACAAGATATAATTTTATTTCTATTATTTCCCAAAATATAAGATATTACATTTCTCCCCCCGTTAAATAAAATTTCGCCCTCGAAATTTACTCCATACTAACTAAACATTGAGCCATGAACTCCGGATATCTTTCCCTCATATCTTCCACTGTTTCCCAAGTTGCTTCATTAGGCGATAAACCCTTCCAGACCACCTTCACAAAAGGAATATTCCTGTGTCGAAGCTGCTTCTGTTGGTAATCGAGAATTCGCTCCGGTTCGACCTCAAAAGTGTTATCATGTCGCACCTCAACATCCTCATACTGAATAACATGGTCATGGTCAGGTTGGTATTTCTTCAACTGGGAAACATGGAAAACATCATGGAGTTTACTCAAGTTCGGGGGTAAGGCTAACTGGTATGCGACCGGTCCACGTTTTGCCAAGATTTCGAATGGCCCAATGTAACGAGGACTTAGCTTTCGCCGTTTAAGCGTTCTACCAACACCGGTTACCGGGGATATCTTGAGAAACACATGGTCTCCAACCTCGAATTCTAGTGGTCTTCTCCTCTTATCAGCGTAACTCTTCTGTCTGCTTTGTGCCGTTTGGAGTCTCTGTTTGATCAATGCAATTTGCTTGGAGGTCTTATCAACTAAATCTGTCCCGATGAATTCTCGCTCCGACAATTCTGTCCAGCATATAGGTGATCGACACTTCCGCCCGTACAATGCCTCAAACGGAGCCATCTGTATGCTCGAATGGTAACTATTGTTGTAAGCGAATTCGGCCAGCGGTAAGTGTTTATCCCAATGGCCTTTGAAATCCAATACACACGCTCTAAGCATATCTTCTAGCGTCTGTATTGTCCTTTCAGATTGACCATCGGTCTGTGGGTGATAAGCCGTACTAGGTCTTAGCTTAGTTCCCATCTCTGCATGCAAAGCCTCCCAGAATCGGGACGTAAATCGCGGGTCCCGATCAGAGACAATACTCTTAGGTACACCATGAAGTCTTACGATCTCTTTGATATAAATCTCCGCCAAACGTTCTGGTGAGTAGTTAATACTTATGGGGAGAAAGTGTGCTGACTTAGTCAATCGGTCAACAATTACCCAAATCGCGTCGTGTTGTCTGATCTTAGGTAACCCTACCACTAGATCCATGGTAATGTTCTCCCATTTCCATTCTGGAATTTCCAAACCTTGAAGAAGACCAGGGGGTCGTTGGTGTTCAGTTTTAACTCTTTGACAGGTCAAACATTTTCCCACGTATTCAGTTACATCTTTCTTCAATCTGGGCCACCAAAACTCGGATTTCAAGTTCCGGTACATTTTGACCATTCCCGGATGTAGAGTATATCTGCTCTTATGAGCCTCGTCTAGTATCTTCTGTCGTAATTCACCATCCTTCGGAATGTAGATCCGCTTCTTGTATCTGACCAAGCCACTTGGCGATAGGTCACGGTCTTGGGTCTCTCCTCGTGAGATCATCTCCCGTGCTGCTATAGCCCACTCATCGTGCTTTTGAGCTTCCTCAACCGCATCTCTCAGATCATATTCCCCTTGACTAACAAGGAGACTTTCAAGATAGATGTCATCGGATGTGCAGTGGTTCATGCAAACCTGATTGGTCAGGTTTAGGTCTCTGAACTCCTCAAGTAGTTTCCGCTCTTGTATCATCATGTACGCAGTGAGTACCGTTTTTCTACTGAGTGCATCAGCTACAACGTTTGCTTTACCCGGATGATACTTGATCTCCAAGTCGTAATCTTTTAGCAAATCCATCCAGCGACGTTGTCTCATGTTGAGTTCCTTTTGATCAAAAAGGTATTTCAGACTCTTGTGGTCGCAGTATAACTCTACGGTTGTACCATAGAGATAATGCCTCCATATTTTTAAAGCAAACACGATAGCTGCAAGTTCTAAATCATGCGTAGGATAGTTCAACTCGTGAGGCTTTAACAGACGAGAGGCATAAGCTACTACCCTGCCCTGTTGCATCAGGACGCATCCCAATCCTTGTCCACTGGCATCACTATATACTGTATAAGTCTCATCTGGATCTGGGATGATCAGTACTGGTGCTGTAGTCAACCTCTCCCTCAGTATTTGAAAACTCGACTCACAGTCCTCGTCCCACACAAAAGGTTGGTTTTTCCTTGTGAGCTTTGTCAATGGTAAGGCAAGACGCGAGAAATTCTGTATGAATCTGCGGTAGTATCCCGCTAGACCCAGGAAACTACGTATCTCTGTCACTGTTTCTGGTCTCTTCCAGTCCAGAACTGCTTCTACCTTGCTAGGATCAACGGCAACTCCGTCGCGAGTTATGACATGGCCCAGAAATCTCACTTCTGGCAGCCAAAATTCACATTTGCTAAACTTAGCAAAAAGTCGCTTGTCACGTAGTATACCTAATACGATTTGCAGATGTTCCTCGTGCTCCTCTCTGCTTTTTGAATAGATCAATATATCATCGATGAATACTACTACAAACTTGTCTAGGTGCTGGCGAAAAATCCGATTCATGTAATCCATGAATACGGCAGGTGCATTAGTCAATCCGAAAGGCATCACAAGAAATTCGTAATGCCCATATCTGGTTCTAAAAGCTGTTTTTGGAATATCACTGGCTTTTACTCGAAGCTGGTGGTATCCTGAGCGCAAATCGATCTTTGAAAATACACAGGAACCAGATAGTTGGTCGAGTAGATCATCGATTCGGGGAAGTGGGTATTTATTCTTGATAGTTACTTTGTTCAACTCACGGTAGTCGATACAAAGTCGTAGGCTTCCATCTTTCTTTTTAACAAACAATACGGGGGCTCCCCAAGGTGACACGCTGGGTCGAATAAACCCTTTCTCCAGCAGTTCTTCAAGTTGCTTCTTCAACTCCTGCATCTCGTTCGGCGCCATTCGGTATGGTGCTTTTGATATTGATCCCGTTCCAGGCATCAATTCAATAGCGAACTCAACTTCTCTTTCAGGAGGTAACTCAGTGAGATCCTCTGGAAACACATCAGGGAACTCATTGACAACCGGAATGTCTTTGAGTGAGAGTTCAGCTTCCGCCTTTACAGAGAAAAATACCATGTATGCTTGGCAACCATGCATTATGCATTTTTCTGCTTCCGAAACAGAGATATAACTCAGACTCCCATCAACCTTGCTTCGGTTGTGCGGGGGTGCAAAGGATATCTGTTTACTTCCGCAATCAATTATCGCATTGTTAGCCGTCAGCCAATCAAGACCGAGAATAACGTCGATGCCACTAAGCGGTAGTCGGATAAGATCTATGTTTGAATCTCGTCCATTTACGCTCGCAATACAATTAAGGCATGCATCAGAAGCTAAGGACTTCGCACCAAGTGGTGTGGCTACTAGTAGATCATATGGTAGTCTATAAGCATGCATTCCTAGCCGCTTTGCACAATCATATGAAATAAACAAGTGGCTAGCACCAGAATCATACAATGCTTGGAGTAAATTCCCATTAAGAGAAATAGTACCTTTGATCATTTCCGGAGATTTTCTGGCTTCTTCATTCGTTAAAGCAAAAACTCGACCTGGGTTTTGCGGCCTCGCCTCCAGTGCTTTTTGTGGACAGTTTGTGCTAAGGTGCCCCGGCTGCTGGCACTTGTAGCACACAATCTTTCCTTCGCAGTTAGTTCCTTGATGATACCTTCCGCATTTTGGACATGCTCTGGATGTCTGTACCCTTGGGAAGTTCTGCTGCCCAGGTTGGAATGGCCTCTTGTTTCCTTCACGGAAATTACTCCAATTGGTCTTCCGTTTCTGCGATGAGTTTCCACGGGTAAAACCGCCACGACTGGGGCCACTACTATGAAAGACTCTAGTCTTCCTGAGCTCCTTCAAATTTCTTTCGATCAATCGACAAGCTTCCACCGCTTGAATCAATTGTGAGAATTGCTGCGACACAAGCTTCTCCCTTATTTCATACTTCAAGCCATAAATCAGTATGTTTGCCATACTGCCTTCATCTTCACATTGCCTAAAGAGGGTTGAATATCGAGACAAATTGGTGAAACGTGCATAGTAGTCATCAAAAGATTCATCTTGCCCTTGTCGAATGTGCAGAAATTCAGATTCCTTAATCATCTGAACAGAGGGTGGAAAATATTGCTCGTTGAATTTTTCTAGGAATTTCTCCCACGTAATGGGACAGTGACGTGCTCGCAGTGTTGCCGCAATGCTCTTCCACCAACGATCTGCATCTCCTTGCAGCTTATAAATTGCCAGTTGAGCTTTTCTATCTTCCGGACATTCTATGACTTCGAATATCTTATCCAGCTGCATCAACCAGTCTTCTGCTGAATCAAGCTTGCCTCGGAAAGCTGGGGGTTTCATTTTACAGAATTGTGTTACCCAATATTGGGTATTCTCGACCACTCTATTCGGTTGCTGTAGCTCAGCCATCGCTCTCTCCTGTTGGGGAGGTATTTGGAATCGATTGGTTCCCTCAACTTCATTGTCACGTTCTTCGTCGTGTTCGTTGTTGTTTTCATTCTCCTCATTAATTTGTTCTTCCTCTACTTGTCCCCCTTCGGCTTGTCTCTCAAGCCGTTCTGCAAGAAGCGAATCAATGAGTGCCCTTTGCTCTTGTAACATTCTTCTCATCTCCTGCATCTCATCCCGCTCTGGTTGCTGTGGTTGTTCCGGACCTGGCAGGGGTATTACTTGTGTTTGTCTACCTCTGCCTCGGCCTCTGCCTCGGCCTCTGCCTCGTCCTCTAGGGACTCCGGATCCTCTCGAGTTTGCCATACTTAAATCTTTTATTTATGAAACCATATGAACGTTAGAGAAATAATAATTAGCATACAAATAGGCTTAGCACATATTCAAACATAATTATATATTTTTATAATCAACCATCATTCACAGTAATTGCTTTATTTTACAATTTATCTCCTTAGGGTCTTTTAAAGGTGTACTACAACAGCGTCTATTTCCACTACTACTATTACTATGCGTCACTAGTACTTCCATTGCTTCCTTGGACTGATTCTGGTTTTTTGTCTCCCTCCTGGTTCACATGCTACGATGTACCCAGCTTTGGATCAGCAGTAGGTGGATGTAGACCTTCTCAATAGGTCCTGCATCGAGAAGTTCATTCATTTTGTGAATCCAGAAATTGGTTCGAGGAAAATGATGAAGAGTGGATCGGATCCAGTCTTCGGGAGGATAGGGGCTGTTGAAGGGCATGAACATATCGTAAAGCTCCCTAACACGGGTCAAGAAGCGTAAGTACTGCTCTTGAGCTGTTGCCACATTCCAGCCTGCTCGAACAAAGTCATCATACAAAATCTCCGTCAAGTCGTAGTTGCCATTCAGTACATACCGTAGGTTTTCATCGTCAGCGTTTTCTAAAATAGCTACATTATCTGCGTGCTCTTCTTCTAAGTCAGCTACATTAATGTAGTCAAAATTGTCCCCAACAGAGGAATGATGTGAATCTGCTGGGGAACCTGGTGTAGGTATGGCTGGAACAGAATTAGAACCATCAGAGTTTTCTGGGCTTGGATGGTATTCGGGCTCTGGGTCATGTAAGTGTTCAACAGGGTAATGTGGATTGTATGGCAACCCCAAATCATTAGCAGGAACAGAACGTATTGGCACAATTTGAGGTGCAGATGCGGGCGGGGAATAAACCGGGTCAGGGTTCAATCTTCGAGCCACCATCTGAGGGTTTACAGTTTTTCGAGCAACACGTCTCATACTTCCGTAACGGTAAACGAAAGGGGCTCTTTGATAACTAAGTGGGGATCTAGCCATTTCCTGAAACACGTACACCAAAGTTATATCAGTACTCTTTTCGAAATATGTTCCAAAACTACGGCTTAGAGCCTAACTCAATTAATCAACCGATTGGCCAGGTAAGTGTCTATCATGGGGGTCTCACCAACTCTATGGCGACTGCTTGACCGAACCATATAGACTAGCCTTGCCTTCGGCACCCATGGTTTCTTATAACTGAGCCAGGTTCTAGCCGGAAAATATTTTTTTAAAAAAAAAAACTCCGAACCTAACTCCGTTACTCAAATACACCGGCCTAGCCAGACTTTTTGGAGTAACTTAGTTAACTTCAGAACCGTCTGCTCTGATACCAAAAATGTAACATCCCAATTTTCTAAAGTATTTTCGAAATAGTTCGATCAGAATTTGAAAAGATTTAATCAGAGTAGAGCATCGGAATAATCGTGAAACGAGTAACTGATAAAACATTCATTAAAGGTGCATCAGTCTTCTGTTACAGTCATCCAAGAGTCGAATATTCAGAAAAAAAAAACAGAAATAAAGATTTTAAAAGAAAACTCCTTTTCTGCCTCTTCACGCCACCTGCTTACCCTTCTCCTTGGATTGTCCTCCAGAGGATCCTGGGGCTAAAGCAAGAGCTGAGGTTCAATTACCATTGAACCTCAGGTAACGGTTAACCTCATGCTTATGTATCAAATATGAATGACAGATATCCATGGCAAAACAGTAATAATCACATACAATACATTCATAATCAAATAATAACATAACACAGCCACTGCAATATGCATGTTATTATAGTCTGCACTATTCACCAGTGCCACGGTGTACATCCGTGTCCTCAGCGCTAGGAAAACATAACGGCATTATCAAGACTATAACCCGTATTAAATTGTATGTGTATGATCAATTTTTAAAACAGAGTTTCAGACTATCTATCACATATAAGCATACAATAAGCATTAGAGTTAGTGTTACAGTACGCGTCCGTACCTTCGTTGATGATGTTTTGGTACGTTTGACTAAAACGGTACTTCTAACGGAAAACAGCGGTACAAGTTCACAGATACCCTATAGGAACAATATCACATTTATCAGTGGCCATCAACTTTGCAATACTTGTGGAATTCTACGCTGAAGATTTACTATTCATGTGAATAGTATTCACTATTCATGTGAATAGTACCAGTAAAAATATTTTTACCGTGACGGTAAATAATTTTTACTGTTTGGTAAATAGTATTTACTGTATTGGTAAATAACATTACTGCCCAAGAATAATTCTTTTCTGATGTGACAGATCAGACTAAGCTGCAGCCACAGAGCATACTGAGAAAAAACTCTATCTGGCATTTCTACTATAATTACCAAAAGAAACTACCAAATCTTAAGACTAGAGACCAAAGAACTTACCCTTGAAGTTCTTACTCCTTCTCTTCAGCTCCGAGAACTTTACTCTAAATTCTCCCTCTAAACTCTAAGAATTCTCTCTCTTCTATTAAACTCGACCGTTGTGATCTGAGTTTGGTGTGAAGAAAATGAAGAAGTGAGGCCTCTATTTATAGTGTTGGAAAATGGGTCTTTAAGTGTAATTTCTTGTTTTTGGGTCATTTTTAGTAATTTCCAAAAATATTAAAAAAATATTAAAAAGGTTCACGGGTGGTTGAGCCATGCGCCTCCTTTTTTTTTTTTTTTTTTTAATAATGCAAATAGTATTTTTTACTGATAAAATTTCTGTTCGGTGTTCTGACCGCGTGATCTTTTGTAAATTCTCAAAAATTCGGAAGCACAGCCCTGAAGCTCTATTCTTCCTCTTTAAAAATATCTGGGTCAACTGAATTTTTGACCTCATTCAGGATATTTCGTAATCTGTCAAAGATTTTAAGTCGGACACTGCCGGAAACAGAAATTACTTCGGGTGACACCATCTTCAAGACAAAAATTCACTGATTCATAATATGCCCTTACCCAAGAAACCTAGTTCACGGTTTACAAGATATAATTTTATTTCTATTATTTCCCAAAATATAAGATATTACAATAACCCTAAGTTCTCTATAAAAGGTTCCTAAAATTGTTCCATGGAAAGACTAATCCAGATAAATCAAAGATGGAAGAGTAAACAACAAAGAAGGAATTGTTCCATGGAAGCCATTGTTTGACAAATATAGAACTTGGAGATTTTTAAGTTCTAAAATTGAATACGGAAATTGGCCAATGAAATTATTTGAAGATAAATCAAGATAAGTGAGATTTTGAAGATTGGAAAGTGATGATGAGATTTGACCAGAGAAATTATTGTATGAGAGGCTTAAATAATTAAGCTTTGTAAGGTTCCATAAGGATACTGGAAGTTCTCCAGTAAACCAATTTGTGAAGATGAGAAATTTGAGATGGAACTTCACCAATAAAATTACAAACACACATGGATAGGTGTGTTAAACTTACAAGTTGTGAAAAAGTAGATGATATTTGAGATCCATCAAAGTCATTGGCACTAAGGTCAAGCCTTTGAAGATGGATAAGCTGAAAGAGAGAATTGTTGGGAAGGAGTTTACCATGAAGCCAACTACAATTAAGATTGAGGCCAATCACATGACCTAATGGATTGCAAGTGACACCATCCCATAAGCAACAATTTGTTCCATTTTTCCAAGTTGATGTCTTTGGGTATGATATGGTTTCAAAATCATCACAAAGCTCAGAAGTTTCAGAAGAAGGAAGGGGTTTTTGAATGGAAAATGAGTGTTTGAAGTCTAGCAAGGCTGAGGTTTGGTCAGGACGACATGATGGGAAAGCAAAGGAATAATAAGAAAGAGAGAGAAAGATAAAGAGTTGGAGACAAAGAAGACAACACAAAGATAAACTCCTCATTTTGTGACTGCTAATTCTGTACACGCAACAAGTGAAGAGAAATAGATTATTTATAGCTAAAAGGAGAATGAGTAGATTTATTTCTGTACATACAAGCGGAACAAGGCTACGTTGGTCTAAAAGAAGAAGAAGAAAGCACTGAACAAGCCCATATGGGTTGACTGTTGTATTCAGTTTGTGACAATGATTTTAATTCTCAAATTCCATTTCATATTTTAAATACATTACAAATGCTTTTATCTGTAAAACAGTACAGTGAACAGAGCTCAAATAAAAATCCATAGTAGATATGTGATTTAATGAATATCTGAGAAACCAAACGATACAATCGTAGTTTTACAAGTTTTTTTTATAAGCCGAGATAAATCTCACATATTTATCTTATAAATAGTAAAAGCAAAATTGTCCAAAAACCAATCCATTGGAGTGATGCCAAAAATCATGAAAACACAAAAAGCACTCATATGGATCAATCAATGCCCAAAAAAATAAAAATAAGGATGACAAACAAAACCGTTCGTGAAAAAGAGCCGCGTCGCGCTCTGAGTGATAAAGATCACGTGATAAGGAATAGATTGACCCAAAAAAAAAAAAGGTAAATAATTTCCTTGAAGAAATAGATTGCATTGCCTAAAATGAGCCCCCGCGCCCACTTGTTATGTAATGTTAGAAAAAGATTTTTGTCAAAAAAACATGCCTCACAATTTTTTTAGTTCGTAATTAGTGGTAATTTTATTTGAGGCACAACCTAGCACTTTAATTTGATTTCTCAAGTTGTAAGACAATTCAACAATTAGAAAGCAAGTTCTTTGTCTGGGTGTGTTTGTCATGAAAATTGTACAACTAGTATTGAAAGCCCAAGTAATAGCTAAAACTAAAATGTAATTACACTTAATTTTGATTGGACTTTTTTTTTTTGGGTCAAAATAAATAAATGGACACAAACAACACATTTCATCAACATTGCGAGATAAGAAAAAGAATTGAGTTAATAAAAGCACGGAAAAATCAGGTCGAGCACGTTGGACTAGCCTATTTAAACCTTGATATTCTAAGGGCCAGCTTCTAAAATGGAGCCTCTAAATAAAACCGGGTACAAAAAGGTCTATAAAACCAAGGATTTAAAAGGGCGGGGGCTAAGGACCGGCCCATTAGGCCCGTCAACTTTTTCCTCCTAATAGGATTATTGTTCATGAACCCTGCCTAACCATAAGCCACTGAAAATGCACTGTGCGTGACTTAAATGGAGGAGTAGTTAAATAAAATGGAGATGATAAAATGGAAATGGTGATTCATTTCACATTTATTAGTGATAATTTTATTCGAAAACAACCTAGCACTTTATTTTTATTTGTCAAGTTGTAAGACAATTGCACAATTAGAACTTATTTAAAAAAGAGTTAAATGTAATTTTTAATTATCAATAAAAAAAAAACAAGTGTGTGTGTTTGTTTGTAAGATGGAAATTGAACCACTAGTATTGAAAACCCAAAAAAACGCTAAAACAAAAATTTAATTACACTTAATTTTAATTATGATATGAAAATTATATACTTCACTAAAATAGATTAGTAAACGCCATAGGCACCAATCAATACAAATCAATAAATAATAAATCCGGTAAATAGCCAAAGTTATTGCTAAAATTTTTAAAACTATTCTTTGCTTTTCTTGAAATTATTAGTGTTTGTGGATCTTGTGTTCAGAATTTTGAAACATCAAATAATGGAGTGATATATATTATTTTTTTAAAAAATTATTTTATATAATAATTTAATTAAAGACTGATTTATGTTATCAGTCTCTTCACAAGTCACTTTCATAACGACAATAATGAATATTCCAAGTCATTAAGTCATTATAGAGTAAAGACTGGTAATGTTTCCTTATTCGTCAGACTTTTCTTCACCTAACCCTTTTAAATATGAGAAGCCAAATGTTACTTCTTTATTAGTTTGATTTTTCTTCTCATGGGCTTTTCTTAATTTGTTTTTCCATGAAAATATCTCCAAAGACTAACCCAACTCTTTTTAAGAGGGGAAAAAAAATAATAACCCAACTTTAACTAAAAGACAACTCAATCTCACCATTATAAACTTCATTTTTGGTTCCTAAACTATTTTATGATAATTATTTTAATTTATATAATTGAGTGACCTAATTATTTTAATCTTTTCAAGGCGTTATTTCAACTTTCAAGCTTGCTTGAACTGCTCACCCTGTTGGCTAAAAAAAAAAACTGCTCACCCAATTTCCTAGGGAAAAGCACCAAAATAATAATTTGTTTTTTTAAAAAATTGCCTAATTAGAGCAGTTTGGAAAGAATTTACCAAACTAATGCAGTCAAACATGTTGGCTGACAGGATGCCACTAGTCACGTCAAAAAGCCTAACGCCACTGGGTAGTCACGTACGGACCTGTCACACCACTGGTGGCGTGGTTACTTTATCACGCCAGCCAATTGAGTGGCGTGCGTGAATGAGTGGCGTGATAAAGTACCACATTATCAGTGGTGTTGGACCCCCTTACGTGACTACCCAGTGGTGTTTGGTTTTCTGACGTGACGAGTGGCACCCTGTCAAACAACATGTTTGACTGCATTAGTTCGATAAATTCTTTCTAAACTGCTTTAATTAGGTAAAAATAAAAAATAAATTATTACTTTGGTGCTTCCCCCAACTTCCAACATCATTAAATATCCTTCAAGACCCATGCGTGCTTTCGAGACACGCGAAGATAATACCCGATCAATCTTCATGTCAGTTTTCATTTTACAACTTCCCGAGATTTTTTTATTTATCTATTTATTTTAAAAGGTTAAGGCACCATTAATTGATGATTTGTTTATTAAAGAAAGCAAATTACATTTAATAAAAGCATATTAGAAGGGTTAGGCTGTTGGAAAACAATATTATAAGGGTTAGAAAAGAATTTTAATACTCCTTTATTTTTTAATGTATGATGTAATTGAGGAGTTGAATTTGATTCTAAATATAAGACATACTTTTTATATTTATCCATTTTTTTAATTCATATCGATGCTCTCTTACTATAACAAAAGTAGGAGAGATTTAGGGAACTAAAAGAGATTATTAGGGTATTTTTTAAAAAAAAAATATATCATATTAACTAACTTTTTTGATTCAATCAAATTAGATAAATATATTTTATATTAAGGACATGAAAGAATATAGAAAGTGTATTTCTTAATTTGTTTGCATAGAAACCTTAAATGATACTCCTTCCTATTCCTCACATAAGAGCTGGTTTGGATATTGGATTTGATTCTAGATATAAGATAAAAATTCATTTTATCTCTAATATTTATTATTTTTTCTCAAACTAATTTACCTAATTTATAAAATGATTCCAAACGCTCCCAACGCTAGCATCCAAGAAAAGGACACTTTTTGGGTACAAGCCTACTTAGAAAAAAGTCACCCCAAACACATCAACTGGGCTTTTTTAAAAAAAAGAAAAAAGAAAAAACACTGAAGTCTCTTCCTCCTTCCACTAGACCCTTTTACACTCACTACTCACCCACCGCCTACCTAAACATACTATTAACAGCTCAGTAACTATTTTTTGGTGTTTGGATTAACATCAAAAACAAATGGGCTTATCTGAAAACAGTCACTTATGAGAGAAGCCAAAATTTGCAACTTCTGGAGAGTGTCCACCTCGGAAATGATGACTGACGAAAGAAAAGTCCAAAGGACAAAATTTCTGCCCCACATTACATGCACTTGACTAGTAGGAAGCCCAGAAATGTGAGGCCTAGAGCTTACATCCATCTCAAAAGTGATAGCTAACGAATGAAAAGTCCAAAGGAAAGCAACAAAATTTATAGCCTACATGAAACGCAACTGACTAGTAGGAAGCCCAAAAACTCATGGCCTCGAGCGTCCACCGTGGAAGTGATGATTGACAAAGGGAAATTCCAACGGAAAGCAATAAAATTTCTGGCGCACATGACACGCACTTGACTAGTAGGAAGTTTGGATACGTGTGGCCTTCTGAATTGTGGGGACTGTTTGTTGAAACATTGATAGCAACATCAGCTCCCTTTAGCATCTCAAACTCCGTCTTCAACTTTTTTTATTTTTTTGTTTTTTGCAGCATTAATTCCCCAACCTTCATTTAGAAATGTACTATTATTTAGCGTCAACTTGTTCATATACAGTTTATCCAAAAAAAACTTGTTCATATACATTTGCATGACTTCTAATTTATATACAATTTTATCCAGTAAATATATTTACTTAAGGACCTTAGTGTTTTTTAAATTTATAATAATAATTTAAATTTATTATCAAATTTAAATTTTTATCTTCAATAATCATAATATATACAACTAATATATATATATATATATATAAGTATTAAATAAGAATCATATCTTTTTCAGTCATTTTTCTTCTCAACTGATTTTTCAAATAATAATCTAACTAAGTTTCAGTTTTTTTTTTTTAAAAAAAAAACCCGCACTTTTACAACTATTAATCCAAACACAAATAACATTTACAATCTAACTTTTATCTTATTTTACATTTATAAAAGTCAGATTAAAAATAAATCACTTCTTCATTACATGTAATTCCAAATTACCCATAATAATGAAGAGAGTATACTTTTTTACAAAAGTTAGGGCACATCTTTTTTTTTTAGCAAAAAGACAAAAGCTGCGTCTAAAACTGCATGATCATCAGCAAAAATAAAAGGACACAAACAACGCATTTTGTAAACGTTGGAAAAAAAAAAAAAAAAAAAAAAAGAGCCGTGTCGTACACTGAGTGATAAAGATCACCTGATAAGAAATAGAAATAATATAACTTCCTATTCATGTAACAATATACTGTAGTATTCCACCGCGCACAGTTGTCATGTAATGTTAAAAATGAACTCTGAGATATTTTTGCCAAAAAACATGTCTCAATTTCTTTAGTTGGTAATTTTATTTGAGGCATGATCTAAAACTTTAATTTGATTCGTCAAGTTGTAAGACAATTGCACAATTAGAACTTAATTAAAAAAGAGTTGAATATACTTTTTAATTATCAATAAACAGCAAGTTTTGTGTGTTTTTGTGTGTGTACAAACATGGAAATTGTACAACTAGTATTGAAAGCCCAAAAAACACTAAAAATAAAATTTAATTACACTTAATTTTAATTATGACATGAAAATTGTATACTTCACTAAAATAGAATACTAGACACGATAGGGGCCAATCAATACAAATCAATAAATAACAAATCCTGTAAATAGCCAAAATTATTGCTAAAATTTTTAGAACTACTCTTTACTCTTCTTGAAAATATAATTCATTTTTTGTATATATTTTTTTTAATAACATCAAAAGAAACTCTTTATTTGAAGGACCAAGATCTCAGCGTTAGAAAGTAGCACGTGAACCAAATAAAGTGGAGGGAAAAAGAACACAAATCGACCACATACAAACATTAATTGACCTACAAATTCATTATACATTAAACACTTTTACTTTGATCGTTCTTCACCTAATCCTTTCATTGTTTTTAGTTTCATTTCTTTCTGACTTACACCATACTAATCCAAACAGAATACAACCTTCATTATTATAAAGCCAAGGTTTGTGAACCAAAAAAGAAGGGAGGAGGGAACACAAAGTGATTCTTCGTATGAAGTAGCAGACATGTATCGTAGTTTGAGGCATGAGATAGGAAATGGGGAGACTATGTGGAGTAAAATCTGGAAGTGGAGAGGACCGAGAAGAATTCAATTTTTTTATGGATTGCTTTACATGGAAGGTTGCTAACGGGTGAGAGGAGGAGTCACATTATGGGAGGAGATGATTGCTGCTATCTGTGCAACCAAACTGAGAATTTGATGCACGTCTTGAGAGAATGCAGTGTTGCGTGGGACTTGTGGAAAAATCTGAAAAATAACATATTTGAATCTGAATTCCTGGATTTGCAGGGGCGAGAGTGGCTGGAATGGAACCTGTTCGCAGCAAGAGGTGACTGGAGTTTGACATTCGGTCTGGCTTGCTGGCTATTGTGGTCTTGGCGCAATAGGAGATGCTTCGAGGAAGGGTTTAGAATGCCAGAGAACAGACACAGGATTGTTGAATGGCATTGCAGAGAGATCAAGAAAGCGCGGTCAGAGTTCTGTATGGCTAAAGGCATCAGGAAGGAGATTCACATCAGCTGGACACCGCCAAGTGAGGGTTGGATAAAGTTGAATGTGGATGGCGCCTCTAAGGAGGGGAGTCGGCTGGCTGGTTGTGGAGTCTTACTTCGGGACAGTACTGGAAATTAGCTTGGTGGTTTTGCAAGAAATTTGGGAGTGTGCACTGCTATAAAGGCAGAAATCTGGGCTGTTCTAACTGGTTTGGAGCTGGTTATAAAGCTCAATTTTGATAGCATAATTGTAGAGTCTGATTCAGTTTCTGTGGTAAATATTTTGACTGATTTGCAGGTGACTAGAGTAGCTGGTTCAATGATGTTAGTCCATATTAGTAGGCTGTTAAGTAGTTTCCGCAATGTTCGTTTTGTACATGTGTATAGAGAGGCTAATTGTTGCGCAGACATACTTGCAAATATGTGTGTTAGGCAGGGTGATGTATGTAGGTTTTTTCCAAGACCTCCATCTGATGTGGTGAGGTTCTTGTACAGCAGACAGAGAATACGAATGAAATAGTAAATGAGCAGAAGCACTGAATTGTAGTGCTCTGTGAATCTGTTATTTATAGTGAGGAAATACATCATTCTAGAGAGGGAACACGCAGGGGACAAGGGCGCAGTGGTACAGCAGGAATCAAGGAATGAATAACAGAATTGTAACAAACCCAATAGCAGCTATACACGTGTCTACCAGGGATAATACACAAATGCAAATACTAATCATACACTAAACATATCCTATATTCTAACATTCCCCCTCAAACGAGAGGGAGCTACCAACAAGCCGAGTTTGTCTCGAAAAAATTCAAATTGTGTCTATGATAATGGCTTGGTGAGACAGTCTACAAGCTGTAAAGATGAGGGAACAACTCTGATGTCAATTGCACCAGAAGCAACAAGATCTCTTATAAAATGAACATCCACTTCTATATGTTTGCTCCTTGCATGTTGCATAGGATTCGCAGCTAGAGATTTGGCACTCAGATTATCACACCACATGATTGATGGATTTTGAACAAATAAGCCTATCTCAAACAGTAGTGGGGTTAGCCACTTAATTTCTACAGAGCCATCAGAAAGAGACCTATATTCAGACTTAGTGCTGGACTTGGAAACCACTCTCTATTTTCTAAAAGACCAGGAAACAAGATTGTTCCCTAAAAATACACACAGACCCGTCATTGATCGCCGATCATCTAAGTCACACGCCCAGTCTGCATCAGTGTAGGCCACTAGTTGAGGTTTACTGAATGGTTTGAGTCTTAAGCTAAGATTATAAGTACCCTTAAGGTACCTAAAAATTCGCTTCACGGCCTGGAAATGTGTAGTCCTAGGTTGTGACAAGAACTGACTAAGCTTGCAAGGAGCCTATGGCTTTTCTATAGTCTGTAGGATTAGGCATTAGCTCGCCATCAGTGGTCAAAATCTGTCGATCGGTTACCATAGGAGTAGTAACTGGTGCGCAATCGCTCAGACTGAACTTCTCTAGCAAATCGACTACATATTTCATTTGATTGAGATAGATTCCAGACTTGTCTCTATAAAACCTCCAAGCCTAGAAAATAATACAGGGGACCAAGATCTTTTAAGGAGGAAACTTCATTCAGCCTTTGGACAAACTGATCCACAAAGACTGAGTTATTACCCGTTACCAAGATGTCGTCCACGTAAATTAGAATAAACACAGTCAATTTGTGAGTCTAAAGCATAAATAGGGAAGTATCACTGCGCAAGTTCCAAAAGCCCCAGTTGATCAAAGTGAGACGAAGTCGATCAAACCAGGCTCTCGGAGCTTGCGGTAGACCATAGATGGCCTTTGCTAACTTACAAATGTGAGATGATTTCCGTTGATCGATAAAACCTTCGGGCTATGGCATAAATACCTCTTCCTGCAAGTGACCATTCAGAAACGCGTTGTTGACATCGAGCTAGCGAATTTCCCAGTTGTAGGTGATAGCAATCGACAAAATCACCCGAATGGTAGTGGACTTGATGACCAGACTGAAAGTTTCACCGAAATCGACACCTGGAATTTGCTAGAACCCCTTCGCGACGAGTCTGGACTTGTCCTTGAGGATCGAACCGTCGGCACGAAGCTTGGTCTTGAAGACCCATTTGTTGTCGATGAGCTTCTGACCGTGATAAGGAACTAATTCCCATGTATGATTGCGGAGTAAAGCTTGGAACTTGTCCGACATTGTGGCACGCCAAGTCGGAGAAGATAATGCTGAAAGTAGAGCCAGATACCCAAGAGGGGGGGTGAATTGGGTATTTTGAAAATTCTTGCAAACAACTCTGTTTTCTAATGGTAAAAACAGGGTAAAACAGAGTAAGAGAAGAATAGCAAGACACAAGAAGATTTATACTGGTTCGGTCTTAACCACTGACCTACGTCCAGTCCCTAGCCTCACTGGGATTTCCACTATATCAAAGATTAAACGCTCTGCACTCAAGAAGTGATTCTCTTACTAGAACTCACTCCCCCTTACAAGTTGTAATCAATGATCCCAAATCACCAAGTCCCCTTGACTTGTGATTCCTTTACACTGAATGAATAAACAGAAATAATACTCTCTCAAAGAGCAGATATAAATGAACACTGAAGCTCTTGTATCAAGAGATACTACATAGATGAAAAAACTAAAAGCAATGAATGAAAACTTCAATGAAATTCGCTCTCAGTTGTTGTGGTTGTTGAGAAGACTTGAATGCCACTCTATTTATACTCAGAAGGCATTAAATGACCGTTGCAAATTGGATCAAACCATTGGAAGTGTTCTGCTGCAACTTTGGTCTTCTTCTCTCTCTATTCTCCACTTAATCCAGGTGGACAATGAGTCAGAGTTGACTTTCCTCGAATTAATCCGTTAGAGAAGAGTTTACTTGTTGTAGAAAACATTCTTAAATGCTTTGAAGACGTGTGCAGTTGGATTAGCCAAAAAGGAGCAACTTTCTGATCAGCATTTAATGTTCTGAACCATCTTTTTTCTTTTGTTCCAACTCTCAATTAACCTTCATTAATCTTTCTAAAACTCACAAAGAAAGTGGTTAAACATAGCAGGGAATATGGGAGATTAATGTTGGAAAGTATTGAGATCAAACAACAAAGCATTTCAAAATCGTTAATTTCAAATCTGCAAATCAGCGATAGAAACTCGAGTTTTCAACTGTGCACTTAAGACTAAACTTGAGTTTCAAAACTGAAACTCGAGTTTTCTACTTTCAGGGAGCAAAGTCGCGTTTTGAGCTTTTGGAGCACAGTTTGAGTAATTCTCAAAACTCGAGTTTTCAAACCCCAACTCGAGTTTTGGACTTTTAATGAAATATTAATGATTGAGTCCAAAACATCAAAACTTGAGTTTTCTTTTCAAAACTTGAGTTTTCAATATGCTGAAAACTTCATAACTCTCTGTTTGGCCAAAACTCGAGTTTCCAAAGTGAAACTCGAGTTTTCACTTATACTGTGAAAACAGTGAGAAATGCAAGTCAAGCCAAAACTTGAGTTTCAAAAATGAAACTCGAGTTTTCCAATCATCGTGAAAATGCATTGCTTTCTGCTTAATCAAAACTTGAGTTTTGATATCAAAACTCGAGTTTTCATATTGTTATGAAAACTTTGAAATTTGGCAATGCTCTCGGGTTGGGTCAAAACTCGAGTTTGTAAAATAAAACTCGAGTTTTCATCCAACGATGAAAACTTTGAAAACTACTCAAGTTGGAAACTTGAGTTTTCTCTTTGAAAGTCGAGTTTTCAAAAACTGGGTGAAAACTTGAAAACTCTCAGTCAAGTCAAAACTCGAGTTTTCTCTTAGCTTAGAGAAAACTTGGAAAATCTCATAAGCAATTGAAAGAATGAAGTCTTGGCGCAAATCTGGATTTTTTTAAAAAAAATCAGAAACTCTTTGTTTGGTCAAAACTTGAGTTTTCAAAGCAAAACTTGAGTTTTGTCTTTAGTTGAAAAATGTCATAAGTCTCTGTAAGAGTCAAAACTCAAGTTTTCAAACTGAAACTCGAGTTTTGTCTTGAGATAAAAATTGAGTACTCTCTGTAAGATTCAAAACTCGAGTTTCCTATGGAAACTCGAGTTTTGCTCTGTTCAATGAAAATGAGCATCTCTTTGTCAAAGTCAAAACTCGAGTTTTGTCTTCACAGTAAGTTTTTCAACTTACCAAGACAAAACTTCATTTTTTTGGTTTGCAATTGTTAAATCATCATCAAAACACATAGAGAACTAACAAATGCATCCTTGGTACTGGAGGGTTCTGTGCGTGTCTCTAATGTCGCCTGGGTGAGCCCAACATAGGGGTATCTGAGCCGAACAATACCATCCTTGGCCCGAGTCCGCATAGGGTGACAATTAGGTGGATTGTCTGGACTGGGTTGAGGCTTCGATGGTGAGCTAGTCATGGAGCTCGACTTTGAAGTATCTGGACTAATGGGCTCTGTCCTTTATTCAGTCGGAGCTATCGATGGCTCGGGTGAGTGGGATGCTCGTACAGGGTTGACATCGCTGACATTGGTACGACAACTCAGATCACGATTGTGATGGATAATCAATGGAACAGATGTAGTGTTCGCACCATCCCCCGTTTGAGCAGCTCGCGCCATGAATCCTTGCCTAAAAGGAAAATTAGTTGCATCAAATACAACATGTCGGGAAATAATCACCTTACAACTCTTAGTCAAGCACTTAAATCCCTTTTGTTGCGACGTTGGACCAAGATAGACACAGAGTTCACTGTGGAATTGAAAGTTGTGCTTATTATAGGGCCTCAGACAAGGAAAGCAGGAGCATCCGAAAGGCTGCAATCGGTTATAATCAGGTTATGTTTTCCATAGACGAAACAAGGGTGTGTCACCATTTAAGATAGGGCTCGGCAAGCGATTGATCAAGAATACAGAATGTTGAAAAGCATCCACCCAATGCTTAAGTGGCATACTAGAGTGTGCCAACAAAGTCAAACCCATTTCGACGACGTGACGGTGTTTGCGCTCTGCACGATCGTTTTGTGCTGAGGTGTAAGGGCAGGTGAGTCGAACGTGAATACCAGCTTCTTGTGCCATGGATATAATAGGTTTATATTCGCTGCCATTATCACATTGCAGAGCTTTGATTCTTAAGTCAAATTGGTTTTCAATAAGAGCCTTGAATTGCTTAAAGGCATAAATCGCTTCACCTTTATGTTTTAATGGATAAAGCCAAGTGAAACGGCTAAAATCATCAATGAAAAGAATGTAATAGCAATGACCACCAGTAGATAACATAGGAGAAGGACCCCAAAGATCCGTATGGATTAATTCAAGAGGCAAAGTTGACTGAGAAACTGAAACAGAGAATGGCAGTGATTTAGACTTGCCTAGTTGGCAAGCTTCACATACATAACTATCGAAAGTATTGGAAACTCGTTTATTACAAGAAACTAAAATCTCCTTAAGAACTCTAGTGCTAGGATGTCCGAGAGCATGGTGCCATCTGAGGAAAGTGGCCTGTGAGACATCATGCTCTGCTACAAACTCCATCGGCTGACTATTCACCTCGCTTCCCTTCACTTGGTACATTCCTTCCCTTGGCAGACCTTGGAGGAGTACTTGACCGGTCACTGGGTCCTTCACATCACAGCCCTTGTCAGTGAAATTAACAGAGACAGAATTATCTTTAATTAAGCGATTGACACTTGGTAGATTTTTAGTCGCTGATGGTACATAGAGAACATCACAAAGAAGGAGGTTAGATCTTTTACATGGTAACTTGGCAGTCCCAATACCTAGAATAGGACTCTGTGTGCCATTGCAAGTAGTGAGGAGAGACTTACCAGCAGAAGCAGCATCTTCAATATAATCGGGGTAAGGTGTCATGTGATAATTTTCCCCACTGTCCATGTACCAGGAGAGGTCTGTCATAGAGTAGGATTTAGCGAAATAATTTGAAGGAGGAGGAGCAGAAGGATTGTACCCAGTGGCATTGTCACGATAATAGCATGTGGCAAGAGTATGGTCGGGACGCTGACAGTTAACACAGTATGGTCGGCCACCACAACAACCACCACCACAGTGTCGGCCACCTCTGTTTCGGCCACCTCGTTGATTGTAGACATTGGAAGAATTATTTTTGCTGTTGCGATGAGGCCCAGAGTCATTGACGTCAGCTCGCTGAGCGATGTTTGCAGTTGGTTGAATGCTAAGGGAAGCGAAGTGGGTGAGTTGATTAATCCGAGAATCGAAAGCCAGTAAGGCAGCTTGGGCTTCGACCCAAGTGAGGTCAGGATTGTCCACGAGCTTAACCACGATCAGATTGTACTCACTATCAAGACCATTCAAGGTGTGCAGGATGAGATCGTCGACGGCAATGGGTGAGCCGGCGAGAGCGAGTTCATCCGATAGACTCTTCATTTTGTTCAGATATTCATCCATCTTTAGGGCGTTCTTCCTGGTATTATGCAGATCATGCTTGATGACCATGACGCGTGCCTTGGTCGACGCACAGGTCAAATCGCGTGCACCACACCAGAGATCCACCGCCGTCTTGCAGTGGAGAAGCTGAGCTCCAATTTCTTGCGACATAGTGTTCCTCAGCCAACCAACCAAGAGACGGTCGACAGAGAACCATTCTTGGAACGCAAGGTTGACTTGGCGACCGGCAGGTCCAAAGATGACTTTGGGCGGAGCTTGAAGCGAACCATCGATATATCCTTCGAGGCAGTTACCCTCAATGAGTGGTAAAACAATTGACTCCCAAATGAGGAAATTACTGCGATCTAACTTGATTGCTGTAGTTTGGCTAGACGAGCTGAAAATCGAATAAGATCGACCATTGGTAGTGACGCCGGAGGCAACTCTGGAGGCAGCACCGGAAGTGGCAGAGAAAGGAGTACGGATGGTTTCGGAAGCGCTAGACATTGGAGAAAGCTCTGATACCAAGACAGAGAATACGAATGAAATAGTAAATAAGCAGAAGCACTGAATTGTAGTGCTCTGTGAATCTGTTATTTATAGTGAGGAAATACATCATTCTAGAGAGGGAACACATAAGGGACAAGGGTGCAATGGTACAGCAAGAATCAAGGAATGAATAACAGAATTATAACAAACCCAATAGCAGCTATACACGTGTCTACCAGGGATAATACACAAATGCAAATACTAATCATACACTAAACATATCCTATATTCTAACAATAGCGACTTTGTGGGTGCTGCACACCCACGTTTTGTCTTGCTTCAGGAATGATGATGGGCTAAATGCCCCGATTTTATACCCCCCCCCCCAAAAAAAAACAACATTGAATTAAATTTTGACCATCTAAATCTAATTTGAACAGCTAAAATTGAGTAGCATTTTGGGCTCTCGCCCTACACACACACTCTCAGGTCTCTCCCCATCATAATTTTAGGCCCAATAAAAAATAGGAAAAATTCTCTCAAGTCCCAACAGACCAAAAAAAATTTTAAAAAGTCCCACAAGGGATTCTCATGTTAGAATAGTCATAAGAAATTGTTAATCTCACAGATGGAGTTGTTTGAAATTAAAAACTTCTTGGGACCTTTATGACATGTTACTTTCTTGTAGGACTTTTTTGAAATTTTCTAAGTCCCTTGGACCTAAGAGGGATTTTCCCTAAAAAAATATCAACCCCTCATTTATTCAAATTAAATTAAATGTAAACTATGTAAATAAATAACGGGTAAATTGTCCATATCTTTTGTTTGGCCAACAATTGAGCACATCTTTATAATTATAATAAAAAGGGTTAAGGTGTCCCCAAGTATTATTTTGCGTGTACTTGTGCCCAAATTTTTTTTTTAAGTACAATTTTAACCTTTAAACTAATTTTCTTATGGTGTAATTTAATCTAACCCAAACAAAAATTTGACTTTTCACCATAAAAATGCTGATTAGGCAAATTTTGACGAAAAAATTATCCCTTTGCATCTGAGTGGGTACTCCATTCGGTTGTTTCCCTGCAAAGCTCACAGGGACTCGCTTCGATCTGAAGAGCTTCGTCAATATGCGTTGCGGGCCAGTGCTGGCTATCCAAAGTCCCATACGCGCCATTTGGTTCTATCTGGATTGCCTCCGATCCTTCCATTTTGTTTTTAGGTTATGACTAGTGATATCGGTTGGGACTTGCTTCCGAACGAGTTTGGAGAAGCTTTGAAGCATTCGTTAATTCAAGCATTTTGTTCTCTAATACTTTAAGCTCCCAATATATATATATATATATATATATTGAGAAATGATTTTGATTTTCGCATTGCAGAAGCAATGGTCTAATACCCAAGTGCGTCTTATAAAACCTCCTCCAGTTGATGAAGATGCAAACTCTTGCAGATAGGTTTAGATCTATGTTTAGCTAGTTTAAACAGCTAAGATGCAACATGATGACTTTTTTTAATTAGCGTGTGAGCTCTTTCCAGTGAATGGTTTGGTAAAAAGACGAGGAAATACGTCAGAAAAGAGTGGTGGTTTTAGTAAGGTAAACCCAAATTAAATTATATTTTAACATTTTTTTTTTTCATTTCAAAAGGAACTATTTCTGGAAATTATGATAAGAAAAACAAATAGAAAAAAGATTGTGATCTCCCCAAAATTAAATTTGCTAAAATATTAAGCAGAAAGCATAGTAACTTTTATTTTCTTTCCCAAGAAAGCACAAGGATTTGAACATTTATTTCTTAAAAGAAAAAAAGAGAATTTGACATATAACTATCATGGACAGCTTCTAACCCTTCTCTTCCTCTTCATTAGCATATCATTCACTAGACCTGCAACCCATAAAGGTTTGCCACTAAACATCACAAGTTGAAACAATGTTGCTCCAAATGCAGCTCCACACACATATCCTAAGGCCACAGCTTTCCATCCAAATTCAAATCCAACTTCTAAATTTGGAAGTGGTTCTTCTCTTTCCTCATGTGTGGTGCACGGAATCATAAGTTGAAACCCACGCAAATCTTTGTTTCCTTCAAAGGAATCACTTGAGAAAGTCTCAAATTGTTGACCTCTAGGAATACATCCTTCAAGTTGATTCATTGAGAGGTTCAAGACACCAAGAAAATTGAGATTAGTCAACTCTATTGGAATTTTTCCAGTAAAGTTGTTTGATGACAAATCCAACCATTCCAAATTCCTCAAGTTTCCCGTTGAGGCAGGAATTGCACCAGCGAGCCTGTTATGTGAAAGATTGACTCCTTTCAGTGCAAGAAGTTCCCCAATAACTTTTGGAATCTCTCCCTCAAACATGTTGGATAAATCAATGCTTGTGAAAACAGTCAAGATCTTTTCTAGATGAATGTCCGATCCTTTCCAAATCAACTCAATAGAGTCATGATAATTACCAATACCATTGCTAGAGTTTGCATAATTCAAGAATTGCAAGCCAGTTTTCCCATCTAATTTTTTCATAGCTTCAAAAGATTTGAAGAATGATGTAGATAAAGGACCATTGAAGCTATTGCTAGATAGGTCAAGTACTCTTAACTTAAGGAAGGCGTGGCTTTTATTGTCCCTAAAATTGGGGATGAAACCGTGCAATTTATTCTATCTAAGAATAAGTACTTGCAATTCTTCTAGAGCTTGTAACCAATGAGGAAATACGTCCTCTATCTTATTGTTGCCAAGATCCAAGACTCTAAGCCTTGTGCAATTGACCAAAGACTGAGGTATTGATCCTTGCAAAATGTTTCCATTAAGATTGAGGGTTTTTAAATTGTTTCCCACTTTGAATGATTGAGGCACAATGCCAGAGAAGTTATTCATTCGTAAATCCAACACAGAAAGGTAGAGGTTAGAGCCAACAATATAGTGTGGAATAGTGCCAATGAAGTTATTATTGGACAAGTTAAGAATATCAAGATTGCTTGCATTGCAAATGGAAGAATGGAGCTCTCCTTGAAGGAAGTTGTAACTTAAGTTAAGAGCATTTAGGTTTTTCCATGAAAAGTAGTGCAAATGCACATTTCCAATTAGAGAGTTGTGAGAAAAATTCAAGAATGAAAGGTTTTGAAGACGAAAAATTGACCTTGGAATTGAGCCATTCAACTTATTGTCAGACAGATCAATCATTTCTAGTGAATAAGTGGATATTTCACCAATATAACCATTGAATTGGTTAGAACTTAAACGCATATATTTCAAAGATGGCAGAGTAAACAAACAAGATGGAATTGTTCCATGGAAGCCATTGTTTGACAAATCTAGACGTTGGAGATTTTTAAGTTCTGAAATTGAATATGGGAATTGGCCAGTAAAATTATTTGAAGATAAATAAAGATAGGTGAGATTTTGAAGATTGGAAAGTGATGATGAGATTTGACCAGAGAAATTATTGTGTGAGAGGCTCAATGCAGTAAGCTGTGTAAGGTTCCATATGGATGGTGGAAGTTCTCCAGTGAATCGACATGATTTGAGATACAATTCATTTAATGAACTCATAAGGCCAATGGAACGAGGCAACTTTCCTGTGAAGAAACTCGTGTTACGGAGATCCAAAATTCTAATGGAATTGCTCCAATTAGAGTTGGGCAGATAGCCTGTGAGATTTGGGTTATATGCCAATTGTATGTCCTGAAGGTGGGGGAATGAAAATAGTTTTTCATCCAAATTCCCTTGTAATCCAACATCAAAAAGCCAAAGAGTGACCAAAGAAGAGGAAATATTATCTAATAGATGACTCAAAGGTATCGATGACATATCCACACCATCCAGATGAAGATCCTTTATTTGAGTGATATTTGTTGTGAGTCTCTCCCAAGTGTTTTCTTTAAGAATCAGATGATTGAAAAACTCAATGATATCAAGTGAAACTAATTTGTGAAGATGAGAAATTTGAGATGGAACCTCACCACTAAAATTACAAACACTTAAGGATAGGTGTGTTAAACTTGCAAGCTGTGAAAAAGTTGGTGATATTTGAGACCCATCAAAGTCATTGGCACTAAGGTCAAGCCTTTGAAGATGGATAAGCTGAAAGAGAGAATTGTTGAGAAGGAGTTTACCATGAAGCCAACTACAATTAAGATTGAGGCCAATCACATGACCCAATGGATTGCAAGTGACACCATCCCATAAGCAACAATTTGTTCCATTTTCCCAAGTTGATGTCTTTGGGTATGATATGGTTTCATAAGCATCACAAACAAAAGAAGGGTCAGAAGAAGGAAGGGGTTTTTGAATGGAAAATGAGTGTTTGAAGTCTAGCAAGGCTGAGGTTTGGTCAGGACGACATGATGGGAAAGCAAAGGAATAATAAGAAAGAGAGAGAAAGAGAAAGAGTTGGAGACAAAGAAGACAACACAAAGATAAACTCCTCCTTTGTGACTGCTAACTCTGTACACGCAACAAGTGAAGAGAAATAGATGTATTTATAGGTAAAGGGAGAATGAGTAGATTTATTTCTGTAATACAAGCGGAACAAGGCTACGTTGGTCTAAAAGAAGAAGAAGAAAGCACTCAACAAGTCCATATGGGTTGACTGTTGTATTCAGTTTGTGACAATGATTTTAATTCTCAAATTCCATTTCATATTTTTAATACATTACAAATGCTTTTATCTGTAAAACATTACAGTGAACAGAGCTCAAATAAAAATCCATAGTAGATATGTGATTTAATGAATATCTGAGAAACCAAACCATAAAATCGTAGTTTTACAAGTTTTTTTATAAGCAGAGATAAATCTCACATATTTATCATAATACCCCAAAATTATTATTTCTCATAAATACAATATTTTGGTTGATGGCACCTATTTTAAATAGGTGAATATGTGGTCTCCAATTTTGAGATATATTTATTCTATCTATTAGATTATTTCCCCTTAGAATTTAAGGTAGCTAATGATCTATTTTTCTAAATTTGGTTAGGAATCATAAAATATCATAAAAATACAAATGATCCCCAAATTGAATTATGGTCCTTATAGGATTAAAATGGAGTAAGGAAGGGTTGGGAAAATACCTAAAACAAAAATTAATAAAAATTAGTAGACACTTAGATTTTCACTAAACTAAATGATTATATAAATTTTCATAATTAATCAAGGGAAATTAAGGAACTAAATTATCTAAAACCCTAGGATTAATACCTAGCTTATATTAATTCATAAAGGGTCATAAAGAATTACCAAAACACTTGAAATAATTAAGGGGCAACTACTAATAATTAATGAGCAATTAAATTTACACTAATGGGACATTTAGAGAATTATTTACATTTAATATTAATAATCATCAATTAAAGGTGTATTAAGCTAATTAAAAATCCAAGACCAATAAGGGGCTAGGATTAGCATAAGATGAGTTATCAACAATCACAAATTACCCTAAACACCAATAATGCAATAATCAAGAGACAATTAAGCTTTTGATTAAGATGTTAATCAAGTTTTGAAAAGTCAATAATCTTAACTAATATCAAGGGCCAAGATTTTACCACATAAAGTTAAATCCTAAAGCCTTAATTAAATAGCATAAAGCTAAATCCTTGTGAAATGGAATTGGTCAATGATAAATCAAGAAAATATTCTTAATCCATGAGAAAAGGTTTTGACCAATGAGAGAGGGAGTTGTGAATGTGTGTGTGTGCAAATGTTGTGAGTGTTGTGAGTCTAGTGGAAGGAGTGAGAAAGAAAAGTCAAAGCATTAGCCAATAAGAAAATTAGACATTAAAACAAATAGATTAATCCATGAAATTAAATCTAGACATAAGCAAATGAAAATCTATACAAACTAAATTATAACTTAAAATCCACTAACTAAGTATCAAATCTAAATTGAGAACAATAACAAGCATAAATCAAGCTTGAAAATGAGTATAACCAAAGTCATTTCCCCAAAACTTTGCAAATTGATACCAAATGAGAAAGTAAGTGATATTGGTCTCTAAATGAAGCTAAAAACTTCAAGAATTCAAAACCAATGAGAAATTGAGCATACAAGTTTATTAGGATTCCCAAATGAATTTCTATCTAGTGGAACACAAAATGGAAGAAGTAGGAAATTCTAATTATACATATGTAAAATGAGTCATCACTCTAGAAATGAGTCATTAGCCTACACATGAATGAGTCATTAATCTAAACATGTATGAGTCACTAACCTAAATAATGAATCACAAGCTCTATGAATGAATCATCATCCTAAACAAGCATGAGTCATTAGCCTAGTTAAGAGATGAGTCACAACCCTAAACCATGAGTCATGTATCTAGTAGAAGACTTTCAAGGCTTTGGAAGAGGATAAGATGATGTAAGGGATGATGTAGGGAGGGGTATTATGAGTCTTTTTGCACATGGAGCTTCTACTATAAATAGGACGCTTTGCTCTTCACAATCCTCACCAATTCACAAAGCAACAACATCTGAAATATAGAGAGAAAGTGAGTGTGAGAGCCTTGAGGAAAGAAGGAGTAAAGTTCTAGGTAAGTTCTTGAGCTCTAGCTTTTAAGTTTTTAGTTATTTTGTAGTTTAATCTTTAAATCTTTTAGGAATAGTTGTTTTTATGTTTTTATGAGTTTAAAATTGGTTTTATTTCGAAAAAATAGTGAGGAAAGGGTTTTAGCAAAATTTCCGGAAGAGAAACACCGAAGTAACAAAGTTCTGGCGAAATTTCATCGGTTCTGGAATTTCTGAGCCAGTCATGAAAATGCTATTATTTTATGTTGAAAAATGGCTGAAAAGTTCTAGAAACATTCGTGGTGAAAATAAACATATAGAGCTTTTTAAATATGTAAAGAACATATCCAAATGATTTCTGTACAGGGAGATAAAAATTCCCAAAATTAGGGCTACGAATTTCTGGAAAATTCTGGACAGATGTTCAAAACTTAAAAACTGGGAATGAACCGTGGGATCTGGGCAAAGGCTATTATTTTTCCTTGAAACTAGACATCCTAAGGATTCTGAGGAATTTTACGGATCCTCGTTTTGATTTGTTTAGAATTAGTTATGATTTTTCAAAGTTAGGCGAAATTCTACCCAGATTTCCACCAGCGTTTTTCTCAAAATAATAAAGGAAAATAATTAATTAATAAATCCACCAGGGGTAAAGTAGTCATTTGTGGCTAGGATATCTATTGGGATATTGGTTGTGAATCAATAAATGCAATACTATCCTCATAGGAAATCTGTGATCGCTTCGCAACCGACAACGTACCGTGAACACCGACAAAGGTACGGACGCGTATTGTAACACTAACTCTGATGCTTAAGATATACTTATATATGTGATAGATGATAACCGTACATGTGAAGTGTACATAAACAACCTTACATGTGAAGTGTATTGTTGACATAAACGACTTTACATGTGAAGTGTATTGTCAACTTGGATAACTGTACATGCGAAGTGCACCATCAATATTTAAATTTACATCTACTGCGTGATTGTGTGTTGATTAATGTGATAATATCTGTCATACATATTTTTTCATACATAAGCATGAGGTTAACCATTACCTGAGGTTCAATGGTAATTGAACTTCAGCTCCTACTATTGCTTCAGGATCCGGAGGAACTAGGGTCACGGTCAAGGGCAAGGAGCCAGCGTAAGGACGCAAACGGGGAGATTTTTATTTTGACTTTATTTTATCAAACTATATTAAGATTACTGTACCACTGTGTAAACAGCCAGATACTATATCAGTAAATGTTTATCAGATACTCGCTCTTTTAAACTTATTCCGATGCGTCACTCTGATCAATGATTTCAAAAACGCTTTAGAAAATTGGGATGTTACATTTATCTTATAAATAGTAAAAGAAAATTGTCCAAAAACCAATCCATTGGAGTGATGCTCAAAATCATGGAAACACATAAAGCACTCATATGGATCAATCAATGCCCAACGCGTTCTGAGAAAAGTCAGGTGCTCGCCTCTGACAAAAGTTTGGTCACTTTCTTTTTTCTTTAAAGCCGCGTGATCAGCTTAAAAGGATGACAATTTTTTTTTTGTTCGTTCAAATTAAATAAAAATACAATTTTTTTTTTGTTCAAATTAAATAAAAGGATGACAAACAAAACCGTTCGTGAAAAAGCAGATTGAAGAACTTCTTGAGAAAGGGTTTATTCGACCTAGTGTTTCACCGTGGGGAGCTCCAGTACTCTTTGTAAAGAAGAAAGACGGAAGCCTGAGATTGTGTATCGATTATCGAGAATTGAACAAGGAAACCGTCAAGAACAAGTATCCACTCCCCCGGATAGATGATTTGCTTAATCAGTTGTCTGGTGCTTGTGTCTTCTTCAAGATCGATCTGCGATCAAGTTACCATCAGCTGAGAGTGAGAGCTGAGGATGTTCCGAAGACAGCTTTCCGAACCAGATATGGTCATTACGAGTTCCTAGTGATGCCATTCGGTTTGACCAATGCACCTGCGGTGTTCATGGATTACATGAACCGGATATTTCGTCAATATCTTGATCAATTCATTGTGGTCTTTATTGATGATATCCTGATCTACTCAAGGAGTGAAGAAGAACATGAAAGACATCTACGAATGGTGTTGAACACCTTAAAAGAAAAGCAACTCTACGCTAAATTAAGTAAATGTGAGTTTTGGCTTCCAGAAGTCAGATTTCTGGGCCATGTTATCTCACGGGATGGAGTTTCTGTAGATCCCAGTAAAGTGGAGGCAGTATTGAATTGGAAAAGACCAGAGACTGTATCTGAGATACGTAGTTTTCTGGGTCTTGCCGGGTATTATCGTCGGTTCATACAGAATTTTTCGCGAATTGCCTTGTCATTAACCAAGCTCACTAGAAAGAATCAACCATTTGTGTGGGATGATAGATATGAAGAGTGCTTTCAACAGCTGAAGGAGAGGTTGACATCCGCATCGGTATTGATTGTCCCAGACTCTAGTTTGACCTTTGTGGTCTACAGTGATGCGAGTAAGCAAGGGTTGGGATGTGTCCTTATGCAGCAGGGCAGAGTGGTGGCGTATGCCTCTCGGTAGCTGAAGCCTCATGAAATGAATTACCCCACTCATGATTTGGAGCTTGCGGCAATAGTGTTTGCCTTGAAAATCTGGCGGCATTATCTGTATGGAACTACTGTTGAACTGTATTGCAACCACAAGAGTCTTAAGTACTTGTACGAACAGAAGGAACTCAATATGAGACAGCGAAGATGGATGGAATTGTTGAAAGACTATACTTTAGAAATTAAATACCATCCAGGGAAGGCCAATGTAGTTACAGACGCTCTGGGTAGAAAAGCGGTGCAGGTGGCATACATGATGATTCAGGAACAGAAATTATTAGAAGATTTTCGAGACTTGAATCTGTCAAATCAAATCCTCCTGAGCAGGAATGCACCTAATGAAATACTTCTTGCTAACCTCAGCATTGGTACAGGAGAAAGTGATCTGAAAGCAGAACTTAAAGAAGCTCAGATGCATGATAAACGAGCAGAGTCCATTCGAGGGTTGATTTCGCGAGGTAAAACCCAAGACTTTAACCTCTCACCGAGTGGGCTAGTTAGATACAAGGAGTGCATCTATGTACCCGCAGTGGCCGAATTGAGGCTTAAGATTTTGGATGAATCACACAAAAGCAAGTATACTATCCATCCAGGGGTGGTCAAGATGTACCAAAATTTAAAGTCTGAGTTTTGGTGGCCCGGACTGAAAAGTGACGTGACTAAATACGTTGCTCGATGTCTTACTTGCCAAAAAGTAAAGATTGAACATCAACGACCACCAGGGCCTCTTCAAAGCCTAGAAATTCCTGAATGGAAGTGAGAAAACATTACCATGGATTTTGTTGCGGGATTGCCCAGAGTCAGAAATTTTGATGCAATCTGGGTGATCGTCGACCATTTAACAAAGTCGGCACATTTTATTCCCATCAGTACTAATTATTCTCTTGAGAAGTTAGCAGAAATCTATATAAAGGAGATAATCAGACTCCATGGAACGCCAAAGAGTATTGTTTCCGATCGAGACTCTCATTTTACCTCTCGGTTCTGGAAAGCTCTGCAACAAGCTCTAGGTACAAAATTGAGATATAGTACGGCATATCATCCTCAAACGGATGGACAATCAGAAAGAACCATACAGACGCTAGAAGATATGTTAAGAGCGTGTGTATTGGATTTCAAGGGAAAATGGGATTGTTACCTTCCACTTGCAGAATTTGCTTATAACAACAGCTATCATGCGAGCATTCAGATGGCTCCGTATGAAGCATTGTATGGCAGGAGGTGCCGATCACCCTTGTGTTTGACGGAATTATCCGAAAGAGAACTGTATGGGACGGACTTAGTTGACCGGACCGCAAAAAGATCAGAGTAATCAAAAAGAGGCTCCTTGCAGCACAGAGTCGACAGAAAAGTTATGCAGATAAAAGAAGGAGACCCCTAGAATTTGAGGTTGGAAATCATGTTTTCTTGAAGGTATCTCCAGTTACCGGAATTGGTCGAGCAATTAAGAGAAAGAAATTGAGCCCTCGGTACATTGGTCCTTTTGAAGTCTTGGAGAGAATCGGACCAGTGGCATACAGAATAGCGTTACCCCCGAACTTTGACAGACTTCATAATGTTTTTCATGTGTCTCAACTGAAGAAATACCAACCAGACCCCGACCATGTCATCGAGTATGAAGATGTTGATGTGCAAGATGATCATACCTATATGGTTGAGCCGGAGCGAATTATTGAGCGCCAGGAGAAGCAGCTCAGACATAGGAGTATTCCAATTGTAAAGGTGGTCTGGAAAGGACTAACTCCTAGAGAAGCAACTTGGGAGACAGAAGAATACATGAGACAACAATATCCAGACTTTATGTCTAAGGTACGTAACAAATTTCGAGGACGAAATTTAATTTTCGGGGGGAGAATTGTAACATCCCAAAATTTGGAATTAGGGAATTAAAAATATGATATGGGATTAAATGTGGAAAATTTGGCCTTAATTATTACGAAGCTAGTAATTGGAATTTAAGGCATATTTTCCCGTGAATTAAGGACAAATAATTATGGAATAATTATGGCCTGAATATTTTGGAGATAATATTTAATGGCCTCAATAAATTATTTAAAGAAGAAAAATCCCAATTTGTGATTTAGGACTATTGGTTACCATACACATTCCCTCCTAATTGTCTATTCCTAGTGGGCCAATTTATTCATTTTCCTATTATGAGTTCAACCCAACGTATATACTCATCTCATGTTCATTTATTTATTCTTCTTTTAATTAACCTATAAACTTCTCCACAGTGGCATAAAATTTGAAAATATACCAACGCAAAAGCCCAATATACATGACACATTCCCTTTACAGAAACCCATTAATACTGGGATCAAATTAATATACACTAGACCAGCTGATTATAAATGCTTGCCAACTCATTCTCCACTTCTCAATCCATTGCCACACGTGCCCACACATACACAATTAGCACATCATCCCTTCCTCCTTCTCCATCCAACAGCTCACCTCACTAAATCTCTCATCTTCCGCCACATCACACCCACATGCACCAAATACTTAATTTTGGCCAGCAAATAAATTTCCCCAACTCTCATTTCACCACTCAGTTCAATGCTTTCCGAAGCAGAGAGTGAGTGAGCGAGAGAGAGGGTTTGAGGCGAGAGAGTGAGGGAGGCCGAGTGATCATTGAAGAAGAAACTAAGTAGTGAAGCTCATCTATTGAACACGTTGATCTTGGAGGCCTAATCCTCTTCTTATCTTCACACGGTGATCTTCATCATCATCATTCTATTCATCTCAAAGGTCAACCAAGGGAGCAAGGAAGAATAAGGTGTGTTGCAATTCCACCTTTCGTCCTCTTGCATGTGATTATTAAGGATTCAAAAGTTCTATGAGTAGAGGCTGAAGGGTAGACAAAGAATATAGTGGTGAAAGAGATACTCCTTGCATGTCTGATATATGCATCTAGGTTCTGATTTCATGAAGGTTTGAGTCACAAAAAGAACATGCAAGCTGTTTTACCTTCCACTGAATTTTTAGTCCAAAAAGAGAGTCTCTTGTGCCTTACGATTTTGAAAGTTATAGATTGATTTTTGCTCTGAAATTTTTACAGGAGATAGTACACTCCTTAAGCTTTAAAATAAGCTTTGATTCACCTAAAACGGAGGTCTACAACTCCAGTTATGATTTTTTGAAGTTGAGCCAAAATCTGGGAAAATTTCTGGTTTGCCTCTGGAGTTGTAAGATGACGTGGCATTTCGTACAGACCAAACAAAATCATAAAATTTTGAAATTTTTCAGTTAAATAGTAGACCCATAGAGGTTTAATTTGATAGGTAATTCGTCGAATTCCGATAACACTACAAAAATTTTGAGATTTTGCTACGGAAAAATTCCGTAGCAAATTCCGTAGCAAAATCATTTTGCTACGGAAAAATATGGATTTTCCGTAGCAAAATGATTTTGCTACGGAATTTGCTACGGAATTTTTCCGTAGCAAAATCCTTCGTCGCAAATTGCGACGGATAAGGAAAATCCGTCGCAATTTGCGACGGAATTTCCTTTCCGTAGCAAATTTGCTACGGAAAAATATTCCGTAGCAAATTTGCTACATTCCGTAGCAAATTTGCTACGGAATATAATTCCGTAGCAAATTTGCTACGGAATTCTATTCCGTAGCAAATTATTATTATTTTTTAATTATTTTTAAATTTATTTTTTTTCCTTTTCTTTTTATTTTTTTTTTCTATAGCAAACTAGAAATTTTACAAATTTCCCCATATTTGATCGTTTGCTACAGAAACAATTTCTTAGAAAAACTAATAATTATTTTGAATGTTATTTTTTTTTAATTTTAAAAAATTGAGTACAAAAAGTAGTGATTCATGGATATAATAATAATTATAAGGAGTGCACATTAAGAGTAATCTAACAAATACCAAATACTAAAAAGTAGTCTAACAATGTTACAAAGGGCAAATTCTAAACAGTAGTCTAAACAGGAGCATTGTGATCATCATCATCATCACCAGCATGGTCATCATCACCAGGAGCCGACCCCGAACCCTTGTTCATTAGGGACTTGAGTTGAATCTGCATCTGCCTCATCATCTCCTCTTGCATCCGCCTCATCCGCTCCTCCATCATCTCTCGTTCCTTAGCCATCCGCTCCTCCATCATCTCTCGTTCCTGAATCATCATCTGCCTCATCTTCTCTTGCTCTTCAACCATCCGCTCCTGTTCCTGAGTCATCTGTGCTGTCAAAGCCTTCATCTTCTTCATCTCATCTGCAAAAACAATATCAAGTACATTTATTATTTGGACTTCATTTGAATGGACAAGAGAATGGAAATTTTCAATATCAAATACGTTTACCTGCAGAAACATCTCCAATGCCGGATGAGGAGCGCTTTGTTGGCTTCAGTCGGCTAGCAGCGGCACCGTATCCAAAGACTCTCCCTTTCTTGTCAAATCCACCTGCAGCCTGAATGAACAGACTATCATTATCGCACACAGAGGATGACGGGTCAGTCTCACGCTGTGAGTCTCTCTCCTGCGACAGCTTCGTATAATTTTCCTACAAAGACAAAAATACATAACAAATAAGACATATAAAATGAAATAAATATTGTGGTGCATAAAACAAGTAATAAATGCAATAAATGTCTAACCGCTACTGTGTGCGCCCTTGAGTTAATCCATTCCCTCTCATCACTTCCTTCAGACTGCCGGGAATGGGTCCGCTCAAAGGCAGCCCAACCTACCGACTCTGGAGGAACCCCAGTCTCTGCCTGCAAACGCAAATGATGATCATAGTTAATTACTTCAAAGTACAAAATATTGATTACCTAAATAGAAAATAACGTGTACTCACAAGTTTCCGTTTCCACTCAGTCATCGGAATAGAGCCGCCAACATATGACGGGCCTTCCATTTTGGCCCTATTTTGCTTATTTTTCACACTCTTCTCCTGAAACTTTTCATTGGTGGCCCAATTGTCAAATAATTGGTTTGCAGTGTCCTGTGGAAGCCAATCTCGCCTGCCTCTTCCACCATGTCTCAAGTTATAAAGCTTTTGAGACAACCACCGAGCTGCCCTGGCGTTATAAGCCTTTCTCAGAGCTGCACGATGTTCAGGCAACGACATGTGCTTCCTCTGAAAATCAACAACAAACAATTAGTGCGGTAATTTATAAAAGTACTTAATTAAAAACCATAAATAAATAACTTACCATAAACTCATCGAACCAAGCATTTCGATTTTCCGTAGGAATCGCTGTCCAGCTGGTCCAAGCTTCATTGTAGTTACGGAATAATTGGTCCGAGATGAAATCCATCACCGGATCACGAGGCACAAAGCTAAAGCCAGAGGACATCATGCAAATATTATTAGCATAAAACCAATTAGATATGGGATTAGTAACATTACTGGTAACTTGGCATGACTTACTACTCGTTGTCAGGACAGATCCAAAGTAGCCCTGTCTCAGGATCTGTTGTGCCCCAGATCGGTGTATTGGAGGAACTACCTTCTTCCCCGACGTGGCTCTGAGGCGACGGGGTGTGCTAAGCAAGAAATGTGAAATATTAAAGATGTTTGTACATAGATGGTTTCATGAAACTAAACATATGTAAATCAATCAGAATTAGGCTAGTAAACCTGTTGTCCCATTTGCTGCGAATCAGTGGAGGTAGGAGGCGACGGCGACGTATACAGCGACGGTGAAGATGCGAAATAACCCGACGGTGACGATGCCATATTAAACGGTGGCACCTCTGGGGCACCGCCCCGCTCTCTGCCTACAGAATGGGCAGATGACGACGCCCTACCACCTCTGATAGGACGGGGCCGGGATCGACCACCACCACGTCCACTACCTGAAGATCCTCCTTGATGCTCCATCTCTGAACACTTATAGACATTAGGTCAAAAAAAAAACTACAAATATATTTAGGGTTGATTACAGTAGTGAAGTAACAAAGTATGTAGTATAACAGACCGTCAAAAACAAAGAACTAACAAATCTCAACTGGACGATTCCTGTTCATCGACTTCTGCTTGGCCGTCTTCCTCTGAAGTCTCATAGTCGTCGAACTCAGATTCACTGTCAGAGTAAATCAATGCTGCCTCATCGTCTGATTCCTCATCGTCAATTTGTATAGGAATCAATTCTAAATCCAAAGCAGAATCAAAAAGATTGCTTGGTATTTCGTTGTCTTCGATGTTTATGGGCAGTAGATGTTCCACATCAGCTTGGAACGGTTCAGCCATACCGTCATTTGAATCCGACTCTTTCGACTTCGGTATGATATTTCGTGCTTTGGTTTTAATAACCCCCCTCCACCCTTGGCGGGATGTGGGATATAATGTATCTTCCGCCTGTTGAGCAAGGATGAATGGGTCATAACCAACCGCATATCTCCTTGTCCAATGGATCTCAATATTTCCATGCTCGTCCATTTTTGTCCCACGCGGACTATTATCAAACCACTCACACTTAAAAAGGGTCACCACATTGTCCCACGGATATTTCAATTGAATTATGTCACGTAACTTCCCGTAGTAGACAGTCTCCACCCCGTCAACTTGGTCACCTCGACAACATACACCGTAATTGCAACATTGTGTACCTGCATCCGTGTCAACAGTTGAAAACCGATACCCATTGATTATATATCTGCTGCATTGAGTAACACTAATTGGAGCTCCATAAGATAAACTCCATGCAACTTCATTGGGATCTTCTCGATGTTTCGCGAAATAGGTTCGAAACCATTTTGGAAACTCAGAGTTCGTGAATTGATCAACCTGGGACACCGACATTGAAGGATTTTCCGATCGGACCCAATTAGAAAAGTAACTGCAAATATATATATATATATATATATATATATATATGAAGTTAATACTTTAATACTTATCGTAATAGTAAAACGGAAAAACAAAAATCTTACTTTAAGTACGGGGCGACCTCTTCACAGTTGTTTAGAATGTACCACTCCGCTACTTGCTTATCTCTTCCGTCAAGAGTTGATTTCCAATGTTTTCCCACGACTCGCCCTGGATAATTAAATATTGATTTTTGATCCCTTGTATCACCGGCATCGTTGCGAGGTACCCTTCTCCATCTTGACATCATTTCAGGGGGATGATAGTATGACGAAAATTTAGCGGCCTCTTCGACTAGATATGCTTCAGCGATAGATCCTTCAACGTGGGTTGGATTTTTGATCTTCTGCTTAAGTGTGCGTAAAAACCTACAATGGAATATCATAGGGTATTTATAAACTAAAGTACCATGTTTTTCAATTAATAACAGATCGAAAGACATATATATTACCTCTCAAACGGATACATCCATCTATATTGTTGTGGGCCTCCTATCCTTGCTTCGTAAGCCAAGTGAACGGGCAAATGTTCCATTGAGTCAAAAAAGGAAGGAGGAAACACCTTCTCTAACTTGCATAGCGTTATAGGCATACTCGCCTCCAGAAGCCGTAACTTTTCAACATTAAGCTCTGAAGCACAAATTTCTCTGAAGAACACGGAAAAGTCCGTTAGAATAGACCATATTTCCTTCGGTAGTGCTTTGAAGGCCCAAGGCAACAATCTCTGAAAAAAAACATGACAATCATGACTCTTCATCCCGAAGAACTTCCCCTCGTGCATGTTGACGCATCTTTTCAAGTTTGACGCATAACCGTCCGGGAGTTTCAATTCTTTTACCCATTGCAACAATTCTGAATTCTGCTGTTTGTTTAATGTGTACGGTGCTCTAGGTTTGGAAATCCGTCCCCTGCCATCCTGCACCAAATGCAAAGCAGGCCTTCTGCAAATCTCTTGTATGTCCAGTCTTGCATTGACTGTGTCCTTCGTCCTGCCCTTGGTGTCCATCACAGTGTACATAATATTGTCAAACACATTCCGCTCAATATGCATGACATCGAGGTTGTGTCTTAACAGTTGATCTTTCCAATATGGTAGTTCCCAGAAGATGCTGCGTTTGTTCCAATGATGATCAACACCATATCCCTCAGGTTCGCTAGAAGCAGCCCCCTCTTCGACACTTGGAATGTGCTTGACTCTATCCCATATTTCTTGGCCACTTAAACGAAGAGGTTGATCTGCTCGTTCGACAACATTCCGCGTGAAGTCTTTTCTATTTGTCCTGTACGGATGATTGGGGGGTAGGAATCGCCGGTGCCTGTCAAACCAACAGACCTTGTGACTGTGTTGCAAGCTATAACCCATATTCTGTTCAAGACATACCGGGCATGCAAGCTTTCCCGACGTTTGCCAGCCACTCAACATCCCATATGCAGGGAAATCACTTATCGTCCACATTAAGGCAGCACGCATTGTGAAATTCTGACTCAATGATATATCATACGTAAGAACCCCTTCACTCCACAACATCTTCAACTCGTTTATCAAAGGCCTGAGGTACACATCTATCTTCTTTTTTGGGTTGGATGGCCCAGGGATTAACGCGTTCAGGAACAAAAACTCTCTTCTCATGCACATAGAAGGTGGGAGGTTGTACGGTGTCACAATGACAGGCCAACAGGAATAATTCCTGCCCGTTTTATCAAAAGGAGCGAATCCATCCGAACATAGACCAAGACGGACATTACGGGGATCCATAGCAAAGAAAGGATTCGCCTCGTCAAATTTACGCCAAGCTTCAGCATCTGAAGGATGCGTCACAAAGTTTTCATCCCTGTGATGCTCCCGATGCCATCTCATGTGAGCAGCTGTTTGTTCTGATGCATACAATCTCTGAAGTCTAGGCACCAGAGGAAAGTAGTGCATCTTGCTTAACACTCGACGGGTAATTTTCCTTCCTTTCCTCACAACTTCATATCGGTCATGTCCACAGAATCTACAATTGGTCAGCTCAGCATCATCCTTGTAATACAACATACATCCCCTAGGGCAGCAATGAATTTTTTCACATCCAAGCCCAAGCTCTTTCACCTTTTTTTTGCTTGGTAAAAATCCTTCGGCAAATTACTGTCGTTGGGAACAACCTTGCTTATGATCTGCATCATTTCGTTGTAATTCCTCTCACTCATATGGTGATCAGTCTTCAGGCTTAGTGTTGCTAGGGTAGCCGATAGCGATGAATATTCACTATTTTCAAAGTGTTCACAACCTTCCCATAACGGACGTTGAGCTTCTTGAAGCATTTTATAGAACCTATCGACTTCCGGATGAGGATCCTCTCCCATGTATGATGGTTGAGCATGTGTATCGGTCTCCTCTCCCATGTATGACGACTCAGCATGAGTAACAGGATCGAAATATCGGCCGATCGACGGTCCAGCAGCGTCCATAACCAACTGCTCATATTGATTAAGGTTGTCTCGATGACTACTGTCCCCGTAATAACCACTAGGTGTCGGTGTCTGTCGGACTTCGCCATGATATTCCCAACACTCATAATCCTTCATGAATCCCCTTCTACACAAATGGATTTTGACCTCCTCAAAATCTTCAAATCTTATACATCTACATTTGACACACGGACACCTGATCTCCCTACTTGCATTAGTTGAATGTGCCAGAGCAACATTGATGAACATGGGCAAACCCGCCAAGAATGCTTGAGTTAGTTCTCTTCTCTCAGTTAGGCGATTGTACATCCAACTTCTATCTTGGTTGTCTTCCATATTTCCTAGCTAGTTCAGTTACTAACTTAATTAAAATCTCAACATGGCACAAATATATAAAAGTGGTCAATTCAACAGAATAAGTATTTAGTATAAAATTTATCAATGTACAAATTATTTTAATAAAAAAAATCATTGAATTGAAATTTTAAAGTGCAATTGTTTTTTTTTCCATGTATACTTTTTAGTAATATTTATAAGGTATTTTTAAAAAGAATTCTTAAGCGAATAATTTTTACTGCTATTTTTACTAATGTTTATAAGATATTCTGAAAATTTATCCTTTTTTTTCAATTTTCATTTTTACGCCTTCTAATATTTATTGTTATTTCTTGCTACCTTTTTCATTTAAGCTAGAGTTTATGTTACACCTCTCTAGAAATTTTGAAAAATACTGTAATTATATTTTTTGATTTATGTGTCAAAGTCTTTAAAAAAATTATCGTCCTTTTTTCTTACTGCCCTAATTAATTAATTTAGGGTTCTCTACCATTAGGATTTACAATTGTTCTCTTTCATATGTGTTTGTTTATTCCTTAGCTTTTTTATATATAGTGGCTATTATTGTTTTATAGTATTAGCCTAAAAGGGATTGTCTTTTACTACCTACAGATATTATGATAAGTGTAAAATATGACAAGTTTTCTTATAGTAGTCACTTTTATACTGTAGTGAGTTTTGTCTCAAATAGGTTTCAATCCAAGAAGATAGACCCTCTTCATGAACGTAGTTATTCTGTATGTATAGTTTAAGACATTGAGCAATATAACTGACAAAGAATCAATTTCATAAATATCAAGTGTATACTATAGCAATTCTGTATGATAATGATTAATATCTATTATTTGAAATTAAAGTGGCTTTTAATGAATTGATTTTTATCCTTGGAAGCCGTATATCTATTAGGAAGCCATGAATGATGTGGGAGAAGCACTATACAGACAGCACTGAAGGGTTAAACAAGTGCCACACAAATTATATAAAAAATAATGCAAAACATATCATAAACTCCAAAGGCTGTCCCCACAAATGTCATGAACAAAACAAACATATTTTCTGATCTTTCCCTTAAACTATATCTAGAATTTAGAAAACTGGGCACTTACTTTTAATGTCTCACAGCTATCCGGTACACCTCCAAAACCTTTTCAAAATTTGAGAGTGCACTTCTAAAATCTCCCAATTTTAATTGCACTTGTCCCAACCCTGCAACCAGGTTAAAGAAATTAGGACAAAAAATTAAGAGAGGAACACAAATGAAATTAGATAGCTGAAAAATTAAAAAAAAAAAAATACAGCAAACCTGCGGACCCGAGCTGGGGGGCGAAAGGGGAAGGGGGAGCTGGGGGCGATGGGGGAGGGGGGAGCTGGGGGCGAGGGGGGAGCTGGGGGAGGGGGGAGCTGGGGGAGGGGGGAGCTGGGGGCGGGGGGGCAGCTGGCGGAGCTGGGGGGAGGGAAAGGCCGGCCGAGCTTGGGGTTAGGGAGCTGGAGGCGAGGGGAGGGGGGAAGCTGCGGGCTGGGGTTGGGTTGAGGAGCTCGGCGGAGGGTTGACGGGGCGCGAGCTGTGAGCTGTGGGAAAAGTTTTCGGGGAAGACGAAGTGGCTGGAAAACGATGTGGGGGGGGGGGGGGGTAAAAACGAAATTTGCGACGGAAATTATTTTCCGTCGCAAATTTACTTTTTTGCGACGGAAATGTATTTCCGTCGCAAAAAGTTGAAATTTTTTTGCGACGGAATTGCAATTCCGTCGCAAAAAGGTGAAATTTTTTTGCGACGGAATTGCATTTCCGTCGCAAAAAGGTCACACTTTTGCGACGGAGAAGCCTTTCCGTCGCAATTTGGAGCCAACGGCGGCAATAATGCCGCCATTTTGCAACGGACTAACCAGTCCGTCGCAAAATATTGCGACGGAAGCTTATTCCGTCGCAATTAGAATGAGAATGGCAGCCTTTTGACTGCCATTCTGCGACGGAATTCTTATTCCGTCGCAAATTTTATGACTTTGCGACGGAATAAATATTCCGTCGCAAATCCGTCACTAATCTCCATTTTTCTAGCTGTGTAAGAATTGAAGGAGTTATGATTTTTCTAAGTTTGGTCAGAAAACCTGCAGAATTTCTGGACATGTGTATGTTTCTGATTTTTGGGAATTTTTTTCCCAGTCATAAATCAACTTGGTGGCTTTTATTTTTGGAAATAGACTTATCAATGAGTATGTAGAAATTGGAATCACTCCATTTGGAGTTGTATAGGTCAAGTTATGAATTTCTCAAATTCTCAGAAAAGTTAAAGGCTGAATTTTTGATAGGTCTTAAAAGAGTCACCTAAGTTGATATTTGTGCCTAACCTTTAAGTTAAGATTTCTTTGGATTAAATGAAAGGCTAAATGGCTGAGATGATAAATATATTTTAGTGAATAATATCTACTCAAATATGTTCCAATTAGTATACATCCCTAGTCATAGGAGTATTAAAAGACAAGTATTTTGGGGCTGGGTCTAGAGAAGTTGAAATTATATTTATGATTGAATTGGTTTGTGACCCACCTCAATATGTAAATGATGATAGGACTTGAGTGTCGCCCGTGCCTGAAGGACAAGTACAGTTGATAAGAATTTTTGGTGGAAGGAGTCTTATCGGTAAGACCAACAGGTAGTAACTCTAATCTCACATTCTTTGCATAGCTATATATGTTTATGTATGCCATATTTATATGTTCCGCCTGTATGAGGCCAGCACCACTCGTGGCTCGATTGAGCGGAAGGGCCGACCATGGGGCCAACTTCCCGGTGGCTAGGCAGGGCCTAGTGCATTCAGTATTTTGGTATTGAATTACCTAAAATGAATTTCCTTGCGCCAAGGTATTAGAAATCATTTTATGATTTACTTGTATTGCAAGCTACATTTGAAATGTAATACTTGTCGTTTGAACGTGAATGCTTAATATGCTGTGTGGACTACTTTGTTTGGTTGATTTACATGTATTGCATATGCATGAATTTGAGATTAACCTGTTACTCTGGGATTCATTTATTTGAATCTCAGAGCCTTCCTTGAATCCAGGACGTAGGCAGTCCAGTAGCGAAGGAGGAAAAGGCAAGGGCATAGTAATTGCCTGATTTTGGAGAAGAAGGTGGTGAAGAGGAAGCAGATGAAACTTTTGGTTTCATTTCTTTTTGTTATTGGATTATACGGTTTCCTCTTGACTTGGTTGTTTTTGGTGATAGCCGTATGTGGCTACTGGGGATGTATATACTTAATTAGAAACATACTGTCGTGTAGAAGTAGTTAAGACTTATTTATATATATATGCTGCTAATGTCTGTTGCAGGGATGGCTTGTATATAACAAGCCCAGATAGTAATGTAATTTTAAAGAAAGTTTGAACCACTGTTAAAGTATTTCCAAATGTTTTAAAGGAATTGGAAAAGCTCTTTTGAACTTTATTATTATTTTGAACTCTCTTAATAAAAAGGGCTTCTATCTTCAAGATACAAAACTAACCCAGTGGTCTAAATTTTCTTTAATTAGTGCATCAGAATACTTAGCTGATAAGATGCCACTCTGTTCTGGGCACAGAACAGTGGGGTGTTACAAACCTCAAATCTGAGGACTAATATCGTGGGAAGTGTAAATGAGTTCCATTAAGTGCAGTATGTCATCAAATATTTGTGAACTGATAACATTCGAGTGATTAATAAGCGAAAATTAAGCTAAAATAAATAAATATAGGATAATGAAATTTTTTAAATTGGAGATATTTTAGGTAACCGATTAGAATGGGCACTGAAGCAATCACGTGGTACCATCAGGTTTTTTCGAACAATTGTGTGTTTAGACTATTTTTTTAATTACAAATACACAATAACTATACTATGATTTTATGATTTGACTTATTATTTGATGTAGATAAAGATTATGGATGTATTCATGATGTAGGAAAGGAAATTATTGATATTTTTACCAATGAAGTAAAGCCTATTATTCGAAGCGAAGCATAACCAAATGCCTTTACAATTGATGATAGTGGCTATGACGATGAAAATAATAATCATCGTACTCATGTTGTTTAATGGTAAGCTTCTTATACTTTGTGTGAGTTATTGATTGACAATAATTTACTTGTGGTTATCAATTATAAATTGTGTTTGTTTGTTGTATGATACGTGTAGTTTAGACCTTAATGTTAATAACATTTATTTGATAAATTATAACTTTAATTGCTGTAATTTACTAATTATATTTAAAAAAAACAAAACGGAGGAGAAATAGTTAAAATTTTTTTAAAAAAAAAGACTTCCAGCCTTGTAGGGCCAATCCTGGCCAACATGTTCTCAGGTTAGGCCTTAAAAAATAGATGTTTTTCTTACTCTTGGCTTAAAAGAATCGATTCTTTCAGGCCCTGACCCTTCAAAGCACAATCTTAATTCCCAACTCTAATAGTAAAGTTCACGTGATAAGAAATAGAAATAATATAACTCCCTGTTGATTGAACAATATACTGTCGTAAATAATTTTCTTGAAGAAAAAGATGACATTACCTAAAATGACCCCGCGCACGCACTTGTCAGGTAATGTTCAAAAAAGATTTTTGACAAAAAAAACATGTCTCTCAAATTTTTCAGTTGGTAACAGGTATTCTTTTATTAGTGTTAATTTTATTCGACGCACAACCTAGCACTTTAATTTGATTTGTCAAGTTGTAAGACAATTGCACAATTAAAACTTAATTAAAAAAGAGTTAATTGTTATGAATATTCCAATATTGGTGTGAATGTCCACAACCTTTTTCAAGAAGAGTCTTTTGGGATTTCTACACTTAAAGCAATGTAACATATGACATGAATGGTTTGGTGGGAGTTTCATATAACTTACAAAACTCCATAACATACCATTATGTAGATTTACTCTTTTGTGTAACTCTTGTAATGGTGTTAAGGATTCATTGCCTATATATAGTAGGCATGTATCAAAGGTTGGAAGAGGACAATAGAAAGAAGAATCACTCCCTCCTTGCTCTCCATTTCTCTCTTGCATTTCTTCATCTTCCTCATCTTAATCTCTCTTATATTTTACTTAGTTTCATAACACGTTATCAGCACGATAGCTATAACGAAGGTATAATTTCTTTAACGTTTTCATGTACTTTCGCTAATGATTTTATTATATGTTTATTTATATATCTGGGATAATCTAAACCATTATATGGAATTTAAAATTACCGATTGTTTTTATATATCGGGTTCCATGGTTAAGATTGGAGATTACTTACTATTTTATATAGTACTTTTAGTATTTATCATTATTCATTCATCAATTTTATTCATGCACAGTAATTGCATAGTAATTTACTATTGTTTTACTATTTACATTATTGCATAATACTTTACTTTTGCACAATATATGTTACTAACTTTAACATAACATAACATTTAACTTTTATTGTTATATTATGTTACTAACATAACATTTATATTATTGTTACTAACATAACATTTAAATTAAGCATTTACTTTTATGTTACTAACATAACATTTATATTATTGTTGCTAACATAACAATTTACTTTTATTGTTGCTAACATAACATTTTACTTTTATTGTTATGTTTTTATTGTTAACTTTTAATGTTATGTTATTTTATATTTAACATAATATTATTATTGATATTGTTATTTTAGTATGGCCAGAAGCCATACACCTCTGATTTCATATTCTGAAATTATTTGACCAGAAGTCATAATATTATGATCTCCTATTATATGGCTAGAAGCCATTGTCTTTTTCTTCCTACTTTGAAATTATATGACTAGAAGTCATATGCATTTTGCTTTATTATTTTAAATATAATATGGCCAGAAGTCATATTCCTTTAATTTCTATTACTATATTATATAGTTAGAAGCCATATTCAGTTGATTCCCTATTATATGACCTGAAGTCATATACTTTTCATATTTTATTTTATTGGATAGCTAGAAACATATATTTAACTTTTATTTATCTTGAAGATAAATGATCCAAAGCCATGAAATTCTAAATTCTCATCATTGGCTCGAAGCCATGAGACTAATTAACCTAAAGGCATGAGAATCAAATAGCCTAAAGCCATTAAAACTAAATGGCCTGAAGCCATAAGTTTTAATTTCATTGTAATATCATAATTTATGAATTATTGTCTTTATGAATTCATTATGTTATTATATTGTGTTTTATATTTCATAAATTTCTTTTTATTGTATAATGAAATTTAAATTTGTTGTGCATGAAGCCTCAAACTTGAATATTTGGTATTAAAAGATCATCTTGTTTTTTAGAACAAATTAAAGGAAATCTATGATAACCAAAAGATGGTTATTCTTCCAAAAGTTTATTATAAATTAGTGTATCCAACAATTTGTTCCTATAGTAGCAATATTGTGGAAGATGTTTTAAGAAATATATTGAATTAATTTCTTGATCTCATGTGGACAAACAAAATACTGAGTGTTTGTTGTAAGAATCATGAATCTTATCCAATAAGCACGACTCCATTCCCAGAAGTGAATGAAGTAATGAATGAATTGGTCATGGACATAAGGTGTAACTGTGGCTACAATTTTGTGCATAGTCATTGTTGTAATCATGATGGCTCAAATTATCACTTGAAGTGAAGAAATATTATTGAAGAAAATCACAAAAGGGAAACTATTAGGCAATATGTTGAAAATTCATGATTTTGTGATATTTTGATCCCCACTATTTTATAGTTTATAAGGTTTTAATATCTCATACAATATCTTTAAATATTTCATATGATTTACTCCCCCTGATGACTACATTACTTCCAATGTCTTTGTGTTGGTGACGAACTATATCTCTTGATAATAAGCCTGATACATTAGTACCACTCTTCATCTTTTATGCAGCATGATACATTAGTATTCCAATAATAGTAAAACATGGTACTTCTGGACCAAGTAGTTCTTCAACGATTAATTGTCTTTTCAACCTCTTCAGGAGTTCCAATGATGTTGATATTATCAACATAAACAACAATTATATGAAACTCCCACCAAACCATTCATGTCATATGTTACATTGCTTTAAGTGTAGAAATCCCAAAAGACTCTTCTTGAAAAAGGTTGTGGACATTCACACCAATATTGGAATATTCATAACACTCCCCCTTGAATATCATATGATTTACTATTTTGCATAGTAGCTGAAATTTACTATTGTATACAATGATTTATTATTCCGCACAGTAACTAAAACGTGATTGCACAATAATTTACTATTACGCACAGTGATTTATACTTATAAGATATTTGATCCTTTAGTCTTCTATACCCATGAAAGAGGTATAGGTCTTGTTCACACCAAAAATGAAAGGTGGATAAAAGAGTAACATTTGTTATTATTAATATTATGGCCATGAAGGCTTATGTTTCAAATATTGTATGATACAATAAGATTTTAGTAGCCTTGGAACAATATTGTCCAGAAGACAGTAATTTGCAGAGATTTATGTCGTATAAATTTAAAGACTAATGCTGCCAATGAAATATTAAAGAAGCAATGAGCTACAGAGAAATATGCTCATCTTTATTTTGAAGCCAAGGCTCAAGAGAAATAAATAAGCCCAAAAGGTAATGTAAAACTTACCTTTTATTGTTATTATTATTTACATTTATTATGACTCCATCTTATAAATCTGTTGCCATGAAAATCTTGTGCTGGAGAATTTTCATATGTGTGATTCTAAATCTGTGTGATTCTAAGTTATTTTAATTATGAATATTTTCATATGTGGTGGACGAATATTTTCATATGTGGTGGACTATATATTTTGTATATATAAACAAATTGAAGTATATTATAAAATTATTTAGTGATGCAATATTATATGTTTATTCCTGAAGAATCAACACAATTGGATTTGAAAGTAATTTAGAAATACAGTACTCACACTTGAGGGGGAGATTGTTAGAAAACAAGTGTGAGTTAGAATACAAGTGTAAGCTAATTTTTGAAAAGTTATATATATATTTCACATAGCCTAATACATCTCCCAGAAATAGATGTCAGATTATGATGTAAATTGAAATGTTTACTATTGGTTGAGATATGTTACAGTGAACTAGAAGTTTACTGATTTAAATAAATTTATTGTTGGCATGACTTGTTTGATCATCCGAGTCATACATATAATGCAAATAATATTATGTATTAACATCCATTGAAGAACCAGAAGATTCTTCATGAATAACCAACATATTGTTTATGTATTATGTATTGTTTGTTCTCAAATAGATTTGACTATGAGAATATTATTGGTCATGATTGGTAATGGATCTCTGGAAATATATCAAACATTATTATATGGGCCCATTGAAATGACATGTAAACCATACAAATTTGAAAGTGCATTTGGTTACATGTGAGATTATTAGCTTACAGCCAGAAGTTTGTAAGAATGCAACCTGAAGTTTGTAAAAATGATTACAACATAGAGTTTGCAATAATGTTTGGTGTTTGAATAAATTAAGCGCGCAATTTCCAAATTACATGGTCCACGAATCATATATTAAAGCCTCCATAGATAAGTTGGATGAATGCTTATGAGAACAAAATTTATGTGTTGGTATATTTGATCTTGTATGTTGCAGCATTTATAGAAGCCAACAAAATTCTCTCTAGAAAATTGGTTTTTGGTCAGTAGCCAGATTAATTCCATCTTAAAAGTTTTTAATGTGCAATATTCGACCATAATGCACATAGATGGATAAATGTTGTGCAAGTACATCCTTCTTCTTGTTTGTCTCTAAATGAAACAGAATGATGTTTCTAAAGGAAACAAATGGATTTAGGAGACTTACACTGCATGATTAGTCAACTATGGTTTGATATAGTTTTCCCAACATGAGGGAGAGAAAATAAGCAGTTGGGTAAACAGATTAGCTAGAATGAATTATTATTGGCTCATTTTGATCCTTGTACAAAATAATGTGAACTGGAAGTTCAAAAGATAATTCATTTACAAAATTTAGTTAATCGAATGCCAGAAGCATTTACTGACTCAAAAAAAGGTGACAAAGTCACATGTCCCAATTGCTAATGCTCCTATTAATGTCCTTGAAGGACAATCTATTATAAATGAATTGAAAGTATGCCTGAAGCATGGTAGGTCCATCGGTTTCAAAGATATAAATCCTCAAAAGAGAAAAGGAGCTAAGAATATAGATGATCAAGTTGAGAATAATTAAGAAAAGTTAATTAATTGCTCCAGAAGAGCCATCTCCTGAAGAGATATTATCTCCAGTAGAGATATCTCTAGAAGAGAATGTTGTAGTCCCAGAAGAGACCTAGGTACCTGAAATATATGAAAAGTATGAGATCTCAATAAATTATGTTATGGACAGAATTCGATGGGACTGAAATGAAGTCAACGTTGACGACATCTTTGCTTATAATATAGCATAGGATGTAATGAATGATATGAGGATCACGAGCAAAAATCCGTTATCGAGTGCCAATAGTGAAAGAATTGGACCTGTGACTAAGGGTTAAAATTACTGGCGAAACGAAAAGTCTTTGGACCTATTGTCCATGCACCTGAAGATGTAAAGCCAGTTGGATATAAATGGGCTTTCGTATGAAAGAGAAATGAAAAGGGTGAAATTATAAGATATAAGGCAAGCCTTGTAGCCCAAAAGTTTTTACACAAAGACCTGTTATTGATTTTTAAGAAATATATTCACCAGTAGTGAATGCAAATACCTGTTGTTATTTGATTAACCTAGCAGTAAAAGAAGAGATTGATCTGCACTTAATGCATGTTGTATGTTGTAACTGCTTATTTGTTTTGGCTCACTTAAAAGTGATATTTATATGAAAGTTCCTGAAGGACTCGTGGTGAGAGAAGCATATGTCTCCGAAGGATTTAATGTACCAGAAGTACGAATTCCTGAAGGATTCAAGATGTCAAAAAAAACATCTAATTCGAGTTTTTAAGCACAATACTCAATTAAGTTAAATAAGTCCTTTGGCCTGAAGCTATTAGGGCGCATGTGGTATAATCATTTCAAGGAATATTTGTTGAAAGAAGGGTACAAAAAATGATCCAATATGTCCATGCATCTTTATTAAAGGATATAGAAATGAGTTTAATATAATTGTTGTTTATGTTGATAATATCAACATCATTTGAAAAGACAATTAATCGTTGAAGAACTACTTGGTCCAGAAGTACCATGTTTTACTATTATTGGAATACTAATGTATCATGCTGCATAAAAGATGAAGAGTGGTACTAATGTATCAGGCTTATTATCAAGAGATATAGTTCGTCACCAACACAAAGACATTGGAAGTAATGTAGTCATCAGGGGGAGTAAATCAGATGCAATTAAGAATGACAAGTTGATATACGCTGTACTCTTTTTCCCTTATCTAGGTTTTGTCCCACTGGGTTTTCCTAGAAAGGTTTTTAATGAGGCAGCATTGGACACAATGGATGTTGTACTCTTTTCTTTGGCTAGGTTTTTATCCCACTGGGTTTTTCCTAGTTAAAGTTTTTAATGAGGCACATTCATAATGGACATTCAAGGGGGAGTGTTATGAATATTCCAATATTGGTGTGAATGTCCACAACCTTTTTCAAGAAGAGTCTTTTGGGATTTCTACACTTAAAGCAATGTAACATATGACATGAATGGTTTGGTGGGAGTTTCATATAACTTACAAAACTCCATAACATACCATTATGTAGATTTACTCTTTTGTGTAACTCTTGTAATGGTGTTAAGGATTCATTGCCTATATATAGTAGGCATGTATCAAAGGTTGGAAGAGGACAATAGAAAGAAGAATCACTCCCTCCTTGCTCTCCATTTCTCTCTTGCATTTCTTCATCTTCCTCATCTTAATCTCTCTTATATTTTACTTAGTTTCATAACATTAATGTAATTTTTAATTATCAATTAAAAAAAAACAAGTTGTGTGTGTGTGTGTTTGTAAGATGAAAATTGTACAACTAGTATTGAAAACCCAAAAAAACACTAAAACTAAAATTTAATTACACTTAATTTTAATTATGACATGAAAATTATATACTTCACTAAAATAGATTAGTAAACGCGATAGGCACCAATCAATACAAATCAATAAATAATAAATCCGGTAAATAGGCAAAGTTAATGCTAAAATTTTTAAAACTATTCTTTGCTCTTCTTGAAATTATTAGTGTTTGTGGATCTTGTGTTCAGAATTTTGAAACATCAAATAATGGAGTGATATATATTAATTTTAAAAAATTATTTTATATAATAATTTAATTAAAGACTGATTTATGTTATCAGTCTCTTCACAAGTCACTTTCATAACGACAATAATGAATATTCCAAGTGAGTAAGTCATTATAGAGTAAAGACTTGGTAATGTTTCCTTATTCGTTAGACTTTTCTTCAACTAACCCTTTTAAATGTGAGAAGCCAAATGTTACTTCTTTATTAGTTTGATTTTTCTTCTCCTCTCCCTCTCATGGCCTTTTCTTAATTTGTTTTTCCATGAAAATATCTCCTGAGATTAACCCAAATTTTTTTTAGGGGGGAAAAAATTAACCCTACTTTAACTAAAAGACAATTCAATCTCTCCATTATAAACTTCATTTTTGGTTCCCAAACTATTTTATGATAATTATTTTAATTTATATAATTGAGTGACCTAATTATTTTAATCTTTTCAAGGCGTTATTTGAACTTTCAAGCTTGCTTGAACTGCTCACTCTGTTGGCCAAAAAAAAAAAAAAAAAACGTGCTCAGTCAACCTCCTAACCTCATCATATTATCCTTCAAGACCCATGCATGCTTTCGAGACGCGAACATAATACCCGATCTATCTTCATGTCAGTTTTCATTTTATAACTTCCCAAAATCTTTTATTTATCTATTTATTTTAAAAGGTTAAGGCGCCATTAAGTGATGATCTCTTTATTAAAGAAGACAAATTACATTTAATAAAAGCATATTAGAAGGGTTAGGCTGTTAAAAACAATATTATAAGGGTTAGAAAAGAATTTTAATACTTCTTCCGTTTTTGATGTATGATCTAATTGAAGAGTTGACTTTGATCCTAAATATAAGACATAATTTTTATATTTATCAAATTTTATTTTTTTCATATTGATGCTCTATTAACTATAACAAAGTAAGAGAGATTTAGGGAACTAAAAGACATGATTACGGTATTTTTAAAAACAAGATACCATATTCTAAAAGAGATTATTACGGTATTTTTAAAAACAATATCATATCAACTAACTTTTCTTATCTAATCAAATTAAGTAAATATATTTTAATTAAGGACATGAGAGAATATAGTGAGTGTATTTCTTAATCTGTTTGCACAGGAACCTTAAATCATACTCCTTTGGTCCTTCCTATCCCTCACATAAGAGCTAGTTCAGATATTGAATTTGATTCTAACTACTCCCTTTGTTCTTATTATAAGGCACCAACTAGCAATTTTATTTTCTCCTTTTTATAAGACACTTGTTTGTTCCCAATGAATATTAATTATTTGTTTCCATGTTTGCCCATACTTCATAAGGGTAATGTGTGAGAGTAATAATTAATATAATATAAGAATTTAGTGCAATTAGTAGGGGTAATATTGGAAGTTACTTAAATTGTAGAGCGATTTTATTAACTTTAACTGTTTTTATTGGTTTGTGAGAAAAGTTAGTTAATCCTTATAATAAGGATCAAAGGGAGTATAAGATAAAAATTCATTTTATCTCTAATATTTTTTTTTATTTTTTCTCAAACTAATTTATCTAACTTATAAAATGATTCCAAACACTCCCAATGCTAGCGTCCAAGAAAAAGTCACTTTTTGAGTATAAGCCTAGTTAGAAAAAAGCCAACCCAAACACATCAACTGGGCTTTATTTGTTTTTTAACTGAAATTTCTTCCTCCTTCCATTGGACCTTTTTACACTCCACTACTCACCCACCGCCTACCCAAACATACTGTTAACAACTCAATATCTATTTTTTGGTGTTTGGGTTAAGATTTTAAAAAAAAAAAAAAATTAAGGTTTAAGGTGCATTTTTGCCCTTAAAGTATGTGTCCAGGAGCAATTTTGCCCTTAAAGTTTTTGGCGTAGTAATGTTACCCCTGAAGTTTCAAAATAGAGCAATGTTGCCCCTCCGTTAAAAACCCTAACTTTGACTGTTAGTTGACCGTTAGGGTTTTTAACAAAGGGGCAACATTGCTCCGTTTTGAAACTTCAGGGGCAACATTGCTATGCTTGAAACTTCAAGGGTAAAATTGTTCCTGGGCGTATACTTTAAGGGCAAAAATGCACCTTAATCTAAAAATTAATAGACTTATCTAAAAGAAATCACTTATGAAAGAAGCCAAAATTTGCAATTTCTGGAGAGCGTCCACCTCGAAAGTGATGACTAATGAAGGGAAAGTCCAAAGGAAAGCAACAAAGCTTCTGGCCCATGTGACACGCACTTGACTAGCAAGAAGCCCGGAAACACGTGGCCTAGAGTGTCTGTCACAGAAGTGATGACTGACGAAGGAAAAGTCCAAAGGAAAGCAAAAAAATTTATGGACCATGTGACACGCACTTGACTAGCAGGAAGCCCATAAACGTGAGGCTTAAGGCGTCCACCTTGAAAGTGTTGACTAACAAAGGAAAAGTCCAAAGGAAAGCAATAAAATTCCTGGCCCACGTAACACACATTTGACTAGCAGGAAGCCCAAAGACGCATGTCCTAAAGCGCCCACCTCGGAAGTGATGACTAGCGAAGGAAAAATCCTAAAGAAAGCAACAAAATTTTTGGCCCACGTGACATGCACTTGAAAAGCAAGAAGCCCAAAAACGTGAGGCCTAGGGAGTCCACCTTGGAAGTGATGACTAACGAAGGAAAAGTCCAGAGGAAAGCAACAAAATTTTTGGCCCCTATGACACGCATTTGACTAGCAGAAAGCCCAATAACTCGTGGCCTATAGCGTCCTCCTTGGAAGTAATGACTGATGAAGGGAAAGTCCAAATGAAATCAACAAAATTTCTGGCCCACATGATACGCATTGACTAGCAAGAAGCTTGAATACGCGTGGCCTTCTTGTGGGGACCATATCATCGAAACATTGACAACAACGTCAACCACTACGTGTCCCTTTAGCATCTCAAACTCCGTCTTCAACTTTGTTTTATTTGTTTTATTTTTTCAGCATTAATTCCTAACCTTCAATTAGGAATGTACTATTTTTTAGTATCAACTTATTCATATACATTTTCATCCTTTCTAATTTATATACAATTTTATCCCATAAATATACTTTACTTAAGGACTTTAGTGTTTTTTTTTTTAAATTTTTAATAATAATTTAAATTATTTATCAAATTTAAATTTTTATCTTTAATTATCATAATATATAAAACTAATATATATATATATATATATATATATATATATATATATATGTATGTATGTATGTATGTACACACTCACACACACACAACATATATGTATGTGTGTATATATATTCAATAAGAATCATGTCATTTTTCATATCAATTGAATTTTCAAATAATAATACAAACAAGATTCAGTTTGAAAAAAAAAAATCACTTCTACCACTGTCACTCCAAACACAAATAACATTTACAATATGATGTTATCCTACCTTACGTTTATAAAAGTCAGATTAAAAATAAATTACTTCTTATTACACCTAATTCCAAATTACCCATAATACTCAACAGAGTATAATTTTTGGGAAAATATTAGTGAGATTCCAAGGAAAAGAAAAAATATCAAAAAAGTCCCAACCCCAAATCCCCTAGAGATTTTTTTTTTATTAATTACAGAATTCCAATATAAAAAAAGTCTCATTGTCAAAATAACTTTTCCTATTGTTAAAATTTGGGTCCTCATTCCATGCTTATCTTTTATGTACTTCTTAGGTGCTTCTCCTCCTAAGAAGCACATAAAAAAATATTGATGGAATTTTTTTTTAATTTTTTATATATTTTATTTATTTATATTAAATTATTTTATGAAGTCTATTGATAAAAACAACGAAGGCCAATCCAATCAAATTTTCTCACCCTCTCAATGTCACTTCCATTTCACAAAGTTATTCCGAGATAATCATTGACTTCTAAGCCTTTTAACTATTTTTTTTAACATCCTGAATTTTATTTTTGAAATTTAAATAATGAGGTTGTGATTTATAAATTAAAATTTAGAGTAATATAAATTGAATTCATTGTTTGAAATTCATTTGGAAAATCCAAATAAGGATAATTGGAAAATCCAATAATCTCTTAAAGAAGTATAAAATTAAAGACAGAAAATATTTAATATTGATTAGAAGGGAATGAAATTATTTGAAGAAAATTGAAATATATCATGTTATTATTTGAGTAAGGAGATTTTTTTTTAACACTAATCAAATCTTCTGAAAAGAAAAATTAAGAAGATAGGTGCGATCAACTAAAAGTATTTAAAGTAATGCCTTCAAACTAAAATATTTTAATTATTTAAATATCATGAAAAATTTTATTTGAATAAAATAAGTTTAGATTTTTTTTTTTCCAGAACTGTTAAAAATATGTCTGTATAAATATAAGATAACATAAAACCAAAAAAACAAAGAAAGAAAGTACCCCCGCAAAAAAAAAAAAAAAAAAAAAAAAAAAAAAAAAAAACCAAATTAAATAGTGGACCGTAACCCACTTTTTGGAAATGGCCAAATGGGTATTAGAATACCCATCACCCTATTAAAATACACACACACTTGACACCTACGGCCTTCGTGATGTTCTCTTTTTCGTTATGTTTGGTGGAGAGAGAGTGAGAGAAAGGTAGACGGTAATTGCTTGATCTATTCAGTATGCTTCGTAAATATTCTACCTCTTTTTGTTTTGATTTCTCCTATTATTTTTTTTAGTCTTTTATTGAGGAGAAAAATTTAGGGTTTATTAGATTTTGAATTTTTGGGTGTTTCAGTTGTTGATTTAGTCTTTAATGGAGCTACTGAGGTATGAATAAGAGTTGTATGGTTTCGATTTTTGCTTGAGTGGTTGATTTAAATTCGAATTTATATGAGTTAGTGAGATTTATTTGGAGTTGTATTAAATTGAAGATTGACGGTTTTAGTTTTGAGAACTATATGTAGTGATAAATATATTGATGATTTTTAGTTCACTTGCAGGTGTTGATGAGAATTAGGTATTTTTGTCTTGTCAGATCTATAAATTTCTCTCACTAATATCTCTATTGAATGTGTGGCGTGTATATATGTACATTCCTTGAATTTAAATTAGGAAAATTGTACCTAAGTCCTGTATTAGGAAAAATTGACAAAATGATCCTTTAAAATCTTAAATTTATGGTGAAATTTTATGAGACTTTTTTATATTTCTAAAATTCTTAGGCACTTAGATGTAAATAAGTTTAAAAGTATAATTACCCAATTGTCCTTGTAGATTACAATAAAAGTCTCTCCCCATGTTTGTCATAGTCATCATGTCATATTCAGTCATTTTCCATCTCAACCAATTTTTTAAATAATAATCCAAACAAGTTTTAATTTATAAAAAATTCACTTCCACAATCATCAAAAAAAAATTTGGGTTAGCAACAACCGTAAAAATAATCACAGATTATATTTATAATCCAACTTTTATTATATCTTAAATTCTTAAAAATCAAATTGCAAATAAATTACGCCAATCCAAGCGGCGCATTATAATGAACAGAGTATACTTTTTGTAGGCGGTCTGTTAGCCTCTAACAAAAGTTAGGTCACTTTTTTGTTTTCAGCCAAAGACAAAAGCTACGTCTGAAACCTCGTGATCAGCATAAACAAAAAGGAGGAAAAGGAACATGAATTGACTTACAAAATCATTATTCATAAAAGACTTTTAACTTTAATCGTATTCCCTAATCTTTTCACGTTCGTCTTTTAGCCTTGTTTTTCCATGGAAAATGCTTCCTATTTAGCCCACAATTATTAGCGAGGTAAACCCAAATTAGATTATATTACAACATTTTTTTCACTTAAAAAGGAATTATTTCTGGAAATTATGATGAGAAGAACAAATAGAAAAAAGATTGTGATCTCCCCAAAATTAAGTTTGCTAAAATATTAAGCAAAAAGCATAGTAACTTTTATTTTATTTTTCTTGTCAGGAAAGCACAGGGAATTGAACATTTATTTCTTAAAGGAGAAAAGAGAATTTGACATGTGACTATCATGGATGTTTTCCAACCCTTCTCTTCCTCTTCTTTACCATATCATTCACCAGACTTGCAACCCAAAGAGCCTTCCCACTAAACATAACAAGTTGAAACAATGTTGCTCCAAATGCAGCTCCACACACATATCCCAATGCCACAGGTTTCCATCCAAATTCAAATCCAACTTCAGAACTTGGAAATGGTTCTTCTCTTTCTTCATGTGTGATGCACGGAATCATAAGTTGAAAACCACGCAACTCTTTGTTTCCTTTAAAGGAATTACTTGAGAAAGTCTCAAATTGTTGACCTCTAGGAATACAACCTTCAAGTTGATTCCTTGAAAGGTTCAAGACACACAGAAAATTCAGATTAGTCAACTCTGTGGGAATTTTTCCAATAAAGTTGTTTGATGACAAATCCAGCCATTCCAAATTCCTCAAATTTCCCGTTGAAGCAAGAATTGCACCAATGAGCCTGTTATGTGAAAGATTGACTCCTTTTAATGCAAGAAGCTCCCCAATAACTTGTGGAATCTCTCCCTCAAACATGTTGTTGGATAAATCAATGCTTGTGAAAATAGTCAAGATCTTTTCTAGATGAATGTCGGATCCTTTCCAAATCAACTCAATAGAGTCATGATAACTACCACGACTTTCATAATCCAAGTAGTGCAAGGCAGTTTTCCCATCTAATTCTTTCATTGCTTCAAAAGATTTGAAGAATGATGCAGATAAAGGACCATTCAAGCTGTTGCTAGATAGGTCAAGTACTCTTAACTTAGGGAAGGTGTGGCTTCTACTGTCCCTAAAATCGGGGATGAAACCATGCAAATTATTCTGTCTAAGAACAAGTACTTGCAATTCTTCTAAAGCATGTAGCCAATGGGGAAATACATCCTCTATGTCATTGTTGCCAAGATCCAAGACTCTAAGCCATGTGCAATTGACCAAAGATTGAGGTATTGACCCTTGCAAAATGTTTCCATTAAGATTAAGGGTTCTTAAATTGTTTCCCACTTCAAATGATTTAGGCACAATGCCAGAGAAGTTATTCATTTGTAAATCCAACACAGAAAGATAGAGGTTAGAGCCAACAATACAATGTGGAATAGTGCCGATGAAGTTATTATGGGACAAGTTAAGAATATCAAGATCGCTTGCATTGCAAATAGAGGAATGGAGCTCTCCTTCAAGGGAGTTGTAACTTAAGTCAAGAGCAGAAAGGTTGGGGTTAGAGCCAATACAGTGTGGAATAGTGCCGGTGAAGTTATTATTGGACAAGTAAAGAATATCAAGTTGGCTTGCATTGCAAATAGAAGAATGGATCTCTCCTTGAAGGAAGTTGTGACTTAAGTCAAGAGAATACATGTTTTTCCATGAAATGTATTTCAATAACACATTTCCAGTGAGAAAGTTGTGTGAAAGATTCAGGAATGTAAGGTTTTGAAAATGAAAAATTGACCTTGGAATTGAGCCATACAATTTATTGTTAGACAAATCAATACGTTTTAGTGAATAAGTGGATATTTCATCAATAGAGCCATCAAATTGGTTAGAACCTAAATTCAGGAATGTAAGGTTTTGAGAATGAAAAATTGACCTTGGAATTGAGCCATACAATTTATTGTTAGACACATCAATACTTTTTAGTGAATAAGTGGATATTTCATCAATAGAACCATTGAATTGGTTAGAACCTAAATAAAGATACTTCAAAGATGGCAGAGTAAACAAACCAGAAGGAATTGTTCCATGGAAGCCATTGTTTGATAATTCTAGATCTTGGAGTCTTCTAAGTTCTGAAGTTGAATTAGGAAATTGGCCAATAAAATTATTTGAAGATAAATCAAGATAAGTGAGATTTTGAAGATTGGAAAGTGATGATGAGATTTGACCAGAGAAATTATTGTCTGAGAGGCTCAATGCAGTAAGCTGTGTAAGGTTCCATATGGATGGTGGAAGTTCTCCAATGAATCGACATGATTCGAGATACAATTCATTTAATGAACTCATAAGGCCAATGGAACGAGGCAACTTTCCTGTGAAGAAACTCGTGTAACAGAGATCCAAAATTCTAATGGAATTGCTCCAATTAGACTTGGGCAGATAGCCTGTGAGATTCGGGTTAAATCCCAAAAATATCTCCTCAAGGTAGGGGAATGAAAATAAATTTTCATCCAAATTCCCTTGTAATCCAGCCTCAACAAGACAAAGAGAGACCAAAGAAGAGGAAATATTATCTAATAGATGACTCAAAGGTATCGATGACATATCCACACCATCCAGACAAAGATCCTTTATTTGAGTGACATTTGTTGTGAGTCTCTCCCAAGTGTTTTCTTTAAGAATTAGATGATTGGAAAACTCAAAGACATAAAGTGAAACCAATTTGTGAAGATGAGAGATCTGAGATGGAACTTCACCACTAAAATTACAAAAACGCAAGGATAGGTGTGTTAAACTTGCAAGCTGTGAAAAACTGGGTGATATTTGAGACCCATCAAAGTCATTGGCACTAAGGTCAAGCCTTTGAAGATGGATAAGCTGAAAGAGAGAATTGTTGGGAAGGAGTTTACCATGAAGCCAACTACAATTAAGATTGAGACCAATCACATGACCCAATGGATTGCAAGTGACACCATCCCATAAGCAACAATTTGTTCCATTTTTCCAAGTTGATGTCTTTGGGTATGATATGGTTTCATAAACATCACAAAAATCAGAAGGGTCAGACGAAGGAAGGGGTTTTTGAATGGAAAATGAGTGTTTGAAGTCTAGCAAAGCTGAGGTTTGGTCAGGACGACATGATGGGAAAGCAAAGGAATAATAAGAAAGAGAGAGAAAGAGAAAGAGTTGGAGACAAAGAAGACAACACAAAGATAAACTCCTCATTTTGTGACTGCTAATTCTGTACACGCAACAAGTGAAGAGAAATAGATGTATTTATAGCTAAAAGGAGAATGAGTAGATTTATTTCTGTACATACAAGCGGAACAAGGCTACGTTGGTCTAAAAGAAGAAGAAGAAAGCACTGAACAAGCCCATATGGGTTGACTGTTGTATTCAGTTTGTGACAATGATTTTAATTCTCAAATTCCATTTCATATTTTTAATACATTACAAATGCTTTTATCTGTAAAACATTACAGTGAACAGAGCTCAAATAAAAATCCATAGTAGATATGTGATTTAATGAATATCTGAGAAACCAAACCATACAATCAAATAGACCTTTCGTGAACGTTAAGGGATAAGAAAAAGAGCCGTGTCGCGCACTGAGGGATAAAGATCACGTGATAAAGAATAGAAATAATATATCTCCCTGTTGATGTAACAATATACTACCGTAGTAAATAATTTCCTTTGACCAAAAAAAAAATAGTAAATAATTTCCTTGAAGAAATAGATTGCATTACCTAAAATGAGCCCCCGCGCCCACTTGTCATGTAATGTTAGAAAAAGATTTTTGCCAAAAAACATGCCTCTCAATTTTTTTTTTCCTTAGTTCGTACAGGTATGATATTCTTTAATTAGTGGTAATTTTATTTGAGGCACAACCTAGCACTTTAATTATCAATAAAACGCAAGTTCTTTGTGTGGGTGTGTTTGTAATGAAAATTGTACAACTAGTATTGAAAGCCCAATTAAACGCTAAAACGAAAATGTAATTACACTTAATATTGATTGGACTTTTTTTTTTTGGGTCAAAATAAATAAATGGACACAAACAATGCGTTTCGTCAACATTGCGAGATAAGAAAAAGAATTGAGTTAATAAAAGTGCTGAAAAATCAGGTCGAGTACGTTGGATTGGCCTATTTAAACCTTGATATTCTAAGGGCCAGCTTCTAAAATAAAGCCTCTAAATAAAATCGGGTACAAAAAGGTCTATAAAACTAAGGATTTAAAAGGGCGGGGGCTAAGGACCGGCCCATTAGGCCCGTTAACTTTTTCCTCCTAATAAAATGGATTATTGTTCATGAACCCTGCCTAACCATAAGCCACTGAAAATGCACTGTGCGTGACTTAAATGGAGGAGTAGTTAAATAAAATGGAGATGATAAAATGCAAATCGTGATTCATTTCACATTTTTAATTAAAAATAATGAACCTCAAATCTGAGGACTAATATCGTGGGAAGTGTAAATGAGTTCCATTAAGTGCAGTATGTCATCAAATATTTGTGAACTGATAACATTCGAGTGATTAATAAGCGAAAATTAAGCTAAAATAAATAAATATAGGATAATGAAATTTCAAAATTTAAATTGGAGATATTTTAGGTAACCGATTAGAATGGGCACTGAAGCAATCACGTGGTACCATCAGATTTTTTCCAACAATTGTGTGTTTAGACTAGTTTTTTAATTACAAATACACAATAACTATACTATGATTTTATGATTTGACTTATTATTTGTTGTAGATAAAAATTATGAATGTATTCATGATGCGGGAAAAGAAATTCTTGATATTTTTACCAATGAAGTAAAGCCTATTATTCGAAGTGAAGCACAACTAAATGCCTTTACAATTGATGATAGTGGCTAAGAAGATGAAAATGATAGTTATCATACTCATGTTGTTTAGTGGTAAGCTTCTTATACTTTGTGTGAGTTATTGGTTGACAATAATTTACTTGTGATTATGAATTAGAGATTGTGTTTGTTTGTTGCATGATGCGTGTAGTTTAGACCTTAATGTTAACAACATTTATTTGATAAAATAGAACTTTAATTGCTGTAATTTACTAATTATATTAAAAAAACAGAGAAGAAATAATTAAAATTTAGAAAAATGACTTCCGGCCTTGTAGGGCCAATCCTGGCTAACATGTTCTCAGGTCAGACCTTAAAAAATAAATGTTTTTCTTACTCTCGAACTAAAAGGATCGGCTCTTTTAGGCCTTGATCGTTTAAAGGCCGACCTTAATTCCCAACTTTAGTAGTAAAGATCACGTGATAAGAAATAGAAATAATATAACTCCCTGTTGATGTAACAATATACTGTCGTAAAAAAAAGATTTTTGCAAAAAAAAAAAAAATGTCTCTCAAATTTTTCAGTTGGTAACAGGTATTCTTTTATTAGTGATAATTTTATTCGAAGCACAATCCAGCACTTTAATTTGATTTGTCAAGTTGTAAGACAATTGCACAATTAGAACTTAATTAAAAAAGAGTTAAATTTAATTTTTAATTATCAATAAAAAAACAAGTTGTGTGTGTGTGTGTTTGTTTGTAAGATGGAAATTGTACCACTAGTATTGAAAACCCAAAAAAACGCTAAAACTAAAATTAATTACACTTATTTTTAATTATGACATGAAAATTATATACTTCACAAAAATAGATTACTAAAGGCGATAGAGACTAATCAATACAAATCAATAAATAACAAATCCGGTAAATAGCCAAGGTTATTGCTACAATTTTTTAAAACTATTCTTTGTTCTTCTTGAAATTATTAGTAATTTAATTAAAGATTGGTTTATGTTATTAGTCTCTTCCCATGTCACTGTCGTAGCGACAATAATGAATATTCCAAGTCATTAAGTCATTATAGAGTAAAGACTTGGTAATGTTTCCTTATTCGTTAGACTTTTCTTCACCTAACCCTTTTAAATGTGAGAAGCCAAATGTTACTTCTTTATTACTTTGATTCTTCTTCTCCTCTCCCTCTCATGGGCTTATCTTAATTTGTTTTTCCATAAAAATATCTCCAAAGACTAACCCAACTCTTTTTAAGAGGGGGAAAAAAAGATTAACCCAACTTTAACTAAAAGACAATTCAATCTCACCATTATAAACTTCATTTTTGGTTCCTAAACTATTTTATGATAATTATTTTAATTTATATAATTGAGTGACCTAATTATTTAAATCTTTTCAAGGCGTTATTTCAACTTTCAAGCTTGCTTGAACTGCTCACCCTGTTGGCTACCAAAAAAAAAAAACTGCTCACCCAACTTCCTAGGGAAAAGCACTAAAATAATAATTTTTTGTTAAAAAACATTGCCTAATTGAAGCAGTTTGAAAAGAATTTACCGAACTAATGCAGTCAAACACGTTTATTGACAGGGCGCCACTAGTCATGTCAGAAAGCCTAAAGCCACTGGATAGTCACGTACGGACTTTGTCACACCACTGGTGGCATGATACTTTATCACGCCACTAGTGGCGTGAATTACATTCACACCAGGCACTTGAGTGGCGTGCGTGAATTAGTGGCGTGATAAAGTACCACATCATCAGTAGCGTTGGACCCCCTTACGGACTACTCAGTGACGTTAGGTAAATTCTTTCACACCACTGTTTGATTGCATTAGTTCTGTAAATTCTTTCTAAATTGCTCTAATTAGATAAAAAAAATTTACAAATTATTATTTTAGTGCTTTCCCCCCAACTTCCTAACATCATTAAATATCCTTTAAGACCCATGCGTGCTCTCGAGACGCGAACATAATACCATGTCAGTTTTCATTTTACAACTTCCCGAGATTTTTTATTTATCTATTTATTTTAAAAGGTTAAGGCACCATTAATTGATGGTCTGTTTATTAAAGAAAGCAAATTACATTTAATAAACGCATATTAGAAGGGTTAGGCTGTTTGAAAACAATATTATAAGGGTTAGAAAAGAATTTTAATACTCCTTTATTTTTAATGTATGATCTAATTGAGGAGTTGAATTTGATCCTAAATATAAGACATACTTTTTATATTTATCCATTTTTTTTATTCATATCGATGCTCTCTTACTATAACAAAAGTAGGAGAGATTTAGGGAACTAAAAGAGATTATTAGGGTATTTTTTTTAAAAAAAATATCATATTAACTAATTTTTTTGATTCAATCAAATTAGATAAATATATTTTATATTAAGGACATGAAAGAATATAGTAAGTGTATTTCTTAATTTGTTTGCATAGAAACCTTAAATGATACTCCTTCCTATCCCTCACATAAGTGCTAGTTTGGATATTGGATTTGATTCTAGATATAAGATAAAAATTCATTTTATCTCTAATATTTATTATTTTTTTCTCAAACTAATTTATCTAATTTATAAAATGATTCCAAATGCTCCCAATGCTGGCGTCCAAGAAAAAGACACTTTTTGGGTATAAGCCCAGTTAGAAAAAAGTCACCCCAAACACATCAACTGGGCTTTTTTTTTAAAAAAAAATATAGAAAAAACACTGAAGTCTCTTCCTCCTTCCACTGGACCCTTTTACACTCCACTACTCACCCACCGCCTACCTAAACATACTATTAACAGCTCAGTAACTATTTTTTGTTGTTTGGATTAACATCAAAAATAAATGGGCTTATCTGAAAACAGTCACTTATGAGAGAAGCCAAAATTTACAGCTTCTAGAGAGTGTTCACCTCGGAAATGATGACTGACGAAAGAAAAGTCCAAAGGACAAAATTTCTACCCCACATTACATGCACTTGACTAGTAGGAAGCCCAGAAATGTGAGGCCTAGAGCTTACGTCCACCTCAAAAGTGATAGCTAACGAATGAAAAGTCCAAAGGAAGGCAACAAAATTTCTAGCCTACATGAAACGCAACTGACTAGTTGGAAGCCCAAAAACTCATGGCCTCGAGCGTCTACCGTGGAAGTGATTGATTGACAAAGGAAAATTCCAACAGAAAGCAATAAAATTTCTGGCGCACATAACACGCACTTGACTAGTAGGAAGTCTGGATACGTGTGGCCTTCTGAATTGTGGGGACTGTTCGTTGAAACATTGATAGCAACATTAGCTCCCTTTAGCATCTCAAACTCCGTCTTCAACTTTTTTTTCTCTTTTTGATTTTTGCAACATTAATTCCCCAACCTTCATTTAGAAATGTACTATTATTTAGCATCAACTTATTCATATACAGTTTATCCAAAAAAAACTTGTTCATATATATTTGCATGACTTCTAATTTATATACAATTTTATCCAATAAATATATTTACTTAATGACTTTAGTGTTTTTTAAATTTATGATAATAATTTAAATTTATTATCAAATTTAAATTTTTATCTTCAATAATCATAATATATGCAACTAATATATATATATATATATATATATATATATATTAGTATTAAATAAAAATCATATCTTTTTCAGTCATTTTTCTTCTCAACTGATTTTTCAAATAATAATCTAAATAAGTTTCAGTTTAAAAAAATAAAAAAAATAAAACCCGCACTTTTACCACTATTAATCCAAACACAAATAATATTTACAATCTAACTTTTATCTTATCTTACGTTTATAAAAGTTAGATTAAAAATAAATCTCTTCTTATTATTACATGTAATTCCAAATTACCCATAATAATCAAGAGAGTATACTTTTTTACTTCTTATTATTACATGTAATTCCAAATTACCCATAATAATCAAGAGAGTATACTTTTTTACAAAAGTTAGGGCACATACTTTTTTTTTAGCCAAAAGACAAAAGCTGCGTCTAAAACTGCATGATCATCAGCAAAAATAAAAGGACACAAACAACGCATTTTGTAAACGTTGGAATAAAAAAAGAGCCGTGTCGTGCACTGAGTGATAAAGATCACCTGATAAGAAATAGAAATAATATAACTTCCTATTCATGTAACAATATACTGTAGTATTCCACCGCGCGCACTTGTCATGTAATGTTAAAAATGAACTCTGAAATATTTTTGCCAAAAAACATGTCTCAATTTCTTTAGTTGGTAATTTTATTCGAGGCATGATCTAAAACTTTAATTTGATTCTTCAAGTTGTAAGACAATTGCACAATTAGAACTTAATTAAAAAAGAGTTGAATGTACTTTTTAATTATCAATAAACAGAAAGTTTTGTTTGTGTTTGTGTGTGTACAAACATGGAAACGAAACCCTAAAAAAACGCTAAAACTAAAATTTAATTACACTTAATTTTAATTATGACATGAAAATTATATACCACACAAAAATAGATTACTAAACGCGATCAATACAAATCAATAAATAACAAATCCGGTAAATAGCCAATGTTATTGCTAAAATTTTTAGAACTATTCTTTGCTCTTCTTGAAATTATTAGTGATTGTAGATCTTGTGTTCGGAATTTTGAAACATCAAATAATGGAGTGATATATATTAAACTTTTAAATTATTTTACATAATAATTTAATTAAAGACTGATTTATGTTACTAGTCTCTTCTCACGTCACTTTCATAGCGACAATAATGAATATTCCAAATCATTAAGTCATTATAGAGTAAAGACTTGGTAATGTTTCCTTATTCGTTAGACTTTTCTTCACCTAATCCTTTTAAATGTGAGAAGCCAAATGTTACTTCTTTATTAGTTGGATTTTTCTTCTCCTCTCCCTCTCATGGCCTTTTTCTAATTTGTTTTTCCATGAAAATATCTCCTGAGATTAACCCAATTTTTTTTTAAGGGGGGAAAAAATTAACCCTACTTTAACTAAAATACAATTCAATCTCTCCATTATAAACTTCATTTTTGGTTCCCAGACTATTTTATGATAATTATTTTAATTTATATAATTGAGTCACCTAATTATTTTAATCTTTTCATGGCGTTATTTGAACTTTCAAGCTTGCTTGAACTGCTCACCCTGTTGGCCAAAAAAAAAAAAAAAAAACACTGCTCAGCCAACATCCTAGCGTCATAAAATATCCTTCAAGACCCATGCATGCTTTCGAACGCGAACATAATAACCGATCTATCTTCATGTCAGTTTTCATTTTATAACTTCCGGATATCTTTTATTTATCTATTTCTTTTAAAAGGTTAAGGCGCCATTAATTGATGATCTCTTTATTAAAGAAAACAAATTACATTTAATAGAGGCATATTAGAAGGGTTACGCTGTTCGAAAACAATATTATAAGGGTTAGAAATGAATTTTAATACTCCTTCAGTTTTTAATGAATGATCTAATTGAGGAGTTGACTTTGATCCTAAATATAAGACATATTTTTTATATTTATCATTTTTTAGTGTTAAGATACAAAAATACACATGTACTTTTCTCCAAGGAACGTCCAGGAACAAGTGCTTCTTTTAGGTGCAAAAATACACACGTGGTTACAAATTAGGTGCAAAAAAACGTTTAATCGTTAAGTTTGACTTTAATTGTTAAGTTTGACCTTTTTTGCTGACTGGACGATGATATGACATTTCAAAGGTGCAAAAATACACATGTGGTTTGTCAAGAAGAGCACCCAACACCAAATTATTATTATTTTAAATTTAATAATTTTACTTCAACTAAATGATACTGACTGATACCCAAAAAAAATATTTCAAAGTACTGACTAGTACAGAAAACATACTTCATAATCTTGAAAAATTATTTTAGGATCTTGAAAAAATATTTCAGATATTGACCGGTACTAAAAGGATACTGAAAAAAATATTTTAGAATACTAACTAGTACTAAAAAGTACTTTCAGGATATTGACTGGTACAAAAAAATACTTCATAATCTTGAAAAATTATTTTAGGATCTTGAAAAAATATTTAAGCTATTGACTGGTACTACAAGGATACTGACTGATACTGAAAAATATTTCATAATCTTGAAAAATTATATTAAGATCATGAAAAAATATTTCAGGGTACTGACTGGTACTAAAAATATATTCAACATATCTTTTTAAGATTCAAAAATAATTTTTCCAGATCATGAAATATTTTTTTTGTACGAGACAGTATTTTCAAAGTATCTTTTTAGTACCAGTCAGTACCCTAAAATATTTTTTTAGATCTTAGAATATTTTTTCAAGATCATGGAGTATTTTTTTCAATACAGGTCAGTATCCTGAATATCTTTTTAGCACCCGATAGTAATTTAAATAAAATTATTAAATTAAAAAAGAATTTGGTGTTCGACACTCTTTTTGACAAACCACATGTGTATTTTTGCACCTTTGAAATGCCACATTATTGTCCAGTCAGCAAAAAAAATTCAAACTTAACGGTCAAACAGTATTTTTTGCACCTAATATGTAACCACATAGTCACTTTTGCACCTAAAAAAAGCATTTGCTACTATGCACTCCTCGGAGAAAAGCACATGTGTATTTTTGCACCTTAACCCTTTTTTTATTCATATTAATGCTCTCTTAACCATAACAAAGTAAGAGAGATTTTAGGCAACTAAAAGACATGAGTATGGTATTTTAAAAAACAAGATATCATATTAACTAATATTTTTGATCTAATCAAATTAGGTAAATATATTTTACATTAAGGACATGAAAGAATATAGTGAGTGTATTTCTTAATATATTTGCACAGAAACCTTAAATGATATTGCTTAGTCCTTCCCATCCCTTACAAAAGAGCTAGTTCAGATATTGAATTGATTCTAAATATAAAATAAAAATTCATTTTATCTCTATTATTTTTTTAATTTTTCTCAAACTAATTTATCTAACTTTATAAAATGATTGCAAACGCTCCCAATGCTAGCATTCAACAAAAAGTCACTTTTTGACTATAAACCTAGTCAGAAAAAAGCCAACCCAAACACATCAACTGGGCTTCATTTTTTTTAACTGAAATTTCTTCCTCCTTCCATTAGACCTTTTTACACTTCACTACTCACCCACCGCCTACTCAAACGTATTGTTAACAACTCAATAACTATTTTTTGGTGTTTGGGTTAACATCAAAAATTAATGGACTTATCTGAAAGATGTCACTTATGAAAGAAGCCAAAATTTGCAACATCTAGAGAGCATCCACCTTAGAAGTGATGATTGACGAAGGAAAAGTCCAAAGGATAGCAACAAAACTTTTGGCCCACGTGACACGCACTTGACTAGCAGGAAGCCCAGAAATGTGTGGTCTAGAGTGTCTACCTCAGAAGTGACGACTGACGAAGGAAAAGTCCAAAGGAAAGCAACAAAATTTCTGGCCCATGTGACATGCACTTAACTAGCAGGAAGCCTGAAAACAAGAGGCCTAAGGCATCCATCTCGAAAGCAATGACTGACAAAGGAAAAGTCCAAAGGAAAGCAACAAAATTTCTAGCCCACGTGACACGCATTTGACTAGCAGAAGCCTAAAAACGTAAGGCCTAAGGCATCCACCTCGAAAGTGATGACTGAGGAAGGAAAAGTCCAAAGGAAAGAAACAAAATTTCTGGCCCATGCGACACGCACTTGACTAGAAGGAAGCCCAGAAACGTGAGGCCTAGGGCGTCCACCTCGCAAGTGCTGACTAACGAAGGAAAAGTCCAAAGAAAAGCAACAAAATTTTTGGCCTACGTGACAAGCATTTGACTAGTAGGAAGCCTGAAAACGCTTGGCCTAGAGCATCCACCTTGGAAGTGATGACTGACGAAGGAAAAGTCCAAAGAAAAACAACAAGATTTCTAACCCACATGACACGCATTTGACTAGTATGAAGCCCGGAAACTTGTGGCCTATAGCGTTCGCCTCGGAAGTGATGACTAACGAAGGAAAAGTCCAAATGAAAGGAACAAAATTTCTGGCCTACATGACACGCATTGACTAGTAGGAAGCTTGAATACGTGTGGCCTTCTTATAGGGATCATATTGTCAAAACATTGACAGCAACATCAACCACGTGTTCCTTTAGCATCTCAAGCTCTGCCTTCAACTTTATTTTCCTTTTTGATTTTTTCAGCATTAATTCCCAATCTTCAAATAGGAATGTACTATTATTTAGTAGGGAAAAACACTTCTCATGTTGTAGGAGAAGTGTATTCTCATGTCACAAACACATGAAATTGTGGGACCTACATATATATAATTCATTATATATATATATATATGTGTGTGTGTGTGTGTGTGTGGGTCCTACCATTTCATGTATGTGTAGGAATCTTCTTCTTCTCATGCAACATGAGAAGTTTGAACCCCTATTTAGTATCAACTTGTTCATATAAATTTGTGTTAGTTATGATTAGTTTTAATGATGTCTTATATTGATGTAATTATCTAGAGCAAAAAGTTTATATCATATATATTGACTAATTACCCTGTTTATTATAGGTTAGTCCCAAATTAAATTATAGAGAATAATCAAAAATGAAGTTTGAAAAAAGAAGAACTTGTTAAACATTATGAGAATATCAATATTCAAGTTTCTGTGATCAAATAGAAGTTGATTCGGAGTTAAAATAAGCAAGTTCAAGCTTCCGGATGAATACTAGTTTGTTTTGGGGCTTTAATGCAATTTCAGCATTTGTTTCTCGCCCAAACAGTTCCTTGCTCAAGCAAAATCAAAGGTATGCTCGAGCAAAAACGTCCATCAGCTTACTCTGTTCAACTCTATTTCTGGTGATCTTCAGTAATTTGATAATACATCCCAAACCAGAGATCGGATTGAAGTGAAACCAATTTTGTTTAAAACTAGACTCCCAATGCGTCACTTTGATATAAAATTCAAGCCCAAAGGACTTCAAATCAAGGAGATATGAATTTTTGAAGTTGGAACAAGAATCACCATCACAGTCTAGACCAACCTTCAGTATTTTGAGTGTATCTCACAAAATACAAATCCAATTGAGCTGAAACTGGTGCCATTGGAAACTAGACTCAAATACCTTTTCAAAAACATCAAGAACAGAGAGAAAGAAGATCAATATAAGAAGTTATGATGTTTTGAAGCTGACAATCTGTTCTGGATATAGCAAAAACGTTGGATAAAAACAACTTCCATTCATCTGATGTTAATGGACGAAATACAACTAGTTTGGATCTGATTCTCATTGAAATAGAAAGATTATTTGAAGAGCTTTCTGAGATGGGGTTTTTTGCTAAATTTGGATTTATGCAGAAGAAGTTATGCCGACTGGAAGTTGCCTCTTGTACCGTCAACATAATTGCTTTTTGAAAGTCTGAAATTTGCACAAGATAATGGTAGCTAGCAGGCTGACTCTCAGAGATGTCCATTCAAACAGAAAACATAATGCCAAGCATAATTTCGCAATTGAGCAGAGCAATTGGAGTACCCGAGCATCATCGAGTAAAAGTTCTGTAACGCCTTGGAGTCTTGCTCGAGCAAGAAAAATCAGTATGCTCGAGCAACATCGTTATGTGCTGATATATTGCAAGGCTAAACACAGTCTTACTCGAGCAGGTTGAGAAAGTATGCTCGAGCACCATGCTTGAGCAGAAGAAAAATCTTACTCGAGCAACAGCGTGACTAGCAACATTTTCACTGAATTGGGAAGTCATGCTCGAGCTTAAGGGAAGGCTTGCTCGAGCAACATCAATCTGAACAAAGAAACAGCTGATTGAAGAGTCTTGGTCAAGTAGAATCAAAGGCTTGCCTGAGCAGCATGCTCGAGCAGAAGTAAAACGTGCCCGAGCAACATCGATTAACACTTCATTCTCTACATCTGAAAGACGCTTGCTCGAGCATGAAAATGTCATGCTCGAGCACCATGCTCAAGCAAAAGAAAAGGCTTCCCGAGCAAGCATGTTCCTGAACCCATTTTTCTCTCTGTCTCAACGTTGCCCGAGAATGATATCTGGCATGCTCGAGCATCAGCGATGATTGAAGTATGTTTAAGTCCTGGTCTGGAACATCTTGCTCGAGAAAAGTGAATGAGTTACTCAAGCATCAGTGATGGAAAGCAAACTTCTTCATAACTATCAAAAGCTTGCTCGAGCATGCTTAGATTGTTGCTCGAGCAAAGCCATCCCTGTTTTTCAAATCATCGCTCTTCGAGAAACTTGAATCATCAAATAAGATTTCATTTCTTCTGATTATTACTTATTACGACTATCAAATGCTATTAACCAATTTGCTCATGAGTTTCAGATTATTTAGACATGAATTACCAGCAGATTTGAATAAAGTGAATTTGTGTGTCAGAAGCATTAAATGCAGCTACCTAAACCAGTGAAACTCTGGGAAACCAACTCTGGTCGAAGTAAAGAAACTTCTAATATTCCGTCTGCGCAATAAATGCTATCTCTCAACGGTCAAGACAAATGGAATAAAGAATGTTTATGAAGAATGAAGTCAGCAACGACGATTGTGACCAGCAAAGCTTCATCTGTCTAACGGCTATATTCATGAGTCACAACGATTAATCTTCAAACATCTCCAACGGTTGAATACTCGCAACGGTCAAAAGACAGTTGTCTATAAATATTGAAGTATTCAGACCGGAAGGAATAACAATGGATGAATGAATCGGCGAAGCCAATAAAATGACTTTACTACTTGATCGTCGATAATTCAGTCCCTCATACACTCTCTGTTTCTCAATGTCTATATAGTCTACTGTAAAGAGTGAGGTGATCAGTTATGTACTTCAGTGATTATCATTCATCTACTCTGTGAGAGAGTTTTATCAATTACTTTTACAAATTCGTTCAAATATTAAGGTTAAGGAAAAGTGGGGGTGTAACAATTACAATTTGTAAGTAGGAGTGGAGTCTGAGAGTGAGTGGACCATCCTTCGTTTACAGAGTGTGTAATTACATCCTTACAGTGTGTACGGGAAGTATCTCGGTAAGAGATTGTAAAGGCTGCACAAATACCTGACTAAACTTGTGAGATTGTAAAGGCTTTTCTCTTGTGCCCAGTTAAACAAGGAGATAGTGGATTGAAAATCTCAAGTGGAGCTTGAGGACTGGACGTAGGTCAAGGATTGGGCCAAACCAGTATAAATCGCTGTTTGCATATTCTCTTCCCTATACTCTTATATTTCCAGCATATTTGTTCGATTGACTGACTATCACTTTACAATTATTAATGTCATACGAACTGCTTCAAGTAAGTTGCGAAAAGATTTTCAAAGTTATTTAAAGTTTTATCAGACACTCAATTCACCCCCTTCTTGGATGATAATCAAGTCTAACAATTTGTATACCTTCTAATTTATACACAATTTTATCTCGTAAATATACTTACTTAAGGACTTTAGTGTTTTTAAATTTTTAATAATAATTTAAATTATTTATCAAATTTAAATTTTTATCTTCAATTATCATAATATATACAATTAATATATATATATATATATATATATATATATATTCCATAATATCAACTGAATTTTCAAATAATAATCCAAACAAGTTTCAGTTTAAAAAAAAATTACTTCCACCACTATCAATCGACACACAAATAGCATTTACAATATGACCTTTATCCTATCTTACCTTCATAAAAATCAGATTAAAAATAAGTTACTTCTTATTACACCTAATTCCAAATTTCTCATAATAATCAATAGAATATACTTTTTGGGAAAATATCAGTGAAGTCCCAAGGAAAAGGAAAAATATCAAAAAAGTCCCAACCCCAAATGGCAACGGGACTTTTTTATATTAATTACGAAATTTCAATGTCAAAAAAATCCCGTTGTTAAAATGGCTTTTTGTGTTATCAAAATGACTTTTCTTGTTGTTAAAATTTTCATATGAAAATATCGTTGTCAAAATGGCTTTTTATATTGTCAAAATAACTTTTCATGTTGTCAAAAAGTTTCCAGTTTTTTCTCCGGCGTGTAGAATTTTAGAAACTTGGAAAATTTTTGGCAACAGGAAAAATCATTTTGAGAACATGAAATAGAAATCATATAACTCCCTGTTTGTTTGTTTTTTTTTTTTACTCAATATAACTCCCTGTTGATGTTACAATATAGTAAATAATTTTCTTGAAGAAAAAGACGGCGTTGCCTAAAATGACCCACCGCGCACACTTGTCATGTAAGGTTAAAAATGAACTCTGAAAGGTTTTTGCCAAAAAATATGTCTCTCAATTTTTGTATCCTTTTATCAGTGGTAATTGGGATAAGGAGCAATTTTACACATGTGCTTTTCCCTTAGGAGTGCCCAGCACCACGTGCTTTTTTCTGGACCAAAAATACACATGTGGTTACGTTTTGGGAGCGTTCAGTACCACGGCCGTTAGTCAACCGTCAGTCAACCGTTAACTTTGATGAAATGTTGATGTGATAGTGATGTGGATTGACACGTTGACGTGGGCGATGACATAGAAGCTGACGTGGAAAAAAATAAAAAAAAAATTAGTAAGATTTTTAAGAAATTAGAAAAGAAATTCCAAAAATCAAGGGAAAAATCAAATAATTAAAAAAAATTCAAATAATTACGAAAAAATTCAATAAATTAAGAAAAAAATTAGTAAAAAAATTAAAATAATTAGAAAAAATTCAAAAAAATATTTGAATTTAATTGAAAAAATTAGGAAAAAATTAAAATAATTATTAAAAAACTCAAAAAAATTAGAAAAAAAATTCAAAAAAGTTGGAAAAAAATTAAAATAATTAGAAATAAATCTAAAAAACAGAAAATAATTAAAATAATTAGAAATAGATTCGAAAAATTAGGAAAAAATTAAAATAATTATAAAAAAAATTAAATACCCTTGCTAGTGAGCCCCACCACCGGCCACCCTATCGTCAGCCACCGTCGGCCGACGGCGGTGATCGGTTACCGAGGGCTACCACTCAGCAAAGACAGTCGGTTATTTTAAGAAACAGGAAAAGAATATATTTTTAGTCTTTCACGGATTCAAATTTTCATATGAATATTTTTACTACTTCATTTATTTTATGTAGATAATTATTTTCTATTTTTTTGAATTTATTGATAATTATTTTAATTTTTATCCTAATTTTTTGATTTTTTTTCTAATTTTTTGAATTTTTTAAATAATTTTTATAATTTTTTGATTTTTTTTCTAATTATTTAAATTCATTTCCTAATTTTTTTAACTTTATTGAATTTTTTTCTAATTTTTTTAAAAGTTTTTTTCCTAATTTTGTGAATTTATTTCTAATTATTTTTTATTATTATTTGAATTTTTTCTAATTATTTGTATTTCTTACTAATTTTTTGAATTTTTTATAATTTTTTGAATTTTTTATAATTATTTTAATTTTTTCCTAACTTTTTTGAATTAAATTCAAATAATTTGTTGATTTTTTTTCTAATTATTTTAGATTTTTCTTAATTTTTTTTTCAATTTTTTCTTAATTTTTTGATTTTTTTCGTAATTATTTGATTTTTCTTCCTCATTTTTGGAATTTTTTCCTAATTTTTTTTCCACGTCAGCGTGTCAATCCACATCACTGGCACGTCAACATTCTGTCAAAGTTAACGGTTGACTAACGGCGTGGTGCTGAACGCTCTCAAAACGTAACCACATGTGTATTTTTGGTCCAGAAAAAAGCAAGTGGTGCTGGGCGCTCTTGGGGGAAAGACACATGTGTAAAATTGCTCCTTATCCCGTGGTAATTTTGTTTCGGAGCACAACCTAACACTTCAATTTGTTTCGTTAAGTTGTAAGACAATTGCACAATTAAAACTTACTTAAAAAAGCAATAAAGAGCAAGTTTGTGTGTGTGTGTTTGTAAGATGGAAATTGTACAACTAGTATTGAAAGCCCGGAAAACAGCTAAAACTAAAATTTAATTACACTTAATTTTAATTATGACATGAAATTTATATACTACACTAGAAGAGATTACTAAACGCGATAGAGACCAATCAATACAAATCAATAAAATAACAAATCCAATAAATAGCCAAATTTATTGCTTAAATTTTTAGAACTATTCTTTGCTCTTCTTGAAATTATAATTCATTTTTTGTATTTTTTTTTAAATAACATCAAAGTAAACTCATTATTTGAAGGACCAAAATCCCATCATTAGAAAGTAGCATGTGAATCAAATAAAGCGGAGGCAAAAAGAACACAAATCGACCACATACAAATATTAATTGACCTACAAATTCATTATACATTAAATACTTTTAGTTTGATTGTTCTTCACCTAATCCTTTCCTTGTTTTTAGTTTCATTTCTTCCTGATTTAGACCATACTAATCAGAACAGAATACAACCTCACTCTAAAAAAAAAAAATTTGTCAATTTGTAACGGTTTGTTTGTAGCAGTTACAAATATGAGGATTTGTAGCAGTCTGTTTCTAAACCGCTACAAATTTACAATGGTATGACTTGCACGAAGTGACACCCTAGTTAGTGAATTACATTTGTAGTGGTTCTAAGAAAATCAGTACAAAAATTGGCGCCAAATTAATATCGGTTTAATTAGACAAACCGCTATAGATGTGGCGCCAGACATTTGTGGCAGTTCATTTGTAGCGGTTTATATGAAAAAAAGAAACCCACTACATAATGTAAAGGGAAACAATAAGTGACCTCCTTGTGTAGACAATTGTCTTGAATCTAAGCCATCATTAAGAGAGTTGTTAATCTCTCTTGCTAGAAAACCACTTAGAGGAAGTGAGAACTTCAAATTAACAACAACTGAGAAGTTACAAGCACATTGACATGTTTTTATTAATTGCACTCAAGTTGCTGAATCCTTCTTTCACTAAGAATTGTGTACTCATATGTTATTCTATATATTTTCTTACATTTTTCACTTAGATTTCATGATCACCATCTCCTGATAAAATGCAGGGAATTTAGAAATCATGTAAAGTGATCCGTACACAAACATCCTCCGAAATTGACAAAAAGGTCCACAGAGAATTCTCATGTTGGTTTGAACATAGAATACTAAATGACTACAACTCGCACTCACCAGATTTTAGAGCTTTGGCAATCTAGCCTCTTGACCATGCAAAAAGGTTTATAGCATATAATGTCAATGGTTTGAAGTTTTGAACGGTTTCATGAGATTAAATATTTCTATCTCAAAACTCAGTTGTTTATAGCACCTTTAGGACAAGGAGTAAGCGAGCAGTAGTGATGGCAACATGCCGTTCGAAGCTTTCATTTATTATGAAAAGCTTTTTGATGTCGTCGAACTAAATTACCAAGGTCATTTTACCGTGATGCTATTGAAGTGTTTTTGGAAAAAATACGACAACTTCCTGGAGACTCACAACTGAAGACTTAAGCATCACATCAGTAAATTTCTCCTGGCCAATTCATACTGGTCAATCTTAAGATGATGAGCTATATATTTTTGCCTCAAAGGCACACCAGGTTTATTATGTTGAGGACGAAAGGCACATGGTTTGGAATATGGTGGTTCACTTAAGCCTTGAGACCTTTACACCATTGGTGATGGTGATAACATCGCTTACAAGAGTCAGTCATCCCAGTTGCCAATTTCAAAAGTTCTTCCTTGAAGACGATAACAATTTACCTATAGTTCAGTGTGTTTCTATAAGATACACTTTATAGTTTAATTTTTATACAAAATATTAAACTCACTACTAACATTTTCTTCACGCATTTTTTGTAGGATGACAACAAAAAATTAAATAAATTATACTTTTGTTTTTGTAAACCTCAATTAATATGTTTTTTTTAAGAAAAAATACCAATGAATTTTTGTAGCAGTTATAATCAAAACAAAACCACTACAAAAGTGAAACTGTTACAAAAACTATCACATAAACCGCTACAAAATCTGTCACATCAACTACTACAAGATTATGTAGATCACTATAATACCCCTACCATACCTTATTTCGAACACTCCTCCATTTCTTCCTACCTTTTTTCTCTATCGTTTTCTCTCATTTGTAAATGTTTTTTTGAAGAGCTAAGCAAGCTAATCAAATATAATAATTTTCTTAAAAAATCTTTGATTTCAATGTTTTTTTTCCTTCTTATAATTCTGATCCTAATTATTTTTTTCTTCTTGTCCAGAAATTTAAGGACTTTTCCTGAACATTTCTTCCATAATCATCAACATCCCTTCCATAATCAAATATCATCTAGTGAATACATAATAAGTCTTTATTACCCACACATTCTCAATTTTAAACCTACATAATATGTATACTTATCTAACTTAAGTTGATCATTTTTCTTAAACATTAACTACTATCATTTAAATTGTTACTAAATAATAAAACACTCAACATAATATTGTAACGATGGACTCAAATTATGGTCTTTTTTTCTTTAAAAAAAAAGGAAATTGAAAAATTTTGTAGTTAAATTCATATTAAATATTTAGTATAATTTTGAAAATTTCATCTAATAATTGTAGTGGTTTTACAACCATTACAAATATTTTGGCGCCAATTTATTCAAAATCCTGGATGTACTTAGTAGCGGTTTTAGAACCACTACAATGTTGGCACCAAATTTTCAATTCTCCTTGAACAGTTGAAATTATTATGAGCACCCCATGAATATGTAATGAGATTGTAAGCATTTTCCCCTATGTATAAATACTTTGATAAATATCTTTTAAATAGTAAGAACTAGGGGGAAAACAAGCAATACTCCTTAAATCATATAAAACTCAAATGAGTATCCTAAATTCACAAAATTCCAAATCAAATCAAAGTCACTCATTCCCTTCTCTCTCACACACATACACACAATACTCAACATGTGAGTGGCGTCCTCCCATGTCTCTTATTTTATCACCCATCGGAGGGTAGTTTCTACTCCTGTTCTCTGGGACTTTGAATAGTGTCTAGTTTGGTGGTGTTGTAACTAGTTCGAGACAAGACCAAAGCTTTTGCTAGTCCCCTCATCGTTAAAGTTTCTTGATTTCGCTGTTTTAGATGTTGTTGAGTTTGTGTTTAAATGCTGTCATGTGTTTCTGTTTTTGGGCTTTGAACCCCCAATTTAGTCCTGATTATTCTAGATGAGTCGGTGTTTATATGTACCTCGTCTTATCATCTTGATGAATAAATGGTCTATTATAAAAAAGCAAGAAAAATGTATAAAAAATTATGGGCTACAATTAAAGAAGGTGGGCCACTAATTGAAACTTTGGACCCAATAACGAAATATTTGGGCTTCATAAATCTAAGAATTAAATATTATTGAGTAGCATTTTGTGCTCTCCCACTACATATTCACACACTCTGAGCTCAGGTCTCTCCCCATCATAATCTCAGGCCGAACAAAAGTTATCAACCCCCAATTTAATTTACTCAAGTTAAATTAAATTTTAACTATGTAAATAAATAACGGGCAAATTGTCCATATCTTTTGTTTGGCCAACAATTGACCACATCAAACTGCTGTACTTGTGCTCTAAAGTTTTTTCTTATACAATTTCAACCTCAAACTAATTTTTATGGTGCAATTTATTCTAACCCCAACAAAAATTTAACTTTTACCGGAAAAATGCTGATTATGCAAATTTTGACGAAAACATTATCCCCTTTGCATCTGAGTGGTGTTGCGGATCTGTTCTGGCTAACCAATGTCCCATACGTGCCATTCTGTTATATCTGGATCGCCTCTGATCCTTCCATTTTGTTCTTAGGTTATGACTAATGATATCGGTTAGGACTGGCTTCTCAATGAGTTTGGAGAAGCTTTGAAGCATTCATTCGTTAATTTAGTTGATGGGTCAAAAGGAGTTACAATCGAACACACTTTTTAACTTGCAATTTTGTTGTCATTATAACTTGTGCATAAATTTTGACTTTCCTGATGTAATGTTTTTGCTATGAAGAGTGAGAAATTGGAGGCGAGATTGGAGAATCTTGAAGATATAGGAGGGACAAATGAGTATGCTGAACTGGCGATGGTGGTTTCCGGTTTGCAAAACAATGTAAGAACTCAGGATCTAGATTCGGTGCCTATCATTTGCCTATCTGATCTAAACCGTTCAAATCAAATCTGAACGGTTCAAATTTGATTTTTTTTTTACTTTCTATTTTTTTTAAAAATATTTTAATGAGTAAAAAATCTAAAATAAAAATAATGTCTTAACTAATATTTTTTCAAAAAATATTTTTTATTAGTCACCATTTTTTTTAAAAAAATTTACATCTAGACCGTCCAAATCTGATCTGAATGATCCAAATCAGATAGGCAAATGTTGTCTATCCCTAGGATAGGCATCAAAACTGGATCCTAATAACTCAGATGCCATGTGGATAATTTTTGGTCAAAAGTTTGCCAAATATCATTTTAACGGTAAAAGTAAAACTTATGTTAGAGTTGGATGCAATTCCACCATAAAAATTAGTTTGAGGTTAAGATGGTCAGGAAAAATTTTAGAACAATGGATATACTTAGAAAAACATTTCAAATTGCTGGACGGACCTTAATCCTAATAAAAACTCAAACTATATTTAATATATTACTGATACTATTTTATTATATATTTTCATATTTCATTATGAGATTTTGTCATAATTATATTATTGAGTTTAAAATGCTTATATTGTGATTAAAAGTAAATGTGTTGAATTAGAACAAGGGCAAAATTTTCATAATTATTAGAATTACTCTTAATAGGTGATTTTTGAGAGGATTTGATATTGATTTAATTATTTTTAATCTTAGGTGCTTAGGATTAAATGTAAAAATGGCAGTTTATGGTTTAAATTGTAGAAATAACATTTTGGTACCACGAATTTCAAAAATATCAATTTAGTCCACCCTGATACTCCAACGTTTTTCCCTATTCACTTAGGTCAGAAAATTACAGTTCCAGAAGAACGGAGAAGCTGCAAGCTCCTGGACCACCATCAACTTCGCCTAACTCCTTCCATCTCCATCCCTCAATCGGCCGCATTACTACCATCCACCACCACCCTCGGCCACTTCAACCACCGTCATCACCATCATCATCTTCACTCCACCGTCACGATCATGGTGGCTTCCATCCACTGTCCATCTTCTACCTACTCGGATTTTCATCTTTATCATCATCCTTCATCTTTTTTCACCATTCTTCCATTAGTTTTTTGATATTTCCGTCATTACTCCATGATTTAAGGCAATGAGTGAAGGCCCGAGCTTAATTAAAAGGGGAGTTTAGCTCTTCTAATCTTATATTTCCTCATTATATATTTGATTCCTATGTTTTAGGATCATTTTTCTGGTGTTGATTTGGTTTGTATTGATGTTTTTTTTAGATTAATTGTAGCTCTTGAACTTCCGTTGAGTTTTGACACTAAACTATATTTGCTTTAATTTTTATGCATTATGCATATCTGGGTCAGTGATGTATGGAGATTACTGTGAATATTTTGTGGTAATTCAAGGAGGTTTGGCCATTGGATCTTTATGTGTTGAATGCATTTCTTGATTCTTTAATTAGTTTCGGTTAGAGGAACTAAGTCTCGCTCGATATGAGAATTTGATTTACCGAACTCAAACTAGTTCAAAAGTCCTTTTAGCAAATTTTAATTAAACTAGCTAAATTCCATATTATTTGTAGTAAGGAAAGCCCTAACTCATGTATTTAAGAAGATATCCATTTCATTCCCATATCCACTTATTTCCATTCACTGTCTATTATTAAAAGAAAAAATACCAAAAAAAGCAGGTTAGATTGCATTTAATTATTTTTGCAAAGTAGTTGTAGAAAGAAAATATAAAACTTTGCCAGCGATTTAGTAACGCAGTGGCATGAGAGCTTGGCTCCCTTCCCCATGTCCAAGGTTCGAACGCTGCCCTTCTCCTCTACTATGTGTATCAAAAAAAAAAATTCAAAACTTTCTCCCTTGTTAATTTCATATTTTTATCACCTAGTTAGCATAAGAATCTAAATGAAGGCTTCTCAAAGTGAAACGACTCGAGTTATGCTATATTATATTGCGGGGTTTGGATTTAATTGTTGATTGTGATCCTAAAGGTTAGGACTTCCAATTACACCTAGTAGCCTAATCACAAAAAGTGTTTGGATCTAAATAATATTAAAAATTTAAACTTACATGTAGCAAAAAAAAAAATATTATTAAAAATATACCAGTGTAAGTTCAGTTAATATCATTTCAAGTAAAAATAGTGTTTTAATAGAAATGTTTTATTGTTGAACAAATAACAAATAGAGATATTTTTATTTAGTACCGTGTTAAAGGGAACCATTAGGAAAAAACTATACAGATATGTTAATTTTCAATATTTTTACCCATGCGATGTACATGCACCGTGCTAGATATTTTTAGAGTAAAATATATAAATCTCCCTTTTATTTACTCTAAATTATAAATATTTTTTTTTATTTTGAAAACCTATATGGATCTCCTGTAAAATCAAATTAAAACATATGTTGCATAACTTATTTTCTGATTTTGAGATTCAACTTCCATCCATCCAACTATTATTTGATTATTAAATCAGAACATTGACTTATTATTTGACTAAAACGCCCCTACTTAAAATAAATATTACTTAATAATCATGTAATCTTTAGCTAAAAAATAATTATTTAATTAATCACATATCTTTATCCAAAATTTAAAACTATTTTAATATATATTTTTAATTTTTTTTTGTTACACAGTTTAATTAATCACCATATTACAAAATTGATTTTATTGTTTAATAAATGTAAATGTTTAATCTTATTTATTTATTTATTTATTAAAACCTACTTACAATGTAATCTTTCAATTATACACATTAAGTTAGGTTATAAAATACAGACACACTTATATCAAATTCCTTATATCCATTATATCAAGTTATCTATATATGACTTTGTGTCTCATTTTTTTATATGGGTTTATAATTAAATGATAATAATTTTAAAACTTGACGAAATGGAGGTAATGAACTTTTAAGATTCTTATGTATAGTAATATATTATAATTTAAAATTCGTAAATATATTTCATTAAACATATGTTATTTAAAAAAATTACTCAAAATTTTGACCAAATTGATAATATTTTTCACATAAAAATTACATAAAATTCTTTCTAATAGTAGTAAAAATATTAAAAAGATGCTAATATGATTGGTAAGGAGATTGACTAATAACCATAAGGTTATGGGTTCAAATCTCATTGATCATCTATAAATATCTCTGGAATAGCTTTTCAAGTTTAGAGGCATGTCCTAACTCTGATGAGTCTCTGAACTCAACTCACCTAAGCTTCTATTTTCCAAAAAAATATTAAATAGATCATTAATAAATATCGATGTTAGAAAGATAGATTAGGGATTAGGTAATAAGGAGTAAATTAGTAAATAATATTTATTTAAATATGGTTTTAATTTAAAAACATACTAGAATCTTTTTGTAATATTGTTTTAACGGTATTAATGGTTTAGATCAAATTATATATTGGGTATGTGTGATTATGGTAAAACACGATGGCAATTTTAAAAATAAGATAATGCTATGGGGGAAAAAAAGACATGTACATGTACTTCAGTAGAGCACTGATTTCCCCCTCCTTTTACCTCTCGGTACATGCACTGAAAAAAGCTTGAAAATAATGTTGTGGTCGAGAAAAAGAAAAAGACAAAAAGCTTGAAAAATTGGTTGTTGCGGCACCACATTGCTGGATGGGGTCTCAAGAGAGAAAAAGACTGCTTGTGTTCATCTGCATCAGAATGCGCCTTTTGGGGGTCAATTAATTGGGATTAGGAGTATTAAAAAATGGCAGCTTTTACCACCAACAAAATTTGGAATATAATAACAGCTTTATTATATTTATGCAGCAAGTAACTAACATTTTGTAGCCGCACCAAAGAGGACGAGGAAGAAGCTTTGATTCCTCTGAATCTCGGTCTCTTCGATTCCGATACTGTGGGGTTTTACATAGAAGCTTGAGAAAGCAGTACCCATAAAAGAAATCTTTGAGATGAGGCCAAACATTTATCTTTTCGGTGATTCCATCACGGAGGAATCCTTTGACATCGGAGGTTGGGGTGCTTCTCTGGCCAATCATTTCGCTCGCACGGTAATATGAACAAAGTCAAATACAGACTATTTGATTGTTTTGTGCCTTTGCCCTGTTTATCTGTAATTGTTTTGACCAACTTCGCTGTGTATTCTTCAATTTGGGGTTTTGGTCAATGATCAGGTGGATGTGGTGCTAAGAGGGTACAGTGGGTATAATACGAGATGGGCACTGAAGGTTTTGGACAGAATCTTCCCTGAGAAACCAGACGATGATGATAGTGAAAGTGAACCAATTGCTGTGACTGTGTTCTTTGGGGCTAATGATGCTTGCCTTCAAGATAGATGCTCAGGGTTTCAGCACGTGCCTCTTCATGAATATAAGCACAACCTTCACTCTATTGTCTCCTTCTTCAAGGTAAGCCTCCTCTCTCACTCCATTGTTCACGTTTAATTCCTAAGGATAAGAAAGTTGGAAGTTGTTGAAACTGGAACGGTCAGTTTTTGTTAAATGACCCAGGTTTGGGGCTTATTATCAACAACACTAATACTAGATTGTAATGTAGTGCGAATTTGCTTGAAGATGAATTTCAATCCCTAAGAATCTTTAAAGATGAAAGTTTGGTAGTGAAAGAGGGCGAGAGGGGTTGGTCTGATCCCAATGGGTGTTTAAGCATTCGGCTGCAGTTTCAAATTTTGGGTCGCTGTGTTTGGGTGACCTAATTATTTCCTAGCTTTTAGTTGAGCTGCACTTTGACTTTTTATTAATTATTATTTAATTGGAAATCCTAACTTTGAAGTTTAGACATGGTTTTCCTATTATAACTACGCTATGTGTGTGTGTGTGTGTGTATCTTGCAGTTAATTTACTGTTCTTTTTTTATGTATAGTACTTTAACCTATCAAACTGTCATTAGATAACTTCTCTTGTTTGATGTCTGATTTAATTTTTAAGATATTGTCATAGAGATCTCAACCATTGATTTAAGGGGACAATAAGAAGAGAAATAGAGGATCCGGGTCTATTGGTGTCTATATCTCTCTCTGTTTTTTCTTTTCGTTTCTTTCAACTTTATACTGAAAGATACTTTCAAAATGTTAGAGAATAAAAAACCCTGAGATGACTATGGCAATAAAATATAGTTAGGTATGTACGTGGTTATTCAGTAAATCAACCTCCACCATCTCACCTGCTAAAGTAGATGATCCTGGTCTTAAAACTCACGTGGTTATACATCCATCTACTGAATTCTTACTGGTCTATTGTTTACTGGTATGTTTCCCCATGCATAAAAGAAAAAAAGAAAAAAAACCAAAAAAAAAAAAAAAAAAAACCAAAAAGAAAGAAAAGAAAATCTTACCCCAGCTCCTTCTCTGCTTGCTTAACTCCTTTTGCTGGATTTGGCTGTCAATTTTTTAGACAATTGAGCGGCTCAATTTTTTAATCAGGACAGTGCAAATCCGAGAAGGACTACTCATTTGTGCCTTAGTGGGGTTGGCTATTCTATGATTTCTGTTTGTTTGCTTGGTTGGTCAAAAATGGCTGTGTCCGTGCGAGCTATTAAGTGGGCCCCATCAGGGAATGATTGCTTAAGCATGCAGTGGTTGTGGCCTTTAAGTGTTTGTGTTGGTGGGGCTTGCCACTTGACCACGACACCTTGTGAAAAGTAGACTGATCCCATGCTTTATATTGCACACTTGAGTTCCCCCACCAACTATTTTGTGTAAAGGCCCTCTTCTTAGAGGGACCATAGGTTGAACTACAGATGGCTAGTTAGGTATTGCTTTGATTCTTATTATAATCTTGTGGCTTTTCGAGGAGGCTTATTAACCTTTTTAGGAATGTGGATCTCTATATTCATTTTTGTGAATATATATAAAGTATTCACATTGAGATAGAGAAAAAAAAGATATGATATATGTAAAGATGGATTGTATGCCCCACATATTGTCATATTCTTTTGTGTCATTTTTTTTCTCCAAATGCATGAATATAGATGGGTTATTTTCTTTTGTTTTGATATGAAGCCCATTGGCACAACGAATCTTGGCTCATCTAGTGGCTATTTTTTTTTATGTGAAGTTCATGAATATGGATTATGTTCATCCATAAACGTAACAAGTGGTGAAAAAAAGAAAATTAGAAAAGTTTAAACGTGAAGTTCTTGATTTTAAATACTCCTTGATGTTTGCGTGCATCAATTAATTAGTATCCTCTCACTGATGTTTTTCTGATATGACATCAGATGACTGTTGATGCTAAAGACTCTGGTCTAGCTCAACTTTTCTAGGTGTTCCTAATTATATCTCTGAATGTTAATTGTGATATGTTAATTTCAAAGCTAAGGTGGTTATTTTGATAATGCTCAAGGTACTTTTCCTCTTATCTCAAGAGAACAAGCCTGGCTTTTATGTTTTGTATGGAACATTCATCTTTTGTGTTTCCAGTATCTGACTGACTCAAAGGAACCTATTTGTTGCTTTAATTTGTGCTTTGAACCAATCTTAACCTGATGATTCAGAGACTTCATCGCAATTCTACTATATCTTAATTCTGTAGAATCAGTTAGAATAAAAATTAATGGATGTTTATTCTTTAATACTTTAAGCTTCCAATATATAATGATGAGAAATGATTTTGATAGCTTTATTTTTGCTTTACAGAAGCGATGGCCTGATACTCACGTACTCCTCATAACACCTCCTCCAATTGATGAAGATGCACGCTTAAGGTATGGTTTATTAGTCCCTTTAGTCTCCCTCATTGATATTAACAAATTTATCTTTTCTACGTTAGGGTAAAAATAAAATGATGGTTACTTATGGTGAGATATTTTCTAAAATCCTTTGCTGCAGATTTCCTTATGTTGAGAATAAGCAGGGCCTTCCAGAGAGGACAAATGAAGCTGCTGGCCACTATGCCCGAGCATGCACTGATATTGCTGGAGAATGTGGAGTACCTGTCATTGACCTCTGGACCAAAATGCAGCACTGCCCTGAGTGGAAAAAGGAATATTTAAGGTTCTTATTATATTATATTATTCTTTTTAATCATATGGTCATTGTTTGGTAATAAAACATCAAGTTAACGTTTTAGATGATAGTCCCAATAAACATGTGATGATGTGAGGTTGTCTCTGTTTGATGCTTTTGCTCTGGATTTGGATCATCTAATTCAAAAGAAATTTGAAAGTTTTAATTTGGAGACTTGGACACAGACATGGAAAAGTGGAGGGGGTCCACTCTGGTGGTCCCATCTGGATAATGTTATCCCTCTCCTTTACGTGTCTCTTTCCAATTGTATCTTGTAAAGTGCTTTGGAGGATTAATTATGAATGTGGATCTATGAAGCATGCAAACTTTAACAGGTATAGTGCTTATGTTTTACAGTACATTGCATGAATTCTAAAATTATAGATGAACATTTTTCATATTGTCATGTTTTCCATGCTAATGTTTATATTTTCTGTCCATTGAATTATCCCAAGTGTGAAATATTACACCTCTGAGGTTTTACTGCTGACTTGTTTATTTAAGTTTAGATCTGTGTTTAGCTAATATAAATAGATAAGATTCACTGAAATGACTTTGTTAAGTGTGTGAGCTCCTTTTTTGGGCATGGTTTGGTAAAAGCAGAGGAACTGCTGCCAAAAAAGAGTGCCTGTTTTAGTGACTCTTCCTAACCTTAGTGTCCTCTCAATTTCGGGCAGAAAAGTAATGGCTCTTTTAGCAATTTTGATTATTCAGCTGATTTTGAATGGTCTAGATGACTATCAATTGACAGTCCTCTGTGGATGCGTCCAGATTTGCTCATCCTTGAGATAGATTTGGACTGTCCCAAATTTAAATTTTTTCCTTTTTAGCCTTTTAAGTTAAAACTACATTTTTCAAAAAATCAACAGTTGGAAACTTATCTTTATATAACATTATATCTGTTAAATGAGGAAGATAAAAAAATTAAGAACAAAATAGAATCTGGACCATCTAATTTTAGGATAGATGGTAAAGATTAAAAGATGAGCATGGAACCCAAATCCTCCTTTAGATGTAGGTGAAAGTGAGTTCTGATGTGTGAGTTTGACTTTCTTTTTTCTTGCCCCTTCTTTTAATTGCAAGGGCATTTACTCGACAAAGAGAGATGAAGTGGGGCCCACGCACGTGTGTTCTACTTTTTTTATTTTGGTTGATACACACGTGTGGCAACAATCTTATGTCTCTCTCATTCTAATTGGATCCTATTTGATATTGCTGGGGATCCTTGTCCATCCTTTAATAGACAATGCATGTAGGTACTTTTATTTCAAATTAAAATAAAAATACGTGCATGCTGAAAATTAAGCTGATGAAACCAAGAATGGTTTGAAGAATGTAGAAAGTTAACTTTTCCTTGTCCGGCACTATTTAAATGCTTCTTATCAATGATTTAAGTAAACTTCATAGATTTCTCGATCTGAAACTGTCATTAATGATTATTTGCTGATTGTAAATTTTTTAGTGGAATTTGAATTGGGGGAATGGTGATTTGGTTCTAAAGGATCAATTTAATGACAGTTAGGTTCCAACAAATTTTGCTAAAAGATGAACTGCCAATATCCATTAAGACTGTTGCAAACATGAGAATTTCAGTTGCAGATCATTATAAGATTTAAATGCCCGATTTGCATATGAAATTCCCATGTTTGCAACTGTTTTGAATCGATATTTGCAACTCATCTTGCAACAAAATTTTTTGGTATCTCACTGTCATTAGACTAATCTTTTGGAATTTAAGTGTCATTTCCCATTTGAATTCAAATCTTATGAATTTGAAATAAAAATTTCAAGGAAACATGCATGCCCAAACACTAGGATGGTGGGTTCTGGTTTCACCTTTACAATTGTATTTTGGGTAAAATACTTTGGGAGTATTCTAATCTTTGTTGAGACTAATATTACCATTGACCGAAACTTGAAATGCAGTGATGGTTTGCATCTCAGTCAAAGTGGCAACCAATTGGTTTTTCAAGAAGTAATCAGGAAGCTCAGAGATGAAGGATTGAGTGTAGAAGCTTTGCCTGTGGATCTTCCATTGATATCTGATATTGACCCTAATGACCCCATGAAAGTCTTTCAGTAGTATTCCCCTGTTTGGATGATCAATGGACATATATGACAGAGAATTTTTTGTGGGCTGTTCTTGGGACTTGGGGACAATTCTTCATATCTTTGTTATTAGGTTTTCGATTAGAATACGACAAGTATGTACGTCTTCAACATAATATAGTCGTATGACACTTCGTCACAAAGGCTTTGAAAATTATTTACTTGTATTTTAAATCAAGAAGCTTGATAGGAGAGATATGTGAAATTACGTATGATTTTTAGATGGTTGTTTTGATGCTGTTGTCATCTATCTGTGTATAAAACACTGACTTCATTCTGTAATGTTTGGGACTGTCAATATATAGATTTGGCAATTTAGAAAGATGTTACAGTGCACTTTCTTCTTTTTCAGTTCTTTCGTGTCTTATATATTGGACATTATTTGAATGATTTTTTCTTAGCAGAATTGAACTGGGAGCCTAAAGGTTAAAAATTTGGATGAAAAACAATGATAAAAATTTACTGAAGGTTAAAAATTTGGATCCCTTTCATTATTGAATGAATGAGGGGTACTGAACTATTCTAATACCCCTAGTAAGTAGTAAGCCCTAGTGGTGTTCATGGGGAACATGATAGGAACGGGATATGACTATTCCGTGTCTTGTCCCACAAAAGGGCAAGGGATATCAAAATTGTCTTGTGTCCTGTCCTATTCCTATTGCGACAGAAACGGGACGTCCGTTCATTTATTTATTTTTTGAGGATTTTTTTTTAGCAACTTTTTTTGAGGATCTGGGGCATCATAGTTTTCTACTTTTTGGACTTGTAAATACTAAAATGTATGTTTAGCCCAAAAAAATAAAAAAAGCCCTAAAATGTATGGGTAATAGTTAGACTAGGGGGTGAGCATGGTGCCTGGTATGCCCATTCGAGCTGAGTCAAAAATTGTTCAACTCAGCCTCAAAAAAATTTGGGCATCTTTGGGCTTGGCGAATTATTGGGCGGGTTTGGGCATTTGGTAGGGGTATTGCCTTGTCCATTCGGCCTTGGCTGAAAAATTATATATAATTTATTTAAAATATATATTATTCAATATATTGTTTTATAAAAAATTATTATTATTCTATACTTATTATTTTATTTAATACATACACACATATAGACACACACACGTATTTCATTTTTATGAAATTTTTTATATTATTATTTAATATCCATCCACTGTTGTTTATATATAAGTCATTGCTGTTTGAATGGACGCGTTTTTTTTTTTTTGGAAATTTAGATGGATGATACAAAGCATTAGAAATTTGAGATCAAGGACAAGAAATTTAGTTTCTTTGAAGTATTTTTCGCAATTGCACTTTTACATATCAATCAATATTCATACACAAACACATATTACTTTATAATTTATAATTTGTTATGTAATTGTTAAGACATATGATAGTTTTTTTTTTTTAAAAAAAATTCCAGACTGAAGCTATAGTTTTATTTTGAAATATCTCAAGGTATGAAATTATGGAATGTACTTGAAGTTTTCTATATGTTTATTAGGTATAATTGGTGTTTTTGTACATATAGTATTTTTTTTTTTGGATAGGATTGTACATATAGTATTGGACAGGGAGTTAATACTAAGGCAGAGAAATCCACTCAGCCCAACATTGTCATGCCCAAAATGGTTGGATCTTCTATTGGGTAGAACTGGGCATCAGGTTGTGAAATCTAGCCCGATCATCTTTTGGACATGGGTGTCACCTTGCCCAACCCTATCTATGTCCACCCTTAAGTTAGACTTTGAACCTAGATGATTGAAAGTTTGTAGTAGAAATATGTAATGATCATCTTTATCATTTTTAGATCGTAAGTATAATAAAAAAAAATGCGAAATAATTAAAACATAAAATCAATAAGTGTGGAGTGAACAAAGATGGTGACATCGTGCTAGTGATTGTGATGGTTTTTTAAATATTTATAGTATTTTGTATTAAAGATATAACCAATGTATCATAATATGGTTTTGGGAAGATAAATCTCCAAGTCCTTATACATTGAGCAAGTTTAGAATTAAGTCCCTCTAATTTTATTTTATTTTATTCTTTTTTATCCATTCCTTTATGTTTGCACAGTTATATGTGTTAGTCCTTTCATCTAAGAATCTTGTATATTCCGTTCCTGTTGACTTAGACCTGTTCCTCCAACACTCCATATATCAACCTTCTTCATTCACTGCCATTAAAAAGAAACAGAAAATACAAGAATATGAAAAATGCTTACTCTACTATCACTTTCATTTCATTCTTTCAGTAGCGATTTATGACTAAAAGTTTAAGTAATTTCAGAATATAGGAGTTTTTCAGTTCTTATTTCATTTACAGTTGAAGAATTCTTTGGAGAAGAAAAGATTGGCTACACAGAATCGCATTGTTAGTAATAGGGAAGACAAAATCAGCTCTCATCCCACATCTGACCTTGCTTCATCCTACATCTTCGTCCAGAGATCATCGAACAAAACCTGTCCCGTATCATGTCTTGCCCCGGTAATAATTTTGTCATGTCCCAAATTTTTTCATGATGGGTCTGTCTCATCCCAGAATGACCTGGATTGGAACGAAATGGCCGGGACAAGAGTCACAAGACAAAAGTGAACACCCCTAGGAGCTAGAATATAACCCAATGAAGGGTGCTATTGTTTGTTTGTTTTTTTTTTTTGATAGAGAAATTTTAGGAAAGCAGTTGGGCTCACCCACAGTCCAAGGGTAGGACACTGGGAGCCCAGTCCACGAGGGATACTGGCTAAAGAGTACACATGTCTCCACCCGTATCAGTGTTACTACTGCTTTCTAGACCCTTAGAATGTCTCTCCTAGTGTCTTGACCAAAGCAGGGATCGAACCCCATCCCTTAAAATGAGGAAGACCGATCACTACGCCAGTTGAATCCAAGTACGAGTGGTGAAGGGTGCTATTGTTCAGTATAGAGCATGAGACACAAAAATATAACCCAATGAACTAATTTATGGAAGTTCCAGTTTGAACCCAAATATGTTGAGCATGTGACACTATTTATACTCATTAAACATCATTTAGACATATATGATTAGTGATTTGGAGCAGGATATTATAGGCACTTGGTTAAAAGATGGAATTCTTGATTAAGTTTGGCACGGCCAGTTATTGGGCTAAATTCTCTCATAATATTAATAGGCCAATTCTAGCCACTTAGTTTTGGCATTTTCCCTCACGATTAATGGTCATCCAAGTATTAGTTCGAGTTTTATGCTTGTTTGTTAAGTAGGCTTTTTTTTTTAAAAAAAAAAATTGTCCAAAAAAGTAGTTCTTTTTTTTTTGGTTGGGGGGACTTGGGTTGGTTGGATTTTATGCAATAAATGGGCCTCGTCCTACTTAATGGGCCACTCTCTCTCAACAAAGCGTCCCGCTTACTAAGCTAAAAGTTTTTTTTTTTTAATATAAAAAAAAAGCTAAAAGTTATTTTTGGTCAAATATGAAGCTAAAAGTTTTTATTCTCTTTTATGGTATTGTAGACGATTATTATTATTGTTTTTTTTTTTAAAAAAATAGCCATGGTGTTGTGGTGAGAAGGATTGGAAATCGTCTTCTTTGACGTAGGATTTATTTTTTTCCTTATTTTTTAATTTAAGGAAAAATAAGGAAAAATAGCCATGGTGTTTTTTATCCACTACAGCTTTCTTGGGCTCCATTCTTCTTCCCCAAAATATTAGGTGTGTTGGTAAACGGTACTCCCTCCGGTCCTAATTATAAGAGTTAGTTGGCTTTTTTGGAGAGATTAAGGAAGCTAATTAAATTACTTTAGAGTATTTTTATTTTTATTTTTTTCTTCAAACTAATTACTTTGACTAATTCTGAGCAAAAAAAATTACTTTGACTAATAAACTAATATATAATCTAAGGATACACAACAAATAAAATGATTAAGTAACTTATTTAGCTTTATTAATCTCTCCAAAAAAAGTCAACTAACTCTTATAATTAGGAGCGGAGGTAGTAATAAATAGCTAAATGCTTTGTACAAAACAAAATAAAAAGCTAAATGCATTATACCAAAAAAGGAACCTAAATGCAATCGAGAATGAGTTTTTAAGGGCATGTTTGAACTAGTATTAGAAGATTATATTGATGCAAATCGAAATAGAACTCTTTTTATATACTTACCACATATACCGTAAAATACGTTAGAAAAGTAGATTCTACCGCTAATCCTAACATGCACTAAGTCAACTAATTAATGGTTATTTTTATAATATAGAACTGATCAATAATTATGTTTTTTATAAAATGGAAATAGTATTAATCTTAAAAGAGAAAATATTTATCAATATAAATCACTTCAGCCCAAAACTTGAACCCATTGGAAAACTCTTTTGGAGATTCGGTCTTAAATCATAAACATCGTAATTTTTGACATGCATAAAATGAGTTTCACAGAATAAACAAAACAAAACAAAAGGGAAAAAGGGCTTAAAATGAAGCAAGGATTTTTAAAATGGCATTTGTTCCAGAGTAAGCTATCTATCTCTAATGCAAGAAACATCGCATGTATTGGATTAGGCGATCTAAATTTTATTGACTTTCATTTTATTTAATTTTAAAGAGAAAATTGTAATAAAGGATTTTATAAGACTATTTATTACATAAGGACCTCAAGTTATTGACATTCAAATAAAAGACCTTAGACTCTTAGCAGAAATTTAAAGGGAAAATTTAGAAAAAGTTCCCAATTAAAAAATTTTATTGATGAGAAGGACCTAAGAAATGTTTATATATAGAAAATACTTATACTCCAGAAATTTTATACTCATAGAGTGCTGGTACTATGATTTGGTCATTCTCACCAATATAATTTTAAATGAGGCCAATTTAAAATTGATGTTATGCAATTGCAATAGTCAATATTTAGGATTAAAAGAAAACTAAGAGCAGTTCTCTTTTTTTTTTGGAACAATGTTTTTGTTTTTTAAAACGGCTTTTTGACCAAACTAATAAAAAAAAAATTACCAGATCAAAGCATTTTGGAAACATTTTACCTAAATAATGTTGTTTGTGGTGTTGTATCAGATCACGAAATTAAAGGCGCAAAAATGGTTTGCGCTATTGACACAAACTGACAATTTTTGTGTCAATGGTGCAAGGGACCCTCCCGCCACCCAATTATTGGGTGGCGGGAGTGAGGCATGCGCCTCTCAATCTCTAAGAGGTGCATGCCTCCCTTTTAAAAAAAAAAATTAAATTAAATATTATAATACTAATACTAATACTAATAATAATAATAATAATAATAATAATAATAATAATAATAATAAATAATGATAAAAAAGTGGAATAATTTAAAGCTCTACTTCATTTAATTTGGAGTCAAAAGAAAGAAAGTATAGAGCTGAAATAACTCACTAAGAATGCCCTTCAAAAGATTACTCGGTATAATTTGGTTATAACAACAGATCTCAAAACATGGGATTTATATATTTGTTGTTATACAGATCCCAAAATCAATACTGTTGTAAATATTTGAAGGGCATTCTTAGTGAGTTATTTCAGCTCCATACTTTCTTTCTTTTGACTCCAAATTAAATGAATTAGAGCTTTAAATTATTCCATTTTTTATCATTTATTTTATTTATATATATATATATATATTTAAAGGGAGGCATGCGCCTCTTAGAGATTGAGAGACGTATGCCTCACTCCCACCACCCAATAATTGGGTGGCGGGAGGGATCCTCACGCCACCCAATTATTGGGTGGCGGGAGGGTTCCTTGCGCCATTGACACAAAAATTGTTAGTTTGTGTCAGTGGCGCAAACCATTTTTTTGTCTTTAATTTCGTGATCTGACATAGCGCCACAAGCAACATTATTTGAGTAAAATATTTCCAAACTGCTTTAATCTGGTAGTTTTTTTTATTAGTTTGGTCAAAAAGCCTTTTAAAACAAAATAACTTGTTTGATTGTTAATTTTTAATTAAGTGATTTGCAAAACGGAAAAAAAAAGTCTCTTAGAAAAAATGTCAATACAAATTTTATATGTTTATTGTTTTCTATTTTTAATATTTTGTTTTGTTGTTTTTCCTATTTATCCTTTTCACTCACGGTCACATTTCTCACTTTGTCTTTCGTCTTTCGTGCTTGTCTACGTTGTCACTTACTCTTCCACTCTCCACCCGTGTCGCTGCACTCTTCATTTTGTCTCCCATCTTCTCTCAGTTCTCTATATTGATCTTAATAACAAGGGATACGGTTTTTAAATGCCATGGAAATTTTCGTTCAGGAACACTGGTAAAACGGAAGTTTTTTTTGGATCAAAAATGTCACAGAAGTTTTCGCTGAGGAGCAATTTTGCCCCGGAAGGGTTCACTAAGGAGCAATTTTGCCACGGAAGTTTTCACTAAAGAGCAATTTTGCTCTTTTGTCCCCAAATATTAAATTTGACTATTAAATCAGTCAAAAACCACACATGTTATGCCTTGAAAAGGTCAAACTTGGGGCCAGAGAAAGAGATCCTTGAGATGTTAAGCTCAAGGCGGCCAGAATTTGTGAAGCCGAACTGGTCAAAGGGACTGAAAGGTCGACTGTCACAAAACCCAAAGAAAGCATCACTTATGATATAAGCAAATGATCAGTTTATATAAACGTAAATATTATCATTATTGATTTGTTTTACTAAACCAATTTTTGGAACAATTCATTTCTCGTTTTGCGTTTCATTTGCGTTTTGTGACAGACCTTTCAGTCCCTTTGACCAGTTCGACTTCACAAATTCTGGCCGCCTTGAAATCAACATCTAAAGGATCTCTTTCTTTGATTCCAAGTTCGACCTTTTCAAGGTATGACATGTGTGGTCTTTGACTGATTTAGTAGTTAAATTTAATATTTGGGGACAGAAGGGAAAAATTGCTAGGAAAATTGCTACGTTTTGTAAACTTCTGGGGCAAAATTGCTCTTTAGTGAAAACTTCCGGGGCAAAATTGCTCCTCAGCGAAAACTTTCGTGGCAAAAATGATACTTCTGGGGCAAAATTGATACTTCCTGTGAACTTCCGTGGCATTTTTTGTCCAAAAAAAACTTCCTTCTTACCAGTGCTCTCGAGCGAAAACTTCCATGGCATTTAGGACCCTTATCCCTAATAACAATTGTTCCAAATAAGTTTTTATGTTTTTTTTAAAGGGTTAAATACCAAATTTACCCAGGAAGTTTTGATAAGGGGGCGCTCAACACCCGGAAGTTTTTTTGATACCAAATTTGCCCCGGAAGTATTAAAAAGGTATCAAATTTCCCCAAACGTGACGGAAGTCCACGTAGATCGTTAAAATGTGAGGTGGCATGCCATCTCAGCACATGTGGCATGCCACCTCATCAATCAAAAAGTATCATTTTTGCCCTGGAAGTTTTCATTAAGGAGCAATTTTGCCCTGGAAGTTTTCATTGAGGAGCAATTTTGCCCCGGAAGTTTACAAAAGTAGCAATTTTGCCCTTCTTTCTCCCAATATTAAATTTTACTATTAAATCAGTCAAAGACCACACATGTTATGCATTGAAAAAGTCAAACTTGGAGTCAGAGAAGGAGATCCTTGAGATGTTGAACTCTAAGCGGCCAGAATTTGTGAAACCGAACTAGTCACAGGGACTGAAGATCCTTGAGACGTTGAGCTCAAGGAAGCATCACTTACGTTTGTATCAATGTTTTGAAAACCAGACCGAACTAGCCGGTTCAGACTAGAAACCAACATACCTTTTTTTTTCCCCTCAAGAGGTACCCAACATACTTTAACTCATTATTTAATGGGTATATGAATGCAGTGAGACATGTTTTTTTTTATCGGAAGGTGGTATTTGTTCTGTTCTAGGAACAGGACTAATTGGACTTGACTAGGTGTCAAGCCTAGAGCCTATGTACCCTTTGAAGGAATCAAAGTCTACGTAGTTCGATTGAAACTTGGAGGCGTTTAGTCAGGGGGTGGATCGGGTCTGTTGAGATACCAGATCTATCACCCATACTCAGTGAATCATGGTTCCGGACCTGCTTGCCGCTGGGCCACACTATGGATTTGGGCCTTTGGGCCGGTCCGTAACAGTATTTAAAAAAAGGTTTTTTTTAATGATTTCATATTAATAACTTGAAATTTTTATTTTCACCGGTTTGCCCCGGTTTGACTCCGGTCTGACCCACTGACCCTTGACCCAGTATCTTGACCGGTTCAATGACCGGTCCGGTTTTATGAACCTTGGTTTGTATAGTCTGATCATTTGCTCAAATTATAAGTGGTGCTTCCTGTGACCAGTTCGGCTTCACAAATTCTGGCTGTCTTGAGCTCAACATCTCAAGGATCTCTTTCTCTGACTCCAAGTTTGACTTTTTCAAGGCATGACATGTGTGGTCTTTGACTGATTTAATAGTAAAATTTAATATTGGGAGAAAGAATGGCAAAATTGCTACTTTTGTAAACTTCCAGGGCAAAATTGCTCCTCAATGAAAACTTCCGGGGCAAAATTGCTTTTTAATGAAAACTTCCAGGGCAAAAATGATACTTTTTGATTGATGAGGTGGCATACCATGTGTGCTGAGGTGGCATGCTACGTTTACACTCAGTTAAATTTAACGGTTAAAATTAACAGAGGGGCAAATTTGCTACCTTTTTCATACTTCCGGGGAAAATTTGGTACCTTTTGAATACTTCCCGGGCAAATTTGGTACTAAAAAAACTTCTGGGTGCTGAGCGTCCCCTTATCAAAACTTCCGGGGTAAATTTGGTATTTAACCCTTTTTTAAATTTTGAAATGTAATTTCTTAGAACAATTATCCAAACAGATTTTTGAAAACTTGTTTTAAAAAATAATTTTATAAAACTATTCTAAAAAGATTAAAAAAACAGAAACAAAAAAGGCTTAGGCCTCTCCGAAAACTTAGAAATTAGGAGACAACTCCATTTTTAAGTAGGTTATCTGGTTTTTACAAGTATGTCACACATGGAATTCACAACTAATGTTATGCGATTTTCAACAGTCAATACAAAAGAAGTTTTGGCCCCTTCAAAACTTAGAAAATGAGACACAGCTTGATTTTCAAGTGGGAAATGTAATACCCTAAAAATCTTACTTATTATAAATGTCATATTTTGACAAAAAAATACCTATTAGAAATAGATGAATATGTGGTCTCAAATTTTGAGATATATTTATTTTATCTATTAGGATATTTGCCCTTAGAATTTAAGGTAGCAATGTTTTATTTTCCTAAATTTTGTTTGGAATCATAAAATACCATAAAAATACAAATAATTCCCAAATCTAGGGATTTTACAGGGCCAAAGGAGAGCAAGGAAAAAAATTAGGAAAACACATCAAATAAATAAGAGAGCATAATAGGGATTAGTAGACACTTAAGTTTTCACTAAACTAAATAATTATGTAAATGTTCATAATTAATCAAGGGATTAATTAAAGAAGACCTAAGTCCCAAATTCCATAATTTAATAAGAAACTCAATTTTCTAAAAACCCTAGAATTAATACCTAGCTCATATGAATTCATAAAATGCCATAATAAATTAGCAAAACACTTGAACAAATAAAAGAATAATTACCGACATTTAATAGGCAATTAATTAACACTAATGGAAGGTTTAGTTAATTAATTACAACCACTAATTAAGAGGGATGATAGGCTAATTAAAAGTAAAGAACCAATAAGGGATTAAGATTAACAGTAAAAGAATTGTTAGCAATATAATCATAAATCATACCATGAACCAATAAACAACAATCAAGTGATAATTAAGCTTAGGATTAAGATGTTAATCAAATGCTAATCAAGAGTTGAAAAGTCAACAATTGCAACTATGATCTAAAGGCTAAGAATTAATCTCATAAAGCTTATCCAAAGGCCCTAATTAATTCTAATAAAGCTTAATCCATGTGAAGTAAGAACAACCAATCACATAATTTCCCCTAATACTTGGTATAATGAAAACATAAAAATTGAAAACAAATATTAAGGGGGGGGGGGTGCGTTTTTTAATTGTAGGGAAAGGAAGAAGAAGAATTAAATAATTAATCAAAATACACTATGAGTCATAAACCTAGAACTATTTGAGTCATTGATCTAAATATGAGATGAATCATCAACCTAAACATGAATCACCACTCTAACCAATGAATCATCATCCTAAACTTTCATGAGTCACACACCTATATGATGAATCACAACCCTAATGAGATAAGATGATGTAAGAGATGATGGAAGAAGGTGATGTAAGGAAGTAGAGGTGGACCAATGAGATAAAAGATAATTAGAATAACTAAATTGGTTCATAAAAATAATTCTAGATAAAAACTAATTAAACCTATACAAATTAAATTATATCTTGAAATCCATTAACTAAGTATGAAAACCAAGTTGAGATTTATAACAAGCATAAATCAAGCATGAAGACAAGTATAACGAAAGACATTTTCATGATTGTTTGAGAAATAGAACCAATAGGAAAGATAGGCAAAATTGGTATCAAAATGAAGCTAAAAATTCTTAGAGTTCAAAACCAATGAGTAATTGAGCAAATAACTTCATTAGACTACCTAAACACATTCTTTTCTATGGATTCTAATTAGTAGAAAGCAAGCCAAATCCTTTGGATAATAGGCATAAATGGTGGAAGAGGATAATGTACTAGGGCGATGACTCATGTAGGTGACTCAAAAGCAATTTGAAGAGTTAGGATTTGTGCTCCAAAATACCCTGAATCCAAGGGTCAAGAATTGCCAAGAAGGAGTTTCAATTAATTACCAAACTTGCCCAACCCTTCTACTATAAATGGGGTCCTTGGCCCTTCACAAAACTCACACCAAAACCAAGCAATCTGAATATTAGTGAGAGTGGAAGAAGCTTGAAGGAGTTCAAGAAGAAATAAGCAAGTTCTTTAGTTTTTAGCTTTTAAATTCTTAGTTAGAAGTAGCTTAGATCTTAAATAGTTTAGAATAATTTTAAATTCATGTTTTTATAGTTAAAATTGGCTTTATTTCGAAAAAATATTGAAGAAAGGGTTTTAGCAAAATTTCCGGAAGAGAAACACCGAAGTATCGAAGTTCTGGCGAAATTTCATCGGTTCTGGAATTTCTGAACCAGACCTGAAAATGCTTATATTTTATGCTGAAAACGTGGTTGAAAAATTATGGGAAAATTCATGGTGAAAATAGACATATAGGGCTTTTTAAATATGTAAAGAACATGTCCAAATGATTTGGGTACAGGGAGATAAAAATTCCCAAAGTTAGGGCTACGAATTTCTGGAAAATTCTGGGCAGATGTTCAAAAATTAAGAACTGGGAATGAACTGTAGAATCTGGGCAAAGGCTATTATTTTTCCGTGAAACTAGACACCCTAAGGATTCTGAGGAATTTTACGGATCCTCGTTTCGATTTTTCTAGAATTAGTTATGATTTTTTCAAAGTTAGGAGAAATTCTGCCCAGATTTAAGGACCAGCGTTTTTCTCAATAATAAAGGGAAATAATTAATTATTAAATCCACCAAGGGTAAAATAGTCATTTGTGGCTAGGATATCTATTGGGATATTGGTTGTGAATTAATAAACGTGATATTACCCTCATAGGAAACCTGTGATCACCCTGCAACCGACAACGTACCGTGCTCGACAGGCAAAGGTACGGACGCGTATTGTAACACTAACTCTGATGCTTATGGTACACTTGTATGTGATAGATATGCTCATAAACTATGACTCTGCTTTGCAAATTATTTAAACATATAGCTTTATACGGGTTACAGTTTTTGTAATGCCGTTTGAGTCTTCCTAGCGCGCTGAGGACACGATAGGCCATCGTGGCACTGGTGAAGAGTGCAGACAGGTTGTGAATAAAAATGGATATATGATGGTTGTGATTTTGAGAAATATTGAATATGCATATTGTTGTTTTATCATGAATATATGTTATACATAACTGTACATAAGCATGAGGTTAATCGTTACCTGGGATTCAATGGGAATTGAACCCCAGCTCATAGTCTCAGATACTGGTGGAACCGGGACAAGAACAAGGATGAACAACGCACGAGAGGGCACGGGCAGAGAAGTACCTAGGGGTCATTGTAATCGTAAATGTTCAGAAATTTGTGCCACTGTAATAGCAATCAGACTCAGCAACAGGGAATGTATATAAGTTACTCGCTCTTTTAAAGAAAAAATTTATTCTGATGCTCTGATTGAAATATTGTTTTAAAAAAGAAAATCTTTTCCGATGCCACTCTGATTAATTTCTTCGAAGCTCTGATAAACCCATTTGAAAACCACATTTAAAAAGGCGGGATGTTACAGGTTATTTGATGTTATATATATATATAATATTAGGTTATTCGGAATTTACAATTAATATCATTCCATTTCCTATATACATTTTATCTTTATTTAATATTACATCCGGTCCTTAATATAACATCCACTTTACAATTCAAATTGTAATATAAAGTGGATCTTATATTAAAGATCAGGGGTAGTAGCAGGTAGCAATGGTAGTCATTCCATGAGATTTCAAAGATTAGAGATCTATAATTATAATTAATCATCTAGTGGGATCTGTAATTCTCATTTTCTCTTGTTAAAATATGAAATGATTAAATTTGATAAGGACACACGTACGCACTCGTGGATGAAACTTTAAATAAGATTTTCTGAACTCACGCACTGAAAATATTTGAATTTTGACGTCAATAAATCTTTTCATCTTACAAATTTTGTATAAAGTTTAACAAATCTCTTCATATTGATAAAGTTTTATCTGGGGGCACTATCTTATAAAATAATATATAAACTAATATTAGAATATATGTTAGGAAATTGAACAAAAGCGTTGTCCACTATTAGATGTAAAACTTTTGCTTTAACATCTTTTAGAAAAAGATAAATACAATGCTTATCGTGTTCTTCATCAACTGAAAAAAAAAAGTTAAGAAGAAACGAACAATGTCTTATTCCCTCAAAAGATTTTGGCCTTTTCTAAGGATTTGAGATTCAAGTCCCACAAATTTCACTAAAAACAAAAAATTGCATTGTCGTCTATACGTTAATTTATTTATTTTTGATAAAACGTGGGTCGTCGCCGTCTAAACCACCTATCTATTCATCCATTGTGTCTTTACACGCGAGTCGTTTTGGACACAGTAATTGCAGTTGCTGATAAGCTCATGAAATTATATTGAAGAAAAAGGGGGGAAAAAATCAACTTTATATCGGGCATGCATGTGTCTTAATTTTTATGGTTTGACTTTTGATTAATTTGATGAGCTAATGTGGTTTCCACTAATCTTCATTACTTAATTAACCAAACATTACGGTGCTACAAACGATAACGCTCCAAGATAAACTTTTGCCGTTTAACACATCGTTTGCTCATCAATGTGAAGAATCTAATCAACGAGAAAATAAAAAATGAAAAAAAAAGGTATTTTATTGTTAAGAGTTAGCCTAATTTGACTCAGATATGTCGTAGGAAACAAATTCTTCCTACAATAGCTGCAGAAATATAATGTTGGATTGAATTTGATGGTTTATATTTAATAGTTTTTTAAATTACACATTAATAATTTGTATTCTGTAGCAATAAATTTAATCTAAATACTTGAAAAAAAAATAATAGTGGTACAATAGAGAGAAGCTAAGTCTCAAATAATATGATTATGAAAAGAGAATAATAACATATATAATTCATTTTAAAATTTAAGAAATTTTCCAACACCAAAGAAATACATTTTTATAACTATTATATTGTATGTATATATATACATATATATGTATGTATATATGTATATATTTGTGTCTATGTATACACACACACATATATCTATATCTATAAACATGTGTGTATGTATATACATGTATGTGCGTCTATATCTCCGTGTGTGTACACAAATGTTTATATGACACACACACACACGTGCGTATGTGTGTGGATGCATGCATGTATGTACGTATAAGAAATAAATCTAGGGTTAAGTATCAATTTTGTCCAATGTTGCCCTAGAAGTTGTTTTGAGAGAAATGTTGCCCAAAACGTCAAAAAATGTAGCAATGTTGCCCCTCCGTTAACAACCCTAACGGTCCAACGTTAGTTGACCGCATTATGCTGACGTGGATTGTTTACGTGGCATCTTTGTTACCTTTTTAAGTAGCACTTTTGCCTCAGAAGTACACTCTTAGGAGTAATTTTGCCCTGATAGTTGTTTTTTCATTTCAATGTTGCCCCGGAAGTCTAAAAACGTATAATATAATTAAATAACTTATTTAGCTTCTTTAATCTCTCCAAAAAATGTAAATTTAGTCTTATAATTAGGACCAGAGGTAGTATGATTAAGTAACTTATTTAGTTTTCTTAATTTCTTCCAAAAAAAAAAAAGTCAATCTGGTTTTATAATTATAATCATCATATGAGGGAGTAGGGGTGACAATTAATTTCTTTTTGGTTTAAGGTGCAGATTTGCCAACGAACTATTACTTGAGAAGCATCTGGCACAAAAAACAATTGAGGGTATCAAAATTACCAATAAACAATAAAGTACCAAATAACTATTTTTTTTAAATAAAAAACAACTATCACAAGTATGTTAAAATATGAGGCATTAGCGTAGGACGGTGGCAGAGACGCTGGAGAAAAGAGCGGTTAAACCTTCTTGTTGGATAAGGCAAACACCAACAAAGATGGAACCCATGCAAGTAGGCACTGTGGCCGTGGCTGCTGCTGCTTGTGGCATCAGAGGGATGGAACCAAGGTGCAAGGCGCGTGCCAATCAAAAGCTGTGGAATACTGGATTTGGTTTCGGTGCGTAATTCTTGCCTTGAAGCTGCATACGGACCTTGATCAGTTCAAGAGGGTGAGTAGAACATGCAGCAACAATGGAAGCTTTGGAAACATCGACGTCGCCGATATTGTGACAGTCAATGGAAGATAGAGACATCAAGACAGTGACGGGGTAATAGTTCTAGCCAATTTGCACCTTAATTGTGTGTGTGTGTGTGTGTTTTTTTTTTTTTTCACTTTTTAATTGTTGATTGATGATTTTGGTACCCTCAATTATTTTTTGTATCGGATGCTCCTCGGGTAATAGTTCGTTAGTAAATCTATACCTTAACCCTTTCTTTTTCTTAAAAGAAAGTAAACTTAGCCTACTCCTTCTTCCCCCATAACATCCTCTATCATAGGTGTAACACCCCGTTTTCTAAAATGTTTGCTAAATAATTGATCAGAGTAGAGCATCGGAATAAGTTTAAAAGAGCGAGTAACTGATGATTGTATAAAAATATTAACCATGGTTGGTTATAGTAGTGGTACATTCATCCCAATAGTTCAAAATATTATATAATCAAAAACAAAAACACTCCAGCCAGATCTTCACACGGGCTGCTTACTCCTGTCGTCGGCCCTCAGTCCTCCAGACCCTGAAGCTATATTAGGAGCTGAGGTTCAATTACCATTGAACCTCAGGTAACGGTTAACCTCATGCTTATGTATGACAAGATATGTATGACAGATATTCATTCAGCAACAAGCAACAATACATATCACATGTATAGTCATCTACGTAAACAGTACACATCGCATGTACAATCATCTATGATATCAGTACACATCACATGTACAACCACCTGTGTTATCAGTACACATCACATGTACAATTATCTATGTTATCAGCACACATCGCATGTACAAACATTTATGTTAACAGTACACATCACATGTACAATCATCTATCACAAATATAAGCATATCATAAGCATCAGAGTTAGTGTTACGGTACGCGAACGTACCTGGATTGATAATTTCGTATGTAATTGATCGGGCAGCGTTCTTTCGGTCAGCCTATCATAGCAATGTCGTCCTATTAATTTAAAGAATAATATCCTAAAAGATACTTTTGGCCACTACTGAATATTCTACCCTTGATATATTAAACCATTATTTTATTTCTTCAAAATTCGTGGAAAAACGCTGGACAATATTGGGCAGAATTTCGCCTATCTTTGAAAAATCATAACTAATTCTAGAAAAATCAAAACGAAGATCCGTAAAAAGTTCCGGACTCCTTAGGATGTATATTTTTCAGAAAAAATATCAGGCCTTGCCCAGGATTCAAAAATAATTCCCAGATTTCACGTGTTCATCCTCTGCCCAGAAATTCCAGCATTTTCGCAACATAAAATTTGAGAATTTCTTTCTCATTGTACAGAGCTCATTTCAACATGTTATTTACAGATTTGGAAAGCTCTATATGTCTAATTTCATCATGAATTTTCTCAGAATTTTTCAATAGAATCTTCAACATAAAATATGTGTTTTTCTGTGACTTGTTCAGAAATCGCCTAACCGACGAATTTTCGCCAGAACTTCGTTACTACCGTGTTCATAACCTGGGAATTTTGCAGAACTACTCCCTTCACTAAATTTTCGAAATGAAGCTATTTTTAAACTCAGAATAACATAAAAACAACTATATCTAGAAGATCTAAAGATCAAACTACTAAATAACTAAGAATTTAAGACTCAAAACTCAAGAACTTGCTTACCTAAAACTTGAACTCCTTCAAGCTTCTTCCAACCCTCTTTCACTCCTCTCAATATTCAGATGTTGCTTTGCTCTTGGTGTGAGAAATGAGGGAAGGCAAGGTCCCTATTTATAGGATTTTCAAGTCTTGGGGTTCAAGTAATAAATAGTATTCCTTCAAGAGCAAGCTTTTGACTATTTTCCCATGTGTTGAAAACCTTCTCCTTGGCCTTCACTCTTCACCAATCCGTTCCCCCCTTCAGCCCTTTCTTTTTTTTTTTTGTCTTCTTTGGGCTTTATTTGTTTGCTTGGTTAATGGTTTGGGCAATTGTTGGGCTACAAAAATTGATCCATGATGATTGTTTGTGACAAAAAGCCCTTAATTAAATTCTTCTTTTTTACTATTTGATTTAGCTTAATTAGGTTTAGTTTGTAATGATTTAATTGATCACCAACTCAATTATGATCCTACTAAATCCAATTGTTTCAATTATTGATCCCTTGTTAAGCTTTAATATAGAGTTTAGCCAATATATTTCAAATTGTTTGTTAATATTTAACATTAAATTAATTATGAATGTTAATTCAATTTAGATTAATTGTTGGTGTCCAGTAATTATTTTAGTGTCCTCTAATTATTTTAAACCTCTTCCTACTCCTTTACGTCTTATTTTTGACAATATAGGAATTATAAGACAATGTATCCTTAAGTGTGAATTTAATTGTTCTTGAATTGTTGAAAATTCATTTAATTGATTTAAGGGTTTTTGTGGCATTTTACAATATTTTATGACTCCTAACAAAATTTAGGGAGTTGGATTTTGCCCTATTAGGTCCTACCAAAAACTTATTCAAGAGATAGATTAAATACAATACTATTTTGGAGACAACATACTCTCCTATTTTCAATAAGTCCTAATGGCCAAAATATCATGTTTAAAAGGAATACAAATCTTGGGGAGCAGACATTCTGGCCCGAAGTTAACTAAGTTACTACCAGACAGTTTGGTGTCTAGAAAGGGTTTTGTGGTTGGCAATCAGTCCCCGTGAATTCGGCGAGCCTTCCACAAATACACCAGCCTGGCTAGACTGTTTGAGTAACGGAGTTAGGTTTGGAGGTTTTCAAAAAGTCTTTTACGGCTAGAACTTGGCTCAGTTATAAGAAACCATTGGTGCCGAAGGCAAGGCTAGTCTATGTGGATCGGTCAAGCAGTCGCCATAGAGTTGGTGAGACCCCATGATAGACACTTACCTGGCCAATCGGTTGATTAACTGAGTTAAGCTCTAAGCCGTAGCTTTGGAACATATTTTGAAAAAGAGTACTGATATAACCTTGGTGTGGTGCAGTAAGTGATGAACGGAGATGGACGAGTGAGATATACGGTGCGGAGGGCTGTCCAGGAGAAAGTAACACCGATAGGCAACCCTAGGCCAGTGTACCACCCTACACCGGTGCACCACCGTAACCCCGAAAAGCCCCTTATACCTATTCATGACCACCCTGAGCAAGTATACGACCCCGAACCTGTACACAACCTTGATCCAGTGTACTACTCGGAACCGATCGCTGGTGTACCTTTTGAGCCAGAGAGGCCCATAGGATCGGATCATTCATCCGTCGATGACAACCGTGAATATTTGCTGCTGCTAGGCTATCAGGATGATGCTGAGAGTGAATCTTTCTACGAGCCCAATTCCCTACGACATGTCCTTGATACAAACAAAGAGTTAATAAGCGCTTTACGAACCGACTACTTAATGGTGGAACAACACAGTGAGACCGCGAAGGGGACGTACTTCTGGTACCTGGAGCAAGTCAAAACTACCTATGGAAGGAGAAAACACAACATACTTCCCTACCCCCTAGATGATTGGGTGATATCAACGTTATACCTCTTACCACGAGACCGCTTCTGGATGGAAAAGACGAATGAGCTTCTAGAAGGAGAACGTATAACCGATTTCTACTTCTTTCTAAACCATCTCCAAAGGCTAGTGCTAAACAACATGTAAACAATGAGCCATGGAATACGCCAATATGAGGGATGTAAGATATAACCACTGGTCATAAACCAGTTGGGTCATGTGATATATGCTGACATGTACATTATATCTTATGTGAAATATATGTTTGATTTGCAGACTATATTGTCCCTCGATATTGATATTATTTTTTTTTCATTCTTACAATATCAAATATAGAAAGGTAAGATGGCGAATTTACGCGGAGCCGGCATTCCTAGAGGTAGAGGAAGAGGCCGAGGAAGAGGCAGAGGAAGAGGCAGACGGCTACGAACGATACCAGTACGCGAACCTGAACAGCAAGACCCACAACAACCAGAGCAAAATGAGTTGCATGAAATGAGGAGGATGCTGCAAGAACAAAGGGCTCTTATTGATGTACTTCTTGCTGAACGACAAGAGAGACAAGTTGAAGGACGACAAGCCGAGGGAGAACAAAATGCCGAGGAGGAGGGGGAAGACGAACACATGGAAGAAGCTGAGGAGTCTGAGAGATCGATGTCACCTCCTAGGCACAATAGGGCGATAGCAGCACTACCGCCACCCAACGGAGTAGCTGAGACTACGCAATATTGGGTCACTCAATTCTGCAAACTAAAGCCCCCAGCTTTCCATGGTAAGATGGACTCAGCCGAAGATTGGATAATGCGACTAGAGAAGATCTTCGAAGTTATGGAGTGCCCAGGGAATCGTAAAGCTCAACTTGCGATCTACAAGTTGGAAGGGGATGCGGACAGATGGTGGAAAAGCATTGCGACATCACTACGAGCGCGCTATTGTCCCGTTACTTGGGAGAAGTTTCTAGAGAAATTCAACGAACAGTACTTTCCTCCCTCAATTCAAGTGATCAAGGAGTCGGAGTTCCTTCACATCCGACAAGGTCACGAGGAGTCATTCGATGACTACCTTGCCCGATTTACCAATCTGTCGCGATATTCATCACACCTGAGGCGGGGTGATAATGAAAGTAGTATGGCTAACATATTAATCCACGGATTGAAGTATGAGATAAGGGAAAGGTTAGTGTCACAGCGATTCTCAGAGCTAGTTCAAGCAGTGGAAGCTTGCCGTTTGATCGAACGTAACTTGAAGGAGCTACGCACATCAAGGAATTACAACAGCAGCAGTGCAAGCCGTGGCGGTGTTAGCCACGGGAATTCCTCGCAGAAAAGGGAGGCACCATGGAATAACTCCCGAAATGGAAGCAAGATGCCATTCCAGTCGAGGCAGCAGAACAACCCAAGAATGTTAGGATCCCAACCATGTCCAAAATGCGGGAAGTACCATCCAGGTGTTAACTGTGATGGGAAACAAATTTGCTACAAATGTCAGAAGCCGGGACATATGGCTTGGAACTGTCCCCAAAAAGCTGAGGCGATAAGGCCACAAAACCCAGGTCGGGTTTTCATGCTGACAGACACAGAGAACAGAGAGTCTCCAGAGATGGTCCAAGGTACTATCCCTCTTAGTAGGGAATCTTTTTCAAACGCTGTATCACTCGGGTGCTTACCGTTCAAGTAGCTCATTTGATTATTCAAATCACTTAGGGTTGTATGCCTATAGATTATCCTATGACTTGATAACAGCTACTCCACTTGACGTGACGACTTTCGTTTCTAATGCACGTTTAAATCGTATTACGAGGGTGAATAGGGCGATATCCCTAGACTGTAAGACCGGTAGTATTTAGCTCTATATAAGGTATTAATCGTTATAGACTAGTATGTCTATAGCACATTTTGTGTCTGGCAAAAATGTTCATTGTACCAAGTAATAAATGAGATGCCTAGGGTCTGAGAATGATCTGCTAGGTATTGAGACTAGAATCCCTAATATTATGATAATAGATTGAGCCGGAAGTCTAATATATGTGAAGCCGGGAAGGCTAAATAAGTCAGGCGGTGAGGCCTGAGTTCAAAAAAAAAAATTTGCGAGAATGGGTCAAGTAGATCCTTGGAATACGTATAAGAATAGTGGGTGTGCTAGAGAAGCATGCATAGGGAAGAAATAAACTTGAAGTCTAAATAATACTTAGGGGTTATATGGTCAAATTTCGAGGACGAAATTTTATTTAACGGGGGGAGAAATATAATACCCCAAGATTTGTATTCCTTTTAAACATGATATTTTGGCCATTAGGACTTATTGAAAATAGGAGAGTATGTTGTCTCCAAAATAGTATTGTATTTAATCTATCTCTTGAATAAGTTTTTGGTAGGACCTAATAGGGCAAAATCCAACTCCCTAAATTTTGTTAGGAGTCATAAAATATTGTAAAATGCCACAAAAACCCTTAAATCAATTAAATGAATTTTCAACAATTCAAGAACAATTAAATTCACACTTAAGGATACATTGTCTTATAATTCCTATATTGTCAAAAATAAGACGTAAAGGAGTAGGAAGAGGTTTAAAATAATTAGAGGACACTAAAATAATTACTGGACACCAACAATTAATCTAAATTGAATTAACATTCATAATTAATTTAATGTTAAATATTAACAAACAATTTGAAATATATTGGCTAAACTCTATATTAAAGCTTAACAAGGGATCAATAATTGAAACAATTGGATTTAGTAGGATCATAATTGAGTTGGTGATCAATTAAATCATTACAAACTAAACCTAATTAAGCTAAATCAAATAGTAAAAAAGAAGAATTTAATTAAGGGCTTTTTGTCACAAACAATCATCATGGATCAATTTTTGTAGCCCAACAATTGCCCAAACCATTAACCAAGCAAACAAATAAAGCCCAAAGAAGACAAAAAAAAAAAAAAAAGAAAGGGCTGAAGGGGGGAACGGATTGGTGAAGAGTGAAGGCCAAGGAGAAGGTTTTCAACACATGGGAAAATAGTCAAAAGCTTGCTCTTGAAGGAATACTATTTATTACTTGAACCCCAAGACTTGAAAATCCTATAAATAGGGACCTTGCCTTCCCTCATTTCTCACACCAAGAGCAAAGCAACATCTGAATATTGAGAGGAGTGAAAGAGGGTTGGAAGAAGCTTGAAGGAGTTCAAGTTTTAGGTAAGCAAGTTCTTGAGTTTTGAGTCTTAAATTCTTAGTTATTTAGTAGTTTGATCTTTAGATCTTCTAGATATAGTTGTTTTTATGTTATTCTGAGTTTAAAAATAGCTTCATTTCGAAAATTTAGTGAAGGGAGTAGTTCTGCAAAATTCCCAGGTTATGAACACGGTAGTAACGAAGTTCTGGCGAAAATTCGTCGGTTAGGCGATTTCTGAACAAGTCACAGAAAAACGCATATTTTATGTTGAAGATTCTATTGAAAAATTCTGAGAAAATTCATGATGAAAGTAGACATATAGAGCTTTCCAAATCTGTAAATAACATGTTGAAATGAGCTCTGTACAATGAGAAAGAAATTCTCAAAGTTTATGTTGCGAAAATGCTGGAATTTCTGGGCAGAGGATGAACACGTGAAATCTGGGAATTATTTTTGAATCCTGGGCAAGGCCTGATATTTTTTCTGAAAAATATACATCCTAAGGAGTCCGGAACTTTTTACGGATCTTCGTTTTGATTTTTCTAGAATTAGTTATGATTTTTCAAAGATAGGCGAAATTCTGCCCAATATTGTCCAGCGTTTTTCCACGAATTTTGAAGAAATAAAATAATGGTTTAATATATCAAGGGTAGAATATTCAGTAGTGGCCAAAAGTATCTTTTAGGATATTATTCTTTAAATTAATAGGACGACATTGCTATGATAGGCTGACCGAAAGAACGCTGCCCGATCAATTACATACGAAATTATCAATCCAGGTACGTTCGCATACCGTAACACTAACTCTGATGCTTATGATATGCTTATATTTGTGATAGATGATTGTACATGTGATGTGTACTGTTAACATAAATGTTTGTACATGCGATGTGTGCTGATAACATAGATAATTGTACATGTGATGTGTACTGATAACACAGGTGGTTGTACATGTGATGTGTACTGATATCATAGATGATTGTACATGCGATGTGTACTGTTTACGTAGATGACTATACATGTGATATGTATTGTTGCTTGTTGCTGAATGAATATCTGTCATACATATCTTGTCATACATAAGCATGAGGTTAACCGTTACCTGAGGTTCAATGGTAATTGAACCTCAGCTCCTAATATAGCTTCAGGGTCTGGAGGACCGAGGGCCGACGACAGGAGTAAGCAGCCCGTGTGAAGATCTGGCTGGAGTGTTTTTGTTTTTGATTATATAATATTTTGAACTATTGGGATGAATGTACCACTACTATAACCAACCATGGTTAATATTTTTATACAATCATCAGTTACTCGCTCTTTTAAACTTATTCCGATGCTCTACTCTGATCAATTATTTCGCAAACATTTTAGAAAACGGGGTGTTACAATAGGCATTCCCCAATCCAACAATGATCACTTGCCTGCACAATTTGTCTAGAAAAAAATGTTTCGAACAAATCAAACAAAAAAATAAGAACGAATTTGTCTGAACAGAAAATCAAACGAGTACGTCGTAGGTAATTCAAATGAATTTTTCCAAACAATAATCACTTGCATGCAGAATTATCTATGCGGACAATTAATGAACTTCTCGTGCATTTGTTAGTAGAGATGACTGAGAGAACAAAGCTTACAAAAAGTGTCAAATACAATTAATTAGGGCTGTTAACGGAAGGGCAACATTGCTATGTTTTCAGACTTCCAGGGCAACATTAATACACAAAAAGACTTCCAGGGCTAAATTGCTACCTAACCCAAAAAAAAGTGAGAAAGATGCCACATAGACAATCCACGTCAGTATAATATGATCAACTAACGTTTGACTGTTAGCGCTATTAACGGAGGGGAAACATTGCTACGTTATTATATTTCCGGGGCAACATTGCTCCCAAAAAAACTTTTAGGGCAATATTGCTTCTGAGCGTATACTTCAGGAGCAAAATCAAAATTGATACTTAACCCATAAATCTAATTGTCAATATAATAACACCACTATATACCAAAATTTTAATGAAATAACATTATATGACTGCAAATAGTCTGGAAATACATTAAACTTTTTAGGAGAGTCATGCCCCCCCCCCCCCCCCCACCAAAATTTTTATAGGTTTTTTAGTTTTTTTCATTGGCAAAAAAGCCAACTGGTTTTCTAAAAATCATTCCGTTTCTTAAACTAAATCCGAGTTCTAGCTGAATGACGGTTCAACTCTAGTCCTACTCGGCACAACCATAAAAAATGTTTTTCTAGTCCAAACCAAATTGTTAGCAAGTTCTATCTTCGATTCAAGATCCAACTCAAATTATCCTGTTCGGTTGTTTGATCACTTATTTATTACGTATTTTTTCCTTAGGATGCAATAAGAAGCTAGTACACCACACACACACACACATGACACATCCTAGAATTCATCCTCCGTACAAGAGTTTTAAATGGAAGTTTAATCAAAGAATACCCCGTAAAGATATATCTCACATGAAATTATTAAGTAATTCGCATTACATTTATATTTTATAGGAAAGAGACATACATATTCAAGTGCATGCGGCGGCTGGCCGGCAAACTCAATCGTGCATTCCAATAATTAAGTGGATCAATCTCTTTATCCAAATCTCCCCAACCACTAATATATGTCTAACTTTCAATAAAGTAATCAATATATTATATTTAGCTATTGCAAATTATTTAATTATTGATGCTGTTAAGAACTGAAGGTTATGTAATAGCTTACACACACACACACACACATTTATATTTATATTTATATTTACACACACATACATATATGTATGTACATTTACACGTATATAGGTGCCCTAACAAATCATTGAAGACATTTGTACAATAACACGGAGACTAGTTGTACATGAAAGACAAGTATAGTCTATGAATTATTTAAATGCTAAATGATTTATAGCCTATAATAATGGTGGCATATGAGTGTGGAATCCATGAAATGATGTGTGTACATTTGCCTTTTTAAATATAAACCCTGTTTTTAAAGATCATGCTGCTGAAAGAAGAAATTGTCACAATAATTTTATTTTGTTTGAATATTTTTCTTGCCTTGTACAGCATGTTGGTTGGTTAGTTTGAAATTAAATGTATGAGAGTCAGAAAAATGAGCGTTTGGAATCTTGAAATTATCATATTATAGATAAGATTGCCCAGAACATATTGACAGTTTTATTAATGTAAAATGAATCTTTTTTTTTTCTTTTTCACAGCGCGCAAATGAATATAGTCAAACTACACTCCACCCTTTCGAGCTCCTCATCCCATAACATCCTAGCTTTTTACTTTTGATATTATTCGCTTTGAGGAGCCATTTTCTCTCATAATTTTAAAAGGGAAAATCCTATTGAAGGAACTTTACAATTCCCAAACTGAGATATTCGAAATTCAAGTAAAAAGACACAAATACCTTCAAATATTTATTATTTAGAAAAGAATAACCCCATCGGCGTTCGGCTAGCCATTGGCGACATAGCCTTGTCGGCACTGGGGCTCCAGCACGTAGTCACGCGCCACCAGAGTTCTAGCACTATTGGGAACAATTATTTTGCAAACAAATATATATAAGTTAACACTTTATCTTAGATTCAAGCTCATTCATAAGTTTTGTTAAGGAATTCACTACATTTCATTAGGTTTTAACAAAACTTGTGAGGAACTGATGAATGTGTGGATTTGTTATTACATGGTAAATAAAAGTTGTTAAAACCAAGTGAAATATGATGAATTCCTTAATAAAACTTGTGAATGAGCTTACAATATGAATTTTTTGCATGGTAAACAAAAGTTGTTAAAACCTAATGAAATATGGTGAATTTCCTTGGCAAAGCTTGAGAATGACTTGGGAATTTGTATATTGGGTAAAAGGAAGTAGTGAAAACCTGATGAAATGAGTTGACTTTCTTAACAAAACTTGTGAATGACATGATAGTGTGAATTTTTTACATGGTAAATGAAAGTTGTCGATACATAATGAAATATACTGAATTTTTTAACAAAACTTGTGAATGACCTCATAATATGAATTTTCTACTGGGTAAATGAAAGTTGTTAAAACCTAATAAAATGCGGTAAATTCTTTAATAAAACTTGTGGATGAGCTTGAGTCAAAGATAGAGTGTTAACTTGCATATATTTGTTTGCCTAATATATATTGAAAATCATTGGTTCTTTTGGAAAACAAGTGGTGGGGGTTAAAATTCCACCCCCACTGTGGTGGGCGGTTGGGAGGGCTACATGTTGTACATAGGGTTATTATTTTTAAAATAATATAAATTTGAGGGTATTTGTGTCTTTTTGCATGTTGTAGGTAGGGTTATTATTTTTAAAATAATATATATTTGAGGGCATTGGTATCTTTTTGCTTGAATTTCCAATATCCCATTTTTTAGGAAAATAGCATCTCATAGGAATATTGAAATTGAAAGCATCTTAATGTGTTTTACTATTTTAAAAGTTCCTTCAATGGGATTTTTCCAATTTAAAATGCTTCAAGAATGGAAACGCCTAGACCTTTATATGGTGTCTTTTGCTGTCCTCCTCAACCAATATGTGACTTTACAATTTCCTTATTTCTTTCTTTTATAAAAACATAATTAATTTTTTCTTATGATTTTTTATTTTATTTTATTTGTTGGCGTAAAAGGCACTTCAAAGGTTCCTACTCAGTAGGATATAGGGAGAGATAGATGAACGTAGCCTACTTTACCTTTGATATGTGGATACATTGCATCAACTTTATCATTATGCAAAGGCTCAACCTCATTGAAAAAATGACTTTTTTCAGTCTATTCCCTATTTTCATTCTATTATATTCTGTTTTAATAAATAGGATAAAAATTAATATATTAAACATAACCTAAAAATGCTTGAAAATCGATTTACATTCATATCATGCCCTTACTTAATTATAGAGTAGAGTAATATAAAAAGAGTTAGGCCATATTTATATTAAAAAAATATATAACCTAACTCTTGGGATTTTTTTCTCAAAAAAGATCCCAACAGTTAGGTTATATTATTTATAAAAAGATATGGTATGATATGAAGCTGATCCATAAATCTTAGAGCTGGGTCCATAATGTAAGGGATCACAAAGCTATCTTTTGAAAAATTATAAAAAGGGTTAAGGTGAAAAAATTGCCTATGAACTTTTCCTAAAGAGCGTCAAATATCATAAACTTTATTTGGGTGCAAAAATGCCCATGAACTTTTTGAAAAGGCTCTCCTTTTCAAAATGTTCATGGGCATTTTTGCACCTAAATAAAGTTTATTGTATTTGACGCTCTTTAGGAAAAGTGGATGGGAATTTTGCACCTTAACCCTTGTAAAAATATTAGTTATCTTTTGAAATTAGATTAATTATAGAACCAAGATTAACATGTATTCTTTCTAATAAAAATGATCCGGACAATTTAGGTATATGGTTTTGAATTTTTTTTTGGATATATGGTTTTGAATTTTTTCCGAACAATGCGAGTTGGCATAGATGGTAAGGGATTCAGGACTAGGCCTTGGGTCGTGGGTTCGATCCCCTCTGCTGTCGCTGGGACTTCTTTGGCAAGCGATCTCGTAAGTCCCCAGTAAGTGCTCATAGAGCCCGGGGCCGTGCCCTAGCCTTGGTGGGAGATTGATGCAGAACCCATCTAAAACTTTTTTATATAAAAAAAAAAAAAGGTTTTGAATTTGCGTTCATGTGAAAGTGAAGAAAAATGTTTTTAGGAGTGAGTTATTCATGTTGGGTCTTTGAACACGATTCATATGCAATATAAAAAAAAAAAAAGGAAACACAATTTAAATATAAAAAGAAAGGGATTTACTGGGGAATAAATCCTTCGTGCACTTAATTATTCAATTTTAAATTAAATAAAATTCTGGGAAAATTGGGGAAAAAAAATCCCCCCGTTGAGATTTTTACTGGAAAGAAGGACTACTAGATCAGAACACTAGTAACTTTGTGCGTGCAACATTTGCAAAGTACCGATAATCTATGTATATAAAATTTATCAAGTCATCCTCACTAATAAGGTTTTCAAGGGGGAGTTTTCCCAATTTTCTCGAGTCTAATTTGAAAAAAATATAATTTTTCCTTTTTAGTGATTCATAAAAATTGAGTACAATATTTCTCTTGTGAGGATGACATCTTAGAAACGGGACTTAATTATGAAAAAGTCTCAATGATCAGTGAGATGTTATTTTCTACATTAGAACTTGTTATTACATGCTCCTTAATTACATTTGGACCTTTTGAATTAAGTTCTTTCCTTGGGACCTCATAGTGATTCCCCATAAAATTTATCATTAGTGTGAAAATCTGGCTTGCCTTTTGTCAGAGATTAGTGAGGGAACATTTGGTACGTCGTTTAGAGTTTTTAGAGAATCTTGAAAGTGAAAACGTCATTTTTAAAATGTATATGTATGTGTGTGTATATATATATGTAGATGAAATACATTATTTTTAATATTATATAAATAAGGAAACTTCTTAAACATTTAATATAGAAAATAATGTATATGTTTAATATGTATTATTATATATAATTATTTGATACTCCCTCCGATCCTAATTATAAGACAACATTTGAGAGTTGGTTTTGGTCCTAATTATAGGACAACAGTCTAATTTTTGTCAATTTTGTAATACCCTAAAAATCCTACTTAACTTAACCACTATGTTTTGATAGTAAATACCTATTGGAAATGGGTGAATATGTGGTCTCAAAATAATATAGCTTATTTAATTTAATTTAGGGAATTTTCTCCTAGAATTAAATAAAACAAACACCCAAATTTTCTAAATTTAATTAGAGATCATAGAATGCCATATAAGTAACAAATTAATATTTAGTCTATATTTAATCATAAAAGGCCTCAAAATGATGAGAAAACACCTAAACTAATTAAAAGAAATTACCAATAAATAAATAACAATTAAATTTACATTAATAATTTTATAAACTTCATAATAAATCTAGTGGCAATTGAAAGTCATCAATTAGGGATATTTTAACTTAATGAAGAATCAAGGGCCAATTTTGAAATTGTATTTAAGGATCATAAAATATGATATAAATACCATATTGAACCGTAGTTCCCATATGATCAAATGAGCAAGAAAATATTATGAAAACACTTAAGCTAATTAATGGGAATTAGCAACAATAAATGAACAATTTAGTTTGCACTAATTAGGATTAGTTGCAAAATAATCAAGAGGCAAAATAAAAAGTATAAAATGAGGCTGAAATAATATATACTTGCCTGATTAAGCACTAATTTTCATGATTAGTTAATAAATCAATTAATTAATATCAAAGGCAATCAAGGGAGAATATTTAATCTAAACAAACACAATGAAATCCAATGGTTGTGATTAAACCAATAATTAATCTTAATCCTTGTGAAATTGAATTAGCCAATGATAAATCAAGGAAATATTCTTAATCCTTATGAAAGTAATTGGACCAATGAGAGATTAGCATAAATGGAAGAGCCAATATTTAATCTCATAAAGCTAAATCCAAAGGCCTAAACTAATTACATAATTAAAAATCTAAATCTAAGCAATAATTCAAGAACCAATAAGAGCTAAAGACATGGATTATGTGAGATAATAAAAACACAATTCAAGAGGTATGGGGAGGGGGGTATGCCACGGCTCAAATGTAACTTGGAGAGGAAGAATAAAGCTCTAGATATTTAACATAACTTGGTAAACAAGTTGGGAGAAAAAGTCAAATGCACATGTGTAAATAACTTGGTGAGCAAGTTGAAGAAAATAAGGAAAAAGAGAGAGGAAAAAGGGGCACGGTTGGAGAGCAAGAAAGGGTGAGATCTTGGCTTCCTTTCCAAGTCAAGATCCAATGAAGATGAAGTCTTGATAATCAACTAAGATGCCATTGGTGTTTTACTATAAATAGAGACCCTTAGTTTCATCACTCTTCACACCAACTCAACCAAATAGGTGAGTTCTTAGAGAGTAAGAGTAGAGAGAAAGAGAGTAGGAAGCATGAAGGAGGAGGAAGTTCTTCAAGGGTAAGCTTCCTTGTTCTGGAGTTTTAAGCTTGGTGTTCTTATAATTCTTAGATTAAATGTTAGTTTGATCTTTAATCTTCCATTATAATTTGGATTTCATGTTTTTATGGCTAAATATGTCTTTATTTCGAAAATATGATGAAAAATATTATAGAGCAAAATTCTTGGAAGATATAGATCAAAGTAGCAAAATTCTGGTGCAATTTTCGGTTAGGCGATTTTTGGAGTCAGTATTAAAAACGCCATAATTTTATGTTGAAGATGAAGTTCTAAATTCTGAAAAATTTTCATGGTTAATGTAGACATATAGAGCTTTTCAAATATACCTATAGTGTGTCAATTGGAGTTTTGTGCAAGGAGATAAAAATTGTAGAAAATAGGCTACGAAATTCTGGAATTTTTCTGGGCAAGATATGAACACGTGAAAACTGGGAATTGTTCTTAAGTTATGGGCAAACCTTAGTATTTTTTTCTCAAAAATAGGCATCCTAAGGATTCCGGAGAATTTTACGGATCCTCGTTTTGATGTTTCTAGAATTAGTTATGATTTTTCAAAGTTAGGCGAAAAATCTACCCTAAATGCTGTAATTAGCGTTTTTTTTAACGAAATTTAAGGGGAATAAATTGAAAAATAATTCCACCAGGGGTAAAATGGTCATTAGTGACTAAGATATCTATTAGAATATTATTTGTGAATTAATAAATGCGATATTACCATTATAGGATAAACGTGATCACAGTTCGACCGACAAAACGTACCGGTATCACCAACGAAGGTACGGACGCGTACTGTAACATTAACTCTGATGCTTATTGTATGCATATATGTGATAGATTATTTCATAAAGTCATGGACAAGACTTGGTCTTGGGTCATGCACCGTGACTAAGTTATGGGGCTTAGTTTACATGCTTATACATTCAGCTTGATACACGGGTTATAGTCTTGATAATGCCGTTGAGTTTTCCTAGTGCTGAGGATACGATAGGTCATCGTGGCACTGGTGAATAGTGCAGACTGGGGATAACGGACATATGTAGTGGTTCTGTACTGTTATCCATACGAATCTGTTATGAGTTTTTATATTGATTATTGCTGTAATGTCATGAATATCTGTCATACATATCTTATTTACATAAGCATGAGGTTAACTGTTACTTGAGGTTCAATGGGTATTGAACCTCAGCTCTTACCATAGCTTCAGAGTTTGGGGAACCGAGGACCGAAGACAAGAGTAAGCAGAGTAAACAGCATGCGTAGAGACCCGACTGAAAATCCTATTTTTAGACTTGTACCGTTGTAACATTACTCAGATTAATGTACTGTACATTATGAACAGACCGATACGCCACAACTAATGGTATATCAATTATTCACTCTTTTACTTGCTTCGATGCTCTACTCTGATGGAAAAAAAAATATTCCGCTTTTGAAAATTGGGGTTTTACAAATTTCTTCCTATAGTACCCCTATTTTATTCTCTCAAGTGTGTTTGGTTTTTAGTGAGTATATGTATATGAGTGCGTAGGTTCTTGCGTGAAACTTTTAAATACGTGTGTCTATATACTTTATTGAACTATGCAATTTTTTTTCTGTGTGTTGCTTGGTGTCTGGGATGAGTTTTGATATTCATGGCTTTAGCATGTTTTGCTTTAAATTTTGTATTTTACATTGACAATATATGTGTGTGTATACATATATGTATATGTGTGTCTTTGTCAATATATATGTGCATATATAAACACACACACATATGTGTGTGTGTACATATACACGCATACACACACATATATATGTATGTATATATAACAAGACCATTATTTCAATTAGATAGTAGGTAGAAGGAAAAATTCTATGTTGGAAAGGTATGTGGCAAAAGCCAATGATTCACTTTTACTTTGTTATTTTAAATTTGTATAAGGGCATTTTCGGAAAATGAGTAAAATTAACTAATTTAACTTTTTTTCTTAATCTCCCCAAGATCGGTTAAATATGTCCTATAATTAAGACCGGAGGAGTAATTCATTATAGGGGGGATTACATTGAGGTCCCAATGAAGATACTCATAACTAGGTCCCATGAAATAGTAAGATTGAGAAAGGAAAATAAAAAAGATATAATTAATCCTCACGAGATCTGAAATTACAAATGCAGATATGAGAAGTTTCATATGATTCAAATTTTGTGCCGCTTAGATGATTCAAATTAAAGATGCAAATAGAAATTTATTAAGTGAACATGTCAACGAACGATATCTAGCATCATCATCTGTAATATCCTTTATAGCCCTTATCTTTAATATAAGATCCACCAAGTAGATAGGTTTTTGGCTACACTAAGTGGACCTTATATTAAGGATTGAAAGGACTATATATGATATTTATTATTATGATAACCAAAACATAGAACTTAAAAATTTCTCTGCAACGTAATGCTAATAAGGCTAAGATTTTATATCATGGTGGTGACCATCAGGACCTCCTGGACTCACTCTCTGCTTGTCACGTTGTTCGCCATTATTATCGGCCGGTGGTAAGGGTTGTTGCGGATTCAAGTCTTGGAGCATCACTCTCATCGCTATTTGATCCTTCAGAGGCCGAGTCTCACTTCCTGCAATAAGAACCAAGACCAACAAAATGCACAAGAAGGACCTCATCAGTCTGATGATCAAAGTATAAGCATTAGTGTTTTTGAACTTGGATATTTAAGTCTGACACAAACCCTCGAGCTAAGTATCGTTATTTATAACTTGGAATCTCCGGAGCTTAATTAGTGGGGTTAAGTGTATCTAATTTTGAGGAGATGAATCTGTAGGTAACATTATACTAATCTTATTGGTACGTTCTTTATCCCCGTCGACAATCAAGTTATTTGGCTCCAAATTGCAAGAGGGACAGTGTTCAACAACTAATGATAGTGTGTATGATGTGGGCATTACTCACCCACTAGGGATCAGGTAAATTCTAGAGCTTCTGTACACAGTCATCATCTATATTCCATTGGCAGCGTTAAAAAGCCTTTTAACGTAACATTTGACGTATTTATCTACTTTTATTTGGTAACATATTTATCTACTTTTATTTTGGCAAAAGTAGTTTAACTTCGCATTTGGTTTCATTTTGGTTTCTTAATTGTAAAGTGTCTTTTCCGTCCTCTAATCTTAACATGGTTTACAAAAAATGCCAGCGTTCCAAAAGATAAAATATTAATTAAGTTTAATTTTTTAAAATAATAATGATTGGAACAAAAATCATCATTTGGCTGATGACCTTGTAACTTAGAGGTATGGCTGTGGGTTTGATCCCAATTATAATCTCATGCTATTAGTGCCTGCCCCTTTTAACTCAAAAAAGGAAAGAAAGAAAGAAATCATCATTTCAGATTAACGTTGCTGCTAGGTTTATTTTATCAAAAATAAGGAATCAAACTAAGGACTAAAGGTTTTTTTTGGCCCTTTTATTTTTAACCACAAAAATTTCGATGAATTAGGTCCTATGGTCTAGGTAGTGCATGAGCGAGGGTTCAAGTAATACCTACAAATATATTTGTAGATTATCCACCAACAAAGCTGTTATATTAAAAAAAAAAAAAAATTCAAAAACCATATCCTAGTGGAGTATGAGCTATATTCTTACGCACTATACCAATCACATTTGCCAAGTTTTATCTTCTATTTAGTATGAAGATTATTGTTTAATAGTTCGATATTACTAATATATGATATAAGGTGATGCATGTCAAATGATAGTTATCCATAAAGCTCAGCCTAGTATATCAGGTTACTGTAGTGAGGAATAACCAATTGATTCCTAAGGGCAGGAAAAGAGTGAACTTTTACAATGTCGGCTATTTTTGGAATAAATAGTACCAAGAATTGTTCAGGAATAATAGCATCTCTCTCTTGGATTTGAGTGCACCCAGAAATACGAGAGAACTGGAGTATGCCGTACAACCAATAAAAGTATATTAGAATGAATGCCTGGTTTATTGACCAGTTAGTTTCTGGTCTTAGTCGGCTGGTTTGGTCCAGGTTTCATAAGTTCTTATGGGTTATGATTTTGGCCGGAGTTGTGCATTTTGAGTTCGATTAGATTTTTTTGTGTGGAGTTGAGTTCGATTTCTGGGTTGGAAAGTAACATTAACAATTTTTCACAGGAGTATGTATTTTCAATATTTATGGACTGTTGATTTGTTGTTCTTATTCATGGTGGTTGTTTAGAATGATGAAGGGGACGATTGAAATATGCTTATCTCAAATGCGCCTCGATATATTATGTCCTTTGTAATGCACCAACGTAACCTTTCAAGTGTGTGTGTATATATATACACTTTTTTTCTTTCTTACTTTTGATCAATATATTCTACACAAAATTAGTGTCATTTTGATATCTTGGGCATAAATTAAAATGATACAATTTTATTTTATTGTTTTATGTTTTAAAAAGAGATATGCTCTAAAATGTGCAGTTTTGATTTATTTTTTATATTGTAAGAAAAATTTAAAACTGCATCATTTCATATTGATAAAATATAAAAAAGTCAATCATTTTACCTAGAATATAATAATTAAAAGAAAACAAAGGAAAAACATCTAAGAGGTTAGAGCATTATAGAGCATAAGAGAAAGGCACGCATTAGAGATGCTCCAAGCACAAGATTTCCCACATGAGTACTGACATTTTGTTACACTCCTACCGGCCTCACCCTTTCGGGTGGCGTGTTAAAGGGATTCATTTACTTAGTTACATTTCCTTTATTATTAGGCCCATCTAGCGTGTATCAAAGTAAGCGCAACAGAGCATTTAACCAGTTTGGATAATATACTGTACTGGTAAAAGTAAAATAAACAGAAAATAAAAGTCCCTGAAGGGTTAAAGGTACAATTATCCAAAATAAATACCACAATAATGTATACCGTCATCTCAAATATATGTACAATGATGATAAGGCATTCCATATTCTTTAGTCTGTACCGATAAGCACTTATCTCTTTCAATGATAAGGCATTCCCTATTCTTCAGTCTGTACCGATAAGCACTTATCTCTTTTAAAAAGGGTTCTTCACATTAGGTACGTCTCCTTGTGACTACAGAAGAGTCTGGGGTCCGATAGTGGCCCCCTAGAGTAACCGTCAGTACTCAAATACTAAATGTGTAAGGAGTATGTAAGCCACCATGCTAATCAGAATCATAAGAGCATGCCAAGTACATACCATATATGCATCCAGATCATAGCACAGTAAATCACATAACACAATCCAAGAACCCGTACAGCTACCCTACCAAGGCAAGCCTCAGACTCACTGAACTCACAACCCGTAAAGCCGCCCTTACTAGGCTAGCCCCGAACTAATAACTCAATATGTACAGCTGCCAACCAAGGCCAGCCTCGGACTGAACATCGTCAATGCTAGGAATCACACAACACTGTATGTATATTTGGCACAACATATACAAAGAAAAACACACATGGCAAACATGAACATACAGCAAAACACATGAAGATATCTGAGTAAAACGGTTACTACCTGGTGTGGTAAATATTGTCCTTAATATTTTACTGGGCTCGTTGACTTTCCAAGGATTCCTTTGACCTATATATCATTAAAATACAATTATTCAGTATTTACGAAAATGCCATCACATTTTTCTTGCCAAAACCGAGCCGAACCCAAAGTTTCCAGAAATTCAGTGATTCTAGCCCAAATTGTGGGATTTTTAATAAATTATAAAAAAATTATTTTTGCATGGTTCCAGTGCCATTTGAACCATTGAAATGTCTATTTTTCATGAAAAATATTTTCAGATCCTGAAAGTACTTTTATTTTGGTGTGCTTCTCTTGTTTCACACCTTGGTCAGATTTCACTCTGTTGCACATAGAGCCAACTTCACCAATTTTTATCTCTTAGTAGGAAAATCCAAAAACCATAAAATTATATATCACATTGAACCTCAGGATGTGTAATTTTTTCCTGTAAAATCTCAGCCAAAAATAAATTCGTTTACTATTTTTAAAACTCACATGAAGGTCCACTGCCAGAATTTCCAGAATCAAGAATAAGCTTTCTTTTAAGGCTTTTTCAGTGATTTCAAGTTCGGAAACTCAAACTACAAACTAACCCCATAAAAAATTACATTTTAAACCCTTTGGGACCATCAAAAACTCCAAAATCAGATCCCAAAACCAAGCCCCAACCAGAAGCACGAAAATCCAAAGTTTAAGCTCTAGAGGTTCAAGTTGTCGGTAGTTACCTATTTCGGAGCTTTGGCTTGGTGGATGAGGTGGTTGAGAGCTTGATCTTGGCTATGGAAGCTTGCTGGTCCCCTCTCTCTTCTTCATCTGTGCCATGCCTTTTTGGAAAGAGAAATGACAAATTGAGCTCCTATTAATAATAGTCCAAAAGTAAGTAATTGGTTTCAATGTAACTAAGTAAATTCCTTATTTGGTTGGCAACCAATTGTTTTTACTTAATCTTTATCTCATGTGAATATTTGAGAGTCTTCTAGGAAGTATATGTGGCGTGTTTTCTGCCCATATGATCAGATTTCACCTTTCAATTTGATAAGAATTATCCATTTTGACTCAAAATACCATTTTGACTTACCGGCGGGCCCCATGCTTTACTTAATGAACTAGTCAAGCTTTTTTTTGTCTTCAAATCAGATTTTGCTGCCTAGAAAGAGTTTTATGCACCTAGGGGGTCCCACCAAACTGATCCCCAATAATTAATTCCAGTTTCCCACTTTATCGGTCAAATTTGGGGTCTAGTTGCCCCTATTGGGTTCCATCGGGTCCAAAAGTGCGTCTTTTTTTATTTTATTTTTTTAATTACTTTTCTCTGTTTTTCCCAAATATTCTCCTATGCCTGGGCATACTCATGTGGCGTCTTCCCTCTTCCCAATTTGGCCCCACATGTGTCTCTTTCCGTCCAAAATAATCCCTTAACTGGTCCCTATCGATCCCTTTCTATCGGTTTATCGCCTGTGGGTCCTGCATCTTGTGTCTAGACCAGGGTATGGATAAAATCATCTTATTTTCTTCTTTCTCTCATGTTGGACGAAATTCAATGCCCAAAGGGTAAGGAATTGACCATTTTGCCCTTGCTTTATCTTCTTTTAATCCCGTGGTGACACGTGTCCCTATGTAATGATTACTGTGTCTCTTGCTTTTTGGAATATGCCCTTTTCAATATCTCTTTCTCTCTCTTGTCTTTGTATGGCGCATACAACTTCCAGGGGTCAAGAATTTGTGTTTTATCATCTTCCCCAGGTCTTGCTTCATCATACCGGCTTCATACCTCACCAGTATCCTGCCCTGGGCCCGCCAGAGACTCTTTTCCCCTGGTCAAAGTGGGTGACTTTTTAGGCCTTTCCGGGGTCCACTATCCTGTCTCCCTCTATACAGACATATTTTTCAATCAATATTCTATTGCAAAATATTACACAAATAATAACAATTCGATTACAGTCAAAATTCTTCACTACTCAACGATTACAGTTTACACTATTTACAATAGTAGGGGTGTTACACATTGCGTTCATGAATATACCATTTGTATTATCAATTACTCCACTTTAAAAGTCAGTATGAACTTCTCGCGTTCATGCCAAAGTGATTTGGACTTCAAATGACAACTATCACAAATGAAATTAGCGATGTTGATGCTTTATTCTATATCCAGATGACATCACTTTAAAATAAGTTATTTTTCAACTAAAATATAAGAGATTTTAATTTTGATTTCTTATGACGTGGAGCTCTTGGAACGTTAAATTTGGTTTGATTGACATTGTCTTTAACTTCCCTCGCCAAGATATATACCTCGTCTTTTTGATCGACTTTGGCAAGCAATTATTAGTGCACCATGACCATAGGTTTTGATAAAGCTAGTCAGCCACGAGTTTGGTGAAGCAGTGAACAACGAACATCACCATATATAGTCAATTGGATATTATTGTGGTTTTCCAAATGGAAAAATTGCATATTTATTGCGGTATAGATGCTTTCCACCCCCTTTGAATCTTCCAGGAGGCTAAGGATGTATGACAAATGATACAGCCTAATCTTCGAATATCATTTAGATACATTTTCTTTTGACATTGAGTACGTAATGATTACAAGTTACATGACTGAACTGGATAAGGATAGAAAAATACGCACTGATAAGTATAACTGGAATACAAATACTCTATGATCTTATTTATATGTCACTGACAACATGCTTCATCGGAACTAAGAAAAACCTTAAACCTTGTTAACTTTAACTTAAAATTCAATAATTTTTCAACTTTACTCCAATTTAATATACATTATACCAAATAAAGTACACAATAATAAATGAAGGGTAAAATTTTATATTCATATGAAAAAATTAATTATGTGAGTTATAAATAAGACCAAAAAATTTCTTCTATTTCTGATTTATAAATTGGACTAGTGGAGTACATGTTTTAATGACGGTAATGGCAGTTTGGCTTAATTTTAGGATAATGCAATGTCATCACTTTTCTTTGCCGCCGCGTGAGATAAAACCTCAATATGTTTAGTTCATAACAAGGATTTGCCACATGTTAATGATTAATTTTATGACATTACGTTCTCTCACGTCAAGTGAGTCAAATAACTATAAATTTTTAAACTAGGGATAAGGGTCTTAAATGCCATGGAAGTTTTCGCTCAAGAGTACTGGTAAGACAGAAGTTTTTTTTGGACAAAAAATGCCACAGAAGTTCACAAAACGTAGCAATTTTGCCCTTCCGTTAATTTTGACCATTAAGTTTAACTGAGTGCACACGTGGCATGTCACCTCATCAACCAAAAGTATCATTTTTGCCCTGGAAGTTTTCGCTGAGGAGCAATTTTTCCACGGAAGTTTACAAAACGTAACAATTTTGCTCTTCTGTCCCCCAATATTAAATTTGACTATTAAATTAGTCAAAGACCACACATGGCATGCCTTGAAAAGGTCTAACTTGAAGTCAGAGAAGGAGATCCTTGAGATGTTAAGCTCAAGGAGGCCAGAATTTGTGAAGCCAAATTGGTCAAAGGGACTGAAAGGTCCGTCGCAAAACCCAGAGGAAGCATCACTTATGATCTAAGCAAATGATCAGTCTATAAAACGTAAATATTATCACTATTGATTTGTTTTACTGAACCAGTTTTTGGAACAATTTATTTCTTGTTTTGCATTTTATTTGCTTAGATTATAAGTGATGCTTCATTTGAGTTTTGCGACAAACCTTTCAGTCCCTTTGACCAGTTCGAGTTTACAAATTATGGCTGCCTTGAGCTCAACGTCTCAAGGATCTCCTTCTCTGACTCCAAATTCGACCTTTTCAAGGCATGACATGTGTGATCTTTAACTGATTTAATAGTCAAATTTAACAGTGGGGGATAGCAGGGCAAAATTGCTATGTTTTATAAATTTCTGGGGTAAAATTGCTCTTTAGTGAAAACTTCCATGGCAAAAATGATACTTTTGATTGATGAGGTTGCATGTCACGTGTGTACTCAGTTAAACTTAACGGTCAAAATTAACCGAAAGGCAAAATTGCTACGTTTTTTGAACTTCCGTGGTATTTTTGGTCCAAAACAAATTTCCGCCTTACCAGTGTTTCTGAACGAAAACTTTCATGGCATTTAAGACCCTTATCGTCAAATTTGCAACCAACAAAGAAAAATAAGAAGTGAGGGAAAAGTGTAGCGTTTTTGGAACTGAGGAATTGAACAAGTAGTGTTTTTTCCTTGTAAATGCCGCCAATGGCAGAATATTTAGAAATACTGAGCGGCATTTACATGAAAATATATTCTAAAGGAAATTTGTCATAAACTCAATTTGCACCCGAAACTCAGAATAAGTGAAGGCAAATTTAAGTTTAATGAAAATGTAACTCATCTCCTCTTCATTTATGCTTCAAATTGAAGAACCATTGCCACCAACAGAATTGTTGTCAAAATTATTCACCATAAGTACGAGATACATGAGTTCACATTATATTCTCAGAGTTAGGTGTTTATGCCTCTAATTAGAGGGATAAACATATTTTTTTTAAATTTTTTATATATTGTATTTATTTAGATTTAAATTATATACTGCTTTTTGGAATTTTTTTGCACCCAATATCTCAAATTAATTAATTTCCAGTTCTACATTTGTTTGTAACACCAGTATTATAAAAATTAATTAATTTGACATACTGGGTGCAAAAAAATCTCAGAAAGCAGCATATAATTTAAATCTAAATAAATACAATATAGAAGAAAATTAATTTTTTTATGAAAAAATATGTTTATATCTCTAATTAGAGGTATAAGCACCTAACTCTAAGTATGTAATGTAGATTCCGAGATACACATACTTATCACCTATTACTGTTATATTGCGAAAAGTGGATATATACCATCTCATTAATTCCAATCTTGTGTGGCATACTAATCACTTAACTGTATTGTTATCATACGCGCGCGCGAAAGAATTAACGATGCAAACAAGCGTGAAAGTGAAACGATACGTTCGTTCAAGCCACTGTATATTTGCAGGAAACAGGAATAGAGAATACCGATATATAGCTGAATCTTTAGCGTGCACTGCTCTCCAACAAACTTGATCTTTAAATACTCATAAAATGACCCCAAATTGCATAATGACACTTCTAAAGAATAAAGACTGGGTATTATTTTTTGGTTCATTCATTGAACTATGTGAAAGCACTAAATCGGAGCTTTATCAAAGTACCGGTATTAAAGACACAGCTTATGTCCAAACTGGCCATAAAATAAATTCCAGTCAGATATGTATTTTTTGTTGAGTTGACAGTTTTCAGCCACTTTGTATCAAACAAGACGTTGCCGCAAAAGAGTAAAGAAAGCAAAGGATATAAAAATGGAGGCTTTCATTCGAACATGAAGATTTTTAAATTATTGAACCAGCAACAATGTGAACAAACACAGATAGATATGACCACAGCAAAATCTAAATGTGACCTCATAAGATATATATAGCAGTAGTTCTGCATTAACAAGCAGTGAGATGCAGCTGCTCCCACATTATTCAAAAACTTATTCTAAACAGGTGGTAACTAGAAATTATTGATCCAGTAGTAAAACAGTGAAATGTAGTTTTCCTTTAAAACAAAACTAAGTTTTTATCGGGTAATTATGATGAGAATCTGGTCCACTTGGACTCAAAACTTTCTTCTCTCGAACTCTACGATCGTCTTCTTTCGGCTGAGCCGGTAGCTTACTCAATCGTTCTCGCATCATCACTCTCAGACTCGCCATTGTTGGACTCAGGGACCTTCCTTCGCTTCCTGCACTTAGAAGTAAGAGAACCAACAAAACGCATACTATAGTAAGCTTCTGCATGATGATCTGAATATTTTGATCAAACTTAATGTTTCAGAAATCTGCCTCGATGTTTGGGAAGGGACATTGGACCTAGCTAGGTCCTAGGTATTTATAGTAATCATAGTATGTTGTATTTAGAATATTCTAAATTGTAAGTGGTTCTGTGTTCTGTATCGTATCTTTTTTCGGCTGAATCGGCAGGTATTGTCGTCCTTCAAATTATTCTTTTTTGCCGTCCAACGAATTAGATTGCTTCAAGTTGGAATAAAAAGAGAGATTAGCCAATGAAACTTCAAAATTATGGTGTTTATGACTCATATCCATTTTCTAGTCAAAGGATCCGATAAACTAAAGTTTCTGTAGAGTCATCATAATATGTCTCTTGTGTAAAACTTGAGTCACTCGCACATATAATTTGTGTCTTGTAATATACGCATACGCACAGATATTGTAAATGAATATTAGTTATTTTTTCCAAACCTATTATGAGCTGATTTATAATGTAACATCCCAATTTTCTAAAACGTTTTCGAACTATTTGATCAGAGTAGAGCATCGGAATAATTTCAAAAGAGCGAGTATCTGATAAAAACCTTCACTGTTGTAGTATTTGGTTACTTACACAGCGGTACAGTAGTTTGAAAATAGTACAACAAGATAACGCTGAAATAAAAAATTTCTCTGTCTTCGTCCTTGCGCTAGCTCCTTATCCTTGTCCTTGGTCCTGGTTCCTCCGGACCCTGACGCTATGTTAAGAACTGAGGTTCAATTACCATTGAACCTCAGGTAACGGTTAACCTCATGCTTATGTATCAAATATGTATGACAGATATCCATGGCAAAACAGCAATAATCACATACAATATTCTCATATTCAGATAATAACATAACACAGCCACTGCAATATGCATGTTATTATAGTCTGCACTATCTCCAGTGCCACGATGGCCTATCGTGTCCTCAGCGCTAGGAAAACATAACGGCATTATCAAAACCATAACCCGTATCAAGTTGTATGTGTATGATCAATTTTCAAAAACAGAGTTTCAGACTATCTATCACATATAAGCATACAATAAGCATCAGAGTTAGTGTTACAGTACGCGTCCGTACCTGAATCGGTAGTTCGGTACGAAATCGGTTGGTCAGCGTTCTTCCGGTCAGCCTATCATAGCCATATCGTTCTATTAATTTAAAGATAATATCCTAAAATATATTGTGGCCACTATTGACTATTCTACCCTTGGTATTTTAAACCATTATTTTATTTTCTCATAATTTATTAAAAAACCGCTGGAATTATTGGGCAGAAATTCGCCTATCTTTGAAAATTCATAACTAATTCTAGAAAACTCGAAACAAAGATCCGTAAGAAGTTCCGGACTCCTTAGGATGTCTATTTTCCAGAAAAAATATCAGGCCTTGCCCAGAATTCAAAAATCATTCCCAGATTTCACGTGTTCATCTTCTGCCCAGAATTTCCAGTATTTTCGCAACATAAACTTTGAGAATTTCTTTCTCACTGTACAGAACTCATTTCAACATGTTCTTTACATATTTAAAAAGCTCTACATGTCTACTTTCATCATGAATTTTCTCAGAATTTTTCAATATCATTTTAAACATGAAATATGAGTGTTTCTGTTACTAGTTCAGAAATCGCCTAACCGATGAATTTTCGCCAGAACTTCGTTACAACCTTGTTCTTGATCTGGAAATTTTGCAGAACTACTTTCTTCACTAAATTTTTGAAATGAAGCTATTTTAAACTATAAAAACATGAAACTAAAATTATTCTAGAATTTTAAAGATCAAAATTACTTCTACCTATGAATTTAAACTCAAAAACTAAGAACTTTTCTTACCTAGAGCTTGAACTCCTTCAAGACTTCCCTTCAGCTCTCTCAACTCTCTCTCAAATAAGCAAGTGTTGTATTGCTTGGTGTGAAGAAAAGTGAAGAGCTTGGGTCCCTATTTATAGGAAAAAGGTTGGGCAATTTGGTAAATAAATGGAACTTTGCTCTTGTCAATTAAACACCCTTGGATCTAGGTTAAAGTTGAAATCTCACATCCTCACCACTCAATTGCTCCAGCTGAAATCCCTCTCTCTCTCCCCTCTTCTCTTTCTTTTTCCTTCTCCAAGAAGCTCAAGCAAACTTGCACTTTAAGCCATGAATAGTGATTTGTGTTCTACAAGCTTTGACCAACTTTGCAACATGTGTTGAAATTCATTTTCTTCTCTTTGAATCCAGCCAAAACCGAAATCCCCTCTGGTCCTTTGGGTTTGATTTTTGTTTTGGGCTTTATTGGTGATTTGGGCAATGATTTGGGCTACCAAAAATGATCCAATGTTGTGACTAAAGTCCTAAATTAATTTCTTCTTGTTTACTATTTAATTTAGCTTAATTAGGCTTAGTTTGAAATGATTTTATTGATTACCAATTCAATTATGATCCTACTAAGTCCAATTGTTATAATTATGGATCCCTTGTTAGGCTTTATTGTTGAATTTAGCCAAAATATTGCAAAATTGCTTGTAAGTATTCATCATTAAATTAATTATGCATGTTAATTCAATTAGGATTAATTTTTGATGTTTACTAATTATTTTTAGTGTCCTCTAATTATTTTAGACCTCCTCCTATCCTTTTATGGCTTAACTTTGCCAATATGTGAATTATATGACAATATATCACTAATTGTGAGTTTAATTGTTCTTTGAATTGTTGGAAATTCTATTTAATTGGTTTAAGGGCTTTTATGGTATTTTACAATATTTTATGACCCCTAATAAAAATTTAGGGAGTTGTATTTTGCCCTATTAAGTTCTACCGACAAGTTATTCGAGAATTAGAATAAATATACTTACTAATTTGGAGATAACATACTCTCCTATTTTAAATGGGTCCTAAATGGCCAAAATATTATATTCAAGAGATATACAAATTTTGGGGTATTATAATCAATTCCTTGATGAAGATTGGGCATAGTTATTTAATTTAATGAATACCTAACTATTTATTATTTTTCTCCTATCTTGTTTAAGTATTCTCCATAGTTCCTTATTGGTCCTTTTTAATTCCATGTGAACCATATTTTAATTTGGTAATTACTTGGATTTTATGATATTTTATGGTTCCTAAGAGGATTCAATAATTAATTGCAAAAATTAATGCAATTACTTTAATTAATGTACAATTATTTGTCCAATCAATTATTGACACATTCCTCTAATTTGTTTGAGGTTAATAACATTTTATGCCCCTTTAAAATTTAAATATGAACTATGCTTCAATATGAAAATTATAGGGTATTTTATGATCCCTAAATGAACTTAGAATATTTGAGTTGCTTTGGTTTATTTAACTCTAGGAAAAAATTCTCTAATTTTAAACTACATAAACTATAATATCTTTGAGACCACATATTCACCTACTTTAATAGATATCATTTAGTGGTTATGCTAAATAGGATTTTTAGGGTATTACATTTCTCCCCCCGTTAAATAAAATTTCGTCCTCGAAATTTGTTCTATCCTAACTAGATCCTAAATCATAATTTCCCTAGGAATTCATTCTATGGGCATGACTCTATGCCTCCACTTCTTCTTGTGGGTGAGCAAAAATTTGCTCCTGTTCAACTATCATGTCATACTTTGACATCCCCATCCTATAAACTTTTCTGCAACGCCTATCAATTATGGCAGTATCAGGGACTCTAAGTTCCATGATGTGATTGTGATTTGATCGATGTAACTGAGAAATATATATATATATAAAAAACGTTATTAAGTTTGGGGGTTAAGGTTTATCCGATGATCTTTGTGTAGATAAAACTTCGAATGGCCCTACATATCGGGGTCTTAATTGTTGCCTCTCCAGCGTTCTTCCAACACTGGTTACTGGGAATAGCTTTAAAAACATATGATCGTCGATTTCGAACTCTTAGAGGTCTCCTTCTTTCGTCAACGTAGCTCTTCTGTCTGCTTTGTGTTGCTTAGGAGTTATCTTTTGATCACAGTGGAGGTCTGATCAATCAGATCCGGTTCAAGTAACTTCTGCTTAGATAAGGGTGACCGATACGTTCACCCTTGACATTTGATCGTATAAATTCAGAAAACTTTAGACATCTAGTCTATTCCTTTATTATGCGTGCTTGCTTAGCACGCACTCCAATATTCAAATAATAATTCTATTTATTTTTGTACCCAGGTATAGTATCCAGACACAGGACCTTTTCGTCCATCCCCAACTTACTTGGTTACACAGGCCTTACTGCCTGACCATCTAGCCTCTTGGCTTAATACGTATTGGCCTTCTGGCTCAATCCATTATCACATACTAGGGATTTTAGCCTTAATACCTAGGAGATTATCCCTAGGCTTAAGGTATTTCAACTACTACCTGGTACAATAAATGTTTTGCCGAACGCAAAACATTCTGTGGACATACAAGTCTAAAGTCACGATATCAATTCGCATTTTACACAGTGCTAAGTAAAACTGTCTTAAGGCCTAGGGACACAGCCCTATGCATATTTATACACCTAGATCTTTGAGCAATTGCTCGACTATTTTATCTGAACCTTTTTCCCAGTCAAGCTCTCAGGCTATATTAGAGACTCAATAATTCCTTAGGTATCTAGGGTTTTACTAGTTCCTATACAAAAACAAAAATTCTTGATTGCAATGGTAAATCTTTTCTTCGCTAAGGCAGACACTACGCCAAATTCCTAACATACAATGAGGATTTTACATTCTCAATATTTTTATCAGGAGTGAGGAGAAATCAACGTACAGATCAACCGAGAAATAGTTTCAACAAAATCCAAACAGCTTGTAAGTATTATTTAGTTTCTATGAAATTCACATGCTATCACAAATTTCATGTTTATTATCTATCATAAGGGCACAACAGATGTAGATGATATGGGAAGACAAAATTCGTCTTCAATTACTACTATCACTAACACATTCCAATTTATGTTTTATATGTCTAGAATCTATTAGTTTGGCCAAAAATTTAGCTCAACAGTATTTGTATAGTGGTGCACTTTATAGTAGGGTTCCAGGAGTATCAATAATAATAACATGCTAATTCTCAATTTAGATAGATGCTCAAAATTCACTAAAGTGTATACTCAAAAGTTCATGTTTAAAACTTCATTTCTTTGGGTTAAAATCCAGGAAGCTAATCCTTATGGTTTTTGTTTCTATAGGTGCAACAGATCAATGCAAAATTGCCAAGTCAAATAGTTTATGTCAACTTGAAGGCGTTCATCATAAACTCAATATGGAACAAGGATACATATAATGCATGGTACCTTATTATAATAAAGTGATAAGAAATCTTCATTTCAATACAACGTACTTCAAGACAAAGTTCCTATGCATTGCATGCCGCAAAATTTCACCAAGTGTCATTTTTATTAGCCAAAACCAGTTTATTCATCAGATTTCATCTAATTCTAGCATACACCATTTGAAGCTAATTTTGTTCAATGACTAACATCAAGTTTACAACAATAGAGATTACGAAAAACAGTGGTCGATCTGGTATTTTGAGAAAAACGATATCAACTACAATTATTCGGCCAAATTTCATAAAGTGTGATAGCAGAAATTCAAAGAGTGATATTGCACATACAAAATGGAATTTAATATAGTATATTTCAAGCCACTCCAATCCGTTAAAGATTTTTCTTGTATAGCAAAATTTCCTAACTTCGATTTTTCCAATATAGCTAAATGAGGCAAGTAATATCTCAAGGGTACACAAGTCATAGCATCATGCAAACTTCTTCTTCTTCTTTTTTTTTTTTTTTTCAAATTAGGTTTACACAAAACACTTAGATTTTCTACTAACTATTTAAGTGTTACTTCCAGCATACAATTAATTCCTACCAACACCCTACGCGAGTGTCACCATTTAGAATTCTTATAGCTAGCTGGTTGAAACTAAAATAATTTTATGCACAAGTATTAAGGTGGTATGTCAACTATGCATATTTCACAATATTTACTTTTTTAACATATTCAGAATTATTATTATTATTATTATTATTATTATTATTATTATTATTATTATTATTATTTTGTTTGTTTTTTTTTTTAAACATAGTTTCACACTAACTTAGTTTGGAAAATTCAAGGGAAATACTCAGGTTAAATTTAAGTGGGAATTTTTAGAATAAAAATAAATGCTCAAAACACACGTATACAGAAATTTAGATAATACTAGCAGCAATAATTCATACAAATTTAAAATTACGACAATAAGCTCAAAATACAAATATCCAACGCAATGTCATAAAACACGTTCAGTTACAAGCAATTGGTCACTTTATAAATAGATTTTTTTTTTAAGCTGGAAAATAAGTAATTCCACTTAATAGGTGGAACAATCTTTAGAAATATAACTATTCAACAAGATGAATAGCATAAGTTGTATAACATAAACTATAAAAATTTTCTTTCTCCACCATTTAAAACGAACATACAAAGAACATACGATGAAGAGATGATCGCAAAAGATTTTTAATATCAATAGAGAGAATATCAGATAAAGATCTAATTATATTTAGATTCTTTTAACCTTTCTCTAATAATGATTGTTTCAATAAAAGCTACCAACCTAACATGTCATAATCTAGAGTTTTTTCCATGTTTTGAGTACTAATAAGATGTACCTCTTGCAATTATGGCCAATAAATGGTCCCAACAATAGAAGAGAGTTCATAAAAGGCATTACTTATTTTATCACAAATTTCAGCGATACAAACGGTTGTCAAAACAAGGCATATCTTTTGTTACCACATAAAGAAGGAGTTTTACTAAGACATAGCTAAAACTTTTAGAAACATAATTAATCATATTAGGAAATCCAAAAATCACATTCCACATAAACCTCACTTCCCATCTTATGTATTTTCTAGTTTCTTTATTTAAACATCAGTATGGATTTCGAGGAATTAACTATTTTCTGGACTTGTCTCCTAACATATTTTAGTCTGCTAACACTTTTTCTTCCTTGAGTACATACTCCATAAAGAGTCTTTAGTTAATCCGTCTCTCATCATTAAGATATCTTGTACTATCTATGAAGACAAACTAGCCTACAGGGGTAGAGCAAGATGGACCACCTATATGGCCCTCAATGATGCCTTGATTATGATTATGCCCGGGTTCATAACGATAATCAAGACCCCAATGAAAACATTGCTCTGGGTACTGGAACTGGTTCTATTTGTGGTTGTTTGTTTTTACCACTGTATCGATTTCTATCTCTACCTTTGGGAAACTCTAGTCCCTATCAGAACGAAGCAGCAATCAACACCTATCACAAACATACGTATATTACATTACTGTAGCTGCTATGTCACATACTTCATAATACTCAACTATGTTCGATTATCAATATTTCCTTAGCTTCCCTTGACTGGTACTAGGTTCGTATTTCGTTCTTTAACTACTCGTTATTTAAGACTAGCCTTTGATTCGAGGTAGTACACAGAATCAGGGTTGTGTACAGATTCATGGTCGTATACTTGCTCAGGATGGTATACGTCCAAGGATTCATGGTCTATTCAGGGATGGGTACGGAAATACGTGTCATGAGTTCCCTTACATGAGTCAAATACTGCATGTACTCATCTTTATTGATCTCGGAGTTTCATCTGGCGTAGCCCAGCTCCACATATAAGCTTTGGATTAGAATGGAATTAAGGTCTAGTACAAACTGGAGATTATCAGAATTATCAGGATTATCAGAATTTAGGGAGTTGTATTTTGCCCTATTAAGTTCTACCGACAAGTTATTCGAGAATTAGAATAAATATACTTACTAATTTGGAGATAACATACTCTCCTATTTTAAATGGGTCCTAAATGGCCAAAATATTATATTCAAGAGATATACAAATTTTGGGGTATTATAATCAATTCCTTGATGAAGATTGGGCATAGTTATTTAATTTAATGAATACCTAACTATTTATTATTTTTCTCCTATCTTGTTTAAGTATTCTCCATAGTTCCTTATTGGTCCTTTTTAATTCCATGTGAACCATATTTTAATTTGGTAATTACTTGGATTTTATGATATTTTATGGTTCCTAAGAGGATTCAATAATTAATTGCAAAAATTAATGCAATTACTTTAATTAATGTACAATTATTTGTCCAATCAATTATTGACACATTCCTCTAATTTGTTTGAGATTAATAACATTTTATGCCCCTTTAAAATTTAAATATGAACTATGCTTCAATATGAAAATTATAGGGTATTTTATGATCCCTAAATGAACTTAGAATATTTGAGTTGCTTTGGTTTATTTAACTCTAGGAAAAAATTCTCTAATTTTAAACTAGATAAACTATAATATCTTTGAGACCACATATTCACCTACTTTAATAGATATCATTTAGTGGTTATGCTAAATAGGATTTTTAGGGTATTACATATAAAGTTCTTTTATAGCTATCCTTAATTAGAGCTCAATCAATCAAGTATATTAGGTGGTTTTGAAGATTCCTCTGAGGATAATTAGAAGGTGCGTCCACTACTGTGGGTAATGCAGAAAATGAAAACAATCTTTTTGAAAATAAAATATTTAGACAAGATTCGGTGCACTAATGCATACGCATGATTTGTTCTTGTTGGAAGTCGTTCTTAATAATTAAATTGAAACAATAAAAACATAAATGTAAGGATTAATATATTATGTACCAGGTCATGTAATAGAACTTGGGACAGATGTTACATGACCATAAGACATTATATATTTGTCGTGGATCTCATATTGTAAGGTTTTTGTAATACGCTAATTTTCATAACTCTTATAAACATTTAATTTTGGAAAATAATTACTAAAAATAAAGGTGAATATGTGTCTCAAAGAATTATAATCAACTGATTATATTTTTGTGCAAAATTCACTTTAGAATTAATTAACCATGGTTCATTATGAGACTACATATTAGGAGTTATAAAATGTGACATAAAATCACATGAAATAATAACTATTTTATATGCTCATAAAACAAGAAAAGGGAATAGGGAATTACTTAGTTTAATTGTTATCTATTAACAATTATCCTTAACAAAATAAGTTTGCACTAATTGAGATTAGTTGCATAATTCTTCAAGATGATTAGAGACAAATTAAAAGTATCAAATGAGGGCTAATTATATTTGAAAATAATTAAGCCAAAGAGAATGAAATAATATCTCAAGTAATTAAGTCTAAATCTTCATGTAATTGAGTTAGCTAATGGCAAAGTATAATTAAGGAGCATGTAAACACTTGATTAACATGATAATTAAGAATTGCTAATTAGTGTTGAAAAGTCAACAATAACACCTAAGCCTTGATTATGTCATCAAGATGGCATCACTAGGATGACATCATCAACTTGTCAAAGAAGTAGGAGAAGCCTTGTTGAAGAAGGGAGAAAACTTGAAGAAGGGAGACAACTTGTTGAAGAAGGGAGAGAGTTTGTTGAGGAAGTAGAGACAACTTGCAAGGTAAGTAAGGGTTTGGATTTTCCGTATAAATAGAGAAGCTTACCTCTTCAATTCTTCACACCAAAATCAATAGCAACATCTGATTATAAAGAGTAGAGAGTGAGTGAGGAGTAGCTTGAAGGAGTAGAAGCAAGGTTCAAGTAAGTTCTTAAGCTATAGTCTTTCAATTCATAGTTAAAAAGTATTTTGATTTTTAATCTCCAAGAGTAGTTTTGTTATCATGTTTTTATGGTTAAAAATGTTATTATTTCGAAAATTAGATGAAAAATATGGTATAGCAAAATTCTTGAAGGTTGAAGATCAAAGTAGCAAAATTCTGGCAAAATTTTCGGTTAGGAGTTTTTCTAGAGTCAGTCACATAAAGGCTATGATTTTATGTAGAATATGAAGTTATAAAATTATGAAAATATTCATGGTTAAATTAGATACATAGGGATTTCCAAATATACCTATAGTGTATCATTTTGAATTTTGTGCAGAGAAATAAAAATTCCGAAAAGTTGGGCTACGTTTTTTTTTTTTGGGAAAAATTCTGGGCAGAGGTTGAAAACGTTACAACTGGGAATGATTCACTAATTCTGGGCAAAAACCAGTATTTTTATTCAAAAATAGACTTTCTAAGGATTCCGGAGAATTTTACGGATCTTCGTTTTAATTTTTCTAGAATTAATTATAAATTTCCAAGGTTGCTACAAAATTTGCCTAGAAAATCCAGCACTTCGTTTTTAATAAAGTGTAATGGCAAAATGGTAATAAAAAATCCACTAAGGGTAGAAAGGTAAATTAAACCTTTAAGATATTATTCTAAGCAATATGATATTTATTTCAAATATCATATAATAATCCGACAATAATGTATAGGATATCCGAGAAGTTCGGAGTCAGGTTCAAAGGTCGGGCGTTTTGATAATGACGCGGTAAAAGGTACGTTCGCGTACTATAACTTTAACTCTGATGTGTCTTGTATGCATGTATGTGATAGAATAATCCATGAAGTGATGGACAAGACTAGGTCTTGGGCCAGGCACTGTGACTAAGTTTATGGGGCTTAGATCACCTGTTTATACATTCAGCTTTATACGGGTTATAATCTTGATAATGCCGTTAAGTTTTCCTAGAATTGAGGACACGAGGGGCCATCGTGCCACTGGTTAGTGCAAACATTGCAAACTTTACATGTGTTGTGTGCTATGTATTGTTGTGCTGTTGATATTACATCTGCTCTGTGCTTATGTATTGTTGAAATGTCATGAACATCTGACATACATATACTGTTATACTTTTCATATGAGATTAACTGTTACCTAAGGTCCGATGGGTATTGGACCTTAGATTTGTCTAAGGTTCAAGAAAGGAACCATGATCAGAGGAGGCACCGGTAGATGGAACCATGAAAAGGTACCGAGGGGAGGAGCCGATAAGAGGTACCGATCAAGGCAAATGCCGGAAGAGCGTCAACAAAGCATTCTTTCTGGCACGGATTTAATGACATTATTCAAACAGTTTGGTGCCGAAGGCAAGGTTAGTTTATGTAGATCAGTCAATAAGTCGCTGTGAACTCGGTGAGACTTCCACGATAAACACCTACCTAGCCAATCTGTTTGATTAACTGAGTTAGGTTTATTGCTCCAAGTCTAGCTGAGGCTTGGTCTAAGACTGTATAGTAATCATGTAAAAATGTAATTATACAAAGCTCTGTAATGTTGTATTACACAAATATTCCTTCGGGAAATTTTTAATATATCAGCATATGTCAGGGCATAAGCATATGCCTGGACATTTTATATCAGTCACTCATCGTCCAAACGTTAGAGTATGCTCTCCATTTCCAAATTACTCTGAGTGGTAGCACCTCAAACTCTGTCAAGTTTTCTAAAACTAAGTGTCAATCAACACATTTTGAAGTATGGAATTTGGGGTGTTACACTTTTGTTGAGCAATGGACAATTTTCTACTTTATCATCTCAAGTCTAAGATTCAAATTTCTAAACTTTCACTTACCTGAACGAATACGTTTCTTTCTTGAGGGACGCTAGAACTCGAGTTTAGCCCGTAAGCTAAGTATTTTGACAAAATAATTAACAAGCTGCTAACTAATTTATCCTCAGTAAGCATTGTTTCAACTTAAGTCATGAGGAGGAGTGCTACGCAGCAACACTTTAAGGCTCAAGTTTCCGGATCCTTCCACTTTAATATTATCTCGGCTCCTTAATATAAAAATTACTTGGGTAGATTAAAGAAGTTCATTATATTAGTTATCTGTAATAAATATAATTTTTTTTTTCTTAAAGTATCATCTTTTATCATGATTACCTTGGATAGAGACTCCTTAATATGTGAAATAAATTCCAATCCCCAACTAGCTTTTATATTAAGGACTAGAAGTAGTATATGTTACTGGCATATCTCAATACAATGCGAGACATCATCCTACCTCTAGTCTAGTTAATTTGTATTCATACTTAGATTTGACGAAAAACTTTAGTCGCCTCAGGGTAAAATCACAATTTACCACGAATTAAAATACAATATAGTGTAAACAACTCGGGATCGTTCTCTTATTAAGGAGTCTTTTATTTTGAATTCCTAGATTTGACTAAGTGCTAAAAACATAGTTAGAAAAGGGGTTTTGAAATTGGTTTTCTTTAAAATAAAATTCAATTAAAAAATATAAAGAAACTAATTCTATTCTTTTTGGTATTTTTGGAAAGTAGTGAAAAATGCTTTGGATTAAAAGGGATTAATTATAATGAATGTTCTTGGTAATGAAGAAAATAGTTATCCTTGCTCAAAAAGTATGGGAGTCAAAGTTTCATTAAGTCCTAATAAGGAAAAAAAACCTCAAGATACCACTTGAGTCCAATATTCCCAATTAATAGTAGCTCCTACTAACGTAGCTAATTACTACTACTTGAGATATTGTTAAAAACCACTTAATGTGCATTTGAAATTGGAATAATGCAATATGAGTTTCTTAAATTTGAGTGCTAACCAGCCCCTCAAGGATATAAATCAATCACATTAATTAGACAATACCACGCTAATCAACATAACTTCATTGCAACCACAAAGAAATTCAAACATTTCGAATCTTTAAACCATAATATCCAATCTCAACTATAAATATTAAACTAACAAAGTTAATTACCATGAATCTCAGTTTCAGAATCATGTATAAAAATTAAATAAATTCAAATACATAATTCTAGACTAATAGAATGACAAGTAAACTCCCCTATGTAAGCACATGTGAGTTCAAGCCATCTCTGATTCATCACTAGAGCACAAAATTGCCTAGCCACTCATGAAAATAACTTCAAGAAACATGATCACTCTCTGATTCAAACAACCAGCCATTAAATACTAATTAATATCACAAATTAGCTCTAGACCTAGAAAGCTTGGTGGCTGAAAGTAAATAAAAAATCAGTGATAGATAATGAATCCAGAAGCAAACAGTGTTGTATAGTGGTTGAGACAATTCAGGAACAGAGGAACCACGGTGGGTGTTGGTGATGCTGAAAGTGAATGGAAGGTGCTGGACTGAGATGAAGGAAGTCGCAGGTGATGAATGCCCAAAGGTTCAAGGTAGAGTCGTCGGTGAAGAGCTGGAGGTTCTGCAGCGTTGTAGTGGTTCAGCGATGAAGAAGACGATGGTTGAGGATGGAGCAGAACTCGGTGGTGTAGTGAGAGGTGGACGTCGTCGGTGAAGAGCTGGAGGTTCTGGGCCAAGTCGATGGTGGAGGAATCCAAGTCGTGCCCGTCTGTGTGTTTGCGTGAAGGTCCAGCGATGGTGTGTGTGGTCGATGGTACAGCAAGGAGGCGACGGTGCAGCAAGGAGATGATGGTGGTTCTGAGAATGGGTCGCCGGTGATGGGTGGAGGGAGGAAGACGATGATGGAGTCGAAGGGGTGATGGCGTCTGATGATGATCAAGGTCCTCGTGTGTGGTGCTTCCCGGTGTGAAGAAGACGACCTCCTCGCGGCGCTCCCTCTAAATTAATCCCTCAACTCCATTCATCTCTCGGGTCAACATCCCAGATCCAGCCAAAAGTGGGTCAAAAATCAGCTGCCCTAATTGTCAAAACGCTGTGTATAGATAACAGGGACCTAAATGCACATTTAAAACTTCTGGAGAGGGACTAAACTGAAAACCTTATAACTTAAGCTTAAACTCCTATTTTCAAATTTAATCTAATCATTTTAGCCATCCAAAAATAAAATAATTAATCTAATCATCAAATATCCTCAGAAAAATCAATGATTAAGATTAATTACATTTTTTTGACAATTTTGCCCCTTTTTAACACATTTTCATGGAATAGCTCATTAATCAAAATTACTTACAGATAATACATTTTTGGCCCAATTAACATGATTAAATCCCAAATTAATCATGACATAGCATATCAAAATATGGTTCGATCAATACTAGACACCTTAACAAGAGTTTATAGATATTTGCATTAATTTGATTTATTGAAAAAAATCTTAACGAGCAAATATATTAAAACTGGTATTTTCATCTTCTCTTCTTCCGGCTTTTTTCTCCTTTTTCCCCCCTCGGTATAATCTAGTATCGAATGTAAACACTAGGGCCTTGACTTGATAATTATTATTAATGAGTTTCATTCCTGCGTCATCTAAAAAAAAAAGAACGAGTTGTATATAGGCTTATCACCAATTCATATATGTCAAAACTAGAGTTCCATTAATATTTTCTCTCTCTTTTTTTTACAATGGGATCCACTCACTTTTATGTGAGTGTGACAAAACAAATATTTTTACAGCAAAAGCAGAAATATTAAACCCATATATGTAAATGGAAATACTCATAAATTTTGGTTTTGGCATAGACTTTAAAAGCCTAGTCTACACATCATGCATGGAGTAACTGGTCTGAAGACGATGGAAACAATATTAAAAATGTGCCTTTTACGTATTGTATACTTTCTATTTTTTGCGATGATATTGAATACATTTCATACATTTTTAGACCAATATATTTTTCTGTTGAGAACTTCTTTGAACAATTGAGTATGAATTACTTGAATCCAAAAATTTTAAAATATTGGGTAAGGATAAATTCAAAATAATATATATATATATATATATATATATATATATATATATATATATATATATATATATATATATATATATATGAAACTAAAGATTCATTTAGTTGTATTATACATTTCAAAAAATATCGCCAAAGGTACCAAGAGGTGTTGGTTTTAATGGAATGGATTTTAACCGTTTAAGTTTGAGATCTTGAGTCAAGTCAATATAAAATATAGAAAATGCCGCTATGTATGAGAGTTCTCCTTAATTGAGTTTGATAATATTTGAATATGACTTAGATAACCATATAAAAAAGGGATAAGGGTCTTCAATGCCATGAAAGTTTTCGTTTAGGAGCACTAGTAAGACGGAAGTTTTTTTTGGACCAAAAATGCCACGGAAGTTTTCTCTGAGGATCAATTTTGCCCCGAAAGTTTTCATTAAGGAGCAATTTTGCCCTGGAAGTTTTCACTAAGGAGAAATTTTGCCCTTCTATCCCCAAATATTAAATTTGACTATTAAATCAGTCAAAGACCACACATGTTATGCCTTGAAAAGGTTAAACTTGGAGCCAGAGAAGGAGATCCTTGAGATGTTGAGCTCAAGGCGGCCAGAATTTGTGAAGCAGAACTAGTCAAAAGGACTGAAAGGTCGACTGTCACAAAACCCAAAGGAAGCATCACTTATGATCTAAGCAAATGATCAATTTATACAAACGTAAATATTATCACTATTGATTTGTTTTACTAAACCAATTTTTGGAACAATTCATTTCTCGTTTTGTGTTTTATTTGCGTTTTGTGACAGACCTTTCAATCCCTTTGACCAGTTCGACTTCACAAATTCTGGCCGCCTTGAGATCAACATCTGAAGGATCTCCTTCTCTGGCTCCAAGTTCGACCTTTTCGAGGCATGACATGTGTGGTCTTTGACTGATTTAGTAGTCAAATTTAATAATTGGGGACAGAAGGGAAAAATTGCTAGGAAAATTGATACGCTTTGTAAACTTCCGGTGTAAAATTGCTCCTTAGTGAAAACTTTCGGGGCAAAATTGCTCCTTAGTGAAAACTTCCGTGGCAAAAATAATACTTCAGGGGCAAAATTGATACTTCTTGTGAACTTCCGTGGTATTTTTGGTCCAAAAAAACTTTCGTCTTACTAGTGCTCCTGAGCGAAAACTTCCATGGCATTTAAGATCCTTATCCCTATAAAAAAAACAAAAAACAAAGAATATAGCAGGGCCAATGACGAAAGTTTCATATATAGCTTCTAACGCTATGAAAAAACATAGAGGAAAACCAAATAAAAATATTTAAGGAAGTTATAGAATCGAATCTCTTAGTAAATGATACTACATATATATTTAAAGAGTTTAATTTGTTTTGTTGTTAATAGATACTTAAAAATGCGATTCATATTGTCATAACTTACTCTAGGGCATCTATTAGAGCTATCTAGTTGAGCATGAGCCACTAATATTATTTAGAAATCTCATAAATCACCAACAAATCAAACCTTTTCTCAAGCATTTTAAGTTCCGACTCTTATTGTTGGAATGAGTTTTTTTGATAACTTTAGAAGTGCATAACTAATTCAATGTACCTCTAAAAATAGCGTTTCAAACCTCAAACTTAAGCTTCCTCAATGCCTTTCATGATAAAATAATGACCCAGCTCAAAAGGGTCCTACTTGGTCCAGAATTTACTTGAAACTCATACTTTTGAATTTACTTGAAACTCATACTTTTCATAGGAACTTCTGCAGAAAATTCCAGAATTCTGACCTAACTTAGAAAATCCGGTTCGTTTTATCTACACATCCAAAAATTACATATTAATACTTGTTGAAAATCTTAGGATGGGTACTATTCTCATGCCAAAGTTCATGACTTATCTCAAGCGTTTAGTTTGTATAAAGTCAGTCACAAGGCTGACATTCTAGCATGCATATAAAACTAGTAGCACTTGCTCTCTTTGGCTATCGCCATTCACATACTACTTATGTTCAGCCCAAAACAAACTTTAAGTTTAGAAGCCAAAGTAATCATAATAAGCCTCATTGATGCAAAATTAATTTAACAAAACATGTCATCTTTTCTTTCATTACTAGTGCAAAAAAGGGCTTTAAGACTGGACAAAGAGGCATCGTAAGACCGGACCCGCGACCGGTCTTGTTCCAGGCGGTATTAAAAGTCAACTTTTAATACCGGACTTGAACCGGTCTTAAAGATACTCTTTCAGACCGGACATTTTAAACATTACATCTTAAAATTCCTACTAAATAGTCCTGAAATATTTTTTGTTCGGTCCTAAAACTCAACTTTTAAGATCGGACAAAAACAAGGCCGCTCTTAAAAGATCTGAATTTTAAGACCGCACAAAACTAAATCTGGTCTCAAAAATAGCGGTTTCTAAGACCAAACGAGCGGTCTTAAAAGACTGACTTTCAAGACTGGATGATAAATGCGTCCGGTCTTAAAAATTCAATTTTTAAGACCAGACGCATTTATTTGTGGTCTACATTTTCCCAATTTTTTTCCCTGTTCTGTTCTTCCTGATATATATACATAAATTCACCACCCAATCCAGCACATAATAAAAGTCGATACTGTAAACTACAAGCTATGAACAAATTATGAATAAAATTGAATTGGGAAATATAATACAAATATCATTCACAATGAGTTATGTGGCCTCTTAATGATTATACTATGACTACAACACCTAAATTAATTTATACAATAAGATAACTTACTTACAAATACAATAAGTTACAAATACAACATACATGCCCAATATAATATTCACCATGCTTTCATCTGATTCCCCCCCCAACAACGTAACATCCTCTTTTATAACATGCCCCTTTCGATCGGATCCTGCCACAAAAATAAAACAAGAACAAACTTCATAGTCAGTGACATTGTTTAACATAGAAGGAATAATATAGTTAAAACCCTAAAGTTTTCAAAGAATTCTGCATATAAATATTACCTTATGAATTGACTCTTTTATAAAGTGATATCCTCCCATATCCCTTTTTGATGATCATTTCTTATGTCAGGTTCATTATCCGCTTCATCTTCTTTGTTCATGTCCGGTAGACCCTTTGAAAAAGGAGTACTCTCAGGAAGACCATAATTTAAATGACTTTCCCCATCAATATCAATGACCTTTTTTCCTTGGAGAGCTACAGACCACATTTTATTTTCTTGATCGGTGATATAAAACACTTGTTTTGCCTGGTCAGCCATAATAAAAGGTTCATCTCCAAAACTTCTACCATTGACATCGACTAATGTAAATCCTAGCCGATCGATCTAAACACCATTATTGACATTAACCCACTTGCATTTGAAAATGGGAAATCTAATTTTCACATAGTCCACCTCCCAAATCTCTTCAATTACCCCATAATATGGCATGACTGCCAATAAAGGCCTCTTGTCTTTCGAGCTGGAGAAGTGCATAGATTCAGCCTCTAACGTAACACAACTGTTCTGGACTATGCTCGTATCATCTAGGGACTTCGTGCAAAATGTATAACCATTGATCTCATACGAATTCCAACTTTTGACATCAACCTCAGCACCACGTGCTAACCATTTGATTGTATCATAAACACATTCCTCTCCCTCGACCTTTTGTTTGAACCAGTTTGCAAAAGTTCTGTTATGCTCCCTAATCAACCTTTGTTCAGTCATTCAATGATTTTCTTTCCTTACAGCTTCTTTATGTGCAGCTATGATGGCTTGAACTTCATCAACATTATTCAGGATGTATAAGTGGACTTGTGACAATTCATCAGGATCCACACTCTTTACTGAAGCCCCTCGTCTACCCTCTTCAGCATGCTGACGTTTTGGAAGCCCAATGTGTCTTACTTTGGCCAAATAATTTTGACAAAATTCCATGGCTTCTTTAGAAACATATTTCTGAACAATTGATGCTTCTGACCGATACGCGTTCTTCACGTACCCTTTAAGGAATTTCATAGATCTTTCAATTGGGTACATCCACCATAAATGGATAGGGCCACACAACTTTATCTCCCTCACTAGATGAACAATTAGATGAACCATGATGTCAAAAAATGAAGGAACAAAAAGCTTCTCAAGGTGGCACAAGATAAGATATCCTTCATTCTCCAATTTATCCAACTTTTCAATCCCGAAAACTTTATTACAAACTGCATTGAAGAAGACACAAAGTCTAATTAAAACGACCTGAAGATCATATTTGGCGATGCCTCGAACAGCTATTGGGAGTAGTTGTTGCATCAAGACATGACAATCATGAGACTTTTGGCCTACTAATTTCAAGTCCTTCATCGATACAAGCCTCTTAAAATTTGAAGAATACCCCAAGGGAACTTTTGTGCCATGTAAACACTCACAAAAACTTTGTTTCTCATCTTTAGACAAAGTATGAGAAGCCGGGGGACAATAAGTTCTCTTCTCATGTGGCCTTGGATGTAACTCTTCGCATATTCCCATTGCTTGCAAATCCAATCTTGCCTTCACACCATCCTTGGAACTGTTAGTTCTCTAAGGGTTTTGATGATTGCCAATAATTGTAAACAAAGTTTGAAGTTTTGCTGTCATTTGTGTAAAACTCACTGTGAGAGCAAAACTCGAGGTTTGCTAAGAAACCTCGAGGTTTGGCCTTACAGAGAGGAACTCAAGCCTTTCGAGATAAAAGAAAACTTGAGGTTTCCAAAGAAAACTCGAGGTTTCCAAACACAGAGACTTCTCAAGGTTAACTATGAAATAGCAAAACTTGAGGTTTCTGAACAAACCTCTAGGTTTTGTCATACAGAGAGTCTCTCTGATTCTAAACAATTCAAAACCTCCAGTTTTCAAATAAAACCTCAAGTATTGTGTTTTGATTTGAAACTTCACTTTTCACAAGATTTTGAGAAAACTCGAGGTTTTGACTGACAAGCAAAAATCAGATTTTAACCAAGTTTCAAAACCTCCAATTTTGAACTTGACAAGATTTTCTTAAAGTTTTCACATTGAGTGAAAACTCGAGGTTTTGGACAAAACCTCGAGTTTTGTGAAAGCTGAAAATACTTAGACTTTTATGTTTTACAAAACCTCCAGTTTTAAGAGAAAACCTCCAGTTTTGGAATTTGAAAGAAAAATTGTCTAAGTTTTCACAAAGTGTGAAAACTTGATGTTTTGATGAAAACTTTGAGTTTTGTCCAGGCAGAGAGCAACTGAATTTTCCAAGTTTCAAAACCTCGAGTTTGGTTTTGAAACCTCAAGGTTTCTGTCTTAGCGCATTCTCTCAAAGTTTTTATATTTGAACAAAACTCGAGTTTTGTATAGAAAACTCAAGGTTTTGGAAGACAGAGAGCAAACGAGTTTTTCACCGAAATAAAAACTCGAGGTTTTGCTTTCGACAGAATTTCTCAAAACTTTCATACATGAGAGAAAACTCGAGGTTTGTAATGAAACCTCGAGGTTTTCCCAGACAAAGAGCATCGAGCATTTCAAAGTTTTGAAAACCTCCAGTTTTGCTTAAAAACCTCAAGTTTTGATGTTTTGGATATAAAACCAGATTGACATGTGAGGCTCAAAACTCGAGGTTTAGTGAACAAACCTCGAGGTTTTTGCGCTGAATTTGAAATTTGAATTTCGCATTTTTGGAAATCTGTCTTGGTTGATCCTAATACTTTCCAGTATTAATCTTCTATATTTCTTGATATATTTAACCACTTTCTTGGTGAGTTTTAGACAAATTTACGAAACTTTATTGAAGGACACAGCAAAAGCAAAAAGCAGTTCAGAACATTAAATGCTGTCCAAGAACTTGCACTTTTCTGGCTAATCCTTCTGCACACGTTTACAAAGCATTAAAGAATGATTTCTACAACAAGCAATATCCTCTCCAACGGATTAATTTGTAGAGAGTCAACTCTGAACCATTGCCCAGCTGGATTAAGCAGAGATTAAGAGAGAGAAGAGTACCAAAGTTGCACCTAACTTCTGCAGATCACTTCCAACGGTTTAATCCAAGATGCAACGGTCATTTAATGATCTCTGAGTATAAATAGAAGAGCACTCAAGTCTTTCCAATAACCACAGCTGCTAAAAACGTATTACATTCAAGTGTTCATTAATTCTCATCAGTTTTCACTTGTATAGTATCTTTTAATACAGAGAGCTTCAGTGTTTATCATTATCTACTCTTAGAGAGAGTTTCTGATTGTAAATCATTTATTGTAAAGAACAACAAGTCAAGGAACTTGGTTGATTACAACTTGTAAGGGGGAGTGAATTCTAGTGAGAGAATCACTTCTTAAGTGCAGAGTGTGTAATCATTGAGTTAGTGGAAAATCCCAGAGAGTCTGAGGACTGGATGTTGGTCAAGTTGTTAGGATCGAACCAATATAAATCTCAGTGTTCAGCTTCTCTATCCCTTACTCTGTTTACCCCTGTTTTATTGTGTCAAAACAGAGTTCAAGTCGAAAAATTTTAACATACCCAATTCACCCCCTCTTGGGTATTCGGCTCCGTGTTTCAGGAACTACCTTGTATGTTGAGAAGCGTGCCAACAATACTATCACATACGTTTTTCTCCACATGCATGAGATCAATACAATGTCTCACATCAAGATTGCGCCACTAGGGAAGATCGAAGAATACATATCTCTTTTTCCATATATTTGTACCTTTTCTACTCTTTGCAGTCTTACCGAAGATGACATTGATATTTTTCACCTTTTCATAAACTTGCTCCCCAATCAATGCCACCGGAGCATCTTCATACTCTTGGCCACCAAAAAAGGCTTTCTTTAATCGACGATATGGGTAGCCCCGTCTAAGAAATCTCCTATGTCCAAGGTAAACCGTCTTTCTTCCATGTTGAAGTTGATGGTAGCGTGTGCCTTCTTCACAAACCGGACATGCTTTATGGCCTTTTACACTATACCCTGACAAGTTCCCATATGCTGGGAAGTCGTTTATAGTACAAAATATCATGGCTTGCATTTTAAACACCTCATTCTTGAAAGAGTCAAAAACATCGACACCTTCTTCCCACAACTCCTTCACGTCTTCGATCAAGGGCTGAAGGTAAACATCAATGTCATTTCTGAGTTGTTTTGGTCCCGAAATCAACATAGACAACATGATGTACTTTCATTTCATGCATAACATAGGAGATAAGTTGTAAATAATTAGGAGTACAGGCCATGAGCTATGTATGCTGCTAAGGCTTCCATAGGGATTCATGCCATCTGTGTTAAGGGTAAGCCTAAGGTTCCTAGGTTCTTTGCCGAAGTTCGGAAATAATTGATCGATTTTCTTCCATTGAGAAGAATCGGCCAGATGTCGAAGCTTTCTATCAGAAATCCTTTCATTTGCATGCCACCTCAAATTTCTTGCATCATTTTCATTCGCAAACAACCGCTTGAACCTTGGTATGATTGGAAGATACCACAACACTTTTACAGGCCCCTTATCTGACTTGTACCTTGGGGTTTCACGTATTGGACAATTCTGTTTCTCTTCAAACTCTTTTCTATACAATACGCAATCATTTGGGCATACATGGATCTTTTTGTACTCCATCCCCAGTGGACAAAGTATTTTCTTAGCATCATAGTATCGTTGCGGCAACACATTATCATCCGGAAGCATGTCCTTAAAAACCTCAAGCATTTCAGAAAAACTCTTGTCGCTCCATCCATGACGTGCCTTCAAGCTTACCAATTTCAATACAGCGTTCAACAATCGGTATTTTTTATACCCAGGGTATAGCAGGGTCTCTGCATAACTGCACATATTACCATATGCATGTGATTGATGAAAAGCCTCTTCTCCTACATCACAGATAATGTCCTCTATGCGATCATGCATATTTGTGTCATTATCATCAAAGTCATCAAAGGCCACTTCCCCATGTTGAGATCCACTTGGTATTTTTTCACCATGCCATACCCATACTGTATAAGTCTTACAAAATCCTTTACAAATTAAATGTGTGTGTATAACTTCAACACTTAGTCGCCTCTCATTCAGACATTTTACATACGGGCAATAAAACTTCCCACTATCATCATGGGCATTTTGTTTAGCAAATTCAATAAAGTCCCTCACCCCATTTTGATATTCAACACTCATCCGTAAAGCATTTATCCAACTGTGGTACATAGTAGAATTCCTATAGACGGAAAGATTTAACATATATATAATACGAAAAAAGGCAAAGACTTGCATATAAAATAAGCCAGCTCCAAATGCATATTTATGCTCAATGTCGGTTATGCATGTCTTCTTTTTTTTTTTTATGGAGAAAATTTGCCCATTAAATGTATAACGAATAATCACTTTTGGTCATAAATATATCACAGTGAATCCAAGAAGCAAAATAAATGCATGACGATGAGATTAAATGCATCGCATCAAGGTCTTGTGGACTTACCTGTAGCATATAAATTCAAATGCGTTTGCTGAGTCTTTCTTCTCCTGCTACGAACGTTGATGTTGCAGACAGCAAGAGTAACCTAAAAACATTTATTGGTCAATTGGGTAGGTCTAAAATGCAAATATAATCTTCAAAATACAATATTCATGAACAACATAGAAACCCACAAGAACATTTCATTGATTTTGTTCAACCCATGAAAAACCCAGAACGATAAGCAGGAAAATCATAAAGTTATATAACCGAAACACCTGTTACAGCTTGGTCTATAAACGTTTAGCTAATGAACCAGAACGTGATTGTTGAGAGAGCAACGCGAACCAGCGACGAAGCAATACACAAACAGTGGAGACAGAACTTGAGTAACACTTTAGGCGCGATAAGAGAAGTTCAAAGAGGGAAATTTAATATTCTGCGCGATTGAGCGAGACATGTTTTATATTTTGGATTTTATTAAGACCGGTTAACCATAAAGTGGCCGATCCTAAAGATATAATTAAAATTTTAAGACTGGAGTTTTAGAAGACTCCGAACATAAATATTTATTATTCATTTAAAATCCGCGAGATAATTAAGACCGGTTCATTATAAAGTAGACGGTTCTATATATATAAATTTTTAAGACTGGAGTTTTATAATAATCTGGTCCTAAAAGTCCTCATTTTTTTTTTTAAAAAAAGGATTTGGTGAGCACAGCAACTGAATGAATAAAAATTAAAGGAAAACTAGAGTTTCTTTAATTACAGGAGAATATGAACGAAAAAAAAAAGATATAACCTTAGTTCTTAAAGCTACATATATTACTTGAATATGCACGTACACAAGAAAAATACAAAAGGAAAACAAGTAGAAAATTATCAAAAACAAGAATCTGACTAATTAAACATCCTAAAGCTTATTATCCTCCAAAGCCTTGGCGATATCGGCTTAACACATATTGGCCTTCCGGCTCAATCCATTATTACAGCACTAGGGGTTTTAGCCTTAATACCTAGGAAATTATCCTAAGGCATTTGGCATTTCAACTACTACCTGGTACAATGAATGTTTTACCAAACTCAAGACGTACTGTAGACATACTAGTCTAAGGTCACTATAACAATTCGCATTTCACACAGTGATAGGTACTACTGACTTAAGGCCTAGGGACACTGCCCCATGTACATTTGCACACCCAGGTCTCGAGCATCCGCTCGTCTATTTCATCTGAGCCTTTCTTATTCAAGCTCTCAGACTATTTTAGAGACTCAATTATTCCTTAGGTCTCTAAGGTTTTTACTAGTTTCCACACAAGAATAAGAATTATATAGCAAATTTTCTCTTAGACAAAGCAAACATCAAGCCAAACTTTTAACATAAGATGAGCACTTAAACTCTCAACATTTTTATCAGTAGTGAGGAGAAAATTCAATGTTTTATTTGCAAAGTAACCGAAAGCAGTTTCAACGAAATGTACGACAATTTTAAGTACCATTTAGTTTATATGAAATTCAAACAATACTACAAATTTCAAGTCCAATATTCACTGCAAGAGCACAATAGACACAAATGATATAAGCAAACAAAATTCAATTTCAGTTACTACAGTAACGAACAAATTCTGATTTAGGTTTTATATATTGGGAATCTAATGGGGTGAACAACAATTTAGCACAAAAGTATTTGTGTAGTGGTGCATTAGGAGTATCAATAATATAAAATGCTATTTCTTAATTCAAATGGGTGATCAAGATTTACTAAAGTGCACATTCAAAATTTTCATATTTAGAGCTTTATTTCTTTGGTTTAAAATCCAGGAATAGAATCCTTATGGTTTTTGTTTTTACAAAGTGCAACAGATAAATTCAAAATTTCCGAGCCAAATAGTTCATGTTAACTTGAAAATGTTCATCAAAATTTCGAAATGAAACAAAGATATATAATGCAAGGTTATTTCACTACGAAAAGTGATAAGAAATCTTAATCTCAATGGACTAGAAGTAAAATGCAATTCAAAACAGGGTCCTAATGCAATGCGTGCCACAAAATTCAACCAAGCTGGTTTCAATAGTCAAAACCAGTTTATCTGTCAGGTTTCAGCTAATTCTAACATGCACCAATTGAAACTAATCTTGTTTTAACAAACCAATGACTAATCAGACTTACAGCAACAGAGATCACAAAAAGTCAACGAATGATAAGGTAATTTGAGATAAAATGATAGCAACAATATCCATTGGTCCAAATTTCACGAAGTGTGATAGCTAAAATTCAAAGAGTGGCAATGCACACACTGAAACGGAAATTAGAATGGTATACTCCAAGCAATTTCATAAATTTAATCCGTCAAAATATTTCTGGTATAGTGAAGTAAAATTCTCGAACTCAAATTCTCCAACATAATTAAATGAGGCAAGTAATATAACGAGGGTGTACAAGTCATAGCATCATTAGATATGCAAGTTCTTTTCTAGAATAGGTTAACATAAAGCACTTAGATTTCCAATTACCTATAATAGCGACTTGGAAGAATTAAGTGCTATTTCCAACATATGACTAGTTCCTACCAAAATCCTACGTAGGTGTCACAACTTAGAGTTTTAACAAATTCAAAGAGAATCACTTTCAAAAACATGGTTTCACACTAACTTAGTTTGGAAAATTCAAGTGAAACACTTAGGTTAGATTTCCAAGTGAACAAATAACTGGACAAAATGCTGCCTATAAGTTAGATTTGGATGAAAAAGTGCTCAAACACATGTGTACATAAATTTGGATAACACTACAAGCAATAATTCATACAAATTTAGAGTCTCAACAACATGCTGCGCTTAAAGCACAAATACCCAACGCAATCTCATATTACTCAAAACATGTTTAGCAGTAAGAATTTCAAAGACCAAGGGAAGCTCAATAGTAAGCACTTCCCACTCTTGGTAAGGTAAAACTAAGAAATCCCATTAACTTATAAAACAATAGTAATTCAGCAAAAATGTCCAAGGTCAACAATTTTGTTAATCCTAAGCAGAATGTGGCAAAACAAAGAAACTGAGGAATGATTGCACTGCAATCCGGTTTTAGAGCAGGAAAATAAATAAATAATTTCACCCAAAAAGTGAAGCGACCTTTGGAAACTACCAAGTTGTAGCAATTTAACAAGATAAATCGCAATAATTTTCTTTTCTTTTTCCATCATTTAACACCACCTTAGAAGAACATACAATGATCATTAAAAAGATTTTTAATGTCAATTTAGAGAAGATCAGATAAAGATCTAATTATATCCTTTTGTGCCAAGTATTTCTAATAACGACAGTTTCAACACGAAATCTCAACTAAACATGCCATAATCTTAAAATCTTTTTCATGCTTTGAGTGAAAATTTGAGAAATGAGATGTACTACTTACAATCATGACAAATAAATGATCTAAATGCTAGAAGGGAGTTCATACAAGGCATTGCTTGATTTATCATAAATTTGAACGATACATAATGATGTCAAAATTCTATTTAATAAAACATATATCTTCACAACACATAAAGAAAGGGATTCTTGAGATTTGTTGAGACATATCTAAAACACTTAGAAACGTGATCAATCATATAAGAAAAATCAAAGCTCAACTTTACAAAAAAACCCACTTCCCCTTTTATGTGCTTCCTACAGGAATATTTTTCCTTCAAGTTTTATTTTAATCATCAGTATGGATACCTATTCTGATGGAATAAAGGAAAACTAACTATTTTATAGACTAACTTCTCCTATCATATACTTATGTATTAGTCTACTAATACTTTTTCTTCCTTGAGTAGATACTCCATAAAAGAATCTTCCAATACTAATCAATCTACTCATCACTTATTTAAAAATATCTTTGCTATATAGGAAAACAACTAGCATAGAGAAGGAGAACAAAAACTGACCACCTATACGGCCTTCAATGATGCCTTGATTATGATTATGCCCAGGTTCATAATGATAATTAAGACCCCAAAGAAGAACATTGTTCCAGGTACTGGAAGTACATCCCTATGCTAGTCTCACTATGTCGATCTACCATCAATTACTCTATTCGTAGAGCGCTTATCAGCCTCTTGTTTGTATCCAAGACATGTCGCAGATTATTATTATTATTATTTTATTATTCATAAAAAGATTTACCCTTAGAGTCATCTCGATAGCTCAACATCTAAAAACACTCACGATTGTTGTCATTAGATGAATGATCCGATCCTATAGGTTTCTCCAGCTCAGAAGGTATACTAGCCCTCGATTTGAGGTAGTACACAGAATCAGGGTTGTGTACAGGTTCAAGGTTGTATGCCGACCCAGGCGAATATACGTTTGAAGGTTCACGGTCACGAATGAGTGCAGGGGTTTTCCCCTAAGTTAAGAGTGATGTACCGACTCAAAGTGGTACACTGGTTCGGGATGGTATACCGAGTTAGGATGATACACTGTTCTAGGGTTCCCTGGTTTTCGTGCCGTATGTGTTACTTGTCCGTAATAGTTTATGTCTGGAGATCTACCTCCATTCATTACTACAACACCACAATAGGGTTATACCAGTACTTTTTTTCAAAATATGCTCCAAGTTTAAAAGGCTTAGAACCTAACTCCGTTAATCAAACAATTTGGCCAAGTAGGTGTCTATCATGGGAGTCTCACCAAGTTCACGGTGATTGATTGACTGATCCACATAGACTAGCCCTACCTTCGGCACCAAACTATTTGGAATAACTTTGTTAAATTCGTGCCAGAATGAATGCTCTGATAGCAAAAATGTAACACCCCAATTTTCTAAAGCGTTTTCAAAATAGTTTGATTAGAGTAGAGCATTGGAATAATTTAAAAGAGCGAGTATCTGATAAACATTCACTGTTGTTGTAGTTGATTACTTATACATCGGTGCAATTATTCGAATCTAGTACGATAATACAAATTCAAAATAAAATTCTCTACCTGTGTCCTCATCGTGCTGCTTACCCTTGTCCTCGGTCCTGGTTCCTCCGGACCCTAAAGCTATAGTGAGGGTTGAGATTCAATGACCATTGAATCTTAGGTAACGGTTAACCTCATGCTTATGCAACAGTTTATGTATGACAGGTATTCATGACATTACAGCAGTAAACACATATGTAAGATAATAACAGTACACAGCCACTGCATATGTATGTTATCATGGTCTACACTATCCAGTGCCACGATGTACACTCGTGTCCTCAGTGCTAGGAAAAGTCAACGGCATTATCAAGATTATAACCCGTGTAAAGCTGAATGTATAAACATGTGAACTAAGCCCCATAATTTAGCCACGGTGCATGACCCAAGACCAAATCTTGTCCATGACTCTATGAAATCATCCATCACATATATGCATACAATAAGCATCAAAGTTAGTGTTACAGTACGCATCCATACCTTAGTCTGTTCAGATGTCGGTATGTCTGTCCGCCTGGTACGTTCCCTGACTTTCTCGGATATCCTATAACGGTATTTTCGCATTATTACCTCGTAAATAATATCTCAAGAGATATTTTAACCACTACCGACATTTTTACCCCTGGTGGATTTGTTATTCTAATTATATCCCTTTATTTCTCAAAAAACGCTTTTTTCAGTATTTCGGGCAGAATTTCTGCTAACTTTGAAAAATCATAATTAATTCTAGAAAAATCGAAACGAGGATCCGTAAAATTCCTCGGAGTCCTTAGGATGTTTATTTTTGATAAAAAGTAATGTTCTTCACCCAGAATTTGTTAATCATTCCCAATTTTCATGTCTTTTTATATTCTGGCCAGAAAATTTCCAGAAAATGTAGTCTAACTTGAAGAATTTTTATCTCATAGTACAGAGCTCAAAATAATACATTATAGGTATTTTTGAAAATCCCTATATGTATATTTTAACCATGAATTTTCTCAAAATTTTATAACTCTATCTTCAACATAAAATCATGGCATTTTTGCTACTGACTCCAGAAATCGTTAACCGATGAAATTTCGCCAAAGTTTCGCTATTTTGATCCTTAACTTCCAAGAATTTTGCTGTATCATATTCTATATTATATTTTCGAAATAGAGACATTTTTACTCATAAAAACATGAAATCAAAACTTCTTAGAAGATTTAAAGATCAAACATAACTAACTATGAACTTAAAACAAGAACTCAAGAACAAGAAAACTTACCCTTGAAGAACTTCCTCCTCCTTCTTGCTTCCCACTATGATTCTCTCTCTATTCTTGCTTCTCTAAAACTCACCTATTTTGGTTGAGTTTGGTGTGAAGAATGAAGAGGAGAAGCCTCCTATTTATAGGCTTCAAGCATCTTCTTCAACAAGCCAACTCTCCTTTCTCTTGTACACACACACACACACAATTGCAAACTGCCCCCTTCACCTCTCTCTCACCTTCATCCATTTGCAATAAATGACCCATGTGATAATTTCTAGATATTATTTGAAAATCCTATCATCTTATCTTATATATTATCCCATGTGCTTGTTATTATATATTAAACAATTTCTTCCTTCCTCTTGCACAAGAAAAAACCGTGGCCTCCTCTCCTCCTTAGCTTTGGATTTGTGTTTCTTATATGCTTCACAAATAAGAACTCATGCCTCCTATTGGTTTATCCCAAGTCACAAGGATTTATTAATTAAGGTCATTGGATTAAGCTTTATGAGGTTTAATATTGGCCTTCTATTTATGCTAATCTCTCATTGGTTGATTTATTAATAATATATTGATTTTAATAAATTAAATAATCTCTCCCTCTCTCTCTCTCTTATCCTCTTCCATTCATTAATGCTCCCATGTGCCTTGTTTATCCTCTTCCTTTCTTTAATTGCCATTAATTACATTATCCCTAAGTACATCATCTCCTTCCAATTTGTCTCCCTCATAAATCCTCCCATGTGCTCTTAATTAATGTTATTATAATGCAAAGATTCTTTCCCCTCTTCCAAGCTAGCCAAAACCGTGCCCCTCCTTCATTTTTGATTCTTGGAATTGTGTTTTATTTATCTCTCATAAATGACAATAAAAACTTTCTATTGGTTCCCTCCAAATATGTTCCAACAACATGTGTTTAATTGTTTTTTATAAACAAATCCTTACCCCTTCAACAAGCCATATGAACCGTCCCCCTCCCCCCTCTTCATTTTTAGCTTTGGTTTTGTGTTTTAATTATCTCACAAAATCAAGAAGAAAGGTCTCCCATTGGTGGGTTTTTGTTTCACAAAGATTATGCTTTATGAGGTTTAATTAAGACCTTTCTTCATTAAGTTAAAATATCCCTAATGATGACTTTTAATTACCACTAAATTAATTATGAAAATTTACACAATTATTTTAATTAGTGTAGATTTAATTGTCCCTTAGTTGTTGGTAATTTTCTTTAATTGCTTTAGCTATTTTTATAACATTTTATGGCTCTTTAATTGCTTTAGCTATTTTTATAACATTTTAGCTATTTTCTTTAATTTACACTAAACATGATAATTTTAGGGTATTTTATGATCCCTAAATGAAGATTATAATTTTGGGTCTTTGGTTTATTTAATTCTAAGATAAAATTCCCTAAAATAAAATAAATAAGCTACAAATTTATTTATTTTTATATAAATAAGCTACAAAATTTTGAGACCACATATTCACCTATTTTCAATAGGTATTTACTATCAAAATATAGTGGTCAAGCTAAGTAGAAATTTTAGGGTATTACAACCCCCGATTTTTTTTTTAAAAAAATAAAGTTTTAAATGCATTAAAAAACAAAAGAATATAAACATGAAAAGAAAAGAAACTTCAACTTAACATGGAAAAATAATAATCAAGAGTCAACTAAGGTATTACAAGAGAAAAATTACAAAAGCATTCTTCAATTATTCATTCCTTGAGAATATTGCACTATATCTTCGTCATCAATCTTATCAAATATATCACGTTTAACATAAGTTAGCATGCATGAGTTAAACCAATCATCACTTATCTGATTGCGCAACTTGTTCTTAACAAAAGTCATTACAGAAAAAACCTGTTGAACACTAACAGTTGCTATCGGTAGAACTAGTGCCAACTTTATCAACAAATAGACCAATGGATAAACAATATCCTTTCTTTTCTCAACCATCTTGAAAGGAAGGTCAGAAATTGTCTTCAAATTGACAAAATTAGAATCAGCTTTTACATCAGCTGAATTGGAGAGAACGTGGCTACCTATGCCGCTGAATCATTGGCATTTGGCAAATAAAGCAATGCAGAAACTTCATTACTTGTGTTGTTAAAAAAAACAAAAAAAAAGCCTAAAATTTCATGTCAGCACTTGCGGTCATAGGGCCCACCATAGCTCCGCCACTAGGCATAGCCATCAGTAAAACTATCCTCATCTCCAATGTTAACGCCAATTCACGGCAACAAGGGTATTTTAGAAAAATATATATAATTAACTAATTTAACTTTCCTTCTTAATCCCTCCAAATTCTGGTAAATAGATCGGAGGGAGTACAACTTAGAGATAAAAATTCTAAAACATTGCATTAAAGTATTAAGTATATACTTATTTGTGAAAAAAGAAACACTCAAAAACTCCATCCCTGTATGTCAATTCAAACATCACTTAAAGGAAAAGATTTCCTGTTATGGACCCCGGAAATTGGGCTCAGAGAAGTCCGGCCCAATCGAGGAGGTGCTTTTCTACAATCATACCCACGTTCGCTATAATGGACGTAGTGGGGGCATCGCACGTATCATTGTGGGAGCATGCCCCCCACGGAAGTCGGACCAGTTGATTACCACTATAAATGGGAGAAACTCTTCCCGGTGAACAAGACATAGATTTCTTCCTTCTATTGCTGATATTCTCACACGGAGCACACACCCCACCTCCTTGTGGCTGAACGCCTAGGTAATACTCGAACTACATGGGCTTGGTCCCTTTCAAGGGTACGTAGGCCCTAGGCATTGCTCCTAGTTCAAGCCTGTTTTATCTTGTTCATGATCGAACATTTGGCGCCGACCATGGGGAACACCAGATTACAAAGCTACGAGCTCATCGCTGCAAATGGCAAACACCAGAGGACATAGTTTAACAACTCGGCAAGGCTAGTTGCCGGAGGAACCTTCAGAGCAACAACCCCAAGAGGGTTTTGTCAATCTTAATGTGGATCAAGTGATTGTGGAAACCGAAGTAGAAACGTCGGACACGGTGAATTCTCCAGTTAGTTCTCAAGTCGTTCCACAAGCGGAGTTTCAGATAGTTGATCTCGACATTCGCCTGCTGCACACTACTCTTGATTCAGTGATGAATCGGATGGAAGAAATGGAAACCCGTCACCATCTTCAAAGGGAGGAGGATGCCCGACTTATGAGAGAAGAGATTGACAGGTGTAATGAAAAATGGAAAAAGTTGATTGAGCGTCATGTCGGGCGAATTGATAATCGTGATCAAGGACTGTAAAAGGGTGTGGCCGGACCGAGTCGGCCAGAGGTTTTGGTGTCAAAGAATGTGGAGTTGGTACGAGCAAATAACGAGGAAGAAAATAGGAATGATGAGGAATCAGCAGGACTTCGAGTTGGGATTGGTGGTCAGGAAAGGAAAAGTCAAAGTCGACAGGGTCAGACCGTGACTGCCTGAGATCAAGCATCTACCAGGATGAGGGGAAAGGAAAAGGAACCTACCGGGGGATCGAACATTTCAAAGAAAGATGCTGTGTCGTCGCCTTCGAAGTCGAGTTCGGAGGATCAAGAAAAGGTAGCAACCCCATTTTCGAATAGAATAATGGCTGCGGCTTATCCCAAAAGCCTGGATACGAAAGACTTTCCTAAGTACGATGGAAGTCAGGATCCACAGATACATGTGGGCAACTTCAAGATGGAGATTATGGTAAAAGGATATACGGGTCCGGTAATACCTCGGTTGTTTGCGGGGACATTGCGGGGGCCCGCACAAATCTGGTTTAATAGCTTACCAATTAATTCGATCCCGAACATGAAAGATTTTGAAAATAAATTTCTGCTTTACTTTGCTACGAGTAGGAAACAGCCGAAAATAGAATTTCAGCTTGATCAGGTGAGGCAAGCGCCTGGGGAAACATTGCAGAAATATTTGGAGCGCTTCAACAGCACAGCGTTACAAGTGCCCGGGCTAAAAGAAGAGGTGCATTTGCATTGTGTAACTACAGGATTGGATAAGTCTTCGCGCTTGAAGAAGTCAGTTATGAAACGTCGTCCAAAAACTTTGGCTGAATTCCGATATCGTACAAAACAATATATAGAGTTGGAGCAGATGGAGGTCATAGGTCAAACACCACGGGAAAGGGTAAGAAGCTCACCTTCCCAAGGTAAGGATCAGTACGGTTTGAAAAGGCTGGATACCCGTGGTCGTGGCAGGAATAGCCGGCCTCGCGAAGGCCTCGCGGAAGGAAGGTATGACCGATATGCCCCGTTAAAGGTGTCTGAAGCTCAAATATGGAAGGAAGTTTCTATGACAGAGATGAAAAATGTTGAACGACCGCGTCCGTTGCGAAGTGATCTTCCCTTAGATAGGTCTCGGTATTGTGAGTTTCATGATCAACACGGGCATACAACGGATGTTTGTTGGGATCTAAGAGATGCGATCGAGAAGTTTATCCGAGAGGGAAAACTTCGTCGGTACGTTATACAAAACAAGGTTTGCAGAACAAGCGGCAGGGAAACAGAAGTAGGAGCCCACCTGGGGAACGGAAGAGATGAGATTATAAGAAGGTAGGGCGAAGCACTGATGGTGAGTTCCCCGAGTCAAAATACGAATGTAATAGGATAGTCGAAGGCTTCGAGGGAGGAGGAGATTCTACAAGTCAGCGAAAGAGGTATCTAAAGGAAGTCCTTTCTATTACTGATCGCCCAAGGTTTAAAAAAGAAGTAACAAAGCCGAGTTTGCCGTTGCTGGGATTTTCGGAAGAAGAATTAAATGATGTGGTACCAGGACACTATGATGGCCTGGTTATAACAGGGACAATGGAATATTGCCGAGTCAAGAAGATATTTGTGAACAATGGAAGTGCTGTAGACATAATCTTATGGGATGCGTTCAAGCGCATGCGATTCGATTCGAAGGATTTGAAGCCGTGTAAGACTACATTGACGGGCTTGAATGGGGAAGATACTCGCCCGAAGGGATTCATTGATCTCAAGTTAATATTGGGAACGAAAGAAGCATTTAAAACCGAGACGGTCCGGTTTGTTGTGGCCGAATTCCCTTCCCCGTACAATATGATACTAGGCTGACCGACTATCCACAATTGGAACATGCTGGTATCTTCCAATCATCAGAAGTTAAAATTCATAGACAAGAAAAATCAAGTGGTCACCGTCAAGGGAGATCAGAAAGACTCGCGACAAAGTGTTATTTTGAAGCAGTTCAGGAGGGCAAGTCGGCAAACAAAGAGCGTTCCAGTAAGTCTACAGGGAAGACGGAGAGCAAATCTGTCCATGTAGTCGAGTTGGATTCAAGGGAAGAAGATAAGATGCAGAGGGCTGAGCCGAATGAAGAAGTGGAGGATTTCGTTTTGGGAGACGAAGTTGAACAAACTACAAAAATTGGAAAGGCGCTGGAACCCGAGATTCGTGCGCAGTTAGAAGAGTTCCTTAAGGAAAACAAGGATGTGTTTGCGTGGAAACCATCCGAAATTCTCGGGATAGATCCCAAGTTTTGTTGTCATAAGTTGACCGTTCTTTCGGGTTCAGTACCAGTTGCACAAAAGAAGAGGAAGCAAGGTTCAGATCGAGGTAAGGCTTTGGAGGCGCACGTTAAGGAATTAGTTGAGGCTGGGTTTATTAGAGAAGTGCAATACACGACGTGGTTGTCGAATGTGGTGATGGTTAAAAAGCCCAATGGTAAATGGCGCGTTTGTACTGATTACAAAGATTTAAACAAAGTATGTCCCAAGGATACATTCCCCATGTCCAACATTGACCAATTAGTTGATCAATCTTCCAGTTTTCAACTACTATCGTTCATGGATGCGTACTCAGGATATAATCAGATTGCTATGCACCCCGATGATCAGGACAAAACAGCTTTTATTACCGACAATGCAAATTATTGTTATAATGTAATGCCATTTGGCCTAAAGAATGTCGGGGCAACTTACCAGAGAATGATGACCAAGGTTTTTGTCGATCAATTGGGAAAGAATGTGGAGGTATATATCGATGATATGATAGTGAAGTCCAAGGAGCAAGGTGGTCATGTTCAAGATTTGCATCAGACGTTTGAGAAGTTGCGGAAGCATCAAATTCGGCTGAATCCTACAAAGTGCGCTTTTGGGGTGCCGTCGGGGAAATTTTTGGGTTTTCTATTAACTAACCGAGGTATTGAGGCCAATCCGGAAAAATGTAAAGCGGTGTTGGAGATGAAAGCCCTGGCCAACAAAAAGGAAGTCCAGCAATTGACAGGAAGGTTGACGGCCTTAACGAGGTCTCTGCCGAAGTCAGCTGAGAAATCGCTTCCATTCTTTAAGCTTTTAAAGAAGGATGCTCAAGGGGGATGGAACTTGGATTGTGAAGAGGCGTTCACCAAAATAAAGCAATGTTTGTCTTCCCCGCCAGTGTTGTCAAGACCCGAACCCGGAGAGAAGCTGATTCTGTACTTGTCTGTGGGTGAGGAAGCGGTGAGCGCGGTCTTAGTCCGAGAAACTGATGAAGGACAAAAACCAGTATACTTTGTGAGTCGGGCTTTGCAAGGGCCCGAGTTAAGGTACCAGAAATTGGAGAAGATGGCTTTTGCGTTGTTAACGGCTGCAAGGTAGCTACGTCACTACTTTCATGGTCATTCGATCGTGGTCAGAACAAACCAGCCCATTCGGGAAGTTTTACACAAGCCGAATTTAGCAGGGAGGATGACAAGTTGAGTAATTGAATTGTTCGAGTTTGATATCATTTATGAAGCTCAACAAGCCATCAAGTTGCAAGCTTTGGCCGATTTCCTGGTGGAATTAACGTTTTCTCAAATGAAAGAAACAGGATTGGAGCCGTGGAAAGTCTTTGTGGATGGTTCATTGAATGTACAAGGAGGAGGAGTAGGAGTTATTGTAGAAAGCCCGGAGGGAGTCGGCATGGAGTTTTCTCTCCGGCTTGATTTCCCGACGTCAAATAACCAGGCCGAATATGAGGCCTTAATAGCAGGAATGTTGCAGGCAAAATAAAACGGAGCTTAGAAGGTGCGTGTATCCACGGATTCTCAGTTGGTCGCATCACAAATCCAGGGAACTTACCAAACGAAAGGAACGTTGTTGACTAAGTACCTTACAAAGGTTAAGGAGATTATGGCCAATTTTGACGAGGTGAAAGTGGTGCACATTCCTCGGACTGAGAATACGCGGGCTAACATCCTTTCCAAGTTAGCTAGTACAAAGTGCCCGGGAAATCTTCGTACTGTGGTCCAGTAAAATTTACATGAGCCGAGCTGTGTGATGCTTATTTCAAACTCAAATGATTGGAGAAAGCTAATTGCTGATTATCTCGAGCGAGGAATCCTCCCCGAGGATAGTGCGGAATCTAAAAGTTTGGTCAAGACAGCGGCCGCTTACGTGATGGTGGATGATCAACTTTATCGTAAGGGCATGCATTCTCCAATGGCAAAGTGCCTCAGCAGGGATCAGGCCCAGTACGTCTTGGCAGAAATTCATGAAGGAATCAATAGGCAGCACATGGGTGCAAAAGCTTTGGCCCGAAAAGCAATTCAGGCTAGGTACTATTGGCCGATTATGGCATAAGATGCAAAAGATCATGTTCAGAAGTGCAACAGTTGCCAGAAACACGGCAAGATAATACGAGTCCCACCGTCTGATTTAGCACAAATCACGGCTCCGTGGCCGTTCTATAAATGGGGCATGGACCTGTTGGGGCCATTCAAGACAGTTCTAGGGTAGTTGAAGTGGTTGATTGTGGCGGTGGATTATTTTACCAAGTGGATTGAGGCAGAACCGTTGGCAACAATCACCTCGGCCAGAATACAGAAGTTCTTTCAGCGAAGCATAATTTCACGATTTGGAATCCGGCTAAAGTAGTTACTGATAATGGAATGCAGTTCGTTGACAAAGGTTTTCAAAAAATGATGTCCGACCTTCAAATTAAGCATCACTTTGCTTCAGTGGAACATCCTCAGTCCAATGGACAGGCAGAGGTAGCCAACAAAATCATTGTCAATGGGCTGAAGAAGCGAATGGAAGAAGCTCGGGATAGTTGGGTCGAACACCTTTATTCAGTATTGTGGGGTTATCGGACAACAGTGCAATCATCCACCGGGGAGACTCCTTTCAGACTCACATATGGGTGTGAGGCGATGATCCCAATCGAAGTTGGTGAGCTGTCATGGAGAATGTTGCAAGTTTCGAAAGAAGAGCAAGCTAATGATGAGGCCCTCACAGTTGAGCTAGATTTAGTCGATGAAGTTAGAGCTATGGCTCATTTTCGGGACTTGGTCGCGAAGCAACTACTTGCAGCTCGGTACAACAGGAAAGTTAGTCCACGGTCATTTAAGAAAAGTGATTGGGTACTTCGGAGGGCCAACATAGGCAATAAAAATGCCCGAGATGGAAAATTGGCGGCAAATTGGGAAGCTCCGTATTGCATTAAGGAAGAACTCGGAAAGGGGGGTTACATTCTGGAATCACTGAAAGGAGAAGCGATTAAAAGAACCTGGAACGCGGACAAGCTCAAAGCTTATTACAGTTGAAACCTTTTATCAATTTTCAGTTTATTATGTTCTTTATTGTTACCAGCCCTTTTGCTCGATTTGTTTTCAAGCAACTCGGTCGCGACGTTTTCTTATTGAAATCTCGCTTAGTGTATATCAATGACTTAATGAATGAAGCTTACGGGATCATGGAGCCCAGATTTCGAGTCAGTATAAAGCGCAGCGACACATGTATGAATTTTGAATTAATTCGTAAATCATGTAGCGATAGAATCGCCAGCAGAACAATCCGCCAAATATGAATCTAAGACATAGATCATATATAGCGGCAAAGCCGCCAGAAATATAGCGGGCGGAAACTCAGGTTAGATGATTTGTGTTTACCATATCGCGATAATGGCCATATTAAAAAACATGTATGAATAATATTGCAAACGCGTATTTTCGTAAATCATGTAGTATTAGCAACATAGTTGTCGTGTAAAATAATGTTCGTATGTGTATTAGTCGACCTTGATCACGTTGGCTTTACACTTTTATCTCGGGAAAGGCAAAAGCAAACAAGTAGGAGCAAGCAAAGGTCGGAAATTTTTGATTAAAGTAGTCAAAAATAAAATGCCCAACACAGGGCATTACAACTGATAATTGTCAAAAGCAAAGCAAAAAGGGCAAGTAAAAGCAAGTACAGACTACGCATTGGCATGATGGTCTTCGCTAGTCCCCTCAGGGCCTAAATTGATTGAAGGACCAGCCGAAGGAGGAGCCAGGATAAATACCCGGTCTTCAACATATGCGTTTACGTGCACTCCTTCCAAGTTTAAGGTCACCGTGGGATTCTGGAATTGGACCTGCTCCAGAGCATTCTCAAAGGCATCCACCACATCCGACTTCAATTTTGTTATGTCGTCGTTAGCGGATGTGAGGGCTACTTGGCTAGATTCAAGCGATGATTCTAGCTTGGTGACCATGTCCTTGTACTTCTGAATAGAAGCCATGTCATTTTCGTGGACCTGTAGCCGGTGGGTAGCCTCGGATTCAGCCTTGTGAAGCTTGTCACGCATTGCGATAAGCTTGTCAGACAAGGTTTCCTTCTTGGCCTTTGCTATCTCCAACTCCTCTTGGGCTTGAACCAGTAGGTCGTCTGCCTTCTTTTTCTCGGCCTCCAAAGTGTCCATATCCAACTCACACAGGCCGACTTTCTCCTTAAGCTGTGCGGCGAGATGGCAAAGACCGGCATTCTTCAGATTGAGATGCTCCATGTCTTTGAGTTCTTTAGCCTCTAGCTTCGAAAGCCTTTTTCCATCAAAGTAGTGTGAAGGAGGGTGGAGAGCTTTGCACAAGCCAGCGGAAACTTTGTTTTCCCAAATGTAAGATTCGGGAAGTCGGATAATAGGACTTGGAGTAGTCGTCGAAATCTCGGGTTCCGCATTCTCGAGTTCAAGGTTTGGAGTAGACAATGGGATGTCGACCTCGTCCGGGGCAGGATCGATCATCTTCTTCTTCCTCGTAGTTTTGGCTTTCTTGGCCGGTGCCTGTTGGGAAGGCTCGGTACCGGGGATCGTTCTTTTTACACCCGGGGTCGGAGGACGAGGCGCTGGGATTACTGCTTTTGGACGGCATGTTACGTCTATATAGTCGGGCATTTTCCCCATTGGGTCACCTGCAAGAAGGAAAGAAGGAGTTAAGTATTCAGGTAAAAAAAAAAACCCCCATATGCATTAAAAGAAGATGTCATACCCGTAACGGGTTGTTTCCAAGTAAAAGAGGATATGTACTCTACCAAGTCTATTAAGGTATCCTTTTTAGTCAAGGCAGAAAGGAAAGCAATAGCTTCATTCTTGGAGTCGGTTAGTTGGGAGGTAGGTGTCCAAAAATTTTTAGCTTCAGGTTTATGGTGTTCTTCACACCAATATAGAGGGAAACGCTCCTCAAGTTCCCCAGAGTCAGAGGTTTGAAGGAACCAGGGAGTACACCCGGGTTTGGCTATGACTTTGAAGAAAGAATTTTTGAAGCCTTTCCAAGAATTGGTAAAAGGCTTAAGAAATTTACGGCCATGCGACACTTGGAGTGAAGTCCATCCGAACTGTAGTTGGCCTTCGTTCGTAGTTAAGTTGGTTTCTAGGGGGGGAATGGCAGAATATAGGCATGGAGCATTGTATATTGTGTTTATGGCAATAACTCTCAAAGGCCACGGCAAAAGTGGCAGAGAAGACGCATTTGGAAGTTAGAGAAGGGGAATTCCATCCCGAGACGAGTAATTAGGTCTTTATAAAAGAAAAAGAAGTTGCAATCGTTGTTGTTTAAACGCCTAGAAGCCACTGACTTGTTGGTCGAAGGTAGACATACGACATATCCTTCTCCACCCTGGACAGTACGTGAAACAGCTTGAGAAGACATTTTGCTTCTCATATCGGTAACGGCATTGCTCACAACATATCCTTTGATCTGAGACATTTGTGAAGACCCAGAAGGGGCGGATTCTCCGGTCTCGGATTGATTTGTTTGGTGTGAAGGGGAAGACATTAAATACCTATAAGGAAACAAAAACAATAAGAGGCAAGATCAGAATACTCGGGTATACCTGAAGTTACAGGGATTACAGGATGAGTTTGGAGTGTTGAAGGCAAAAATGTTTGAGAAGTAGTGGATGAGGAGCTCCGAGGTCTTTCATTGCAACGACAACGGTCTAAAATTTGTTCGGCTTCACGGTCATGGCCCAAGCGAACAAGTTCAATAGCTTTGTGGGTGCATACTTCGCATGGAGCAGAAATCTCGGCGGAATAAGTCGGGGTGGAGACCTTGGGAAGTACACCATGAGTTACTAAAGGAGGCGAAGGAGCTACGGTTGATCGTGGAGTAGGCTGAACGCGACCTCGGCTAGGTCCGCTACTTCCACTACCCCGAGAGGAGCACAGCAGATCTTCCATTTTTTCCTTCTCGGTAGGAAGGATGGACCAAAGCCAAAGTTTAGTTCGGCCAGAAACGCGTTGGAGTAGTTCTCTGTCTTCTTCAGGGATGGGCCTACCATACATATCTACTAGTGGGGGTCTCGGATCCATCTTTTGGGAACAAGCGACGTGTTAAGGTGCAAATAAATTGTGTATATAAAACTCAGGTTGCCCAAAACACAGAGGATTCATAGCATGACAAACAGTAATGACGGTGCATGGAATTATCAAAGGAATGCAATGAAGAAATGAAGAATTTAATCCCAGATTCCTCAGTATTGCAATGACTCAGACAATAACATTTCACAATTGTTTTCAACATTTTCTCTTTTAGAGAGGAATTCAGGAAAGTCGTCACCGTCGTTTGAACAACCTGGCAAAATTAGCAAAATGTAAAGGTGAAGATGTAGGAAAAACGGGTTGGAAAAATGTATGTGTATCAACTAATAGGAAACCCAGGAAGAAAATGAAGAACAGCAATGCAAAGATGAAATAGAGAAGTTTAAGTGGGAGATACCTGAAAGCGAAACTGGAGGAGAAATGAACGTTGCAGAAAAGGATAGTTCTGTTAGCAATTTCTTCGCTTGAGAGAGGAATGAAGCAGGCAAGTGAAAGTGATGATGAAGAGTATTGAGGGGTATTTATAAATGTGCCAAAACATGTAACGTTTCGGAACCCAAACGTTTTGTTACGAGATATGAGAAGATCAAAGCTAGAACCCTAAAAGTAATTATGAAGACTAGGGTGTGATGTAGGGCATTAATGGGCACAGTAACCAAAGGCAGCTTTTGAGGGACGCGTCGCTTCAAATACGTGAACGGCGGTTATGCGATACGACACGAAAATTGAAGAGACGTGATGTCAGATGAACAGTCACGTTAACCAGTACGGTGGTATTTGTGCTAGGTATCTCGGTAAGGATGCAAAAGGTTTCGAAACTCGGGGCCGTGGGCTAGAACAAACTCGGTGGCTCATAAACCTGAGCAGCCGACTTTGGGGGCATGTAAACAGAATATTTATCCTGACAAAAATCACTATGAAAGCAAGCAAGGATTATAATTCTTTTCAGACAACTCAGATAAGATGAATATATCTCGACCAAGTCCACATCTTACGTCAAACAATCAATGCATCCCGGCAGCCTAGAGACTTGAATTACCGGGCTGGGGGGCAACTGTTATGGACCCCGGAAATTGGGCTTAGAGAAGTCCGGCCAAACCGAGGAGGTGCTTTTCTACAGTCATACCCACGTTTGCTATAATGGACGTAGTGGGGGCATCACACGTATCATCGTGGGAGCATGCCCCCCATGGAAGTCGGACCAGTTGATTACCACTATAAATGGGAGAAACTCTTCCTGGTGAAAGGGTCACAGATTTCTTCCTTCTATTGCTGATATTCTCACACAGAGCACACACCCCACCTCCTTGTGGCTGAACGCCTAGGTAATACTCGAACTACGTGGGCTTTGATCTCTTTCAAGGGTACGTAGGCCTTAGGCATTGCTCCTAGTTCAAGCCCAGTTTATCTTGTTCATGATCGAACAGTTCCTTTTATAGGACTCAATGATGTCTCAGATCTGGTCCATCCGGACTAAGTCGAGATATTATACGTTGGCATCCTAAGGTTGAATCTTCTGCTTCATCACTCTGCACCAAAGGATGACATAAAAACCCCGAAAAGCACAGAAACACCATTATTAAGCAAATCCACTGTGAAAACACCATTTTTCCCTTTGTCATTGATTCTTCTGCAAAAAGCTCACGTAAATTTAACTATTCTTAGCTGTTCTTCAATGCTTATGAGAATTGCACAGAACTTGGCGATATATATAGGCCATACATTCATGCATGTGAGCATGCATGTGAGATTATCACTAAGTTCTTTCTGTCGATGCAATGAATAAATAATGCCAAAGAATGTGCATACATGGTCACAAACTCTTTAACATGCATCATCCTCTTAAGGGAAATCCTATTAGCTGCTTTTCCCCCAACACCTCATAGTCGCAATATTATCAAACGCTTTTACCAACATAACGCAAATGTTTGTTATACAAAGATTTTTGGGCGATTGTGGTTCAGTGCTTTAACATAAGAGAAAGAATAACATGTTATACATTTTCTTGAGGAAACTGAGTTCTATGTGCAATTTCGTTAGTTCATTCATTTTTTAATATCAGGTTCATGCAGTACTCTCAAAAGCGAAAAACTTTCTCAATTTTTCTTTATGTGTTTACCTTTCAATCTCCAATATGATAATTTTCAAGACTTTTTTTTAGTATGATTTAGGTCAACAGAAAAAGCCAAAGGTTTTTTATTTAATTTATTTAGCGTGTCTAACCTTAGTTTTATCAGATAGTAAAGGACAAAGAACATATTGATGTGTGAATGCTTATCCAATTCATATCATTCTTAATTGATTCTGACATGAAGTTAATGCAGTTGTTTAATGGATTCCACGTTGGATGAAACGGCTTCAAGTGTTGAGAAGAACTAAAAGACAAAATAATACTATATTATTCCTTTCGGGCGGCAATATTTGGAAACATTTTTGTTTAAACATAAATTTTCTTGTCTTCATGTTTGTGAGAAAGAGCATTGAGAATGATATAATTTTCGTTAGTTATCTCCCCTAAGATCTTGCTTTCACTAATTCATTACAATATCACTATTTAATGACTCATCCTTTAAGTAAAAAAGAAAACAAACAATTATTGTGGCGTTACGTTCGTGCGAGGTTCATATTTATATACATATATTCTTATGTAAGGGGGCTCAATATATTCTCATTCATTCAATAATTTATCATCAATAAGCGTATTGAAGTAATAATAGATTCAGGTAGAACTGTTAAGTATTTTCAACTGATTTTAATTTTAACAAAATATTAATATACATTACCAATGTTTTTAGAGTCAAATGAAGTTATTGAATCTATCAAGCCATTACTTTAAGGGTTACTCGTTCGACCATGATCGGGTAGACTGGTAATAATAAAATTAATATGTATTTCTTTTGAAATATTATAGTTTTATAGGGAAAATTAAAGAAAACTATTACAGCGAATCCGTTCTGTTCATTTTATAAGATACAAATAACTAATTTATATGATTAATTAACATAATAAAAAGCAATGAGAATCAATAAATATATTTGGATTATCAATTTATTTTTAGAAATATCCTCATTTATGTAGTTGACTTGATAATAGTAATACTTTCATGTTTCTTATAAGTACCCTCATAATGATGTTATATAAAGAAAGTTATAAAACATATTCTAGAGGCTGGGTTGTTTCCAACAACAACAACAAAGCTTTAATCACATTAAGTAGGGTTAGCTACATAGACCGAAATGATGCCATTGAGTTTTGTCAGAAACCAAATCTTGGGATAAATTGTTAACAATGAGATCTTGCTCAATAACCTTACTGAACATTCTTTTCAGTCTTCCTCAATGCCTTTTAATCGAGGAAACAACTTCATCTACTTTCCTCACTGATGGAATCAATGGTTGTTGTTGTTGTTGTTTTTTTTTTGGGTACATGTCCAACCCACCTAAAAGCATTTTCTACAATTTTTTCTTCAATAGGTGAACCTCCAACCCTTCCTCATATAAGTTCATTATAAATCTTATCTTTCCTTGTATGACCGCACATCCATCTCAGCAACCTCATCTCAGCTTTCCCCCGTTTGTGCTCATAGCCTTCAAAGCCCAACATTCATTACCATAAAAGCATTGCCGGTCAAATAGTAGTACAATAAAATTTCCTTTTACTTTATTAGGTACTTTTTTTTGAAATAAATAACTCCCGTCGATTTTCTCAATTTAAACCACCTAGTTTGAATTCTATGATTAACATCTCTATCAATTTTGCCAACTTCTTGCAAATTAAATCCCAAATATCTAAATTCTACCAATGTTTTATAGCCAATCACAAGCCAGGATGATTGAACCATATTTTTACATGATTTTTAATAAATAAATTGGGATTTTTAATGCATTTTGTTGTAGTTATTGAGCTTTAAATGTATTTTTTGTGATTAATTGTGATTAAGAGTAAATACATTAAATTAGGGCTGAAAAGGGCAAAATTATCAAAAAAATGTAATTACTCTTAATTATTTATTTTTTATGAGAATATTTAATATTAGATTAATTGGTTTAAATTGTAGGTACTTGAAGAAATTGGACTAAATTTGAAAATAGAAATTTAAGCTCAAGTTTTAAAAGTTTCAGTTTAGTCCCTCTGGAAAACTTTTACAATTTTCACTTAGGTCCTATGGTAAAGCTATGCGTTTTGAACTAGGTCTGATCTCATTTTGGATCCAGCAAAAACACAAACCCGTGAAAACGCAAAAACAGGACCCGTGAATAATTTAATATCCAGCGCCACGAAAGGATCAGGGGCATTCATCATCAGCTAGACGCATCCTTAATTCTCGATCCAGGACTCTCACCTTCGCCCTTCATTTTCCATCTCACCGGCGACGTTACCCTCCACCACGGTCGCTGGCGAGCTTCCTCAACCACCAACGTGACCTGTGTCGTCCACCAATCATCGTGAGCAGGGAGAGCATACCGAACCAGGTGCGCTGCGAACAGGACCATCTTCGACCTGCACATCCATCGTCTACCTCCTCCATCATTTTCTATTTCTCTTCCACCATCGCTGATCTTCATCTTCACCGGAATTACCACAGCCACCCTGCTACCTTCGTTTTCACACCGCCACTCACCACCCCTTAGCCATCAGAACCCAGCGACACTCATCAGACCTGATTTCCTCGGTCCAGACCTGCATCTCTTTCTCTCATCACCTCCCTCACCGTCCCTTTTGTTTTTCCCATTACAGATTCATCATCATCGTTCTTGCTGTGACTAACATTGAAGCCGAAAGCCTCTCCATATCAGATTTGATTTTTAATCGGCTGTAATGAATTTCTGAGTGCTGGTCAATTTTTTGCTGTGCTTGAAATTGAGTCGGCTGATTTTTTTTTCTTTCCTTCTTGGAGATGGATATTGGCTTGACTTTAGAGCTACATAGGGGAATTTTATCTATCATACTATTAGTTTAGATTTATATATTTAGGTTGCCTAGTTTTAGGAATTATTGTGTATAAATTCTGGAACTGAGATTAATTTTTATTGTCTCTGTTAGTTTGATAATTGCAGTTGAGATTGGATTTTGTAGTGTGAAAAATATATTTGTTTTAATTTCTTGTGATTGCAATGAGATTATATTAATTAGGTTTTAGGGTTTAGGGCGTGTTGTTGTCTAGTTAATGTGGTTGATTTGTACCCTTTGAGGGACTGTTATGTACTCAATCTTAAGAAGACTCATGTTGCATTATTCCAATTTTAGTTGCCTATCAAGTGGTTTTTAACAATTTCTCAAGAGGTAGTGGATAGCTATGTTTGTAGGAGCCACTATTAATTGAGAATATTGGACTCAAGTGGTATTTTGAGGTTTTTCTTAAAGAATTGATAAATTTTAACTCTCATAATCTTTTTGAGCAAGGATAATCATTTCTTTATCTCCAAGAGCGCCATCATTCACATTTTAAACTCCATACCATTTAATTCATTTATTCACCAATTTTATAAAAATACAAAAAATAATAGGTAGCATTTAATTAAATTGCATTTCTCTTTAGTTAGTTAATTCAAAAATCCAAAACCAAGTTTTCCCATCGTTTTAATTAATTGTATTTGTGTGTCATTTAGATTATTTAGGATTCAATAAAAGGCTCCTCAAGGGAAGAATGATCCTAGGTTTGTCTGTAACATCCCAATTTTCTAAAGCGTTTTTGAAATAGTTTGATCAGAGTTCGAAAAAGTTTAATCAGAGTAGAGCATCGGAATAGTCTTAAAAGCGAGTCGGTGTGTCTGGTTGCTATTACAGTCATCCGAATATTCAAATATTCAAAAGAACGGATATACAAAAATCAAAAAGAAATTCTCCGTCTGAGACCTCACACGGGTAGCTTACCCTTGTCCACAGTCCTGGCTCCTCCGGAACCTCAGGCTATAGTAAGAGCTGAGGTTCAATTCCCATTGAACCTTAGGTAACGGTTAACCTCATGCTTATGTAATAGTTATGTATGACAGATATTCATGACATCACAATAATAACCACATATGAAAGATAATAATAGAACACAGCTACTGCCTATGTTTATTATTATAGTCTGCACTATTCATCAGTGCCACGGTATACATCCGTGTCCTCAGCGCTAGGAAAACTTAACGGTATTATCAGAACCATAACCTGTGTATAGCCGTATGTGTATGCACAACTTTTTAAAAACAGAGTCTCAGACTATGAATATATCTATCACATATAAGTATACAATAAGCATCAGAGTTAGTGTTATAGTACGCGTCCATACCTTCGTTGACGATTTTGCTACGTCCGTTGGTCAGACTGTGATCACGCTTATCCTATAACGGTAATATCGCATTTATTAATTCACAAATAATATCCTAATAGATATATTAGTCTCTAATGACCAATTTTCTATTGTGGAATTATTTTTCCAACTCATTTCCTTTTATTTTTCTGAAAAACGCTGGTCCAGAATTTGGACAGATTTTTGCCTAACTTTGGAAAATCATAACTAATTCTAGAAAAATCGAAACGAGGATCCGTAAAATTCTTTGGAATCCTTAGGATGTCTATTTTTAAGTAAAAATAATCACTTTTTCCCAGATCACCTGAGTCATTCCCAGTTTTAACGCTTTAAGCCTCTGCCCAGAATTTTTCCATAAATTCGTGGCCCAACTTTGAGAATTTTTATCTCACTGTACAGAGCTTATTTTAACATGTTCTTAGCATATTTGAAAAGCCTTATATGTCTACATTAACCATGAATTTTCCTAGAATTGTTCAACATCATTGTCAACATATAATATTGACATTTTTATCACTAACTCCAGACATTGCTTAACCGATGAAATTTCGCCAGAACTTCGTTACTTTGATGTTTCTCTTCCAAAAATTTTGCTCTATAACCTTCTTCATCAGTTTTTAGAATTTAAGCTAATTTTAACCATAAAAACATGAAAATAAAATTATTCTAGAATATTTAGGATCTAAGATACTTCTATCTAAGAATTTAAGAACTAAAACTTAAAGAACTTAAAGCTAGAGCTAGAGAACTTACCAAGAACCTTGCTACTCCTTCAAGAAGCTCCTCACTCTTACTCTCTACTCTCTATATCAGCTTGCTTTACTTGTTTTGGTGTGAAGAATATGAGGACCAATGACCCCTATTTATAGTAAATTGGTGTGGCAATTATGATAAATTTTGCAAACCTAATCTTCTCAAATTTGGACCCTTGGATCTAGGTCATTTGGGAAGCTCAAGTCCTCACCATCCACTCCAAAAAACCGTCCCACTTCTCTCTCCCTCATCCTCTTCCATTTTCATAAACACTCATATCCCAAGTACATTTTCCTCTTCCAAAAGTTGATCCTATTATCCCATGTGTTGTTTAAACAATTCTTGGCTCCTTCTTCAAGTCACAATTTTCTCATTCTTTGTTTCGCATTTCACTAGATAAAAATATTTTTAGGGGTCTTCTTGATGTTTTATTCAAATTTCCTCATTGGTTTTGAAATCTTGGAACTTATAGCTTCAAATAGAAACCTCTAATTCCCTTTTTCTCATTTGGAAACAATCTTCACACATTTAGGAAATGACTTTAGTTATACTCTATCTCAAGCCTAAATTATGCTTGTTAACAATAACTCCTTATATTTGATTTATGATTAACGTATCTCAAGATACGATTTATTTTGTATAGATTCTCATTTGCTTATGTCTTAAATTAATTCCATTGATTAATTTAATTGATTTATGCCCAATTTTTTCTATTGGTGGATGGTTTGACTTTTCTCCCTCTCACCCTTAGACTCACAACTTTCACAACATTTGTACACACACACATACACAACTCTCTTTCTCTTTCCTTATCAATGTTCTATCTACAAGTACCATTATCCTCTTCCAATTGCCCCAAAAGTCTTCATGCCTTAATGCTTGATTGTGATTCATTCTTGCATGTGTTGGTTATTATATAATAAACAATTTCCTTCTTCCTTTTCTATCATAAAAACTGCCCCCTCCCCCTTAATTTATTTTTAATTTGTTTTCTTTATTTATCTCATAATACCCTAAAAAAATCTTTCATTGGCTAAGCTTAGGTCACAAGGATTTCACTTTATGAGAGTTAATTAAGGCCTTAGGATTTAGCTTTATTAAATTCAATCCAAGCCCTCCATATTTAATCTCAATTAACATCCCTAATATAGTAATTAAGTGTAATTGGCAAATTATGATTTGTTCCTAGCCTAATCATGGTCCTTAGAAAACTACTTATACTAATCTTAGTCTTCATTTGCCATTGGTTCTTAATTAGGGTAATTCATCCTTGATTATGCCCTTTTTAATTTTGTTGTTAAATTTAATGTTTTTTATTCTAACTATTGCAAATTTAATTGCCCATTAATTGTTGGTAATTGCCTTTTAATTGTCCAAGTATTTTGATAATTCGTTATGGCTTTTTATGAACTAAATATAAGCCTAGAAATTAGTTTGTTAATTATAGGATATTCTTTAACTAGAAAATTTGTCTCTTAATAATTTATGAAAAATGGTGCTTAAATCTTAACTAATCCCTTGATTAATTATAAATATTTGCACAACTATTTAGTTTAATGAAAGCTTAGTTGGTCATTTTATTGATTCCTCCTAATTTGTTTAAGTATTTCCATAACACTTTCTTGCTCTTTTTAGTTATTCATGAACCATAGTTTAATATGGTAATTATTTGTATTTTATGATGTCTAACAAAATTTAGAAAATTCAATCATTGGTTACCTTAACCCTAAAGAAAAATTAGCTAGAAAATAGAATAAATATATCACAAAATTTAAGACCATATATTCACCTATTTTAAATAGGTGTCATCAATCAAAATATTGTATTTATGAGAAATAATAATTTTTGGGGTATTACATTGTCTATACACAATCCTTGATTTATTTTTGATTGTGGACCCCAAGGCTAAAGACAAAAAGGCCCTCATCAAAGGATGAATGAGAAGGGTTGAGTTAGGCCCTCAACATGCAACGTCAAACTCCGTCGAATCTTTATGAACATGGATCTAGAGATGAGATCATTATTTCTTATACTTTATAGACATGACCAAAAATCCTCCCAAAATGGTCTTATAAAGAGAACCAAAGCGCGTACTAATAAATCTCATAACTTCATATTTAAATGTAAACATGTTAATGTCCATATAGAATAGATAAATTAATTAATAATCCATCATCATTGTAATCGCCAAGTAAATCTGACTTGAAAATGAAAATTGTCGTAGCCCATGGCTAAAGAACAAGCCCAACATGCAACAGAGTAGTTTTCTGTTTGTTTAGTAGTGTCTTGAATAGAAAGATTCTTGTGCCTTAAAAAAAGGCTCGTTGCAATGAGCCAATGTGGGAAGGAAACGAAGAAAGAGAACACGCCAGAAATGTTCCAAATCAGTTGCGTCACTGATTCATTCGATCCAGTTGTAATAACATTTCACAAGCTTTTAATTGGTCAAAATGTATACATTATACATTAAAATGACTTATTTTCTCAATCCTTTTTTGTTGTCAACATAAATAATAGGATTTTTTTTTTTTTTTTTGGTGATACAATAAATAATAGTATTTCGAGAAAATAACGCAAATTATCATTTCGGAAAAAGAAGAAATACTTTTTGGTTGTGCGTGTGTATGTGAACACCCACCATAAAAATTGCGCATTTCCAGTGACAACTATTAAGCTAAGCAATCGGTTCAATATCAAATTGCATCTTTGACACTTGAAATTAAGCAAAGGTACTTATAAACTTATCTGTCATCAAGCAATCTTGGTTAATATAATTAAAGGATTAATTAAAAGTAAAGGGGAATCATAGAGCATAACCTCTTATTGACTTAATAAAAATGTATACAACTTAGTGATAAAAACTGTAAAAAAAAAACCACTAAGTATATACTTATTTGTGACCATAGATGATAGCAACACTAAAATATTCCATCCCCAAGTGTCACTATTCGAAACACCGTTTCATTTTATAGGATTCAGTGATGTCTCGGATCCGGTCCACCAGGACTAAGTCGAGAGATTGCACGTTGGAATCCTAAACTTGGATCTTCTGCTTCATCATCGCTCTGCACCAAAGGACGACATAAGAACCCTGAAAAGCACAGAAACACCAATGTCAAGCACATCCACAGTGAAAACACCATTTTTGCCTGTGCCATTGATTCTTCTGCAACAAGTTCAAGTACGTAGAGTTAATTGTTCTAAGGTTTTCTTCTTTTGTGGTGATACTTGGAACAGATGCTTCTGAGAATTGCAGAACTTGCCAATGGGTGTATATATAGTCCAAATATGCAAGCAATGTGGATCGAGCAAATAATGCCAAATGTGCATGGCACAACTCATCAACGCAGATCATCATCCTTTTGAGGGAAATCCTATTTAGCTGCTTTGTAAATCAAGAAAATTAAAGCTTACTTTTTCTTGAGGAAACTGAATCATGTGTAGAACTTCGTTGGTTCGTTCAATTTTTTATTTAAGGTTCATGCAATACTCTGTTTTTTTATCAATCCCCAATATGAGATTTTCAAGGACATCAATTATATGATTTTATAAGACAACAGAGAAAGCCAAAGGTCGTTTTTTTGTTAACACTTAAGTATTTAATTGATTTAGCATGCCTAACTGTTTTTGTCAGATAGTAAGGGACAAAAAATATATTTATATTTAAATGCTAATCCGATGGATATGTTTCTTAATTGATTCTGACTTGAAGTTATTGCACTTGTTTAATGGATTCCACCATGTATGAAATGGCTTCATACGTTGAGAAGAAATAAAAGAAAAAAATAACAAAATATATTAAGTTTTCCATATTATATAATTCCTTTCTGGCGGCAATATTTGGAAACGATTTTGTTTAAACATAAATATTCTTGTCTTTATTTTATGAGTTGTCGTTAGGGTGAGTCACAAACCAAGAGGAAGGAAAGAAATCGAAGAAGGAATATATTAGACGTTAGCCTATGGAAACACAGGGACATGGAGAAAACAGTAGATCGATTGAGAAGGTGCAAGTTTAGGTTTCTTAAGTTGTTGTTGTTGTTGTTATTATTATTTTATTTATTTATTTATTTTTGGGGGAGGGGGTCATAACTCATGTAACCGTTATATCTATGTAGGATAAAAACATACAAACTCGCATGAGAACTTAAAGGAGGTGCTTGGGGTCACTTGGCTACCAGGCCCCAACAGTTTCTTAAGTTGTATTGTTATTGTTCCATTAGTGTAATAAAGGCTTTTAAAACCGCCTCATTTAAAGGTAAGACTACCAGGCCCCAACAGTTTCTTAAAGGTACGACCGGTGACAATTTTGTAAATATAAAGAACTTTAAAGGTATGACCGGTGACAGTTTTGTAAATATAAAGAACTTCTTGGACTGTATCCTTTAGCGATGGGTCTTAAATATATTATTTAGACCGCTTAGAAAAACAACCGGTCTTAAAAATGTTATTAAAAAATTGAAATATCAAATTTCTTTACAGAAAAATCTCGAACAGGCCGACTTATATTTTCTACGGTCCAAAATAATAAGGAAAAAATTAAATAAAACTTTTAAGACCGGATATATATAACAGGAGGTCTTAAAGGTTATACTTTTAAGACCGGACACAAATTGTGCCCGGTAGTAAATAGTTTATTACTTTTAAGACCGGAGTTTAACAAAGGACAGTCTTAAAACTTAACCTTTAAGACCGTCGTTGTTGTTCATCCGGTCTTAAAAATAAAGCGCCAAATATATCTTCGCGCGAAACGTTACCTTAAGACTTACATTGTCCCTCTGAACTCTGAAATCCCTCTTCTTGTTGTGAAGCCACTCTTCCTGTTGCATTACCACTCTTCCTCGCCCACGTACCATTAGTCTCTGTTACTCTCTCATTTGCTCAGGCATTCCTCTCTTACTGTCTTGAAAATGAACGGTGAAGACGATTCCGTTCGTGTTCCGGGAACGCCAGTTAATGGTGTGAGTCAGAACGAACCCTCTTCATCTGACAATGTGCCTCGTAATCGCCCTGCACCCCGTGGTAGAAGAGGCACAAAATGATGGATGTATCTCTAAGTCGGGCTTCTGGGTCAAGGCTCGAGATTCAGTTTGATGAAAAGTTGCGACCTTTCGGTCCTAATAAAAGCAAATATAATAGTTTTGTTGGCTATCTTGCATGCAGCAAGGTTAGCATCTTGGAAGATGAGTGGAAAAGTGTTGACTTTGACAAAGTAAAGCAACCTATTTGGGACACTATCCGGCTTACATACACTGTCCCTGACTCTGAGGAGTTGAAAGACAAGACATTGTCTTATTGTGCTGATCGGTGGAGGAAGTTTAAGACCTCTCTTGCTAACACGTATATTTTTGCCTAGGTTCCGCCTGCCAAACATCCTTGGGACCAGTACACATTTATTGATGAACGAATTTGGCGACAATTTGTTTTGCTGTGGACCACTCCTGAAGCTCTGGTGAGTCTACATTTAGTTTTGTTTGCTTATATAACCTGTGAGCATATATTTGTTCATCTAATCCTATTAGTTAAATTGTTTGGTGTGTGAATAGAAGTATACATTTCCTGCCTTTGTCTATGCAAGTCTGATATGTAAACCCTGAAAGGGTAAAATACAAAGGAGGTAATTGTGTAATGGTTTGTCTTGCAAAGGAGGAAATGAATAGTCTTAAAAGGGGGAAACTTTATATACCCAATTGTTACTATCTAATGTGGACTGATGATCCCACTGGATGTCTTAAAAAGGATCAAGTTTGTATTATTTTGTAAGCATAATTCTCTTTTGTTTCTTGTTCTATCTACCTAGTAGTACAAAACATAGCTCTTTTGTAAGCATAATTTTCTTTTGTTTCTTAACCTATCTACATCTTCCTTAAATAAAATGTTGAAACTTGATCAAGTGAATTTGACTAGTGTTTGAGGTTCATATCAAGCAGAAGTTCTCTAATTTCTGTCAGTGAGATGGCTGGAATTCATAATTAATAGTTGTTTTCAATTCCTATTCACAGGAAAGAAGGGGAAAAGCACAGGAGATAGGGAGAAAGAATGATTGCCCGCATAGGGCTTCTCGCGGCGGATATGAAAAGGCTGAAAAAGAATTGATGGCGGCCAAGCGGAAGAGATTGGAAGATGAAGCAGAATCCAATCCTTCTATGGTACATGGTCTGCCATCTCCAATATGTCGCGAGGAGTTGTGGTTGTACATTCGGCAAAAGTCAAGCGGGGCCTACACGAGTGAACAAACTCGTGTAGTTGCGAACAAATTGTAAGTATCGTTATTATTGTTATTTTTTAGTTACTAAACATGTTTCATTACTAAGCTTCTTGTTATCTGTACCTTACAAGAAGATCTTAAAAAGAAAGAAGCAGAGGGATCTTTTGTGTCGGCTGGGAGGAGTGATGTTCTCACTGTTGCCACCGAAAAACCGGACCATGGTGGGCATGTAAGGGGGATTCGAGGACGGGTAGGCCTGAAGGAATTCGTTGGTTCATCCGCCAAATTCCATAGGAAAGAGGTGGTTACCCAGGAGGAGATGGAATAGACAGTGGCCAAATTAAATGAGGAAGCAGCTGCTAAAGAAGCCAGGTATCAATCTGATATGAGCCAGTTAAGGGAGGAACTGAAGATGATGAAGCTGCTTTTGAGCTCTCGTCCAGAGACCAGTGTTCCCTTCACACACTCACCTGCAACTGTGCAGCAGAGCACTGGAGGGAGCTGCATTGTTGGACAGTCAGAGCAACCTTGTGACCTTTATGTGGAGGATCCTAATCATCATGATAGACTACTATTGGTTGCAAAAGGGACTATCCATAACTTATTGAGATCAACTGTACACCACCAACAAATGTCTGATGATGAAGTCAGAGTGTCAGTTGAAAAGATGATCATTGATGCACCTCTCCCTCTCCCAACCGATGAGATGAAGCTTGTGAGTGATGTCAAGGGAACCTTCATCTCTTGGCCAGTGAAGCTTGTACATGTTTGTATTCCTCCTGAAGCTTCAACCCCTCGTCCTCAAGTTCCATCCCCTCCTCAAGCTCAATCCCCTCCTCAAGCTCCATCCCCTCCTTAAGCTCAATCCCCTCCTCAAGCCGAATCCCCTACTGCTAAGTTGATTGGCCGCGAAAAAATAACTGATATGGTGAGAAGTGGAGTTTTTAAAGATAAATCGTGGCCTGTCAATGAAGTAGTAGGCGTCCCTTATCCCCTACCAGTCCAAGTTGACACCGTTGATATTGACTCCCTGCTACTTCCTAGACAGGAGCTTACTGATGCAATTGTTCAAATTTGGATGAAGTAAGTATGTTCTTCTATGAGTACATAATTTAAATGCATCGTTTAGACACACATACATATACTAATTCCCTGATCGATGTAATTATTGTAGGTTCTTGCATCAAAAATTGGAGAATAAAGGCAGGAGCAACGATTTTGGATTCTTGTGCCCACAATATTGAAGTCAAACAACCATGGAGGAAAGACAAGAGTACATATCAAGGAGGTTGTGTAATGTGAGAAGAAAGATATACTTTTTGCCATTCTTCCACAGGTACATATAACAAATCTTGTCTACAATTCACTTAATTCTGCTACATATATATATCACTGAGTATACTTTACTGCTATGAATTTTCAGCCGCCACTGGCAGTTGGTCATAATGTGCATGGAAGAAAATAAAGTTATTTTCTTATGCTCCACTAACAGCCCGTAAGTGCCGTCGTTGACGCAAACCATCAACGAGTAAGCATGTTATTTTGATTCTCTTGTCTAAAATCTCTGCTGTGAATTTTCATTGAACATTAATAAATATGCATTTTTGATGATAGTGCCATGAGGACCTTCCGGATCGACGCACTCAAAAGGCGTTCTTATAAGGCCAAAGAGCCTAAATGGCTCAGACCAGAGGTTGGTACAATATTTGTACACTTGGCACACTGCCTTGTGAACTTGGTCAGTAAGATATATATTACTTATATATATTTCTTGTTCTTTTTAGACCCGTCGGCAACCAAAGGAATTCAACTTATGTGGCCAGTACGTCATGAAACACATGTATGATATTGTCACTAAAGGAAATACTAAGTTATTTTCAAAGGTAAATATTTGATGTTACATATTATGCACGCAACTTAATTCAGTTTCTGGCTTAATGTTACATATGAAATATGGACGCAAATTAATTCAGTTTCTGTCTTTGATGTTCGTGACTTTTAGGACTGCATATTTTAAACTTCCGGTCCTAAAAGTATTCGGTCTAAATAATATGAGACTTTTAGGACCGCATATTTTAAACTTCCGGTCCTAAAAGTATTCGGTCTAAATAATATGAGTCTTTTAGGACTGTAAATTTTAAAATTCCGGTCCTAAAAGTATTCGACTAAATATTGGTGAGACGTTTAGGACCGTATATTGTAAAATGATGGTCTTAAAAGTATTCGAGACTTTTAGGACCGTATCTCTTTTTACCTTCCGCTCCTAATAGTCTTCCTTTAAATAGAGTTGACTCGCTTTTCGGACAAATTAATTAGGGTTCAAGGCAACCGAGGTTCTGGCGTTTGGATCAAGCTAGGTCCTTCATTGTAGTCGATGTTACATCTCCTGATTTAGATTATCGGTTTCCCTTTTCTTTGTCGCTTTTCTAATCATGCGAGGTAACACCGAGGACAACGACGGTCCAACCTTGAGAAGAATTGTCACTGTGTTTGTTTTTATTCGAATAAGGTAAACGATCTTTTTGTTTTGTTGGTCTGATCTTAACTGTATATTGTTGGATTTTTGGTTGTGCAAGTTTTTAATGTTGATCATACACACGAGGACAATGTTTTATTTTTTTCCTTCTTGTCGGAAAAAGAATTTTTTGTTGGATCTTAACTGTATATCGTTGGATTTTTTAATGTGCGAGTTTTTAATGCTGATGATACACACAAGGACAATGTTTTGTTTTTTCCCTCCTTGTCGGAAAAAGAAAGAATGTACTAAGAAGGACAAGGGCGATCGAAATAGGAAAGTAACAAATTTATTATAGATTTTTTAATGCTGCCCCGTGGGGGGCAGCGCAGTACATGATAAAAAAAAACATAAAAATATTTACTCCTCCCCATCATTGTCGGAGGGGAGGGAGTCGTCGGAGAGGTCGGTGACGTCGTCATCTAATGGATTGTACTCAACGTCCTAAGTGTCGAGTATCGTGTTGATCTTGTTGTTGACGGCATTGTAGACCTGAAAAAGCTGGCCCTGTCGTCGATCTATATGACCAGGAGGTGGCGCAGCAGCTGTTTGGTGGTTGGGTTCGGAAGCAGCGGAGGAGGGTACGGATTGTTAAGGCCAGCGGGAGGAGGAAAAGGAGGACCTGGTGGTGGTGGAGGACCTTGGGGTGGTGGAGCAGCCACTGTAGAAGTGATGATGAAGAATGTAAAGAAAGTAAAGTAACAACGGGTTTAGATAGATAACCCATCCGGAGTGAAACGCCGGAACCTTTAATGAGCAGACGCATAGTTCATCAGAATACGAGGAGGCGCCTAGTTGGGAAGTTTATCTGGAAGCCGAAGAGATCCTTTGATAGAGTGTAAGGATACGACTCTACTATCGGAATTTGAAACAATGAACTTTTAATACATGATATTGTAAAAGATCCGTTCTTAAAACTAATATTTTTTATGAAATTAAATGAATTTTAGGACCGGAAAAATGGTAAAAGATCGGTCTTAAAAGTAATTTAATTGATTAAAAAAAATAAATAATATACTTTTAGGACCGGAGAAATGATAAAAGGTCGGTCTTAAAATTAATTCATTTAAAAAATAAATAATATTTATAAAACTCGCTCGTAAAGTAGACCATTCGTCTGCTCTTTACCTTTATTAACTCCTCAGTCATCATACCTCTTGTCCTTAACACTCCTTATTAACTCCGCACTACCTCGTAACTCCAAACTACCTCTAGCTCTGCATTTATTAATAAACTCCTCATACCTCTTTGCGCCAACTGCTCAAACCATGGTTAGATACAAGAGAACCACTCGTAGGGGTGCTCTTACTCCTGATGCTCGTGCCTTCCGTCGATCGCTATACGGTGCGCCTCCTCCATCGAGAGTGCGTTCTATTGAAACAGAAGAGTCTCGGGTCATTGGACCCATTGTTATTTCTGATGATGAAGAGATTGCCGCACCCCCCCTCCAGCCTTCCGACCATGAAGAGGTTCCTGCTCTACCTCTCCAACCAGTTGGCTCCAGCGCGCCTACTGCTGACCCTCTTCCTCTTTCCTCTAATGACATGATATGAATAAGACGGGAACTTGCTGATATCCGGCGGGAAATTAATGCTGCTCACGCCGATATCGCCAAGGCTTTGAAGGATAATATGTAACACCCCGAATATTGGACCCTAAGATGTGAGAATAAGCCTGAAATAGACGGACGATTAGGCCCAGTTCGGGAAAAGTCCCAAGAACATCGAGAGTTAGGAAGCCTCTCGGGACTAAGTAACTTGGCCATACGGGTCAGTGGACCAGTATGAATAAGCCGTGAACTTGAAGTGCCAATGAAAAAGGGCCACAGAAGGTCTATACGGTGTAAAACTAGTGGAAACGATGCCACCTAACTATGTCTTAAGGTATAGGACAATTAGTTGAGCAAAGATATGCCAGTACGGGTAGGTATACGGCATTTTCAGGGCAATCATGGGAGCCCTGCGTTTTTGAAGGAATAAGAAGGGAAGAGATAGAAAATGTGTATCTGGACCCAGTAGGGAAGGAAAAGTCAGTGGTAGTAGTGCTACGTTGGACACGTGGCATTTCAGGGCCAGAAGTTGGATTATCGGGTAGCACGCATTACGAGGTGGATCTTAGGTACTGGAATAAAGGTTTCTTGCTCTCCAAGGTATTATGTTCCATCCACTTGTGGTCAGGGAAAGGTGACTGATGATCCAGGCCCACACAAGTCCAGTTGAAGGGCACGAGTTACGAGGTAAGGTGGGACCGGCAAAAGAGAGCTAAGCGGGACCGGTTAGGATTTCCGGAGTTGGGCCTAAGCCCAGGACACTGATATGGGTGAATTTTAGTGGGCCCAGAGGAGAGAGAAAATATCTGGTCTTGTAATTATGAGGAGAGAGAATGTCACATCAGAGTCATAATGAAGAGAGAGAAAGAATAAAATAATCAGAATTAATCTGGACCACACAAATGGAATCTGATATGACAATGAAATGACAAGTAATTATGACTCATTATGGCATATCAAGGGGCAAATTTCGTGGACCCCACTGGCTTGGAGAAGAAGCAGTACAAAATGATCGTTTTACCCCTGCACCTTAAACCTACAACTAAGACCACCTAGGGGCAAAATTGGAAGTCTATTTTTGGCCTAGGAATGCGCCATTTTCTGCCCTTGGAAGACCCTAGAAGGTCTGATTTCATAGGCCCCTTGCTTTGGAAGATGAACAAGGCGAAATGACCAATTTACCCCTAACCCTAAAACCCACAACTAAAAATATCTAGGGGCAAAATTTGGAACTTGGGGCCTATAAATAGGACACTCCTCCCTCCATTTTGGCTGACCTATTTCGTGCTCAAGGTGAGGGAAAGGAGGTCCAGCTGAAGGTCTTGCTCCAAGGAAGAAGAAAGCTCCCGCAATCGACATCCGGAGGTAAGTCCCTAAACCGGCAACCAAGCTATCTTCCTCTCTTCCCTATGGTGTTTCGTGGATATGCAATGGGTTTTTCATATTTTTAAGGTCACCAATGAGTCCAGAAGGTGTTTTTGTGTAGGGTCAAGTGGGATCACCTTTTTCTAAACTCTAAAAGCCTAAATCTTTGCTATACAAAAATCTATCGGTTATTTCGGTTTTTGGGCAGAGAATGTTAATCAGTGGTTTTGAGTGGGTAAATGGTGTCCGATCGCTTTGAAATTTTGTATGGTAAAACTAGATATCCTGAGGATGATTTTGCTATAATATTTTGTGTCATTTGGAGTTTTAAACCTAGAGATATTAAAGGCTAAAGATAACCTAAAAACTGGATGTTTCTCTCTGACCAGTGGCTAGTATTTGGGAATAAGGACACGTTTTGAACCCAGATGACTTTGGTAATTATTTTTCCTATAACATAGACATCCTAAGGGTTCTAAGACCACTGATTTCACATTAATCGGATTTTTATAGAATTTATTAAAAATAAGCAAAGTTGGGTCATCATTTCTGGAAAACTCTGGTGCTATGAGAATTTTATGGAACTTGAAGCAAAGTTTGTTCATATGACTAAAAGCATGATGTTTGGCTGTATCTAGGGTGTTTGCACGCATGGAACCTATTTTCAATGTCAAGAGAAGAGTTTATTATTTTGCAAGGCGTGCTAGGTAGTAACTGTTGACTTGCATACTTTATGTTGCTTTTGCATGTGTGTTTTATCATGATGTAGGACATCAGGCTGTAGTGCCTCTGCTATAGTACTGAGATCGGGCTGTAGTACCTATTGGACTGTGTGTCCTTAGGGTTTCTGCTACAATACCAAGGGCATGTAGGATCGGGCTGCGTTACCTATTGGACTGTGTGCCCTTAGGGTGTTGTTGTAGTACCGAGGTATGTGGGGTAGGTGGAGCCTATATGACTGTGTGTTTATAAATGTCCACTGAGGCCCTAGGGTAGGTAGTAGGGTCGGCCGCCCTAGCTATTGAGGCCCTTTGCGCGCTGGTTCCGGGGGCTTGTCTTGACCAGGCGGTCCTGTGGAGTTGCTACATGTCAGTTTGTTGTGACAGAGGTAGGTTCATTTGTACTTCCTAATTGTGATTGGCATTGCATGCATTGTATACATATTGTATATGAGTCTAACAGTTACTCTGGGGTTCAACTTTGAACTCTTGTCTGGTTGACAAGATACAGGCTTAAGGTAGTAGCGACTGGAAGGCTTGAAGAAGGTAGGGCTCGATGCGGAAAGACGAAGAAGCAGAGTATGCCCAGTTGCTTCTTGTACTTCTATAATTGGGATAAATGTACGAGTCGTACTCACTGTAAAGTATTTGTTTTGGACGATTGTACCCTTAACCCTACGGGGATTATTTTATGTAATTATTTGTACCTTTACTAGTATAATGTGAGTTGTCCAAATCGATCCAATGCTCTGCCGTGCGTAAATTGATATATGATTAAAGTGACTATTTATCCAAGGAAAGGTAATAAGTGGAAAAGGATCCCTCTAACCCGCCACCCGAAAGGGCGAGGCCGGTAGGGGTGTAACATAATAAGCTTTGATAATTTTCTGCTTTTTTTTTCTTGCAATGTGTTCAGCAATATTCAAGTAATTAATAATAGCATTAATTAAGAACCATAAGCTTGTCTCTTTTTAATTTTTTGTTCAAGTAATTAATAATAGCATTGATAATTTTCTGCGCTCGCCAAAGCCAATACTTTTTTCTTGAAAAAAATAATTGGGAATTTATTTTCTAAGTTTTCAGATAAAGTTATATATTTAGGACCGTATACTAATAATTAACCAGTCTTAATAAAATCTACAAATGAATAATAAAAACTTAGATCCGGAGTATTATAAAACTCTGGTCTTAAATATTTAGGACCAGACAGGATAATAATTCGATCTTAAAAGTAATACTTAAAAATTTAATAAAAAATATTTAGGACTGGAAGCTTTATAATTAATCGGTCTTAAAAAATTCCAAATACAAAAACATGTCTTTGTCGCATAGAAAATTAAATTTCCCTCTCTGAATTTCTCTTGTCGCGTCGAAAGTGATTACTGAGGAGGTTCTGTCTCTAGTGTTTGTGTGTTGCTCCGTCGGTGCTTCGCGTTGCTCTCTCGAGAATCACTTTCTAGTTCCTCGCGGTGCTAAACGTATATAGACCAAGCTGTAAGAGGTGTTTCGGTTATATAACTTCATGGTTTTCCTACTTATCGTTCTGGGTTTTTCATGGGTTGAACGAAATCGATGAAATGCTCTTGTGGGTTTCTCGGTTGTTAATGAATATTGTATTCTGAAGATTATATTTGCACTTGAGACCTACCCAACTGACCAACAAATGTTTTTAGGTTACTCTTGCTGTCTCCAACATCAACGTTCGTGGCGAGAGAAGAAAGACTCTTATTTCGCATTTGAATTTATATGCTACAGGTGAGTCCACAAGACCTTCATGCGAAGCATTTAATTTCCTCGTCATGCATTTATTTTGCTTCGTGATATTTTATTTTGGATTCACTGTGATATTCATGACCAAAAGTGATTCTTCGTTATGCATTAATTTTGCCTTATTTTACGTATGTTAAATCTTTCCGTCCATAGGAATTTTACTATGGATCACAGTTGGATAAATGCTTTACGGACGAGCGTTGAATATCAGAATGGGGTAAGGGACTTTATTGATTTTGCTAAACAAAATGCCAATGATGATAGTGGGAAGTTTTATTGCCATTGTGTAAAATGTTTAAATGAGAGCGACTAAGTCCTGAAGTTATACGCACACATTTAATTTGTCATGGATTTTGTAAGACTTATACAGTATGGGTATGGCATGGTGAACAAATACCAAGTGGGTTTCAACATGGGGAAGTGGCCTTTGATGATAATGATACGGATATGGATGATCGCATAGAGTACATTATTTGTGATATAGGAGAAGAGGCCTTTCAACAATCACATGCATATGGTAATAAGTGCAGTGATGCAGAGACCCCGCTATACCCTGGGTGTCAAAAATACCAATTGTTGAACGTTGTATTGAAATTGGTAAGCTTGAAGGCGCGTCATGGATGGAGCGACAAGAGTTTTTTTGAAATGCTTGAGGCTTTTAAGGACATGCTTCCGGATGATAATGTGTTGCCTCATCGATACTATGATGCTAAGAAAATACTTTGTCCACTGGGGATGGAGTACAAAAAGATCCATGCATGCCTGAATGATTGCATATTGTATAGAAAACAGTTTGAAGAGAAGCAGAATTGTTCGATATGTGAAACCCCGAGGTACAAGTCAAATAAGGGGCCTACAAAAGTGTTGTGGTATCTTCCAATCATACCAAGGTTCAAGCAGTTGTTTGTGAATGAAAATGATGCAAAAATTTGCGGTGGCATGCAGATGAGAGGATTTCTGATGGAAAGCTTCATCATCCAGCCGATTCTTCTCAATGGAAGAAAATCGATCAATTATTTCCCAACTTCAGTGAAGAACCTAGGAACCTTAGGCTTGCCCTTAGCACAGATGGTATGAATCCATATGGAAGCCTTAGCAGCGTACATAGTTCATGGCCTGTACTCCTCATTGTTTACAACTTATCTCCTATGTTATGCATGAAACGAAAGTACATCATGCTGTCTATGTTGATTTCGAGACCAAAACAACCCGGAAATGACATTGATGTTTACCTTCAGCCCTTGATCGAAGACTTGAAGGAGTTATGGGAAGAAGGTGTTGATGTTTTTGACTCTTTCAAGAAGGAGGTATTTAAATTGTGAGCCATGATATTCTGTACTATAAACGACTTCCCAACATATGGTAACTTGTCAGGGTATAGTGTAAAGGGCCATAAAGCATGTCCGATTTATGAAGAAGGCACAAGCTACCATCAACTCCAACATGGAAGAAAGATGGTTTATCTTGGACATAGAAGATTTCTTAGACGGGACAACCCATATCGTCGACTAAAGAAAGCCTTCTTTGGTGGCCAAGAATATGAAGATGCTCCGGTGCCATTGACTGGGGAGCAAGTTTATGAGAAGGAGAAAAATATCAATGTCATCTTCGGTAAGACAGCCAAGAGTAGAAAAGATACAAATATATGGAAAAATAGATCTATATTCTTCGATCTTCCCTATTGACGCAATCTTGATGTGAGACACTGTATTGATGTCATGCATGTGGAGAAAAACGTATGTGATAGTATTGTTAGCATGCTTCTCAACATACAAGGCAGTTCCAAGGATGGTGTGAAGGCAAGATTGGATTTGCAAGCAATGAGAATACGTGAAGAGTTACATCTAAGGCCGTATGGGAAGAGAACTTATTGTCCCCCGGCTTCTCATACTTTGTCTAAGGATAAGAAACGAAGTTTTTGTGAGTGTTTACATGGCACAAAAGTTCCCTCGGGGTATTCTTCAAATTTTAAGAGGCTTGTATCGATGAAGGACTTGAAATTAGTAGGCCAAAAATCGCATGATTGTCATGTCTTGATGCAACAGCTACTCCCAATAGCTATTCGAGGCATCGTCGAATATGATCTTCGGGTCGTTTTGACCAGACTTTGTGTCTTCTTCAATGCGGTTTGTGGTAAAGTTTTCGTGATTGAAAAGTTGGATGAATTGGAGAATGAAGGACATCTTATCTTATGCCACCTTGAGAAGCTTTTTGTTCCTACATTTTTTGACATCATGGTTCATCTAATTGTTCATCTAGCGAGGGAGATAAAGTTGTGCAGCCCTATCCATTTACGGTGGATGTACCCAATTGAAAGATCTATGAAATTCCTTAAAGGGTACGTGAAGAATGCATACCGGCCAAAAGCAACAATTGTTCAGAAATATGTTTCTGATGAAGCCATGGAATTTTGTCAAAATTATTTGGCCAAAGTAAGACATATTGGGCTTCCAAAACGTCAGCATGCTGAAGGGGGTAGGCGAGGGGCTTCAGTAAAGACTGTGGATCTTGATGAATTGTCACAAGTCCACTTATACATCTTGAATAATGTTGATGAAGTTCAAGCCAGCATAGCTGCACATAAAGAAGCTGTGAGGAAAGAAAATCCTCGAATGACTGAACAAAGGTTGATTAGGGAGCATAACAGAACTTTTGCACATTGGTTCAAACAAAAGATCGAGGGGGAGGAATGTGTTTCTGATATCCTCAAATGGTTAGCACGTGGTCCTGAGGTTGATGTCATAAGTTGGAATTCATATGTGATCAATGGTTATACATTTTACACGAAGTCCCTAGATGATAGGAGCACAGTCCAGAGCAGTGGTGTTATGTTAGAGGCTGAATTTATGCACTTCTCCAGTTTGAAAGACAAGAGCCCTTTATTGGCAGTCATGCCATATTATGGGGTTATAGAAGAGATATGGGAGGTGGACCATGTGAAAATTAGATTTCCCATTTTCAAATGCAAGTGGATTAATGTCAATAATGGTGTTCAGATCAATCGGCTAGGATTTACATTAGTCGATGTCAATGGTAGAAGTTTTGGAGATGAACCTTTTATTATGGCAGACCAGGCGAAACAAGTGTTCTATATCACCGATCAAGAAAATAAAATGTGGTGTGTAGCTCTCCAAGGAAAGAGGGTCATTGATATTGATGAGGAAATGAATTCAAATTATGGTATTCCTGAGAGTACTCCTTTTTCAAGGGGTCTACCGGACATGAACGAAGAAGATGAAGCGGATAATGAACCCGGCATAAGAAGTGATCATCAAGAAGGGATATGGGAAGATATCACTTTATAAGAGAGTCAATTCATAAGGTAACATTCATATATATGTAGATTTCTTTGAAACCTTTAAGTCTTTAACTATAACATTTATTCCTTCTATGTTCATAAAATGTCTTTGACTATGAAGTTTGTTCCTTGTTTTATTTTTGTGGCAGGATCCGATCCAAAGGGGCATGTTATAAAAGAGGATGTTACATTGTTGAGTGAGAATCAGATGAAGGCATGGTGAATATTATTTTGGGCGCATGTATGCTGTATTTGTAACTTATTGCATTTGTATGTAAGTTATCTTATTGTATGAATTAATTTAGGTGTTGTAGACATAGTATAATCATTAATTAAGAGGCCAAATAACTCATGGTGAAGAAATATTTGTATCGTTTTTCCAATTCAATTTATTCAAATAATTGTTCATGTGCTGGATTGGGTAGTGGATTCGTGTATATATATATAGTAGCAGGAACAATAGCAGGGAAAAATTCGAAAAAATTTAGACTAGAAATAAATAAGGCGGTCTTATATGTTTAACTTTTAAGACCAGATGTAATTATATGTCCGGTCTTAAAGGTCATATTAAGCCGGTCTTAAAAGTTGGTCTTTTAAGACCGTTATGTTATATTTAGACATCCAGTCTTAAACGTAAATATTTAAGACTGGAGGTAATTATCATCTAGTCTTGAAAGTCAGTCTTTTAAGACCGCATATAATTAGTCGTCTGGTCTTATTAGAAGCCGCTATTTTTTAGACCGTATGTGTTTTGTCCGGTCTTAAAATGCTGATATTTTAAGAGTGGCCTACTTTTTGGCCTGTCTTAAAAGTTGAGTTTTAGGACCGAACAAAAACTATTTCAGGTTCATTTAGTACAACTTTTAAGACCCAATGTTTTAAATGTCCGGTCTAAAAGATTTTCTTTAAGACCAGTCCATGTCCGGTCTAATATGTATACTTTTAATACCGGTAAGAACAAGACTGGTCGCCCATCCGGTCTTACGAGCCTCTTTTGTCCGGTCTTAAAACCCTTTCTTGCACTAGTATTCTGTTATAAGAATATAGATGTCTAGTCTCAATGGACTAGCGAATTATCTATTTAGGATCAAGTATACTCTTCGGAATATATATATATATATAAGCAGATACCAAAGAGAAGATTATTGTTTTAGGATGCCTATGAGGAAGACACCGAAGAATATCAGATGATCATTGTGCTACACGAGAATGGCGTTCAGCCAAAAGGGGTAGGGTGTGTGCACAGTGAGACTAACTAGTAAAATAGGATGTGCACCTATGAGGTTAATCTCCTATTTATAGGGATTACCTCTAGGGTTTTGGTCCTTGGGCTGTGCGCACCTCCAGGCCCTTGCCTCTGCTCCACTACCTGTACTGTTCGTGATTATAGCCAAGATTATAGGGCAATTAGCGTTTTACCTGATTATGGAAGGATTCTGTCACAAAGCATCCTTACTGGGCCGTATATCTACTGGGCCCAATACTTGAGTTCATAATAGTTATATATATCAATAATTTAAGGATACAATATAAAAATAATAGTAAGAGAGAAACTGGTTCAAAGAGTTTTGAAATACCAAATTCTGAATTAGACCTATAAATTTAATAAATCCTAAATCAGGACTGGAAGGCCAATTGAGAATTTTAGAATTAAGTGATTTTACCCTTATACACTATCTTTGTCAGGACAACAATCAAAAATTTTACCATCGCATCATTCAATACTTCTTGTAATCGTCTTTGGAATGGTTTTTGGTGCACTGAGTCGATCCATAAACTGTCATATTATTCCATTGTTTGAGGAGCTCGCTGGTTGCCTTAGAAATAAGTAAATCACTCAATTATAAAATCTTGAATTGGGCTGCTCATCTTATTTTGAATTTGTTAAATTTAGAAGCTTGATTCAGGGTTTAGGTATTTCAAAAGTGTGAGATATTTCTATGTATAAATATATTTGCATATTTATGTGTACATATCTTTATAATTATGATTATATGTGCATATTAAAAATATTTGTTGTCCAATCAACCTTTTGAACTAATACTATTTGATGAATTGTTTCTTTTGCACACTTCTTGATTTTAGATTTTATTTCAATAAAAAGCTTCATCAGATATTTTCATTTAAATAGGTCATTATGGTTTATGTTATCTATTTATAATTTAAGCTTGTATATGTGTGCATCATATTTGACGTTTTTCCTCAATAACTGCCAAGTATTTGATCTAACCTTTGCCTTATTCGCCGTGGGGATAAAATCAACAAAATTTTTCCCAGGAGTATAGCAATCACTACTACAAAAAAGGCCACACTAGAGTGTAGAGGATCCGGTTCCAAAAGTATGACTGGTGGCAGTTTTATAAATATAAAGAATGTTTTGGACCAGATTCTATAATCATAGGTCTAAAATATATTATTTAGACGTGTTTCTAAAACAAATGGTCTAAAAAGTTTTTTAAAAATTGAAATCTTGATTACTTTTTAAAGTACAATTTTAAGACCAGACGTAAGTAGTAGCCCGTTCAAAATATAAGAAAAAAATTAGATAAAAATTTTATTACTTTCAAGACCTGATATTAATATGTACTAGTCTAAAAGGTTAACTTTTAAGACCATTGTTTAAGAATATCCAATCTTAAAAGTATCTACACCAAAAAAAAAAACTCACTATATTCTCTCTTCTTTGCATTGAAACCTGAAGTTGCTTTCTATGAATCTCTCTTCTTGTTTCGAAACCTCTCTTTCTCGCCCACCACCACCAACTTTTGTTATCACTCTTATTGGCTCAGGCATTCGTCTCTCGCACCACCTGTCTCAACCTCTCTTCCTATTGTGTAAATGAACAAAGAAAGAGAATCTAGTCCTATTCGTGTCACGCCAGCTACTGGAATGAATTAGAGCAAACTTGTCACATCTCAAAGGGAGCCTCGTAATCGGCCTTTACAGCGTGGTAGACGAGACACACACGATTGAAAGAGATTGCCTTAAGTTGGATTAACGGGAAAAAGATCATGATTCAGTTTGATGGATGTTAGAATCTTATCAGCTTAATAAAAGCAGATATAGGAGTTATGTCGGCCTCCTAGCATGCAACAAGGCTAGCCTCTTGATAGATGAGTGGAAAAATGTCGACAAGAAGAAAGTAAAAGATCATATTTAGGACTCTATCTAGTTGACATACAATATGTTCCTAACAATGAAACGTTGAAAAATAAGACATTGTCGTATTTTGCTGAATCCTGAAGGAATTTTAAGACAAACCTATCTAAGAATTATGTGCATGTCATGGTTAAAGATGGTAAGCCTCACCCTAATCCTTACAAGAAGTATAAATATCTTGATGAAAACACTTGGCACCAACTTTTTCAAATGCGGGCTATTCCAAAATCTTTGGTAAGTTTATATTTAATTTTTTTGCCCTTTTTTGTTTGCTTAGGAACCTGTGTAGATATGTGATATGTTCTTGTGTTCATCTAATCCTGTTAGTGAGATGTTTTGGTGTGTGAATGGAAGAAAAAAAAATCTTTCTACTTGTTAATTTTAGCTTCATGTAATTATAGAATGACATTTCCATCATTTGTCTTGCATTAGAGTATACCTTAGTTCTTATGTGAATATGACTATAGATGGAGTAATATAGTAAAAGTTCACCATTGTTCTATGTAAGTCTTGAAACTTGATGAAGTGAATTTGACTAGTGCTTGAAGTTCATAGCAAGCAAAAGTTCTCAGATGGTCTGGAATTCATAATTAATAGTAGTTGTTTTGAATTCTTATTTATAGAAAAAAAGGGAAAAAGAACAAGAGACTGGTACAAATATTGATTTCTGTCATACAATGTCTCTTGGCGGTTATGAAAAGGTTGAAAAAGAATTAATGGAGGCCAAGTGAAAGAGATTGGAAGAAGAAGCTGAATCCAATCCGATTGTGATTTGTGATTCACCATCTCCATTACGTTGCGAGGAGTTGTAGTTGTATGCTCGCTGAAAGAGTAATAGGTCTTATACAAGTGAACAAACTCATATTGTTGCTGAAAAAATTGTAAGTATCATTATTGTTATTTTTTTAAGTTTTTAAACAAGTTTCATTACTAAGCTTCTCACTGCAAAAATAAAAAATAAAAAAAAATCATGATTTGTGACAGAATTTTTCCGTCGCAAAACAAGGATTTTTTGTCGCAAAACGCATTTGCGACGGATTTGGTCTGTTAGTTCCCTGTGTGTTTTGATGATTACTAACAATTGTAAATACTACTGATAAAGTGAGACAAAGTTAAACTTGTATCTTTCAATCTGTCAAAACCAAACTCGAGCCTGTTAGTGTTGAACTCGAGCCTGGATTTGACAGAGAACTCAAACTTGTTCAGTTGATTTTCAAACTCGAGAATGAACCTGAAGTTTAAAGTTAAACTTTTGAAAAAGTTCACATGAACTCGAGCCTACTAAGGTCAAACTCGAGTTCATTGTTTCCAGAGAGTTTTTGAACTTTGAAAAACATGTTAAACCTTACACTTGCTTTCTTCAAACCCCAGGTTTGAAAGAATCCCAAGAAAGTTTTAAGAGCATGAACTCGAGCCTGTCATGGCAAACTCGAGTTCATCTCTGGCGGGACAAGTTGTTTGAAACTTAAAGATATTTTCAAGCTCTGCACTGTTCCATTAAAAGAAAAGTTTTTCGGTTTGAAAAGTTCACCAATGCTCAAACTCGAGCCTAACATATTCAAACTCGAGCCTAGTTTTGGCCAAGAGCAAAGAACTACTTTTAAGCTATTTAAACTCGAGACTGAGACTTTCAAACTCGAGCCTAAAAGTTCCAGAGAGCAAAGAACTTTTGGATATGTTTTTAAACTCGAGAGTGTGTTTTGCAAACCTCAGGTTTGTGCTTTCAAGCTAAAACGAAGTCTGTTCAAAAGTGTCTCGAACTCGAGCCTGACATTAATGAACTCGAGTTCATTTCAACCCGAGAGCTTCTTAGTTTTTCAATGACTTGAGAACCTCCAGTTTAAAAGACAAACCTCAGGTTTGTTCATTTTGAACTTACATGCTTTTAAACACTGAAGCCTCGAACTCGAGCCTAACTTTAATAAACTCGAGTTCATTTCAACCCGAGAGCATTTTAGTTTTTCAATGATCTGCAAACCTCAGGTTTATAAAGCAAACCTCAGGTTTACACTTTTTGAACTTGCACAGTTTTGAACACTAAAGCCTCGAACTCGAGCCTGTAAGAACTGAACTCGAGTTCGTGATGCTGGTTCAGAATTTTTGAATTTGGGCATTTCAGAAATCAATGTTATTTGATTCTATCTTCTTCCAATATTATTCTCTGATATTCCCTGCTATGTTTAACGTATTTATTAGTGGATTTCAGAGCATTAAAGAATGTTTGGTGAGAGGTTAGAGTATAAAGCAAAAAGCACCTCAGAGCATTTATTGCAAAGCACAAAAGTTACTCCTTCTACCCAAATCCTTCTGCACACGCTTACAAAGTATTTAAGGATGTTAGCTGAAACAAGAAAACTCCTCTCCAACGGATTAATTCGCAGAAAGTCAGCCCTGATGTCTTGACCAACTAGATTAAGGGAAAACAAGAGAGAGAAGACCCCAAAACCACTTCAGAACACTTGGGCAACTTCTCCAACGGTCTGATTCAAGCTACAACGGTCATTTAATGTTCTCTAGCTATAAATAGAGTTCATTATCATCTTCAGAAGGATATACAACAACTCTGAGCGAATTTCTACTAAATTCATTTATTGTGTATCAGCTTTCACTTATAGAGTATCATACTTGATACAAGTACTTCAGTGTTCATCATATCTACTCTGTAAGAGAGTTAAATACTTGTAAATCATTTATTGATTGAGATAACTACAAGTCAGGGGACTTGGTAGTTGGGTGTATTGATTACAACTTGTAAGGGGGAGTGTGTTCTAGTGAGAGAACAACTCTTAGTACAGAGTGTGTAATCAATAGTTGAACATAGTGGATTGAAAATCCCAAGTGAGGCTTGGGGACTGGATGTAGGTCAGGAAAGGACCGAACCAGTATAAATTGCATTGTGTTTAGCTTCTTCTCCTTATCCTCTCTGTTGTGCTCTGTTTTGAGTAATCGAAAACAGAACCAGTTACGAAAATTTTAAAGATACCCAATTCACCCCCCCTCTTGGGTATAAAGCTCCTGCTTTCATTTGGTATCAAAGCAAGGTCTTCTCAGAAGAGCTTAACCACTCGAGAAGGATCACTATGGAAGGAATTCTTCCAGATGGAGCTTCAATCAACAGACCTCCCGGTTTCGACGGCGAACACTACTCTTTCTGGAAAGCCAAATTTCGTGTGTTCGTGATGGCAACAGAATATGGTCTATGGAGAGTCTTTGAAACTGGAGACTATGTTCCAGTCAAGGTAGAAGGAGGCATCACTGTGCCCAAGACAGAAGCCGAATTCGATGATAATGATAAGAAGAACATTACTCTCAATAGCAAGGCTATCCTGATGCTTCAGAGTGCTCTTAGTCAAAAGGAGTACTTTCGTATCTGTAACTTATCAACGGCTAAGGAAATGTGGAAGGCGCTAGAAATAGCTTATGAAGGAACCTCTGGAATCAAGGAAAATCGCATCAACATTCTAACCACTGAGTATGACCTGTTGCGGATGAAGCAAGGCGAGAGTATTGGAGAATTTCAGTTGAGATATACTCATCTGACCAATCAGCTAGCAGCCTTAGGAAAGCTTTTCGATCAAGGAGCTCAAGTGAGGAAAATCCTCAATATTCTGACAAAGGACTGGGAAGCCAAGGTTACTGCCATTGAAGAAGCTCGTGGAGAATCAATGACTTCAGTTGCTGCATTATTTGGAAGTCTATCTGAGTATGAGAGCAAACTGAAGTTCAAAAAGGACTTAGAAGATGTCAATGGTGGCAACAATCGCAACAAAGGAGTGGCTCTGAATGTGGAAAAGGATGACGAAGATGAAGATGAGGATGAAGAAATTGGGATGATGGTCCGGAGATTCAAAAAGTTTTATAAGAAGGATCAAGGCTTCAAGAAGTTTCAAAAGGGAAGCTCAAGTTATGAATCGAAAAAACCTATCATCTGCTATGAATGTGAGAAGCCCGGACATATCAAGGCAGATTGCCCTCAGCTGAAGAATCAGGACAAAGAAAAGAAGAAGTTCAAGAGATTCAAAAAGAAGGCATATGTGTCAGCAATATGGGGAGATAGCTCATCGGATGAGGATGAAGCTGACGAAGACGAAAGCGAAAAAGCCAACATATGCCTAGTCGCTGAGGAAGAAGAGCTACACAATGAAAGAAATGAGGTATATGAATCTCTTCCTTCCTATGATGAATTGTTTGCTGAATACAATGTTGTTCAAAAGGAGTTTGAAAAACTTGCAGACAAGTATATGTCATTGAAAAGAAAAAATTCCTTTCTTGAGCTGCAAATTGAAAACCTCTCTTCTCCTCAATCTCTGATTTGTGATGAATGCTCTATCCTAGAGAAAAAGAATTCACAACTTACAAAAGCACTTGAGAAATTTACTAAGGGAAGTGAAATGCTCAATGTGATTTTGAAACAACAACGTTTTACAAACGATAGATCGGGCATTGGTTATAGACCAGACTTTGATAAGAAGAAAGGAAAGAAAAAGAATGGACAAAAATATTATATGAATTATTTTACTAAATCTGTTCATTCCTCAAACTCTTTTGCACATTGTACATATTGCAATAGGAAGGGTCATTCTACTTCATCTTGTTTTCATCGAAAAGAAAGAAAAGCGAAACCTGTAGGAAATTATGTCTGGATACCAAAAGGAACATATGTTCCCAAGGTACATGCTAACCCCAAAGGACCCAAGAAAAGATGGGTACCTAAAACTTGATCTCTTGTGATCTGCAGGTATGTCTTAGAGCATCAAGGCCAAACAAGTGGTACATCGATAGTGGATGCTCAAGACACATGACTGGAGACAAATCAAAGTTTTTATCAATAAAGCCAAAAGATGGAGGTAGAGTCACATTTGGAGGTGATCAATCCGAGAAAATCGCTGGCATTGGTGAGATAGGCAATAATGAAGGTCCACTCATCAAAGACGTCTACCTTGTAGAAGGATTGTGTCACAATCTCCTAAGTGTGAGCCAAAGCACCGATAAGGGTAATTTGGTAATATTTGACTCTGATGAATGCTTTATTGTTAAAAAGGATTTGATCTCTATGAATGATTTGAAAAACAAAGCCCTATTTAGAGCACCTAGAGATGGAAACTGTTATACTTTGAACCTCTCTAGCAATGCTTCTGTTTCTGAAAATTGTTTTGTCAGTAACCTGAATGAGAGTTGGCTATGGCATAAGCGATTAGCTCATGTCAATATGTATCAACTTGACAAGTTATTGAAAAAGGATTTGGTTATTGGCATTCCCAAATTGAATTTCAAAAATGATATGATTTGTGATGCCTGTCAAAAGGGAAAACATACCAAATCTTCCTTTAAAGCTAAAAATGAGATTTCAACAAACAGACCTCTTCAACTTCTCCACATGGATCTAGTTGGACCAGCTAGAGTGAAAAGTCTTGGTGGAAACTTATACACGTTGGTCATTGTTGATGATTTTTCTAGATTTACTTGGACAATATTTTTATCATCAAAAGATGAAACATATGATCAGTTTGTTGCTTTTGCCAAGAAGGTCCAGAACGAGAAAGGTTTTTCAATTTCAGGTATAAGGACCGATCATGGTGGAGAATTTGAAAACAATGCCTTTGCTGAGTGTTGTGATAGTATGGGGATCAACCATAATTTCTCGGCACCAAGAACACCCCAACAGAATGGAGTTGTGGAGAGAAAGAATCGAGTACTCACGGAAATGGCCCGGGCAATGCTGAACGAATATAACACTTCACAAGTGTTTTGGGCTGATGCGATGAGTACGGCATGTTACATCTCCAACCGAGCCTACATGAGAAAGAAGATGAACAAAACACCATACGAAATCTACAAAGAAAGAAAGCCGAATCTCAGTCATTTGCATATCTTCGGATGCAAGTGCTATGTGCACAATAATGGTAAAGATAATCTTGGTAAATTCGATCCTAAATCTGATCTAGCTATTTTTATCGGTTATTCAAATAGGAGTAAGGCATATAGGGTGTTTAATACTAGGACTAAGATTGTTGAAGAATCTATACATGTTGTATTCTGTGAATCTGAATCTGATAAATCCTTGGATGATGAAGAGGAGACTATTTTCAAAAACAAATTCTTTTCGAAAAATGCTCCTACTCCTTCTGAAAATTCCGAAAATGTTTTTGAGGCTGATCCTGAAAATATCTTAGAAAATCCTGATCAGTCTCAACCTAGAGCTTGGAGATTTATAAGGAATCATCCTTTAGACCAAGTCATAGGTGATGTGAATCAAGGAGTTAGGACCAGAAATAGTACTTTGAATGAAGTTACATTTTCTGCATTTATTTCACACATAGAACCCTCTAAGATAGAAGAAGCTTTTTCAGACAATGATTGGGTGATTGCTATGCAAGAGGAGTTACATCAATTTGATAGAAATCAAGTTTGGGAATTGGTGCCTAGACCCAAAGACCATCAGGTAATTGGGACAAAATGGGTATTCAAGAACAAACGTGATGAGTCAGCCATCATTGTGCGTAACAAGGCTAGATTAGTGGCCAAAGGTTACAATCAAGAAGAAGGAATTGATTATGAAGAAACTTATGCTCCAGTGGCAAGATTGGAAGCCATAAGAGTTCTTCTAGCCTTTGCTTGTACAAAAGGTTTCAAACTCTTTCAAATGGATGTCAAAAGTGCATTTTTAAATGGTTTTATTCAAGAGGAGGTATATGTTGAACAACCTCCAGGCTTTGAAAATGATCATCTTCCAGATCATGTTTTCAAATTAAAGAAAGCACTTTATGGCCTTAAGCAAGCTCCTAGAGCTTGGTATGAAAGATTGAGTCAATTTTTACTCAATCAAGGATTTATCAGAGGCAAAGCTGATACAACACTTTTCATAAAGAAAAACAAATTGAATGAAATTTTAATTGTTCAAATTTATGTTGATGACATCATATTCGGTGCTACTAATGACTCCTTGTGTGAGGAATTTTCCAAGACTATGCAGGGTGAATTTGAAATGTCAATGATGGGTGAGCTCAACTACTTCCTTGGACTGCAAATCAAGCAACGAAAAAATGGGATATTCATATCCCAAACCAAGTATCTAAATGATTTGCTCAAGAAGTTTGGGATGGACAAGTGCAATGGAGCTGACACACCAATGAGCACAACCACTTCCTTGGATGCTGATGAAGAAGGCAAGGATTTCAACATCACCAAGTATAGAGGAATGATTGGATCATTGCTCTATCTTACCGCAAGCCGCCCAGACATCCAATTCAGTGTAGGGATGTGTGCACGATTCCAATCCGCTCCCAAAGAGTCTCACACTGAACATGTAAAAAGGATATTCAGATGTCTCTCAGATACAAAAACTCTTGGACTATGGTTTCCCAAAGGTCAGCCAGAGCACTTGGTAGCATATTCAGATTCGGATCATGCTGGCTACAAGACGGATAGAAAGAGTACAAGTGGGCAATGCGAGTTCTTTGGCAATTCACTTGTCTCTTGGTTTAGCAAGAAGCAAACTACCGTGGCTGTGTCCTCAACAGAAGCTGAATATGTGGCTGCCTCAAGTTGCTGTGCTCAAGTGTTGTGGCTGAAGCAACAACTTGCTGACTTGGGAGTGCACTTAAAGGAGATCCCAATACTGTGTGATAATACTAGCACAATAAGCTTGGCCAAGAATCCCGTGCAACATACAAGAACCAAGCATATTGATGTGAGACATCACTTCATTCGGGATCATGTGCAGAAGAGAGATGTCAAAGTGATGTTCATTCCAACTCATCTTCAACTGGCGGACATTTTCACCAAACCTCTAGCCAAGGAGCCATTCACTTTCATAAGAAGAGAATTGGGAATGGTAAATCCCAATGAGTTGTAAGCTTACTCTTAACCCAATGTTAGATCAAGGTTTTGATGATTATCTGTTACTAACTTAAGCATCGGAGCTTCTAGATATGTTTTATGCAGGATGCATCTATCTAACATCTGCTGAAAGCTGAGATGAACTCGAGCCTGTGAATGATGAACTCGAGCTCGAGGAAGGCAGATAAAAGATGAAAGGCAAAAGGGTGAGTGAACTCGAGTTCATTAGTAAATGAACCTCAGGTTCACTTCAGGCAGAAAGCAAAAATGAACCTCAGACAAGATGAACTCGAGTCCATCAATAACGAACTCGAGTTCGAAAGTCACTGAGAGCAACCCTGCTGAGAAATTATTCTGAACTCGAGCCCATAAGTGAGAACCTCAGGTTCACGAGAAAGTTCAAGAGTTCACAGTACACTCTTGAAGTCCAGGTAAGTGGATTTTTATGACGAACTCGAGCCCACAAGTTGTGAACTCGAGTTCATCGTGTGCCCTATATATACTACAGTTGTGAACTTTCCACTTCACTTCACTCGAACCTCCGGTTTGCCCTAATTCTTCTCATCTTCTTCATTCTCTGATCTCTGCGAAAATGACTTCCAAATCCTCAAACCCTAAAGAACCTAACCCTAATCCCTCTCAAACTTCCTCTCAAGCTCAATCTGAGCGTCCTGTTCGAACAAAGTCTCGGTCCACTCGTTTACGGTATGGCATTGACAAAGAAATCAGAGGAGTTCAGAGTGGCAACCCCGCGGTTCCTCCCTCTAGACCAAAGGGAGTAGTGATTGGAGAAGAACGAACCAAGAAAAGACACGATCCAGAACCAGAGGTTCAAGGAAAAGGAAAGGCTCCTCAAGCGTCAGCACCGTTAAGAGAGAAGCAACCGTTCAAGAAGAAGAAGACAACTGGTATCTCCTCTGTTCCTACTCCTGGCCAAGGAAGTGGACAAGCACAGTCTCAACCCCAAGCTCAACCTCAACAACATCAGCAGGACCAAGGTGGTCCTCAGGTATCTCAGACACTTCCTGCTCTATTAGACATTTATCATCATAAGAAATGTCCAGCTGGTTTCAATGAGAATCCCTGTAGGATGACTCCTGAGGAGGGAACTCAGTTTAGGAAGAAGTTTGATGAAAAGAGAAAATTCTGTCCGATTGTATCTGTTGATTTGGATAAGATCAAAGAAGAATGTAGTTTAGATTTGAGGCCTTGGTTGAAGTCTTTTGAGTCTTTAATCTCCATCAAGGCACCTTATAGTCCTAAACTCATCAAAGTGTTTTATTTTCATATGAGGTCTGCTAACATTTTAGACTCAGAAGGGGATTTAGTGGAAGAAAGGATAGTTACTAAAGTCAGAGGGCAAGAAATTACCATTACTCCAGCTTATCTCAATTCCATTCTGCAAATTGTCAATCCACCTAGACCTGAGACTCACCGATATAGCCAACAAACCACCTTTAGTCTGCTTAGGCCAAATGAGACTGTTCCTGAGGGATTGGAGATCCTTAACTTCACACCTGCTGCAATGCCCCCTAGGAACCGGGCAATTTGGTACATTTACACAAGAAATCTGCTGCAGAAAGGAGGAAACTTCACTCATTTTGCCAAGAAAGACTTCAATATATTTGCCTCTATCCTTGACAAACAGCCTCAGAATGTGGGATATTGGCTTTTTCAAGAAATGGCTAAATTTGCCTTTCACTCTAGATTGTCCTCACAAATACCCTTCCCAAGCTTGGTCTCAGTCATCCTTCATCACGAGAAGATTTGGTATTTGGCTGAGAATGATCCTCCTCAGTATCCTATTGAGTTTGGACAACACATCATGAATCTCATGAGAGTGGATGAACCCCAGGGATCTGACCAGTCAAGAGCTCCTAAGAGATCCAGACAAGCAAGGTCCAGAGCCACACAGTCCAGAGCTGAGGAAGCTCAGAGTGCTCCTCCTCCATCTGATTTTGATACAAGGGTACAAGCGATTGTAGACAAAGCTGTGTCTGATTTGGTTGAGGGAATAGAACTGGCAGTGGGGAAGTTGGTTGCTGAGGTCAATAAAGGCCACAGTGATTTGGTGGACATCCAAGAGGGCTTCAAAGTAGAACAAGAAGCTTTGAAGAATCAGATTAATGACCAAGCTTCCACTATGTCTACATTACTGGTCACTATGATGAGCCTAAGTGATAAAATGGACAAGCTCATGAAGGCTCAACCACCAGAAGCCTCTACTTCTGTGCCTGCCTCTCAAACCTCAACTATGCCTGACCCTCAGCCTGACCCTGAGCCTGCTGAACCTCTTCCTGAACCTCAGGCAGCACCTCCAGTTCCTGTCTCTATACCTACATCTTCCACATCTGAACCCCATTCTCAACCTGATATCCAGCTTGCATCATCCCCTCCTTTTGCTGATGACAAAGGGGGAGAGAGTGTGGAGTGATTTGTGAATGTGGAGTGGTTTTTGTTTACAATTGTGTATTTTGAGCTGTCTGTGCATTTTGAAATTTCTGTTGGAACTTCTGTGTGTATTTTTGCAACTCTAAGTTATATGAAATTACAGTCGCATATGCCTATCTATGAATTGTTTGTGCTTCTGCTATGGTTCTGTTTTGTCTCTGACAATTTGCACAATTCTCTGATAACTTACAAAAGTTTTTTTTTCTCTCAAACTGAATTTCACAAAGAAGTTTTTTTTTTCTCTAAATTTCAAAATCAATTGTTTACAAATGTTGTCATCATCAAAAAGGGGGAGAATGTTAGTTCCCTGTGTGTTTTGATGATTACTAACAATTGTAAATACTACTGATAAAGTGAGACAAAGTTAAACTTGTATCTTTCAATCTGTCAAAACCAAACTCGAGCCTGTTAGTGTTGAACTCGAGCCTGGATTTGACAGAGAACTCAAACTTGTTCAGTTGATTTTCAAACTCGAGAATGAACCTGAAGTTTAAAGTTAAACTTTTGAAAAAGTTCACATGAACTCGAGCCTACTAAGGTCAAAATCGAGTTCATTGTTTCCAGAGAGTTTTTGAACTTTGAAAAACATGTTAAACCTTACACTTGCTTTCTTCAAACCCCAGGTTTGAAAGAATCCCAAGAAAGTTTTAAGAGCATGAACTCGAGCCTGTCATGGCAAACTCGAGTTCATCTCTGGCGGGACAAGTTGTTTGAAACTTAAAGATATTTTCAAGCTCTGCACTGTTCCATTAAAAGAAAAGTTTTTCGGTTTGAAAAGTTCACCAATGCTCAAACTCGAGCCTAACATATTCAAACTCGAGCCTAGTTTTGGCCAAGAGCAAAGAATTGCTTTTAAGCTATTTAAACTCGAGACTGAGACTTTCAAACTCGAGCCTAAAAGTTCCAGAGAGCAAAGAACTTTTGGATATGTTTTTAAACTCGAGAGTGTGTTTTGCAAACCTCAGGTTTGTGCTTTCAAGCTAAAACGAAGTCTGTTCAAAAGTGTCTCGAACTCGAGCCTGACATTAATGAACTCGAGTTCATTTCAACCCGAGAGCTTCTTAGTTTTTCAATGACTTGAGAACCTCCAGTTTAAAAGACAAACCTCAGGTTTGTTCATTTTGAACTTACATGCTTTTAAACACTGAAGCCTCGAACTCGAGCCTAACTTTAATAAACTCGAGTTCATTTCAACCCGAGAGCATTTTAGTTTTTCAATGATCTGCAAACCTCAGGTTTATAAAGCAAACCTCAGGTTTACACTTTTTGAACTTGCACAGTTTTGAACACTAAAGCCTCGAACTCGAGCCTGTAAGAACTGAACTCGAGTTCGTGACGCTGGTTCAGAATTTTTGAATTTGGGCATTTCAGAAATCAATGTTATTTGATTCTATCTTCTTCCAATATTATTCTCTGATATTCCCTGCTATGTTTAACGTATTTATTAGTGGATTTCAGAGCATTAAAGAATGTTTGGTGAGAGGTTAGAGTATAAAGCAAAAAGCACCTCAGAGCATTTATTGCAAAGCACAAAAGTTACTCCTTCTACCCAAATCCTTCTGCACACGCTTACAAAGTATTTAAGGATGTTAGCTGAAACAAGAAAACTCCTCTCCAACGGATTAATTCGCAGAAAGTCAGCCCTGATGTCTTGACCAACTAGATTAAGGGAAAACAAGAGAGAGAAGACCCCAAAACCACTTCAGAACACTTGGGCAACTTCTCCAACGGTCTGATTCAAGCTACAACGGTCATTTAATGTTCTCTAGCTATAAATAGAGTTCATTATCATCTTCAGAAGGATATACAACAACTCTGAGCGAATTTCTACTAAATTCATTTATTGTGTATCAGCTTTCACTTATAGAGTATCATACTTGATACAAGTACTTCAGTGTTCATCATATCTACTCTGTAAGAGAGTTAAATACTTGTAAATCATTTATTGATTGAGATAACTACAAGTCAGGGGACTTGGTAGTTGGGTGTATTGATTACAACTTGTAAGGGGGAGTGTGTTCTAGTGAGAGAACAACTCTTAGTACAGAGTGTGTAATCAATAGTTGAACATAGTGGATTGAAAATCCCAAGTGAGGCTTGGGGACTGGATGTAGGTCAGGAAAGGACCGAACCAGTATAAATTGCATTGTGTTTAGCTTCTTCTCCTTATCCTCTCTGTTGTGCTCTGTTTTGAGTAATCGAAAACAGAACCAGTTACGAAAATTTTAAAGATACCCAATTCACCCCCCCTCTTGGGTATAAAGCTCCTGCTTTCATGGTCCGTCACAAAAAACCTTGTCGCAATTGTGACAGAAAATGAAAATTCCGTCGCAAATTTACAACAGGAAAAAAATCCAACAAAATCCGTCATAAATCCCATTGGATTTGCGACGGTTTTTTTTTCTGTCGCAAAATATATTTTTTAAAAAAAATAAAAATTATTTGAAAAATATAAAAAATCATTAAAAAATATAAAAATTATTTTAAAAAATATAAAAATTCATAAAAAAGTATAAAAGTTCATAATCATATCATCAATATATTATTTAATTATTAGCACACATATTAGTCAATATTAGAAGTAATTAAGTTTTAATACATATAAATAAAATAGGAGTAATTAAGTTTTAATACATATAAAAAAATTTGTAGGTTGCAACATGTAGATCACCAACACTAGTTGAAACTTTCACAAACCATTTGCAAGTATATGGTATTTTAACACTTCCACATTTTGAGCAAGTGTTAAAAGGCTATCCAAACACATATTAAACTCCCACAATTATGGTTTGGCAAGAAAACCATTGTTAGAGGTTGAACAACGCGCAGTAAAAGAATAATCTATTAAAAAAAAACATCATAGCTAGGTTTGCACAAAAACAAAACAAAAAGCCATGAATCAAAATCCCTTTTTCATCTACTTTTGAACCAGGACCTGAATCAAAATCAACGTGCTCCAATATCAGCAACATTACAAATTACAAGCAAAACCTGTTAGTTCTATATGTGTTTTGATGATGTTTTAACAATTGTAAACAAAATGAGAAGTTTTCTCTTGCAAATCTTGAAAATCTTTGAAAACTTTGCGGTCAAGGGAAAACTCCAGTTTTGAGGTAAAACTCCAGTTTTGAGTTTTCTAAGAAAATCCTGAACATAGCAAAACTACCAGTTTTTCGTCAAAACCGCCAGTTTTCAGTTTTCATGAAAAACATGAAAACTCGAGTTTTGGGAGCAAAACTCAAGTTTTGGTTTGGCCGAGAGCCTTTGAATTTTCTAAGTTTCAAAACCTCCAGTTTTCAAAGAGCACTGCCAGTTTAGAACTTCTCACATTTTGTGAAATAGGTCAAAACTCGAGTTTTGGGGTCAAAACTTGAGTTTTGGGGTCAAAACTCGAGTTTTGGGATGTTATTCGTGCACTTGATTTCAAAGCAAACGAAAACCTCCAGTTTTGGGTCAAAACTGCCAATTTTCAGTTTTCACATGATTTTGTGAAAACTCGAGTTCCCAAAACTCGAGTTTTGGTCTAGCCGAAAGCATTCGAATTTTTCAAGTTACAAAACCACCAGTTTTGGTTTGAAAACCGCCAGTTTTGAAATACACAAGTTTTCGTGAAGTTTTCATGAAAAACATGAAAACTTAAGTTTTGGGAGCAAAACTCGAGTTTTGACACTGGCCGAGAGCTTTCGAATTTCACAAGTGCAAAACCACCAGTTTTGGTTTTAAAACTCCAGTTTTGATATGTTTTCAGAGTTTTCATGTTTTAAGTGAAAACTCGAGTTTTGGGAGAAAAACTCGAGTTTTTGGCAACCCGAGAGGATCAATATTTTCAAACTTGAAAACCGCCAGTTTTGAATGAAAACCTCCAGTTTTGATGTTTTGGACTAAAACTACAATTTCACATCAATAGTCCAAAACTCGAGTTTTGAAGTTTTACATCAAAACTCCCTGTTGAAGCTCAAAATTGCGATGTTTGGAGTCTAAAACTCGAGTTTGGACTTAAGTGCACAGTTGAAAACTCGAGTTTTGATGAACAAACTCGAGTTTCCATCGCTGAATCAGAAATTTGAATTTAACGATTTTGGAATACATTGTTGATTGATCTCAATACTTTCCAACATTAATCTGCCATATTCCCTGCTATGTTTAATCACTTTCTTTGTGAGTTTTAGACAGATTTATGAAGGTTATTTGAAGGTTAGAGCAAAAGCAAAAAGTAGCTCAGAACATTAAATGCTGAGGCGAGAAAGTTGCATACTTCTGGTTAATCCATCTACACATGTTTGCAAGGCACTAAAGAATGATTTCCACATCCAGCACCTGCTATTCCAACGGATCAATTTGACAGAAGTCAACTCTAAACATTTTGCCCAGCTGGATTAAGCAAAAGCTAGAGAGAGAAGAAGACCAAAGCTGAACTAGAACCTTGTCTGAAATGAGCAATGACTATAAACGGTCATTGAATCTTTTCAACGGTCATATATTGATCTCTACCAATAAATGGAAGATAGATTCAAGCAAAAAAAAGGGGAGATACAAGTCTACACTTCCAACATGCTAATACTCTGGTTTTACATCATTTACTCTTTGTTTTTCATGTTTAGATAACTTAGAAAGTGAAGTGATTTGTATTTGATCTTCAGTGTTTATCTATTCACTTCTAAGAGAGGAGATTTATTGTAAACACATTGTCTTTCTATCTGAGAGTTACTCAAGACTGGGTAATCTTGAGTTGGATATACATTGTGTTGATTACAACTTGTAAGGGGGAGTGAATCCTAGTGGGAGGATTACTTCGAGTACAGAGTGTGTAATCAAGCAGTGTGTTGATTACAGTTTGTAAGGGGGAGTGAATCTTAGAGAGAGAGTTGCTTCAGTTACAGATCGTGTAATCAAGTTGAACAAACATAGTGGATTGAAAATCCCAAGTGAGGCTTGGGGACTGGACGTAGGTCAAGGATTGGGCCGAACTAGTATAAATCAGTTTGCACATCCTCTTCCCTTATCTCTTATATTTCCAGCATTTATATTTGAATGTTTGTCAATTGATTTATAACTCACTTCCGTTATACAAGTTGAATTTACTGAATTGCGAAAACATTTCAAAGAGTCTAAATTTTTATACTTCACCCAATTCATCCCCCCTCTTGGGTTCAGCCAGAACTTACATTTGGTATCAGAGCAGGTCTCTTGTTTAAAGGACTTAACCGTCTCAAGAGTTTTAATGACTGATTTTGGGTGTTCCTCGTTTTCTGAAGGTTTCGATTATACCATTCCACCGTTTTTCAAAGATGTCGATTTTTGGTTTTGGAAAGCTAGAATGACTAGTTTTATCAAAGCAACTGATTTTCATATGTGTAATGTTTTTACAAACGTTTTTGATTTCAAACTGAGAAGGGATTGGATAGAAAAAGAAAAGAAAATGTTTTCATTGAACATTAGAGCAATGAAAATACTTCATTGTGCCTTAACCGAAAATGATTTTGAGAAAATCAAGTCTTGCTCTAGTGCTAAAGATATTTGGGATACTCTTAATTCTATATATACTTCTAACAACTGTGTTAAAGTTAAAAGTGTTGATAGTTCATCAGAAATTACAAAGTGCTCATCTATGGGTGATGAACAAATGCAAGAAGGCGAAATCAGAGAATGTTTTTATGATCCAGTCAACACAAAAGAACAAGAGAAAAGGGATTCCCAAGAAGAGCTCATGGATGATTATGATCAATCATTATCTAGAGCTCAAGATGCACATGTGGTAAATGATTCCAATTCTTCTTGTGCATATAAGAAAAGTGATTCTGAACAATCGCATAAAATTGTTTTCCAATGTTTACTGATTCTATTTTGAACAACAAAAATGTTTTCAATCATGCTGGAAAATCATGTGGGAATAATGAATGTACAAATATTGGTCATTTGACATTGAATCCACTTGACCAGCACAATTCTTGCAAAACTGCTCATAATATTCTATTACTTGCAATTATTGTGGAAAATCTGGTCATATTTCTTACACATGTTATATTAGAAGAAATTCTAATGTAAGAAATAAATTTGTTTGGGTTCCTAAAGGACAATCAAGGTCCAATACTAACAATCAATGACCCAAGTATAAATGGGTACCAAAATGTCCTTCTAGTGCTTTGTGTGTGTAGATAGATTCCAAAGAGAATGGACATAAAGGTACTATGAAGAAGAAGAGTCCAAGAGTTTCTCATGAACCTAAAAGAAGATTCACATCAGTTAGGAGAACTTGTGGAAAAGCCATTGCTATAACCTCATCCTCAAATCTAAAGAAGCAATGGATACAAGCAAGAGGATTATGTTCCACCTCAAGAACAAACTACCACAGAGTATCATTCAATTATCTTGAGGAGAGCAAGAAAAGGAGATTCTCTCAACTATCAAATAGAAGACTCTTGAAGCCTAAATCATTTGAGAAAGCTTTGCCAACGCCCATGGGAAACCATATGAAGAACCAATGGGTAAGCAAAGTCAATCCTCCAAGTACCTAAGGTAAAAGGTATACATTGGTAAAACCTCCTACTCTATCATCTAGAATATTTGTTGAGGTTTTATACATTGGATATTAGGAATGAACACTGCAAATCATTTTGAAACTATTTTTTTCTTTAAAACTCATTCAAATTTTTTTGCATTGTTCAATAGTTAAATTCCTTATGCATACATGACATTTTAAAAAGAAAAATATATCTTTATGCATAAAGCTGTGGTTAATTCATTATGCTTAATTATCATAATCTCCTTATATTCTTGAAGCATGTGTCCCTACAAGCTAATAATGATTGGATCCAAACAAGATTGGATACCAAGAGAGAAAAAAAGGCTGTATACAACATTGTAGGATCAAGGAAAGCTTCCCAAACGAGCATTTCGACTCTTGAGGAAGCTAAAGAAGCAATGCTTGATGATGAATGTCAAAGCAGAAGATATCTGCATCAATTCATCCCAGAAAGCTTCATCAAGGTCAAGGGAATTTATGGTGATATCTATCCTTACCCTACTATACATATATTTTGCTTAAATGAAAATCATATTTGAGTATTGAATACTTGTCCACTACTGCATTCCATTAAGCAATCAATCATTTATGTCTTTCAAAATGTTTTTTAGATTGCTAATGAATCACAAGTGAATTTGTGCATAATTTTCTAAGTTTAAGATTTCTGAAATGTACAATCCAAAAAACTTGTTTTGAATTACAATTCATTTTTTGTTTTTGGAAAATTCATTCCAATATTTTGAAAATATGTATATTGCATTCAAATGATATTTCAAGATTGGAATTCAATTTCCACCATATTTAGTTATGCTTTGTTTTTCTAAGCATATCTTGAAAGATGAACTTTTCATATCATCAACATCACAATTTCATAGAACATTATCATGATTTGAAAGAATATTTGAGATTTAAAAACTATTTGCATAGGTTATGAAAAACTCATATCAATGACATATTTTCCTACATGAATGTATTTACAAATTGTCATTGAGAAATGATTTTCTTAGTATCACTTATTCGCTTATCTGTATGTTCGATGTTATGAATTAATTGGATAAGATTATTTGTGATACACTCCATGCTTGGATGTAACATACTCATCTAGGAGCAATTCGGTTTTATAAGAAGAAAATTTAGGAATGGTTAATCCCAATGAATTGTAAATTGCCTCCACTTAATGTTAATTCTGTGTTTTGATGATTAACTAATTACTAACATAAGCATTGGAGAATCTAGATGTGGTTTCATGCAGGATATTTATCATGATTAAAATCTTTGAAATCCTGCTGAAGTTTGCTGTCAAGAGAAGCCAAACTCGAGCCTGATATTTAACATTCTGAGTTTTTGCTGTCAAAGAGCGAAAACTTGAGTTTTGAGACAAAACTCGAGTTTTGGCCTTTCAATGTCGGGGTTAAAGAATGAGCAAAATTTTTCAAAAGATGAAAAGTCGAGTTTTGGGTGAAAACTCGAGTTTTGCACTCAGAAGGTCAAAGGTTTACATTACACCATTGACATCCAGGTTAGTACAAATTTGTCACAATTGAAATGGTTTTTGAAAATATGATTGGTTCTTTTCACTTCACTCTACCCTCGAGTCTAAACCTTAATCCCCTCATGTTCTCTCATCCTCTCCAACAAAACCCTGAGGATAATGGCTCTGCAACCTCCAACACTCAAGAGGAAGGAAATGGAGTTAGAGAAGCGAACTGAGGCTCTAAAAGGGTCAACAAATCAGAAAGAATTTTCTACTCCTCCCAGACTGAAAGAAATTGTGCTTGAAAAGCAACCTGAGGCTTTCAAGAAGATAGTCAAGCAAGAACAAGCTTCTGGGAAAGGAAAAAGAAAGGTTCCAAAGGAACAGAAGCCAAGGAAGAAGAAGAATTCATCTCAGCATTCAGTTCCTACACCAGGCCAAGCAAGTTCTCAAGCTCTCTCACAAACTGCTTCTGCAATTTAGGAACAAGAGTTCCTCGTCCTTCAAGGCCAACAAGATCAAGAGTCACATGCTTTCAAGTCCATAAAGTTCAGAATGCTCCTCTTCCTCCTCATGCTTCTATGCCTACTGATTTCGATGTAATGATCAAGGAAATTGTAGAATAAGCAACGTTTGAATTGATAAGGAAGAAGCAGAAGTTGGAAAACTTGTGTATGAGGGACTTTACAATGTGATGGACATCCAGGAAGGATTCAGAGTTGAAAGAAAACCAGAAAGAGCTGAAAGAAGAAATCAAGGATATAAGTGATCAGCTTGAAGATCACACAGCTAGCATTTCGACTCCTATGGTCACCATGATGAGCCTGAGTGATAAAATGGATAAACTTCTGCAAAATCAGTCCATGGGTGCTTCTGGTACTGGTTTGGATGCTTCTACTTCAGTTGGACCAAGCTCTGATATGTCTAACACAACCTCTGAACCAGCCATCATCTCTAAACCAGCCATTACCATTGAATCTGAGCCATCCATTCCTACCACTCAAATTAACCCTCCATCTCAGCAACAGGATCTTACTCCTACACTTTCATTTGAGGGAGAAGAATGAAAAGAATCTTATCCTTACACCTTCAAATATCCAACTTGATCCACCCTTGTTTGCTGATGACAAAGGGGGAGAAGAGTGAGAAGGATAAATCAATTTTTAATTTGATCATTTTATAAACATATTTGCTTTCGAAACTCTATTACTTATATTGCATATTTTCTTTCGAAACTTTAATCTGCAATCTATATGCAATTTATATGTTTTAGAGAATTGCATTGTGATTCCAATTGTTAATTCCGATTTGCTGCAATTCCTAAACTGAGAATTTATCAGTTGAATGTTTTGATTTTTGCTCAACTGAAATTTTCAAAGCTTCATTGGATTATCATGAAATATCTATTTCTGTGCTTAACTTTGATGAAATGAATCGTGTTTATTAAAATATCAAAGTTTGCAAATGTTTTTGACTAAACTTGCTTTCTCATTGCTCAAATGATCAAATTTTATTTTTGAAAGCAATTGATTGTTTACAAGTGTTGTCATCATCAAAAAGGGGGAGAATGTTAGTTCTATATGTGTTTTGATGATGTTTTAACAACTGTAAACAAAATGAGAAGTTTTCTCTTGCAAATATTGAAAGTCTTTGAAAACTTTGCGGTCAAGGGAAAACTCCAGTTTTGAGGTAAAACTCCAGTTTTGAGTTTTCTAAGAAAATCCTGAACATAACAAAACTACCAGTTTTTCGTCAAAACCGCCAGTTTTCAGTTTTCATGAAAAACATGAAAACTCGAGTTTTGGGAGCAAAACTCGAGTTTTGGTTTGGCCGAGAGCCTTTGAATTTTCCAAGTTTCAAAACCTCCAGTTTTCAAAGAGCACTGCCAGTTTTGAATTTCTCACATTTTGTGAAATAGTTCAAAACTCGAGTTTTGATATGTTACTCGTGCACCTGATTTCAAAGCAAACGAAAACCTCTAGTTTTGGGTCAAAACTGCCAGTTTTTAGTTTTCACATGATTTTGTGAAAACTCGAGTTTTGGGAGCAAAACTCGAGTTTTGGTCTGGCCGAAAGCATTCGAATTTTTCAAGTTACAAAACCGCCAGTTTTGGTTTGAAAACGGCCAGTTTTGAAATACACAGGTTTTCGCGAAGTTTTCATGAAAAACATGAAAACTCGAGTTTTGGGAGCAAAACTCGAGTTTTGACACTGGCCGAGAGCTTTCGAATTTCACAAGTGCAAAACCACCAGTTTTGGTTTTAAAACTCCAGTTTTGATATGTTCACAGGTTTTCAGAGTTTTCATGTTTTAAGTGAAAACTCGAGTTTTGGGAGAAAAACTCGAGTTTTTGGCAACCCGAGAGGATCAATATTTTCAAACTTGAAAACTGCCAGTTTTGAATGAAAACCTCCAGTTTTGATGTTTTGGACTAAATACAATTTCACATCAATAGTCCAAAACTCGTGTTTTGAAGTTTTACATCAAAACTCCCTGTTGAAGCTCAAAATCGCGATGTTTCTCTTTAGAAGACGCAAACTCGAGTTTGGAGTCTAAAACTCGAGTTTGGACTTAAGTGCACAGTTGAAAACTCCAGTTTTGATGAACAAACTCGAGTTTCCATCGCTGAATCAGAAATTTGAATTTAACGATTTTGGAATACATTGTTGATTGATCTCAATACTTTCCAACATTAATCTTCCATATTCCCTGCTATGTTTAATCACTTTCTTTGTGAGTTTTAGACAGATTTATGAAGGTTATTTGAAGGTTAAAGCAAAAGCAAAAAGTAGCTCAGAACATTAAATGCTGAGGCTACAAAGTTGCATACTTCTGGTTAATCCATCTGCACATGTTTGCAAGGCACTAAAGAATGATTTCCACATCCAGCACCTGCTATTCCAAAGGATCAATTTGAAAGAAGTCAACTCTAAACATTTTGCCCAGCTGGATTAAGCAAAAGCTAGAGAGAGAAGAAGACCAAAGCTGTACCAGAACCTTGTTTGAAATGGGCAACGACTATAAACGGTCATTGAATCTTCTCAACGATCATATAATGATCTCTACCTATAAATAGAAGATAGATTCAAGCAGAAAAACGGGGAGATACAAGTCTACACTTCCAACATGCTGATACTCTGGTTTTACATCGTTTACTCTCTGTTTTTCATGTTTAGATAACTTAGAAAGTGAAGTGATTTGTATTTGATCTTCAGTGTTTATCTATTCACTTCTAAGAGAGGAGATTTATTGTAAACACATTGTCTTTCTATCTGAGAGTTACTCAAGATTGGGTAATCTTGAGTGGGATATACATTGTGTTGATTACAACTTGTAAGGGGGAGTGAATCCTAGTGGGAGGATTACTTCGAGTACAGAGTGTGTAATCAAGCAGTGTGTTGATTACAGTTTGTAAGGGGGAGTGAATCCTAGAGAGAGGGTTGCTTCAGTTACAGATCGTGTAATCAAGTTGAACAAAGATAGTGGATTGAAAATCCCAAGTAAGGCTTGGGGACTGGACGTAGGTCAAGGATTGGGCCGAACCAGTATAAATCAGTTTGCACATCCTCTTCCCTTATCTCTTATATTTCCAGCATTTAGATTTGAATGTTTGTCATTTGATTTATAACTCACTTCTATTATACAAGTTGAATTTACTGAATTGCGAAAACATTTCAAAGAATCTAAATTTGTATACTTCACCCAATTCACCCCCCTCTTGGGTTCAACCAGAACTTACAAAGCCAGCTACTGAAAATCTTGGTTTCTTCTTGGACCAAACATTCGAACAACAACAAAAAACAAGAAGCAAAAAATGTAGGGATTTTTACCAAAAAGTAACCATAACATAAAGGATTAATTACATTTTAAAAAGAAGAAATCGCTAGTTAGGACTCAGGAACATAAAAGGCGAACAAGTCACTGTCTACAGAATCCATTAACAGAACTATCTAAGAGTATATGATAAAAAACTGGAAAAAAATCAAACTTACCCGGCAAATCGGCGACAGCGAAGACCGGAAGGGATGGCGGCGGAGACTGGGGGACCGCGACGGCGGCACAAGAGGTGGAGGACGGACAGTAAAGAGAGAAAACGAAGAGCTAGAGAAGGAGAAATCGTGAAAGTGAAGGAGGAAGACGGGGCTAGGAAATTATAAATGATTTTGCGATGAAATTGGATTTCCGTCGCAAATTTTTTTAAATATTAAATTTAACGACGGAATTGAAATTTCGTCGGTAAATTATTTATTTTGAAAAAAAAAGATTATTAAATATTGCGACAGAATTGAAATTTCGTCACAAAACCCAAACGCGGTTTTGCGACGGAATACGTTTCTGTCGCAAATCCACTTGGGTTTTGCGACGGAAATTCAATTCCATCGCTAAACCCAAACGAGGTTTTGTGATGGAATTTCATTTCCATCGCAAAATTATTTTTTTGGAAAAAATTATTTTTTTCAAAAAGTTATTATTTTTTTTAAAATGATTAAATTTGCGACGGAATCAGTTTCCATCGCAAATCCCCTTGGGTTCTGCGATGGAAAAATTTTTCCATCGCAAATCCCAAAGGCATTTGCGACGAAAACGTATTCCGTCACAAATCCCCTTGGGTTTTGCAACGAAAATCCAATTCCGACGCAAATACTCCTAAATTTGCGATGGAAAAAATTCCGTCGCATATCAGATTTTTTTCAAGTAGTGTCTTGTTATATGTATCTTACAAGACGAACTTAAAAGGAAAAAAAAGAGGCAGAGAGATCATTTTTGTGGGATGGGAGGAATGATATTCTTACCATTGTGACAGGAAAACCCAATCATGCGGGCTTGTTAGGGGAATTGGAGGAAGGGTAAGCCTAAACCAACAATTGGGATCATCCAAACGCCATAAACAAAGTATGGTTACCCAGAAAGAGGTGGAACATATGGTGGCTGCCGTGAGTGAGGAAGCATCGATGCGAGAAACTTCATTGACTGAAATGTTTAAAGCCCAGTTGAGTAAGATGAAGGAGAAGATGATGATGATTGTGAGCTCACATAATGAGACCAATGTTCCCATGGCACATTCACTTGCTCTTATACAGTAGAGCGCTAAAGGGAGTTGCTACATTGTTGGATGTCCAGAAAGTCCTGAACCTTGTTACCTTTATTTGGAGGGTCTTGATAGCCGATTAGTTGCATGTGGGACTATCCACAACTTGGGATCAATTGCACACCACTAACAAATGGCAGATGATCAAGTCAAAGTGTCAGTTGAAGAAGTGATAATTGCTAATGCACCTCTCACTCTCTTAACTGGTGATCTTAAGATTGTGAGTGATGTTAAGGTAACCTTCATCTCATGGCCAAAGAAGCTTGTACATGTTTCTTATCCGCATGAGGAAATCTCGATCAAAACCCCTCTTGAAGCTCCACCCCTTGTAATTGTTAAGAAGCCTAAGTTGGATGCCAAGTAACAAATTATCCTTATGGCATTCGATCAATCTTTTGAAACTAGATCATGGCCTGTGAATGAAGTTGTAGGCATCCTTGATAGGCAGCTAGTTTTCATCGGTAAAGAGGATACATTGTCCTTGATGGCTCCTAAATTGGAGCTTACTAATTAATTGGTGGCATTATTTTTAAATTAAGTATCTTTTTCTATGAGTACATAATTTAAAATATTATTAAGCAGTTATAATTTGTGTGCTTGCATTATTGTAGGTACATGCATCATAGGTTGGTTGAATTGGGCATAGGTGATGATTTTGGATTCTTTTGCTCAGACTATATAAGTTCGACCAATTCATCGTTTAGACACATATACATATCACAGAGGCTCTATGAAATCAAGAAAAAGTGTTTCTTGGCACCATATGTGCATAGGTTCATATCACATGTCTTGTTTGTAATTCACTTAATTATGCAACATATCACTAAGTTATTATCTTCTATGAATTTTCAGTCGCCATTGGCAGTTGGTCCTCTTATGCATGTCAGATTATAAAGTAGTCCTCTTATGCTCCCTTCACAACCAACTAGGGGTTGAATTGAAGGAGACCATGAACACGTAAGCAAGTCATTTTGATTGTCTTCTCTGAAATTTTTGCTATGAATTTTCAGTGACCATTGTGCTTGAATTTGTGATTTTGATGATAGGGCAATGTGGACATTTTCCAATAATGTGGTCGTAAGCATAAGTATCATATCAAAGACCCTAAATGGAACACATCAAATGTTAGTATATATTTGGACACTACCTTATGAACTTGGTCAGTAAGTTATATATGCCTTATTCGGTTTTAATTATGTCATGTTCTTTTTTAGATTCGTAGGAAACCAAAGGGATCCAACTTATGTGGCCATTATGTCTTCAGGCAGATATATAACATTATCATGCAAGGCTTGCCTAATGAATTTAATGAAGAGATAACCTATTTGATGTTATGTACCTATGATATTTCTGGTTGAATTTAATTTTTGGCTCAATGTTATATATATATATATATATATATATATATATATATTTATTTATTTATTTATTTTGCACGCAAGTTAATTCAGTTTCTGCTTTTGATGTTATAGATGTTTGACCTTGCTGACCCCTTTTTTTGGAGATGATATTTTGAGTTCATACGCAAAATATATTGTGAATACATGTATGAGCTCATACAGATAGACCAATAGAATGTCCTGAATTCATTTGTATATATGTATCAACAATGTTTTGTACATAAACAATTATACAATTTGGATAATGTTCAATAATTAATAAATTGGTTTATTATTTTCCAACAATTTACTTGTGTCCATTTTTGGTTGTTGTATGTATTGAATGGTGGATAAAACGAAACAAGTTAGTTTGAAAATTCATCAAGTAATATTCATATGCACAATTGTTTGAAAACTTTAAGGTTTTAGCTATATTCTTCCTCTGTTTTTAAACAATGTCAATGTGAAGCATTTGTTTCTGTGCCAAGATCCTTGGGAGATACCAAAGGGACATGATAAAAGAGGAATGTTGTTAGGTGAGAATCTGATTAAGACATGGTGAATTTGACATGTATGTTCATTTAGGTGCTGTCTTTGCAACTCATTGTATATTAATTTAAGTGTTGTCTTAGTATATTCATTAAGAGGACATAACTCATGGTGAATAATATATGTATTCATTTCCAATATAATTCAATTTGTAATTCAAAATGAATTGTTCCTAGCTTGTAGCTTAAAGTACTGTATTTTAGGTGCTGGATTAAGTAGTGGATGGGTAGGAGGAAGAAATAGATCAAAGAAAAAATACGAGAAAATTTAGACCACATGATATAAATAACAGGTCTAAAAAATTTGGTCTTGACTTTTAAGACCAATGTATTACACAGAAGGTCTAAAACATCCAACTATTAAGACCAGATGTATCACAAAGCTGGTCTTAAAAGTCTGACTTTTAAGACTGGTTGTATCACACGGCCAATCTGCAAAGTTGGACTTTTAAGACAAGATGATCACATAACAAGTCTAAAAGTTTAGACTTTTAAGACCGGTAATGTGTGTTGAGTTCTGGTCTTAAAAGTCGGATTTTTTAGACCTCACATAAACAATGTCAGGTCTATTTAGTCTAAATTTTTAGACCTCATATTTTTAATGAGTGTAAAAAACAATTTTTTTAATATCGGTCACGCATCTGGTCTTAAAAGTAATAGACTTTTTAGACTACTTGTATCGAGACTAGTCCTAGATCCGGTCTAAAAGGCATTTTTTGTCTGTCTAAAAAGCCTTTTTGTACTATTGGATGGCACAATTCAGGTTCTCTCTCTTTTAGGAGCCATATTCACCTATGTAGAAAAACTAAATGTCATGTAAAATAAAATAAAATATTGGGGTTTTGAAATCATGTTATTTATAATAATAAAATGCAATGAAAATTACCTTTTTTCGTCAAAGAAAATTAGTCGTTTTGGGTTTTTATTAAAAAAAAATAGAGTGAAATATATGAATGCAATGAATGGAGGCACTATTAGTTCTCAAGATTTTGATGATAACAAGACTTGGAATTGTTTAAGGTTTTGAATAAAAAATGATCGTTGATAAATAATGTGTACACTATCGTAATACTCCCATGATAGTTGAACCAATAATCAATGTATGTGGTTAAGTGATTCAGGATGCAATACTTGAGTATTAGAAATTGATACTCAAGTATTGTTTTCTCAAATCAATGACTGAGTATCTGTATAGGTGAGATACTTGAGTATTAAGCTATCAATACTCGAGTACTAGTCAGCTAATTCAGATCAACTCCTAAAGGAAATTACTGAGTAATACTCGAGTATTACTCATGTGATACTCGAGTATTGGACGATACTCGAGTACTAGCAAGTGGATACTCAAGTATTGGACGATACTCACTTAATAAATCAATTATCAGCTCTGGGAAAAACATTCGAGAAAAATTCTCAAGTTAGAAAAATCCTCAATGTCTTGACAAAAGATTGGGAAGCTAAGGTCACAGCAATTGAAGAAGCTCAAGGAGAATCAATGCAATCAATAGCTGCTTTATTCAGAAGTCTATCTGAATATGAAGGGAAGCTCAAGTTCAAGAAGAACTTGGATGAAATCAACGGAAATAAATGCAAAGGTATTGCTCTGAACGCTGAGAAAGATTCCAATGAGGAAGATGAGGATGATGATGAGATGGCCATGTTTGTTAGAAGATTCAAAAAGTTCTATAAAAGAGATCAAGGTTTCAGAAACAGATTTCAGAAAGGGAATTCCAGCAACAGATAAGAACCCAAGGATAAAGAACAAATCATTTGCTATGAATGTCAAAAGCCGGGACATATCAAATCTGAATACCCACAGTTAAAGGATAAAGAAAAGGAGAAGAAGAAGAAATTCAATCACTTTAAGAAGAAAGCTTACGTATCTGCCATATGGGGAGATTCATCAGATGAAGAAAGTGATGAAGAAGAAATAGCAAATGTCTATCTTGTTGCCAAGGAACAAACTGAAAGTGACAATGAGGTAAGTGACTTTGAGCCTACATATGATGAATTACTTTCTGAATACAATGAACTGCATTCTGAGTTTAAAAAATTAGCTAGAGAACTTGTTAACTCAAGGAAGAAAATCAAACTATTTGAGGAACAAGTTAAGAATGTCCCTCTAGCGTGCGAAAACCATCCTTGCGAAAAGTGTCCTGATCTTGAAAAACAAGACACTGAACTCACACAAACTCTTGAGAAGTTCACTAAAGGTAGTGAAACGCTCAAAGTTATTTTGAAAGCTCAAAGATTTACAAATGATCGATCAGGTATAGGATAAATCCCATTTTAGATAAAAAGGAAGGGAAAAAGAAAAGTGGAGGAAAGTCTTACCTAAATTATTTTCAGAAATTTGTTCACTTTTCAAATCCTTTGGCTCATTGTAACTATTGTAATCGAAAGGGCCATAACACCTCATCTTGTTTCCATAAGAAAGAAAGAAAGGATAAACCATCTGGTAATTATCAATGAGTGCCTAAAGGAACATATACAGGCTTTAAAACTCGAACTAACCTGAAAGGACCCAAGAAAAGATGGGTACCTAAAGCTTGATCTTATATGATTAACAGGTATATGTCTGAGAGAGTCAAAAACAAATAAATGGTATGTTGACAGCGGATGCTTTAGACACATTATTGGAGACCAATCCAAGTTCATGACGATAAATGCAAGAGACGGTGGCAAAGTAACCTTTGGCGGTAATCAATCCGGGAAGATCGCAGGAATTGGTGAAATTGGTGAAAAAGGAAAACCCCTGATCAAAGATGTTTACTATGTAGAAGGTTTATGCCATAATCTTCTTAGCGTAAGTCAAAGTGCAGACAAGAACAACTGGATCATTTTTGACTCAGAAGAATGTCTCATCGTGAATAAGGATGATTTCCCAATTAACAAAGGTAACCTTAAAACTCTGTTCAAAGCATCAAGGGAAGGTAACTGCTATACTTTAAGTCTTCCTAAAGTAAATTCTGAAAAGTGTTTTGTTAGCAACTTGGATGAAAATTGGCTATGGCATAAGCGTTTGGCTCATGTGAATATGTTTCAACTAGATAAGCTACTAAGGAAAGATTTAGTTCTTGGTTTACCTAAACTACGTTTTAAAAATGACATGATTTGTGATTCCTGTCAAAAGGGCAAACATATTAAATCTTCTTTCAAAAATAAGTTTGAACTCTCGACAAATAGACCACTTCAATTACTCCACATGGATTTAATCGGACCAGCAAGAGTTAAAAGTCTTGATGGTAGTTTATATACTTTAGTTATTGTTGATGACTTCTCTTGATTCACATGGACTATACTTTTACCATCCAATGATGAAAGATTTGATCTATTTGTTGTATTTGCCAAGAAAATGCAGAACGAGAAAGGTATGTGTATTTCAGGTATACAGACAGATCATGGAGGAGAATTTGAAAACCATGCTTTCAAGGAATTATGTGAAGCTCATGGCATCAACCACAATTTCTTTGCTCCAAGGACTCCACAACAAAATGGTTTGGTTGAAAGAAAGAATCGTGTACTCACTAAAATGGCTCGTGCAATGTTAAATGAGAACAAGACCTCTCAAGTATTTTGGGCAGACGTAATGAGCACTGCATGCTATGTATCAAGCAGAGCATATCTACGGAAAAAGTTAAACAAGACGCCATATGAACTGTATAAAGGAAGAAAGCCAAACCTATCGCATCTACGGGTATTTGGATGTAAGTGCTACATCCATAACAATGGTAAAGAAAATTTGGTTAAGTTCAATCCTAAATCCGATGAAGGTATCTTTCTTGGTTACTCTAACAGAAGTAAAGCTTACAGAGTATTTAATTTGCGAACACGTTTTGTAGAAGAATCAATTCATTTTGTGTGTTTCTGAAACTGGCCCTGAAAAATCTATTGATGATGATGGACCCATTTCTCAAACTCAAACAATCTCAAAAACTGATTCTACTCCTGAGATTTCAGAAAACACCTCAGAAGAAGAACCTGAAAATACTTGCGAAAATAATTCTCAATCCCAACCTCACGCCTGGAAATACAGTAGAAGTCACCATTAGATCAACTAATAGGTGATGTAAGTCAAGGTGTGAGAACCAGAAAAAGCATTCTAAATGAAGTAACCGTCTTTTCCTTTATCTCAGAAATTGAGCCCTCTAAAATTGATGAAGCCCTGTCAAACAATGATTGTGTTGTAGCAATGCAAGAGGAGCTACATCAATTTGAAAGAAATCAAGTTTGGGATTTGGTACCTAGACCTAAAGACCACCTGGTCATTGGGACAAAATGGATATTCAAGAACAACCGAGATGAATCCGCAATTATAGTCAGAAACAAGGCTAGATTGGTTGCCAAAGGCTATAATCAAGAAGAAGGTATTGATTATGAGGAAATGTTTGCTGCAATGGCTAGATTAGAAGCTATACGAGTACTCTTAGCCTTTGCGTGTATCAAAGGATTCAAACTCTTTCAAATGGATGTTAAAAGTGCTTTTCTTAACGAATTTATTCAAGAAGAAGTATATGTAGAACAACTTCCCGGTTTTGAAAGTGAATCTCATCCTGATCATGTTTTTCGATTGAAAAAGGCGCTATATGGTCTTAAACAAGCTCCTAGAGCTTGGTATGAGAGATTAAGTAAATTTCTTCTTGATCAAGGATTTGTCAGGGGAAAAGTAGACACAACACTCTTTATTAAAAGAAATAAACTTAATGAAATTTTGGTGGTATAAATTTATGTGGATGACATAATTTTTGGTGCTACTAATGATACCTTGTGCAAATAATTTTCTAAGATTATGCAGGGTGAATTTGAAATGTCCACGATGGGAGAACTCAACTACTTTCTTGGGTTACAAATCAAGCAACGCAAGAATGGCATTTTCATCTCCCAGACAAAGTACCTAAGAGACTTACTGAAGAAATATGGTCTTAATGAATGCAATGGAGCAGACACACCGATGAATTCAACTGCTACTTTAGATGCTGATAAGAAGGGTAAAGATTACAACATCACAAGGTACAGAGGTATGATTGGGTCCCTACTCTACCTAACAACAAGCAGACCCGACATTTAGTTCAGTGTTAGGATGTGTGCTAGATTCCAATCAGCACCTAAAGAGTCACATGCCGAACATGTAAAGAGAATATTCAGATATCTAGCTGATACAAAAGAATTGGGTTTGTGGTTTCCGAAAGGACAACACAAGCATCTTGTTGCAGACTCAAACGCAGACCATGCTGGATACAAGACGAATAGGAAAAGCATGAGTGGTCAATGCCAATTTCTTGGTAACTCTCTTGTCTCTTGGTTTAGCAAGAAACAAAAAATCGTCTCGGTTTCATCAACAGAAGTTGAACATATTGCTGCATCAAGTTGCTGTGCTCAAGTACTTTGGCTAAAACAACAAATTCAAGACTTAGGCATCAATCTCAAGGAAATCCCAATTTTGTGTGATAACACGAGCATAATAAGTTTGGCAAAGAATCCAGTACAACATACCCGAACCAAACATATTGATTTAAGGCATCACTTTATAAGGGACCATGTTCAGAAAAAGGACATTAAGGTGATGTTTGTTCTAACTCATAATCAACTTGTAGATATCTTTACAAAGCCATTAGCTAAGGATCAATTTACTTTCATTAGAAGAGAATTTGGAATGGTAAATCCCAATGAACTGTAAGTGATTCTAATATATAGTTCAAAGATTTGATGATTACACATTATTGACTAAGCATCGGAGTATCTAGTATTTTGTTTTGTAGGATGTCCTCTCTTAAACTGATAAATACTCGAGTATCACTGAGCCAAACTCGAGTATATAGGACCAACACTCAAGAAATATGTCAGAAATTCTGTGTATCTCAGATCAATACTCAAGTACCCATGAAGGAATACTCGAGTACTTGCAAGGCAGAGACTCAATGGCTGCTAAGAAATGACTCATACTCGAGTATCCACAAGAAATACTCAAGTAAAATCGAAGGGAAGGAAGCCTAGTATTTGCTCTCAACACGAATACTCGAGTAGGTAAGTGAAATACTCGAGTACTGGCGAACTGAAGAACTTCAGCAGATCCACCAATACTCGAGTACATAAAAGCAATACTCGAGTACTGATCTCTGTCACTTGAGTAACTCAATATAAAATCATCTCATTGATGCTCAAAGTCTCCTATCACATTAAAATTCAAGTGCTCACAGTACACACTTGAAATAAGGTATTTCAGTATCTATGTTGATTAATTTTTTTTGATATCTATATAAATATATTCTCTGTGCACTGCCTTCATGAGGACCACAACTAAATACTCGAGTATACAGATGCAATACTCGAGTACTGATAGGCCACGGTCCTGTCAAAATTCTGAATACTTGAGTACTCAAGAGAAATACTCGAGTATTGTCGAGCCTTGCCTAAACTTCCTATCTGAACCTTCTATGAATACTCGAGTATTTAAGCCTAATACTCGAGTAATAGCGAGTTGCTAGAAAAACCCTTCCGACGCTTCAGTTCTTTTTATTCTTCCGTTTCACAAACACTCAATTCCTTTTACTTCAAAACCCTACACCCATCTCTGTTATCTCTCACCTCTGTCAACCTCCCGCCAACTCCTCTCTTTCGAACCATTGAGTTATCTGCAATTCCTCCCCATTCTCATCCCTTACTCTCGAAAGATAGCCTTCTAATGCCAAAAATTTCTACCTGCTCTACTCTTCTCTCGGTCATTCATTGGTCTCAATGGCACACTCATCATCTGAATCGTCTGAACAGCCATTGACAAAGAAGCCGAGATCAACCTACCAATGGAAATCTAAATTGCCTATTCAATCCAAAGCAAAATCGAAGTCTGTCATAATTGCTAAACCTACACGACCCGTCACATGCTTCCAGACAGACTCTCTTCCTTCAAGCAAAGGAAAAAGCAAATCGCAGACTCAATCTCAATCGAAATCAACAAAGTCTGGTGGCTCTTCAACATTCAATGACAATGATGATGCATTTCACGGAAGGCGTTCAAAAGATGTTGAAGACTGAGTCCAACTTCCACGAAAGTCAAAGAAACTGAAAGCTTCAAAAGGATAAAAGCACAACCTTGAAGGAGAAATTGGACCCTTTGCACAAAAACTCATTGGTCAGATTAGTGCTCTCCACTGTCCTCCTGGTATGTGCGAAGATCCTATGGTATTTCCCAATGATAGTTCATTTGCTGTCAATTATGATCAAAGGCCTTTTTGTCCCACTGTCTACCTGAACTTAAAGGATTTCAAAAAAGAATGCAACTTGGACTTATCACCATGGCTTAGATCATACATGCCTCTGTTAGGAATATAGACGCCTTACTATCCACAGGTTGTCAAAATTTTTTACCACAACATGTATCTAGCCAAGAAAGATCATGAACATGATGAAGATATTTTAGTGACGTCTGTTCGAGGAAAGGAAATCCAATTTTCTGCCAAGGACCTTAACAATATTTTTGGATTTACTCATGTACCTGAGGATCCTCCCAAACTCTCTAATTCTAAATCTATCGAGATTTCGTTTCCTAACACTGATTTTGATGGTGATATCTTCAAATTTAGGCCTGGTCAAATGTCTGGAAACTTATAGAGTGATTTGGTATTTGTATAGTCGTAATATGGTTAACAAGAAGGGACAAAGTTACACTTATTTCGTTCTTAAGGATTTCCAATTGTTTGCCTCTTTAATTGCTAAGAAGCCAAGGAATTTGGGTAAATGGATTATCTCCGAAATACTACTCTTTCTGTCATCTTCCAGGAAAAACACAATCCCATTTCCCAATCTTGTATCTCAAATCATTGGCTATTACAATATTTGGTATCTTATAGCTGGTGAATCGGCCATCTTTCCAAAGAAATTTAGCGACTCCCATCTGCTTCTCATGAAAATATCTTTTAATGAGGCCACTGGAAAGAAAAAGGAAAAACAAGCCAAACCATCAAAGCCCCCTTCCTCCAAACAACAAGAAGAAGCACAATCATCTCAGGTCGGGACTCACTCTACAGCTCCATCCTTCACTCAAGCCTCCATTCAACACCTGGCCAATACCACTCTTCAAAATACTCTAAACCCATTCATGGAACACTTTCAGAAGGTTAATGCTCAATTGCTCTCCGCCATGGCAAATGAGATGAAGGCAATGACTAACTTTGTTGAATCCAAATTCCTTTCACTCAATGAGGACATGCGAAAGGAATTTCAAGTGTTGTCTGCAAAGCAGAAGGATATTCAACAATCAGTGCTTGACTTAGAGAAGACCATCGATGCCTTAGCCATCAAGATTTATGCTACTCCCACCTTTGTACCTTCTACTTCTGCTAGGGATGCACCAGACTCTCACACTATCCCCACTCCTCCTATTGGTCCAATTATCCTTGTCCCTGATGCTGCACCCTCATGTGCTCCTGATGCTACTCCATCAGATGCTCGTGTCTCTGCTCTTGCACCTCCTTTTATCCCTTCTGGGACATCTGCATCCCCCTCTTTGATAGATGACAAAGGGGGAGAATAAGCAAGTTGATATCGATTGATTATTTCAGTTAGTGCTTAGAATAGAGCTTAAGTCTTTCATTTTGTCATTTTGGAACTCATCCTGCTGATCATCGTACTTATGTTTTCAGAAGCATCTTGATTCAATGAAATGAATGTTACATTTTGTAAAACTGACTATGTATTGATGAATGATTGAAATGCATGTTCATTATCTTTGTTTCATATTGCTTTGAGTCTGAGTTCCACTGATTTTCATACTTTTCAAGGCATACTGATATCAGAACCTCAATCTTATTTCAAATCATCTATCTAGTATTGTCATCATCAAAAAGGGGGAGAATGTTAGTTCTCAAGATTTTGATGATAACAAGACTTGGAATTGTTTAAAGTTTTGAATCAAAAATGATTATTGATAAATGATGTGTATGCTATCGTAATACTCCCATGACAGTTGAACCAATAATCAATGTATGTGGTTAAGTGATTTAGAATGCAATACTTGAGTATTAGAAATAGATACTCGAGTATTGTTTGCTCAAATCAATGATTGAGTATCTGTACAGGTGAGATACTCGAGTATTGAGCTGTTAATACTTGAGTACTAGTCAGCTAATTAAACTCCTACAGGAAATTACTGAGTAATACTCGAGTATTGAACGATACTCGAGTACTAGCAAGTGGATACTCGAGTATGGCTAGCTGAAATACAACTCTTGACCTCTGTCTATGAGATACTCGAGTATTAGTGGTATGATGCTTGAGTATATGTACTATCTCAAATATGTCTTTCACTAACGTATCTCTCATAGACTGTCTTTTTCAGCAACAGCACATGAAATACTCAAGTATTAGAAATTACATACTCGAGTATAAATCTCGGCAAAACCTCTGGACTAGCTGGGTACTCAAGTATGTGAAGCATGGATACTCAAGTAGGCAAAGCTACCCGAGTATTGACCCTATCTACTCGAGTATTGGTGAAGACAAAGCATTTGACAGCAAATACGAATCACTCGTAATGTGACTTTAATATCTTGATTCTTCACCCATATTCTTTCAAGCTTTATTCATTATAAATTATGATATGATTAAACATAATGACGAGTGATTTTCAAATGATTTAGAAACGGCTAAATTTTGATGTATCATCAAGATAGCATTGAGCTCCGTAAAATAGAGACAAACAGAGACATTATGCATTGAAATCAATTAAGGCGAAATTGGCGCGAATGACTAATTGCTAACAACGGCCAAATTCAGATTCTACCAATGGCTCTTTCTCTCCAACTACTCTATATTCACGAAGAGCTGAGTTCATCATCACAAATCAACGCATACACAGAGAAAAGTATTCAAAGCGATCAACTCTTATTCTGTTCATATCTTCGGATATGATCGTGCTTCAGTGTTTATCATCTTACTCTGTGAGAGAGCTTTATCAATTGTATTTTCATTCGTTCAAAATCTCAAGGTAGTGGTATCTTAAGTGAGCCTGTACAATTATGACTTGTAAGGGGGAGTGGTTCCGAGAGAGAGAGGATCATCCTATATTACAAAGTGTGTAATTGTATTTGTAAGATAGTGAAAAATCCCAGAGTGTCTGGGTATTGGACGTAGGTCGAAAAGTTGAACCGACCAGTATAATTCCTCTGTGTCATCTATCTTTATCGTTTACTGCTTTTAACGCTTGTCCATCTTAACGAGAAAGAAATTTCCATAATCACCTAGCTATTCACCCTCCCTCTAGGTGATATTCCTATTTCAGGCACTCTTGAGGTAATTAATGCAAGCTCAATTTAATGGAACAACTCAATACTAACATGCAAGATTCTCAACATTAAGGAACTCACGATAACACACATATTAATATTTATGTCTCAGTGCAAGCTATACCAGCCAATAGAATCATTGAACAATATAACTAAATCCAAAACAACATAAATGTGGGCTAGTGTTATGAAGTGATTGGGCTTAAGTGAGTGATATTGGACCCAAAAAGAATGTGCAAAGCTTGATACATGATGGTCCAGATCATCACCTACATATTCAAACAAACAAAAGTAGAATCATATGTTCATATAAATAGGAATTATACAAGATTCACAATTATTAGCAAAATATAACATTTTAGCCAATTTAATTCCCAAAATACCGTTGTGACCAAATATGCATTTTGACACTTAATTATGCCCAAAAATTCCACTAAATACCTTGAAAATGATAGGAATTAGTGAATCAGAATATTGTCTTATCAATTTTGCCACACTTATACTATGCACTCCTGGGCAAAGACGATCTTAAACTAAATTGCTACTACAAATGCAAAGCGGAACCAAGGCATGCTCAAGCTTTCGTTCCAATAACTTAAACAATCAACATCTTTAAGTGAACAAAAATCACAAGCTAGCTAATTCAAATGAATTAACATGATGTTTTACATCTAAGCAAAGGAATGCGCATAAGAGAGCAGTCAGGGTCAAGTGTTTAACTCATCTCACAATGGGGTATATTCCACTCAAAACACACCTAAACTAGGTCCTACCATAAGCTTGTAAATATTCTAATCTCTACTGATGGAAAACACCTAAACTCATGAAATAAGGGACTTTATTGGCTTGTAATGTTGGAAAAAGCTTCATGAAATGAAATGATGATATAACAAGCAATCATGCATGCGTAGAAGTAACAAAATAGGATCTATTTGACACTAAAAGCATGTCACTTGCTATTTACAATCAATTCAATTAGGACACCATATTTCTAGTTATTTTGTCTTTTCTACTTTTATTTTTTATTTTCTATTTTATTTCCTTCTTTCTTTTGTTTTTCTTTCGATTGTTTGTTCTTTTATTTTTCCTTCTTTCTCAAACTACACACATTTTTTTCCTTTTAACTTACTTTCTTTCTCTTTTCTATATACATGGCATTTCAATATATACATTGTCCAACTTTCTATCAGCAAACCACTTTTGTTCTATAATGCTATGAACACTATGCATGAATGACATGCATACGACATAGGATGGCTCAAAGGGGTAAGCAAATGTAGATGAATGTAGGTTTGTGTTTTGGGTTAAAAGTGTTTAAATTGGATCACTCTTTCATTTCCATCACACTAATGCAAATGTAGTTTCGAAAAAGAATTGAAACAAGCTCTAGTGAAAAACTAAGTGAACATGCACACATGAAGATGTAAATGGAGCAAAATACCCAAGGGGGGTGAATTGGGGATTTTTAAAACTTTTAAACACTACTCTGTTTTAGGACAGCAAACACAGAGTTGAACAAATATGAGAATAGAAGAGCAAGACAAAAAGATTTATACTGGTTCGGTCCAACCACTTGACCTACGTCTAGTCCCCAGACTCTCTGGGATTTTCACTACAACAATTGATTACACACTCTACACTCAAGAGCAATTCTCTCACTAGAACTCACTCCCCCTTACAAGTTGTAATCAATGCACCCAATCACCAAGTCCCATGACTTGTGATTCTTTACAATAAATGATTTTCAAACAAAAACTCTCTCTAAGAGTGGATAATGATAAGCACTAAAGAACAAATGTATCAGAAGATACAATATAGATGAAAGCTGAAGAAAATAAATGTGAACTTGAATGTAATTCATTTTCAGCAGATGTGTTAGTTGAGAAGACTTGAATGCTGCTCTATTTATACTAAGAGAGCATTATATGACCGTTGATTTCCCTATTGTAACCATTGGAAATGTTCAACAAAGATTAGGGAGTGGTTTAGTATTCTTCTCTCTCTATTCTTCACTTAATCAAGCTGTGCAGAAGTTCAGAGTTGACTTCTTGTAGATTAATCCGTTGGAATGTCAGTTGCTGGATGTGGAAATCATTCTTTAATTCTTTTCTAGATGTGTGTAGAAGGATTACCCAAAAGAATGCAACTTTCTGGGTTTGCATTTAATGTGCTGATGTCACTTTTTGCTTTTGCTTTAAACCTTCAATAAACATTCTCTAATTCATCTGAAATTCACTAACAAAGTGGTTAAACATAGCTAGGAATAGTAGAGAATAATACTGGAAAGTATTAAGATCAAACAAGAAGGTTTTACAAATTCATCAAATTTGAAATTCTGAATCTGCGATGAAACCTCGAGGTTTGTTTCTCAAACCTTGAGTTTTGGACTGTAGCATGTAAAATTGATTTAAGTCCAAAATATCAAAACTAGAGGTTTCTATCCAAGACCGAAGGTTTTAAAAACATTAAAAACTTCAAAGCTCTCAGGATGGCCAAACCTCAAGGTTTTATCAGAAACCTCGAGTTTTCATTCAAATATGAAAGCTTTGAAAAACCGCGCCAAGCTAGAACATTGAGGTTTTCTTGGAAATTGGAGGTTTTCAAATCAAAGAAAAGTCGTGTGCTCTGGGTTGCCAGAACCTCGATTTTTCTCATCAAAACTCAAGTTTTTACTCAAATGTGAAAACTTTGAATTTTTGCGCCAAGACAGAAACCTGAAGGATTTAAAGTAAAACCGGAGGTTTTGAAAACTGAGAAAACACAGATGCCCTCTGCCTGGACAAACCTCGAGGTTTGCCGACAAACCTCGAGGTTTGTCCGCAAACCTCGAGGTTTGTCCGCAAACCTCGAGGTTTGTCCGCAAACCTCGAGGTTTGTCCGCAAACCTCGAGGTTTGTCCGCAAACCTCGAGTTTTCACTTAATTATGAGAACTTTGAGAAAACTGTACTGGACTCAAAACTGGAGGTTTTCCACAAAACTGGAGGTTTTTAGAAACTGGCTAAAACATGAGTTTTCTCTGGCAAGTCTAAACCTCGAGTTTTCTTTCCAAACCTCAAGGTTTCACAAAACTTGTGAAAACCTGGAATTTTCATGTTAAAACAAAAACTTGAGGTTTTAGACAAAAATTGAAGGTTTTCAAGTGTTCAAAACTTAAGAGACTCTCTGTAAGATAAAATAAACCTCGAGGTTTTACCTGAAACCTCGAGTTTTGCATTTTCCAGAAAATGCTGAGAAGTCTCTGTGTGATGAAACATCGAGTTTTCTTTGAAACCTCAAGTTTTGCTTTGTTCAGAAACCTTGAGTTCTTCTCTGTAAGGCCAAACCTCGAGGTTTCTGTGAAAACCTCGAGTTTTGCTTTGACAGTGAGTTTTCAACTTTTGAAATGAAGAACTTCACATCTTGTTTACAATTGTTAGTAATCATCAAAACCCATAGAGAACTAGCAGAAGAGAATTAAGGGTTCAAATAACACAATCAATTTCATAACAAGTTAACCACAAAAATATTTTCTTAACTATTCCTAATGCTAACATTATAAACGCAATCAATCAAAACATTACAATCAATTATAATAATACTCAACTCTTAAATGCACTAATGATATAGAATCTCTTGCTTTCTTTTTCTTTTTAAAACTTGGAGTTGACTGATGAGGGCCTTTTGTTATTAGGCTTGGGGCCCACAGTCAAAAATTAATCAAGGGTTGCCTAAACCTAGGATCATTCTCTTTTCTTCAGGAGCCTTTTATTGATTTCTAAGTAATCTAAATGTCATGAAAATGCAATAAAAACAAGGGTTTGGTTTTAAGAATCATTTTTTTACTACAACTAATTGGATGCAACAAAATTGAATCCTAAACTTCTATTTTTTGTTTTTTGGGTATTTCCTTTATAATAGAATGAAGTATGAAAATGGGTATGAAATGTAACTTGGATGCTCTTAAAAATGGAGTGGTGGCTGTCAAAGTTCAATTAGATGTAGGAGTACATTTTCACTCAGTTTTGATGAAAAATCTCAAACAAACACTTGAGTCTAGTATTCCTAATTAAAGATTACTCTTAGTAACATAGCTAGCAATAACCTCTTAAGGTACTATTGAAGTGCACTTAGTAGAGCTTACAAAATCCTTTTTTTTTTTAGGGACGTTGTAAGCTCTACTTACTATGCCTCCCAGATAGGCACCCTCTGAAAAGGTACATCAAAAGCAAAATTTGTCTAGAAAAAAATGTTTCGAACAAATCAAACAAAAAAATAAGAACAAATTTGTCCGAACAGAAAATCAAATGAGTACGTCGTAGATAGTTCAAATGAATTTTTCCAAACAATAATCACTCGGTTGCGGAATTATCTATGCGGACAATTAACGAACCTCTCGTGCATTTGTAAGTAGAGATGACTGAGAGAATAAAACTTACAAAAAGTGTCAAATACAATTAATTAGGGCTGTTAACGGTGGGACAATATTGCTATGTTTTTAGACTTCTGGGGCAACATGAAGACAAAAAAAAAAACTTCTTGGGCAAAATTGCTACTTAACCCAAAAAAAAAAAGTGAGAAAGATGCCACGTAGACAATCTATGTCAGCATAATGTGATCAACTAACGTTTGACCGTTAGGGCTATTAATGAAGGGGCAACATTGCTACGTTATTATACTTCCAGGGCAACATTGCTTCAGAGGGTACACTTCAGGAGCAAAATTGATACTTAACCCATAAATCTAATTGTCAATATAATAACACCACAATATACCAAAATTTTAATGAAATAACATTATATGACTGCAAATAGTCTGGAAATACATTAACATTTTTAGGAGAGTCATTCTTTTCCCCATTTTTATAGGTTTTTAATTTTTTTTCATTGGAAAAAAACCAACTGGTTTTCTAAAAATCATTCCGTTTCTTAAACTAAATCAGAGTTCTAGCTGAATGACGGTTCAATTCTAGTCCTACTCGGCACAACCATAAAAAATGTTTTTCTAGTCCAAGCCAAATTGTTAGCAAGTTCTATCTTCGATTCAAGATCCAACTCAAATTATCCTGTTCGGTTGTTTGATCACTTATTTTTAACGTATTTTTTCCTTAGGATGCAATAAGAAGCTAGTACACGACACACACACACACACATATATATATATATCCTAGAATTCATCCTCCGTACAACAGTATATGGAAGTTTAATCAAAGAATACCCCGTAAAGATATATCTCACATGAAATTATTAAATAAGTCGCATTACATTTAGATTTTATAGGAAAGAGACATACATATTCAAGTGCATGCGGCGGCTGGCCGGCAAACTCAATCGTGCATTCCAATAATTAAGTGGATCAATCTCTTTATCCAAATCTCCCCAACCACTAATATATGTCTAACTTTAAATAAAGTAATCAATATATTATATTTAGCTATTGCAAATTATTTAATTATTGATGCTGTTAAGAACTGAAGGTTACGTAATAGCTTACACACACACACATATATATTTATATTTATATTTACACACACATGCATATATGTATGTACATATACACGTATATAGGTGCCCTAACAAATCATTGAAGACATTTGTACAATAACACGGAGACTAGTTGTACATGAAAGACAAGTATAGTGTATGAATTATTTAAATGCTAAATGATTTATAGCCTATAATAATGGTGGCATGAGTCTGGAATCCATGAAATGATGTGTGTACATTTGCCTTTTTAAATATAAACCCTGTTTTTAAAGATCATGCTGCTGAAATAAGAAATTGTCACAATAATTTTATTTTGTTTGAATATTTTTCTTGCCTTGTACAGCATGTTGGTTGGTTAGTTTGAAATTAAATGTATGAGAGTCAGAAAAATGCGCGTTTGGAATCTTGAAATTATCATATTATAGATAAGATTGCACAGAACCTATTGACAGTTTTATTAATGTGAAATGAATCTTTTTTTCACAGCGCGCAAATGAATATAGTCAAACTAGACTCCACCCTTTCGAGCTCCTCATCCCATAACATCCTAGCGTTTTACTTTTGATATTATTTGCTTTGAGGAGCCATTTCCTCTCACAATTTTAAAAGGGAAAATCCTATTGAAGGAACTTTACAATTCCCAAACTGAGATATTGGAAATTCAAGTAAAAATACACAAATACACCTTCAAATATTTATTATTTGTAAAAGAATAACCCCATCGGCGTTCGGCTAGCCATTGGCGACATAGCCTTGTTGGAACTGGGGCTCCAGCACCCAGTCGCGCGCCACCAGAGTTCTAGCACTAGTGGGAACAATTATTTTGCAAACAAACATATATAAGTTAACACTTTATCTTAGATTCAAGCTCATTCATAAGTTTTGTTAAGGAATTCACCGCATTTCATTAGGTTTTAACAAAACTTGTGAGGAACTGATGAATGTGTGGATTTGTTATTATATGGTAAATAAAAGTTGTTAAAACCTAGTGAAATATGATGAATTCCTTAACAAAACTCGTGAATGAGCTTACAATATGAATTTTTTACATGGTAAACAAAAGTTGTTAAAACCTAATGACATATAGTGAATTCCCTTGGCAAAGCTTGAGAATGACTTGGGAATTTGTTTATTGGGTAAACGGAAGTAGTGAAAACTTGATGAAATGAGTTGAATTTCTTAACCAATAACTTGTGAATGACATGATAGTGTGAATTTTTTACATGGTAAATGAAAGTTGTCAATACATAATGAAATATACTGGATTTCTTAACAAAACTTGTGAATGACCTGATAATATTAATTTTCTACTGGGTAAATGAAAGTTGTTAAAACCTAATAAAATGCGGTGAATTCTTTAATAAAACTTGTGGATGACCTTGAGTCAAAGATAGAGGGTTAACTTGCATATATTTGTTTGCCTAATATATATTGAAAATCATTGGTTCTTTTGGAAAACAAGTGGTGGGGGTTAAAATTCTACCCCCACTGTGCTGGGCAGTTGGCAGGGCTACATGTTGTACGTAGGGTTATTATTTTTAAAATAATATAAATTTGAGTGTATTTGTGTCTTTTTGCATGTTGTAGGTAGGGTTATTATTTTTAAAATAATATATATTTGAGGGCATTGGTATCTTTTTGCTTGAATTTCCAATATCCCATTTTTTAGGAAAATAGCATCTCATAGGAATATTGAAATTGAAAGCATCTTAATGTGTTTTACTATTTTAAAAGTTCCTTCAATGGAATTTTTCCAATTTAAAATGCTTCGAGAAGGAAGACGCCTAGGATATTAAAACATAAATAATTTTTTATTAAAACATAAATAATTTGTTGTCCTCCTCAACCGATATGTGACTTTACAATTTCCTTATTTCTTTCTTTTATTAAAACATAAATAATTTTTTCTTATGATTTTTTATTTTATTTTATTTGTTGGCATAAAAGGCACTTCAGGATATAGGGAGAGATAGATGAACGTAGTCTATTTTACCTTTGGTACGTGGAAAGGTTGTCTTCATAATTTGAACTTGTGACCTGGAGGTTACATTGCATCAACTTTATCATTATACAAAGGCTCGACCTCATTGAAAAAATGACTTTTTTCAGTCTATTCCCTATTTTCATTCTATTATATTCTGTTTTAATAAATAGGATAAAAATTAATATATTAAACATAACCTAAAAATACTTGAAAATCGATTTACATTCATATCATGCCCTTACTGAATTATAGAGTAGAGTAATATAAAAACAGTTAGGCCATATTTATATTAAAACAAAATATAACCTAACTCTTGGAATTTTTTATCAAAAAAAATCCCAACAGTTAGGTTATATTATTTATAAAAAGATATGGTATGATATGACGCTGATCCATGAATCTTAGAGCTGGGTTCATAATGTAAGGGATCACAAAGCTATCTTTCGAAAAATTATAAAAAGGGTTAAGGTGCAAAAATTGCGTATGAACTTTTCCTAAAGAGCGTCAAATATCATAAACTTTATTTGGGTGCAAAAATGCCCATGAACTTTTTGAAAAGGAAAGGAGACCTTTTCAAAAAGTTCATGGGCATTTTTGCACCCAAATAAAATTTATTGTATTTGACGCTCTTTAAGAAAAGTGTATGGGAATTTTGCACCTTAACTCTTGTAAAAATATTAGTTATCTTTTGAAATTAGATTAATTATAGAACCAAGATTAACATGTATTCTTTCTAATAAAAATGATCCGGACAATTTAGGTATATGGTTTTGAATTTGCGTTCATGTGAAAGTGAAGAAAAATGTTTTTAGGAGAGAGTTATTCATGTTGGGTCTTTGAGCTTTATTCATATGCAATATAAAAAGAAATAAGGAAACACAATTTATATATAAAAAGAAAAGGATTTACTGGGAAATAAATCCTTAGTGCACTTAATTATTCAATTTTAAATTAAATAAAATTCAGGGAAAATTGGGAAAAAAAAATTCCCCCATTGAGATTTTTACTGGAAAGAAGAACTACTAGATCAGAACACTAGTAACTTTGTGCGTGCAAAATTTGCAAAGTACCGATAATCTATGTATATAAAATTTATCATGGTCATCCTCACTAACAAAGTTTTCAAGGGGGAGTTTTCCCAATTTTCTCGAGTCTAATTTGAAAAAAATATAATTTTTCCTTTTTAGTGATTCATAAAAACTGAGTACAATATTTCTCTTGTGAGGATGACGTCCTAGAAAAGGGACTAAATTACGAAAAAGTCTCAATGATCAGTGAGATGTTTTTTTCTACATTAGAACTTGTTATTACATGCTCCTTAGTAACATTTGAACCTTTTGAATTAAGTTCTTTGCTTGTGACCTCATAGTGATCCCCCATAAAATTTATCATTAATGTGAAAATCTGGCTTGCCTTTTGTCAGAGATTAGTGAGGGATCATTTGGTACGTCGTTTAGAGTTTTTACGGAATCTTGAAAGTGAAAACGTCATTTTTAAAATGTATATGTATGTGTGTGTATATATATATGTAGATGAAATACATTATTTTTAATATTATATAAATAAGGAAACTTCTTAAATATTTAATATAGAAAATAATGTATATATGTTTAATATGTATTTTTATATATAATTATTTGATAATTCATTAAAGGGGGGGGGGGGGGGAATTACATTAAGGTGTCAATGAAGACACTCATAACTAGGTCCCATGAAATAGTAAGATTGAGAAAGGAAAATAAAAAAGATATAATTAATCCTCACGAGATCTGAAATTACAAATGCAGGTATGAGAAGTTTCAGAGGCACAATTTTGTGCCACTTAGATGATTCAAATTAAAGATGCAAATGAAATTTATTAAGTGAACATGTCAACGAACGATATCTAGCATCATCATCTGTGATATCCTTTATACTCCCCCATCTTTAATATAAGATCCACCAAGTAGATAGTTTTTTGGCTACACTAAGTGGACTTTATATTAAGGATGGAAAGGACTATATATAGATATATTTATTATTATGATAACCAAAACATAGAACTAAAAAATTTATCTGCAACGTAATGCTAATAAGGCTAAGATTTTATATCATGGTGGTTACCATCAGGACCTCCTGGACTCACTCTCTGCTTGTCACGTTGTCCGCCATTATTATCGGCCGGTGGTAAGGGTTGTTGCGGATTCAAGTCTTGGAGCATCACTCTCATCGCTATTTGATCGTTCAGAGGCCGAGTCTCACTTCCTGCAATAAGAATCAAGACCAACAAAATGCAGAAGAAGGACCTCATCAATCTGATGATCAGAGTATAAGTTTGAACTTGGATATTTAAAACTGATATAAACCCTCGAGCTAAGTATCGTTATTTATAACTTAGAATCTTCAGAGCTTAATATTAGTGGGGTTAAGTGTATCTAATTTTGAGGTGATGAATCTGCAGGTACTATTATATTCATCTTATCGTTACGTTCTTTATCCCCGTCAACGATCAAGTTATTTGGCTCCTAATTGCAAGAGGGACAGTGTTCAACCAATATAGTGTGTATGATGTGGGCATTACTCATCCACTAGGGATCAGGTAAATTCTAGAGCTTCTGTATACAGTCATTATCTATATTCCATTGGCAGGGTTAAAAAGCCTTTTAACGTAACATTTGACGTATTTATCTACTTTTATTTGGAAACATATTAATCTACTTTTATTTTGGCAAAAGTAGTTTAACTTCGAATTTTGTTTCATTTTGGTCTCTTAATTGTAAAGTGTCTTTTCCGTCCTCTAATCTTTAACATAGTTAACAAAAAAAATGCCAGCGTTCTCAAAAGCAAGCATATTAATTAAGTTTAATTTTAAGAAATAATAATGATTGGAACAAAAATCATCATTTGGCTGATGACCTTGTAACTTAGCAGCATGGATGCTCCGTTGCTAGTGGAAGGTTGCGGGTTTGATCCCATTTATAACCTTATGCTATTAGTGCCCACCCCTTTTAACTCAAAAAAGGGAAAAAAAACGAAATCATCATCATTTCAGTTTAAGGTTGCTGCTCGGGTTATTTTATAAAAATAAGGAATCAAACTAAGAGACGTAATGGTTTGTTTTCACCCTTTTATTTTTAACCACAAAAATTCGATGAATTAGGTCCTATGGTCAAGGTAGTGCATGAGCGAGGGTTCAAGTAATACCTACAAATATATTTGTAGATTATCCACCAACAAAGCTGTTATATTAAAAAAAAAAAAAAATCAAAAACCATGTCCCAGTGGAGTATGAGCTATATTCTTACGCACTAAGCCAATCACATTTGCCGAGTTTTGTCTTCTTTTTAGTATGAAGATTATTGTTTAATAGTTCAATATTACTAATCTATGATATAAGGTGATGCATGTTAAATGATAGTTATCCATAAAGCTCAGCCTAGTATATCAGGTTACTGTAGTGAGGAATAACCAAGTGATTCCTAAGGGCAGCAAAAGAGTGAACTTTTACAAGGTTGGCTATTTTTGGAATAAATAGTACCAAGGATTGTTCAGGAATATTAGCATCTCTCTCTTGGATTTGAGTGCACCCAGAAATACGAGAAAAATTAATGCCCCGTTTGGTACTATCTAATTAGCTTGAGTATGTCGTACGACCAATAAAAGTATATGAGAATTAATGCCCGGTTTACTAACTAGTTCGCTAGTTTCTGGTCTTATTCGGCTGGTCTGCTCTAGGTTTCAGAAGTTCTTTTGGGTTATGATTTTGGCCGGAGTTGTGCATTTTGAGTTCGAGTAGATTTTTGTGTGTGGAGTTGAGTTCGATTTCTGGGTTGGAAAGGAACATTAACAATTTTTTATAGGAGTTATAAATTTTCAATTTTTATGGACTGTTGATTTGTTGTTCTTATTCATGGTGATTGTTTAGAATGATGAAGGGGATGATTCACATATGCTTATCTCAACTGTGTCTCTATATATTATGTCCTTTGTAATGCACCAACGTAACCTTCCAACTGTTTTTTCTTTATCAATAGATTCTACATAAAATGAGTGACATTTTGATATCTTGGGCATAAAATGATACAATTTTAATTTTTTTTATATATTTTTAAAAGAGATAATGCTATAAAATTATGCAGTTTTGATTTATTTTTTATATTGTAAGAAAAATTTAAAACTGCATCATTTCATATTTATGAAATATAAAAATGTCAATCATTTTATATAGAATAGAATAATTAAAAGAAAAAAGGCACACATTAGAGATGCTCCAAGCCCAAGATTTCCCACATGAGTAATGACATTGCGTTCATGAATATACCATTTGTATTATCAATGACTCCACTTTAAAAGCCAGTATGAACCTCTCACGTTCATGCCAAAGTGATTTGAACTTCAAATGACAACCATCACAAATCAAATTAGCGACGTTGATGCTTTATTCTATATCCAGATGACATCACTTTAAAATAAGTTATTTTTCTGCTAAAATATAAGAGATTTTAATTTTGATTTCTTATGACGTGGAGCTCTTGGAACGTTACATTTTGGTTTGATTGACATTGTCTTTAACCTCCCTCGCCAAGATATACACCTCGCCTTTTTGATATACTTTGGCAAGCAATTATTAGTGCACCATGACCATAGGTGTTGATAAAGCTAGTCAGCCACCAGTTTGGTGAAGCAGTGAACAACGAACATCACTATATATAGTCAATTGGATATTATTGTGGTTTTCCAAATGGAAAACTTGCATATTTATTGCGGTATAGATGCTTTCCACTATCTCTTAACCTTTGAATCTTCCAGGAGGCTAAGGATGTATGACAAATGATACAGCCTAATCTTCGAATATCATTTAGACACATTTTCTTTTGACATTGAGTACGTAATGATTACAAGTTACATGATTGAAATGGATAAGGATCGAAAAATACGCATTGATAAGTATAATTGGAAAACAAATACTCTTTGATCTTATTTATATGTCACTGACAACATGCTTCATCGGAACTAAGAAAAACCTTAAACCTTGTTAACTTTAACTTAAAATTCAACAATTTTTCAACTTTACTCCCATTTAACATACATTATACCAAACAAAGTGCACAATAATAAATGAAGGGTAAAATTTTATATTCATATAAAAAAATTAATTATGAGTTATAAATAGGATCAAAAAATTTCTTCTATTTTCGATTTATAAATAGGACTAGCAGAGTACATGTTTTCATGACGGTAATGGCAGTTTGGCTTAATTTTAGGATATTGCAATGTCATCGCTTTTCTTTGCCGCCGCGTGAGATAAAACCTCTTTATGTCACTAGTGCAAAAAAAGTTTTTAAGACCGCCTCATTTAAACCAGACAATCAACTCCCCAGTCTTAAAGGTATGACCGATGGCAGTTTTGTAAATATAAAGTGTAATACCCTAAAATTCATATTCATTAAAAATATTATATTTTGACAAATAATACCTATTAAACATAGGAGAATATGTTGTTTTCAATTTTGTGGTTTATTTTATTTCTTGGGCAAATTTTCTCTAAAATTTAAATAGGGTAAAACCCAATTTTATAAATTACATTATGGATTATAAAATGAGTTACCAACAATCATAATTGTAATACCCAAAAATTGTCATTGTTCTTAAATGCAATATTTTGTGAGATAGAGCCTATTTAAAATAGGTGAATAAGTGGTCTCAAATCTTGAGACATATCTATTGTTTTTCCTAGGTAATTTTTCCTTAAGAATAGGATAACCAATGATTTAATAAATCTTGTTAGGCATCATAAAATACCATAAAATGCAAATAAATACCATATTTAATTTTGGTTCATAAAGAATCCAAAAAGAGCAAGTAACACTTAAATAAATTTGGAGAAATTAATAACCACCAATGACCAACAAAATCTTGATTAAATTAAATAAAATTATATAAGTCTTCATAATTATACAAAGGGTCCTAAGCACCAATTTTCAAAATTTATTAGGAGACCTAAATTTTCTAATAAACCACAATTAACACCTAGTTCACATTTAGTTTATAAAAGTCATAAAATGTTATAAATACCTAAATCAATCATGGAAATTACCAACAATAGGTGGACAATTAAATTTGCAATAATTAAGAATAAATACTTTAATTTTCAAAATTAATTAATAATTAAATTAAGGGAGCATAATTAAGGATGTGTTAAGGCCATAAAGAATTATCAAAGCCCTTGAATAATTAAAAGGCAATTACCAACAATTGATAAGCAATTAAATTAACACTAATAGAATATTTAGGTGACTAACTACAATTACTATTAGTAGTCACCAATTAGAGATGAGTTAAGGTTGATTAAAAATCAACAACCAATAAGAAGTTAGGATTAGCATAAAATAGATTAAAATAAATTACCAATGATCATAAACTACTCTAAAAGTCAATAATACCATAATCAAGGGACACTTAAGCCTTGGATTAAGAAGTTAATTGGACTTCAATTAATCTTTGAAAAGTCAACAATTCCAACTATGATCTAAGGGCCAAGATTTAACCTTACAAAGATAATCTAATGGCCCTAATTAATTATGATAAAGTGGAATCCTTGTGAAATTGGATTAGCCAATGATAAATCAAGAAAATGTTCTTAATCCTCATAAAATTAATTGGACCAATAAGATATTAACAAAAGTTAAAGGTTTGGATTAAATGTAGTAAAGTTAAATCCTAAGGCTTAAATAATTATAAAGCTTAATCCATGTGAAAATAAAAGAACCAATGAGAGGCCCTCCACTTGGATTTTATGAGATAAACAAAACACAAATTAAAAATAAAAAAACAAAGGGAGGGGGCGGTTTTTGAGGCTTATGAGGGAATAGAAGAATTGTGCAAACATCAAAATGCACACATGCACAATCGAGTCATAGCCCTATGCAATATGAGTCACTAACCTAAGCATGAAATGAGTCACCACCCTAGGTATGAATCATAACTCTATTTGGAGACTTTTTGGGGCAAGATGGAAGAGGATAAGATGAGGTGTAAGAGAGAGAGAGAGTGTTGTGAGTGTGTGTGTATGCAATTGTTATGCATGTGTGTGTGTGTCTAGTATGAAGAAGGAAAGAGAAGTCAATTCATTAGCCAATGAGAAAATTAAGCATAAAGTAATTAGATTAATTCATGAAATTAATTCTAGACATAAACAAATGAAAATCTATACAAACTAAATTGTATCTTGAAATTCATCAACTATAAATCAAATGTAAGAAGAGATTAGGAACAAGCATAATTCAAGCTTGAAAATGAGTATAACCAAAGTCATTTCCCCAAACTTTGCAAATTGATACCAAATGAGAAAGTAAGTGATATTGGTCTCTAAATGAAGCTAAGAACTTCAAGGGTTCAAAACCAATGAGAAAATGTACATAAAACTTCAATAGGTTACCCAAATAAATTTTTATCTAGTGGAGTGCAACACAAAAAAAATGAAGAAGCAAGTTGATGGCTTATGTATGAAGCTAAAACACATGGGAAAATAAAATTCAAACTTGGAAGAGGATAAGGTGAGTCATAAAGTAATGGAAGAGCCTAGAAGAGGGAGGTGTAGGGCTAAGATGAGTGCTCCCAAATACCCTAGATCCAATGGCTATAATGCAAGATAAGCTAAGTTGATTTAATTGCCAAATTGCCACCTCAAAATCACTATAAATGGGCACCTTGTGTCTTCACATTCTTCACACCAAACTCAAACCAAATAGGTGAGTTTAAGAGAAGAGTGAAGCAAGAAGGAGGAGGAAGTTCTTCAAGACGTAAGCAAGCTTTTAGTTTCTAGTCTTTAGCTTTTGTAGTTTTTGAAGTTTTAGTTTAAATTCTTAGATAGAAGTAGCTTAGATCTTAAATATTCTAGAATAATTTTATTTACATGTTTTTATGGTTAAAATCAGCTTTATTTCGAAAAATTGATGAAGAGGGTGTTTTCGCAAAATTTCCAGAAGAGAAACATCAATATAACGAAGTTCTAGCGAAATCTCATAGGTTAAAATCTTGCTGAACCAATGACAAAAATGCCTATATTTTATGTTGAAAACATGGTTGGAAAATTCTGGGAAAATTAATGGTTAAAGTAGACATATAGGGCTTTTTAAATATGTAAAGAACTTGTCAAAATGATTTCTGTACAGTGAGATAAAAATCCTCAAAGTTAGGCTACGAATTTCTAGAAAAATTCTGGGCAGAGGCTCAAAACTTAAAAACTGGGAGCGATTCGTGGAATCTGGGAAAAAGTGATTATTTTTAAAATTAGACATCTTAAGGATTTCGGGGAATTTTACGGATCCTCGTTTCGATTTTTCTGGAATTAGTTATGATTTTCCAAAGTTAGGCGAAAATCTGTCCAAAATTCTGGACCAGCGTTTTTTGAAGAACTAAGGGTGATAAGTTGAGAAATAATCCTATCAATGATAAAAAGGTCATTAGTGACTAGGATGCCTTCTAGAATATTATTTGTGAATTAATAAATGCGATATTACCATTATAAGATAAACGTGATCACGGTCCGAACGACAGCGTATCGATATCGCCAACGAATGTATGGATGCGTGCATACTGTAACACTAACTCTAATGTTTATTGTATACTTATATGTGATAGATAGTCTGAGACTCTGTTTTGAAAGTTGTGCATACATACAATTATATACGGGTTATAGTCATGATAACGCCGTTGAGTTTTCCTAGTGCTGAGGACACGGATGTACACCGTGGCACTGGTGAATAGCGCAGACTAGAATAATATGAATAATTGATGGTTGTGTGGTTATCTTTGAGATGTGAGCATCGAATGTGAATATTGTTGTACTGTCATGAATATCTGTCATACATAATTGATACATAAGCATGAGGTTAATCGTTACCTGAGGTTCAATGGGAATTGAACCTCAGCTCTTATCATAGTCTCAAATTATGGAGGAACCAGAACCGAGAGCAAAGATAAATAGCACGTGAGAGGACACGGGCGAAGAAGACAGTTATGAATTTTTGTATCACTGTATTAGTAAATATTTGGAGAATTGTACCACTGTAATAGCAACCAGACACACCAACAGTGAATGTTGATCAGATACTCGCTCTTTTAAAATTATTCCGATGCTCTACTCTGATTAAAATATTTTGAAAACGAATTTCGAAAATGAGGTTGTTACATAAAGAACTTTAAAGGTATGACTGGTGGCAGTTTTGTAAATATAAACAACTTCTTGAACCAGATCTTTTATCAATGGGTCTTAAGTATATTATTCAAACCGCTTAAAAAAACAAACGGTCTTAAAAATGTTATTAAAAAAATTGAAATATCAAATTTTTTTATAGAGAAATCTCGAACAGGCCGACTTATATTTTCTGCGGTCCAAAATAATAAGGAAAAAATTAAATAAAAACTTTTATGACTGGATATATATAACAAGAGGTCATAAATCTTAAAGATTATACTTTTAAGACCTGATATAAATTGTGCCCGGTAGTAAATAGTTTATTACTTTTAAGACCAGAGTTTAACAAATGACGGTCTTAAAACTTAACCTTTAGGACCGTCGTTGTTGTTCATTCGGTCTTAAAAATAAAGCGCCAAATATACTTATTCACATGAAACGTTACCTTACGACTTACGTTGTCCCTCTGAACTTTGAAACCCCTCTTCTTGTTGTGAAATCACTCTTCCTGTTGCATTACCTCTCTTCCTCGCCCATGTACCATTAGCCTCTGTTACTCTCTCATTTGCTCAGGCATTCCTCTCTTCCTATCTCGAAAATGAACGGTGAAAACGATTCCATTTGTGTTTCAGGAATGCCAGTTACTGGTGTGAGTCAGAACGAACCCTCTTCATCTGACAATGTGCCTCGTAACCACCTTGCACGGTGTGGTAGAAGAGGCACACAAATGATGGATGTAACCCTAAGTCGGACTTCTGGGTCAAGGCTCGAGATTCAGTTTAATGAAAAGTTGCAACCTTTCAGTCCTAATAAAAGCAAATATAATAGTTTTGTCGGCTATATTGCACGCAGCAAGGTTAACATCTTGATAGATGAGTGGAAAGATGTGAACTTTGACAAAGTAAAGCAACCTATTTGGGACACTATCCGGCTTACATACACTGTCCCTGACTCTTAGGAGTTGAAAGACAAGACATTGTCTTATTGTGCTGATCGGTGGAGGAAGTTTAAGACCTTTCTCGATAACACGTATATTTTTGCCGAGGTTCTGCATGCCAAACATCCTTGGGACCAGTACACATTTATTGATGAACGAATTTGGCGACAATTTGTTCTGTTGCGAACCACTCCTGAAGCTCTGGTGAGTCTATATTTAGTTTTGTTTGCCCTTTTGTTTACTTATATAACTTGTGCGAATATGTGAATGCTATTGTGTTCATCTAATCCTGTTAGTTAAATTGTTTGGTGTGTGAATAGAAGTATACATTTCCTGCCTTTGTCTATGCAAGTCTGATATGTACACCTTGAAAAGGTAAAATACTAAGGAGGTAATTGGTAATGGTTTGTCTTGCAAAGGAGGAAATGAATAGTCTTAAAAGGGGGAAACTTTATATACCCAATTGTTACTATCTAATGTGGACTGATGATCCCACTGGATGCCTTAAAAAGGATCAAGTTTGTATTATTTTATAAGCATAATTCTCTTTTGTTTCTTAACCTATCTACCTAGCAATACAAAACATAGCTCCAATTTCTTCTACAATTCTACATCTTCCTTAAATAAAATGTTGAAACTTGATGAAGTGAATTTGACTAGTGTTTGAGGTTCATATCAAGTAGAAGTTCTCTAATTTCTGTTAGTGAGATGGCTGGAATCCATAATTAATAGATGTTTTCAATTCTGATTCACAGGAAAGAAGGGAACAAGCACAGGAGATAGGGAGAAAGAATGATTGCCCGCATAGAGCTTCTCGCGGCGGATATGAAAAGGCTGAAAAAGAATTGATGGTGACTAAGCGGAAGAGATTGGAAGATGAAGCAGAATCCAATCCTTTTGCGGTACATGGTCCGCCATCTCCAATACGTCGCGAGGAGTTGTGGTTGCACATTCAACAAAAGCCAAGCGACGCCTACACGAGTGAACAAACTCGTGTTGTTGCTGAAAGAATTGTAAGTATCGTTATTGTTATTTTTTAGTTACTAAACATGTTTCATTACTAAGCTTCTCGTTATCTGTACCTTACAGGAAGATCTTAAAAAGAAAGAAGCAGAGGGATCTTTTGTGTCGGCCGAGAGGAGTGATATTCTGACTGTTGCGACCGGGAAACCTGACCATGGTGGGCGTGTAAGGGGGATTGGAGGATGGGTAGGCCTGAAGGAATACTTTGGTAAATCCGCCAAATGCCATAGACATAGTATGGTTACCTGGGAGGAGATGGAACAGATGGTAGCCAAATTAAATGAGGAAGCAGCGGCTAAAGAAGCAAGGTTTCAATCCGAGATGAGCCAGCTGAGGGAGGAACTAAATCAGATGAGGCTGCTTTTGAGCTCTCATCCATAGACTAGTGTTCCCTTCACACACTCACATACAACTGTGCAGCAGAGCACTAGACGGAGCTGCATTGTTGGACAGTCAGAGCAACCTTGTGACCTTTATGTGGAGGATCCTGATCATCATGATAGACTACTATTGGTTGCAAAAGGGACTGTCCACAACTTATTGGGATCAACTGTACACCACCAACAAATGGCTGATGATGAAGTCAGAGTGATAGTTGAAAAGATGATCATTGATGCACCTCTCCCTCTCCCAACTGATGAGCTGAAGCTTGTGAGTGATGTCAAGGGAACCTTCATCTCTTGGCCAGTAAAGCTTGTACGTGTCTCTGCTCCACCTAAAGCTTCAACCCCTCGTCATCAAGTTCCATCCCCTCCTCAAGCTCAATCCCCTACTGCTAAGTTGACTGGCAGTGAAAAAATATTCGATACGGTGAAAAGTGGATATTTTAAAGATAAATCGTGGCCTATCAATGAAGTAGTAGGCGTTCCTCATCCTCTACCGGTTCAAGTTGACACCGTTGATGTTGAGTCCCTGCTGCTTCCTAGACAGGAGCTTACTGATGCAATTGTTCAAATTTTTATGATGTTCTTCTATGAGTACATAATTTAAATGCATTGTTTAGACACATATACATATATACTAATTCCCTAATCGATGTCATTATTGTAGGTTCTTGCATCAAGAATTGGTTCAAAAGGGCAGGAGCAACAATTTTGGATTCCTGTGCCCTATCTATTCAAGTTAAACATCCATGTAGGAAAGACATCAGTACATATCAAGGAGGTTGTGCCAACTGAGAAGAAAGGTGTACTTTTTTCCATTCTTCCACAGGTACATATCATAAATATTGTCTACAATTCACTTAATTCTGCTACATATATCACTAAGTATACTTTACTGCTATGAATTTTCAGTCACCACTGGCAGTTGGTCCTCATGTGCATGGAAGAAAATAAAGTTATCTTCTTATGCTCCACTCACAGTGAGCCAGTGCCTGCATTGACGAAGACCATCAACGAGTAAGCATGTCATTTTGATTCTCTTGTCTGAAATCTCTGCTGTGAATTTTCAGTGAACATTGATAAATATGCATTTTTGATTATAGTGCCATTAGGACCTTCCAAATCAACGCACTCAAAAGGCGTTCTTATGAGGCCAAAGTTCCTAAATAGCTCAAACTAGAGGTTGGTACAATATTTGTACACTTGGCACACTGCCTTGTGAACTTGGTCAGTAAGATATATATACTTATATATATTTCTTGTTCTTTTTAGACCCGTTGGCAACCACCATCCAACTTATGTGGTCAATACGTCATGAAACACATGTATGATATTATCACTAAAATAAATACTAAATTATTTGCAAAGGTAAATATTTGATATTACATATCATGCACGCAAGTTAATTCAGTTTCTGGCTTAATGTTACATGTGAAATATGCACGCAAGTTAATTCAGTTTCTGTCTTTGATGTTACAGATGTTTCACTGCCCTGATCCCTTTTCTCATGATGAACTCGAGCACATACGCAATTTGTTTTGTGAATATCTGTATGACTTGATCTTAAAGTCAACACAATAATTAATAATGTCCTAAATTCATTTGTAAATATATCCTGTAGCAACAATAATCTTCTGTAAATTTGTTTATTTTTTCGAACAATTCATTTGTAAATATACACAGGCAATGTAAAATTCAATAAATAAATTTGTTTAATTTTTCGAACAATTTTCTTGTGTCCATTTTGGGTTTCTGAATGTATTGGATGGTGGATATAGCTATTTAGTGCTTGAAATTTGAGGTTCAAGATGTTGTAAATGAGCAAGAGTTCACGACATTCGGACCATATATTGTAAACTTCCGATGCTAAAAGTATTCGGTTTAAATAATATGAGACTTTTAGGGCCGTATATTGTAAACTTCCGGTCCTGAAAGTATTCGGTCTAAGTAATATGAGACTTTTAGGACCGTATATTGTAAACTTCCGATCTTAAAAGTATTCGTCTAAATAATATGAGACTTTTAGGACCATATATTGTAAACTTCCAGTCCTAAAAGTATTCGGTCTAAATAATATGAGACTTTTAGGAACGTATATTGTAAAAGTCCAGTCCTAAAAGTATTCGGTCTAAATAATATGAGACTTTTAGGACCGTATATTATTTTACTGTATGCTCATAATGGTCTTCCTTTAAATAGAAATGTTGACTTGCTTTTCAGACAAATCATTAGGGTTCAAGGCAACCGAGGTTCTGGCATTCTGCTCAAGCTAGGTCCTTCATTGTAGTCGATTTTACCTCTCCTAATTTAGATTATCGGTTTCCCTTTTCTTTGTCTCTTTTATTTTTGTCGGAAAAAGAAGGGAGATATTGAAAAGGACACTCTGTTTCTAATTAGGGCGAGGTAAAACCGAGGACAACGACAGTCCAACCTTGATAAGAATTGTCACTGTGTTTGTTTTTATTCGAATAAGGTAAACATTGTTTTTTGTTTTGTTGGTCTGATCTTAACTGTATATTGTTGGATTTTTTTAATGTGTGAGTTTTTAATGTTGATCATACACACGAGGACAATGTTTTGATTTTTTCCTTTTTGTCGAAAAAAGAAAGAATGTAATGAGAAGGACAAGGCGATCGAAATAGGAAAGAAAAAAATTTATTATAGTTTTTTATTCTGCCCCGTGGGGGGCAGCGGTAGTACATGAAGAAAACACAAAAAAGAAAAACATAAAAATATTTACTCCTCCTCATCGTTGTCGGAGGGGAGGGAGTCGTCGGAGAGGTTGGAAACGTCATCATCTAGGGGATTGTACTCAACGTCCTGTGTAAGAACCGGCTGAACCCAAGTGGGAGGGTGAATTGGGTGAAGTATAAAAATTTAGGAACTTTGAAATTCTTTTCGTAACTTACTGAAATCAGTTTATAAAGCAATAACCATACATTTAAACATGTATACACATTCAAACATATATGCTGGAAATGTAAGAGATAAGGGAAGAGAGTGTGCAAACTGATTTATACTGGTTCGGCCCAATCCTTGACCTACATCCAGTCCCCAAGCTTCACTTGGGATTTTCAATCCACTGTCTTCTTTCAACTCGATTACACGTTCTGTACTTGAAGTAATCCTCTCACTAGGATTCACTCCCCCTTATAAACTGTAATCAACACACCGCTTGATTACACACTCTGTACTCGAAGTAATCCTCTCACTAGGATTCACTCCCTCTTACAAGTTGTAATCAACACAATGTGTTTCCCACTCAAGATCAACCAATCTTCAGTAACTCTTAGAAGAATAGAATGATTACAATAAATCTTCTCTCTTAGAAGTGAATGGATAAACACTGAAGATCAAATAGAAATCATTTCACTCTCTAAGTTAACTAAACATGAAAAACAGAGTGCAAATGGTGTGAGAGCAGAGTTTCAGCATGTTGGAAGTGTAAGCTTGTTTCTCCATGTTTTTCTGCTTGAATCTGTCTTCTATTTATAGGTAGAAATCAATATATGACCGTTGAGAAGATTCAATGACTGTTGGATAAAGAAATATAGCCGTTAGAAACTAGCCGTTAGAACTTTTGCTTTTTGAACCAGCTATGACATCAGCATTTACTTTCTCTTTGATCTTCAGTTTAACAGCCTTTGATCATCTGAAACATGTACACAAATGATATAAAAGATGTTAAGAAGTGTTATAAATCATTTCGGTAATCATCTGGATGTTTATAGGAAGAATCAGGATTTTCGAAACGCTGATTTTCTGAACCAGAGGTGTAAACTCGAGTTTGCTCTTGAAAACTCGAGTTTTCCTTTTGTTGTCGAATGCTGGATTTGCCTCTGCTTGAGCAAAACTCGAGTTTTGGTCCAAAACTCGAGTTTTTGAAGTTCCTCTGAAGTTCGCTGCTCTCTGTCTTATGAAAACTCGAGTTTTCACTTGCAAAACTCGAGATTTGCTTTCTCCTGAACTTTGTTGAGTTTTCTTGAAATAACCATCAACTTTCGAAGACCATATCTCCCTGGTCTGAACTCCGTTTTAGTCTGTTCAACTCTTCATGGAAAGCTATGTGAGTCTACTTTCATATACCACTGATTTCAGCTCAATCGGATTTGCCGTTTGTGAGATATACTCAAAATATCAAAGGTAGGTCTGGACTGTGACGTTGATTCTTGTGGTAACTTGTAAAAATCATAGCTCCTTGATCTGAACTCCCTTGGGCTTGAATTTTATATCAACATGACGCATTGGGAGTCTAGTTTCATATGCTTTTGGTTTCGTCTCAATCCGATTTGGTTTGGGAGATATCGTCGAATTACCAGACCTCGCCCGAGCTGATCGTGAAGCAGAGTAGAGCTGAAGAGCTGATCACACTGTAAACTCGAGTTTTCACTTGGAAACTCGAGTTTTGAGTCCTAAACTCGAGTTTGTGCTTGGAAACTCGAGTTTTGCTCTTCTAGAGATGCCAGAGATGCTGAAGACACTACAAACTCGACTTTTGAGTTGCAAACTCAAGTTTTGAGTCCCAAACTCCAGTTTTGAGTCCCAAACTCGAGTTTTCTCCTATCCGAGAGGCAAATAACTGTAGTGAAGTAGGAAACTCGAGTTTTGACTTGGAAACTCGAGTTTTCTCATCCTGAAGCTGATTTTTGCTGACTTTAACTCCAAATTGAGTCATTCCAACTTCCATATGATCTTGGAGATCGACTTCTAACTTCAATATAAGAACTTGAATAACTATATCTTCATTCCATTAAGCAAGTTCTTCTTTCTTTCTTCTCTTCTCTTGAACATTCTTGATAATTCAACTCTTTCTTCCTTCCATCTCCCAACTTGTTCATTCTCCATAACTCTAACTCTTTCTTTCTTCTCTTCTCTTGATCATTCTTTATCCTTTGACTTCACATCTTTTAACTCAATGCTTCTTTATTGATCTTCTTGTTGATTGTTCTCCGTCATTCAACTTGGACTTATCATTCTCTTGTAAGTTCTACTTTCTTCAATATTTCCTCTTCTTCTTGACTATTCCCAAAATCCTTTGAGAACTTCTTGCTTCCTTCATATTATGATATTCCCATTATATTGTGTGCAAAAACTTCTTTCTTCAATCTACTTTCATGATCATTCTTCAACATTGAACTTCACATCTACATTAAATATAAGACTTAGTCAAAGTAGAAGATAAATGTAGTATTCAAACTTTTTGCTCTTAATAATGGGATCTATATAAGACATCATCAAAACTAATCATATCCAACATCCTGGGCATCGAGTATCGCGTTAATAATGTAATTACTCTTAATTATTGATTTTTCTAAGAATATTTGATTTTAGGTTAATTGTTTTGAATTGAAGAAGCCTGAAAAGATTAGAACATATTTTAAAAAAAAGTTTAAACTCAAGTTTTAAACTTTTCAGTTTGGTCCCTCTGTGAAAACTTTTATACTTTTGCACTTAAGTCCCTAAACTTAAACACTGCGTTTTGGTTATATTCTAGGGCAGATTTTGAATTGAAACAGCACATCCGTGGAGAAAAGCCCAATATGCAGCTAGAGGTTCATTCAGTTGAATAAAAAGAAATGAAACAGCTACACATTCAATGGAAGAGGAAAAAAAACGCATGGGCCCATAACGTTGAAATGAATGGGAAAACCTAGAATGAAGAGAGGACTCGAGAGAAGCTGCGGACCCGGGGAGCTGAGGGATGAGAATTAATTGAAGGCACAGAACGCATTGAAAAAAAGGGACGATGGGACTGAATTGAAGGGGGCACGCCGGAAATCACCAAGGATTCACCTCCATCATCGTCTTCTTCCTTCACCACTCAGCCAACATCACCGTCTCCATCCTTGAATCATTGTGGTCTGCTGGACGCAAAAAACCAGCGAGGAACGGACGGAGAAGAACTTTGAAGGAGGCCATTAACGAAGCTTCATCTGGGGGAATCTTCATCACGCAATCAAATTTCAAGGCTAGAAGTATCGTCTTCCTCACTGTTTTGGAAAGACGCAAGAACGAAAACCGCACTCCTTCGATTCTCCTCTCTTTCATCATCTCCTTTAGTCCTCTTCACTGTTCCTTCACCGTTTACCACTCACCTTTGCCGTTGCCATCATCGGACTGAACCACAGAAGGATCATGGTTCTTGAAGCTATTTTAATGAGTGACTAGGCAATTTTGTGCTCTTGGTGATGAATCAGAGATGGCTTGAGCTCACGAGTGCTTACATAGGGGAGTTTATCTATCATCCTATTAGTCTAGAATCTTGTGTTTAAATTTATTAAATTTTTATGCATTATTCTGGAACTGAGATTAGTGGTAACTAACTTTGATAGTTTGATGTTTGTAATTGAGATTGGATATTGTGGTTTGAAGATTTTAAATGTTTGAATTTCTTTGTGGTTACAATGAGATTATGTTGATTAGCGTGGTATTGTCTAATTAATGTGATTGATTTGTATCTTTGAGGGGCTGGTTAGCACTCAAATTTAAGAAGACTCATATTGCATTTCTCCAATTTCAATTTCACATTAAGTGGTTTTTAACAATATCTCAAGTAGTAGTAGTTAGCTACGGTAGTAGGAACTACTATTAATTGGGAATATTGGACTCAAGTGGTATCTTGAGGTTTTTCTTATTAGGACTTAATGAAACTTAGACTCCCATATTTTTTTTGAGCGATGATAGCTATTTCCTTCATTACCAAGAGCATTCATCATAATTAATCCCTTTTTAATCCAAATCATTCTCCATCAATTTTCCAAATGCATCAAAATTTTTGCCACTTTAGAAGTGTATAATTTGTGGGAAATTCTTTGAGCTTTCATGAGATCTAGTGTTTTGGCAACTTTATAAAACCATATTTTGTTTTTCAAGAGAATGGGAAGAGAAATGAACCCACAATTTGATTTTTGTTTACTCCTCATTTTGAAAAAAAAAGAGTTTCGATATCATTAGTGCATTCAAGAGTTGAGCATTGTTTGAACTGATTGCAATGTTTTGATTGGTTGTGTTTTGTAAGGGTAACACTTGGAATAGTTAAGCAGATGTTTTGTGGTTAGTTTACTATACAATTAATTTTGTTGGAATGAGCATTGGAGAAAAACCTTGTTGGAAGGATATTTGAGCCTTAAATTCTTTTCATGTGTGCATGTTCACTTAGTTTTTCACTTTCTAGAACTTGTTTCAACTCTTTTTCGAAACAACATTTGCATTAGTGTGATGAAAATGAAAGAGGCATTCAATTCTAAACCATTTTCACCTAAACACAAGCCTACAATTATCTTCCATTTGCTTACCCCCTTTGAGCCTTTCATAATGTTGTATGCATGTCATTATTCATAGTGTTCATAGTATTCTAAGAAAAAATCAAAAGAGAATTGCCAATAAAAATTTGAAATGCCATGTATGTGAAAGAAAAAAAAAAGAAAGTGAATATTATTGAAAAAAAAGAAGAAGAAAAAAAAGTATTTGGCAAAAATAAAAATAAAAGCAAAAAAAAAATCAAGAAGGCATTAGTTCATGATTTTCAAAAGAATTGGCAAAATTTGTAAAGTTAATTAGATGCTATGAACTTGCTCTTTAACTTTGACTTGCATATTAACTATTCATTTTCTAATTAATTCATTTCATTAAGCCTTCATCCAACATTACAACCCTTAAAAGTCCTCTTGATTCATTTCATTAATTGCTATTAATAGTGGAGATGTTAGAGTTGTTACAAGCCTATGGTAAGGTGTGGATTAAGTGGGCTAGAGTGAAATTATCCCAATCAATGAGGTGAGATGAGTGAAACACTAATAATACCTTGAGAGTCCTCTTATGCTTCATTTTAATATTTTGGATTGTATGGTCTGCTAATTTCTTTACATTACTTGATTATCACTGGTGCTGACATGAGGAATTTGATTAATTAATTCATTGCATCCTAATTATGAAATTGCTCATTTCTCAAATGCATTAGTGATTTGAAATTGGAATTTGGTACTCAATTGCCTTTGTTCAGGAGTACAAAGGTCTAAGTGTGGGGGAATTGATTGAACCATATTTTTACATTATTTTTGGGACATTAAATTGGGATTTATAATGCATTTCACATTAGTTATTGAGCTTAAAATGATGTTTTTATGATAAATTGAGATTAAGAGTGAATACATTAAATTAGGGCAAAAAATGGCAAAATTGTCAAAAAAATGTAATTACTCTTAATTATTGATTTTTCTAAGGATATTTGATTTTAGGTTAATTGTTTTGAATTGAAGAAGCCTGAAAAGATTAGAACATATTAAAAAAAAAAAAGTTTAAACTCAAGTTTTAAACTTTTCAGTTTGGTCCCTCTGTGAAAACTTTTATAATTTTGCACTTAAGTCCCTAAACTTAAACACTGCGTTTTGGTTATATTCTAGGGCAGATTTTGAATTGAAACAGCACATCCGTGGAGAAAAGCCCAATATGCAGCTGGAGGTTCATTCAGTTGAATAAAAAGAAATGAAACAGCTACACATTCAATGGAAGAGGAAAAAAACGCATGGGCCCATAACGTTGAAATGATTGGGAAAACCTAGAATGAAGAGAGGACCCGAGAGAAGCTGCGGACCCGGGGAGCTGAGGGATGAGAATTAATTGAAGGCACAGAACGCATTGAAAAAAAGGGAAGCTGGGACTGAATTGAAGGGGGCACGCCGGAAATCACCAAGGATTCACCTCCATCATCGTCTTCTTCCTTCACCACTCAGCCAACATCACCGTCTCCATCCTTGAATCATTGTGGTCTGCTGGACGCAAAAAACCAGCGAGGAACGGATGGAGAAGAACTTTGAAGGAGGCCATTAACGAAGCTTCATCTGGGGGAATCTTCATCACGCAATCAGATTTCAAGGCTGGAAGTATCGTCTTCCTCACTGTTTTGGAAAGATGCAAGAACGAAAACAGCACTCCTTCGATTCTCCTCTCTTTCATCATCTCCTTTAGTCCTCTTCACTGTTCCTTCACCGTTTACCACTCACCTTTGCCGTTGCCATCATCGGACTGAACCACAGAAGGATCATGGTTCTTGAAGCTATTTTAATGAGTGGCTAGGCAATTTTGTGCTCTTGGTGATGAATCAGAGATGGCTTGAGCTCACGAGTTCTTACATATCTATCATCCTATTAGTCTAGAATCTTGTGTTTAAATTTATTAAATTTTTATGCATTATTCTGGAACTGAGATTAGTGGTAACTAACTTTGATAGTTTGATGTTTGTAATTGAGATTGGATATTGTGGTTTGAAGATTTTAAATGTTTGAATTTCTTTGTGGTTACAATGAGATTATGTTGATTAGCGTGGTATTGTCTAATTAATGTGATTGATTTGTATCCTTGAGGGGCTGGTTAGCACTCAAATTTAAGAAGACTCATATTGCATTTCTCCAATTTCAATCGCACATTAAGTGGTTTTTAACAATATCTCAAGTAGTAGTAGTTAGCTACGGTAGTAGGAACTACTATTAATTGGGAATATTGGACTCAAGTGGTATCTTGAGGTTTTTCTTATTAGGACTTAATGAAACTTAGACTCCCATATTTTTTTTGAGCGATGATAGCTATTTCCTTCATTACCAAGAGCATTCATCATAATTAATCCCTTTTTAATCCAAATCATTCTCCATCAATTTTCCAAAAATACCAAAAAGAATACGAATAGTTTCTTTACATTTTCATTGATTTTAGTTTAAAGAAAACCATTTCCAAAACCCCGCTTCTAATCATGTTTTTAGCACTTAGTTTAACCTAGGGAATTCAAAATAAAAGGCTCCTTGATAAGAGAACGATCCCGAGTTGTTTGCACTATATTGCATTTTAATTTGTGGTAAATTGTGATTTGACCCTGAGGCGACTAAGGTTTTTTGTCAAATCAGTGATATAAGCGTGCCTCAGTGATTATCAATTACTCTATAAGAGAGCTTTTTCAATTGTATTCAGTTTTTGTTCAAAATCTCAAGGTAGTGGTATCTTGAGTACAGTTGTATAATTACGATCTGTAAGGGGGAGTGATTCCTGGAGAGTGAGAGTCATTCTGTATTATAGAGGTTATAATTGCATTTATGACATAGTTAAAATTCCAGAGTGACTGGGTACTGGACATAGGTCAAAGAGTTAGACCGAACCAGTATAATCCCTCTGTGTCGACTCTATCTACCTTTCTTACAATGTTTCTCATTTGTCCATCGTAACCTCAAAGCCTTTTTTAAATCACCTATTCACGCCCCCTCTAGGTGATATTCACCTTTCAGAATTTATTTTCAGAGTTTTCAGATAAAGTTATATACTTAGGACTGTCTACTTATAATTAACCAGTCCTAATAAAATCTACGAATGAATAATAAAAACTTAGGTCCGGAGTATTATAAAACTCCGGTGTTAAATATTTAGTTACATATTTAGGACCGGATACAGGATAAGAATTCGGTCTTAAAAGTAATACTTAAAAAATTTAATAAAAAACATTTAGGACCGGATACTTTATAATTAATCGATCTTAATAAAGTTCAAATACAAAAACATGTCTCTGACGCGCGGAAAATTAAATTTCTCTCTCTGAACTTCTCTTGTCTCGCCGAAAGTGATTACTGAGGAGCATTATTCTCTTGTCAGTGCTTCGTGTTGCTCTCTCAACAATCACTTTCTGGTTCCTCAGCTAAACGTATGTAGACCAAGCTGTAAGAGGTGTTTCGGTTATATAACTTCATGGTTTTCCTGCTTATCGTTCTGGGTTTTTCATGGGTTGAACGAAATCAATGAAATGCTCTTGTGGGTTTCCTTGTTGTTAATGAATATTGTATTTTGAAGATTATATTTGCACTTGAGACCTACCCAATTGACCAACAAATGTTTTTAGGGTACTCTTGCTGTCTCCAACATCAACATTTGTGGCGAGAGAAGAAAGACTCTTATTTCGCATTTGAATTTATATGCTGCAGGTGAGTCCACAAGACCTTCATGCGAAGCATTTAATTTCCTCGTCATGCATTTTTTTTGCTTCTTGGATTCACTGTGATATTCATGACCAAAAGTGATTTTTCGTTATGCATTTATTTTGCCTTATTTTACGTATGTTAAATCTTTTCGTCCATAGGAATTCTATTATGGATCACAGTTGGATAAATGCTTTACGGATGAGCGTTGAATATCAGAATGGGGTGAGGGACTTTATAGAATTTGCTAAACAAAATGCCAATGATGATAGTGGGAAGTTTTATTGCTCTTGTGTAAAATGTTTGAATGAGAGGCAACTAAGTCCTAAAGTTATATTTAATTTGTGAAGGATTTTGTAAGACTTATACAGTATGGGTATGGCATGGTGAAAAAATACCAAGTGGGTCTCAACATGGGAAGTGGCCTTTGATGATAATGACACGGATATGGATGATCACATAGAGGACATTATTCGTGATATAGGAGAAGAGGCCTTTCATCAATCACATGTATATGGTAAAATGTGCAGTGATGCAGAGACCCCGCTATAACTTGGTGTAAAAAATATCAATTGTTGAATGCTGTATTGAAATTGGTAAGCTTGAAGGCACGTCATGGATGGAGCGACAAGAATTTTTCTGAAATGCTTGAGGCTTTTAAGGACATGCTTCCGGATGATAATGTGTTGCGCATCGATACTATGATGCTAAGAAAATACTTTGCCCACTGGGAATGGAGTACAAAAAGATCCATGCATGCCCGAATGACTGCGTATTGTATAGAAAAGAGTTTGAAGAGAAGCAGAATTGTCCGATATGTGAAACCCCATGGTACAAGTCAAATAAGGGGCCTGCAAAAGTGTTGTGGTATCTTCCAATCATACCAAGGTTCAAGCGGTTGTTTGCGAATGAAAATGATGCAAAAAATTTGTGGTGGCATGCAGATTAGAGGATTCCTGATGGAAAGCTTCGTCATCCAGCCGATTCTGAAAGCAGGAGCTTTATACCCAAGAGGGGGGGTGAATTGGGTATCTTTAAAATTTTCGAAACTTGTTCTGTTTTTGGTTACTCAAAACAGGGCACAACAGAGAGGATAAGGAGAAGAAGCTAAACACAATGCAATTTATACTGGTTCGGTCCTTTCCTGACCTACATCCAGTCCCCAAGTCTCACTTGGGATTTTCAATCCACTAACTCAACAATATTGATTACACACTCTGTACTAAGAGTTGTTCTCTCACTAGAACACACTCCCCCTTACAAGTTGTAATCAATACACCCTAACTACCAAGTCCCCTGACTTGTAGTTATCACAATCAGTAAATGATTTACAAGATGATAACTCTCTCAAAGAGTAGATAGAATAAACACTGAAGTACTAAGTATCAAAATGATACAATACAGATGAAAGCTTGATACAATAAATGACTCAATAAAATTTTCGCTCTAAGTAGTTGTATCAGCTTGAGAAGAAGTTAATGCTCTCTATTTATAGGTAGAGAACATTAAATGACCGTTGTAGGATGATTCCAACCGTTGGAAGTGATTAGCTTGGGTTCTAGTCATCTTCTCTCTCTAAACTTCTGCTAATCCAAGACTTTGATGAAGTCTGATGTGGTTCTCTGAGGATTTGCCCGTTGGAGATAACTTTACTTGTTGTAGTAAGTATACTTTAACGTTTAGAAGGCGTGCTCAGATGGATTAGCTGAGAATAGGTTGATTTGCAGAAGTGCATTTAATGCACTGTACACTTTTTGCTTTATGGCTTTGACCTTCATTGATCTTCATCTGTGATTGCTGAAATTCACTCAACAAACTTGTTAAACATAGCTAGGAATATGATTGAATGAATTATGGAAGCAATAAGATCAAACAATAATGATTTGCAAATTCGCGTAATTCAAAAACCAATTTTGACCGTTGTATACTGCAGTATGTTCCTCTATACTGGAGTATGGCACTTGTGCATAAGTGTCCATACTGCAGTATCCAAAGTCATACTGCGGTAAGCAACTTCCAGAGACAAAAACATCGTGATTGATTTTGGAACATATGCTCTATACTGCGGTAAGCAACTAACATACTGCAGTATGCGAGTTTTTGTCAAAGTTGAGAGTCCCCGTGATTGCCCAATACTGCAGTATGCAATAGTTATAAAATTTTGAGAGCTTTCTGTAAGAGCCTATACTGCAGTATCCAAATACATACTGCAGTATTGACTTGGGTGAGAAAATTTGATTGCTCTCTGGTTGGCCCTATACTGCAGTATACATGCCTATACTGCGGTATTGGCTTGACTTAGAAATTTAGTTGCTCTCTGGATGTCCCTATACTGCAGTATACATAGCTATACTGCGGTATTGGCTTGTTTTGAAAACACGGTTGCTCTCTGGATGTCCCTATACTGCAGTATACATAGCTATACTGCGGTATTGGCTTGTTTTGAAAACACGGTTGCTCTCTGGAAGTCCAATACTGCGGTATGTCATCCTATATTGCAGTATTGACTTTACTTCAAAAATTTGCTTGCCTTCTGTAAGTCCAAATACTGCGGTATAGCATTCCATACTGCAGTATTGACTTAACTAGAAAAATTGGATTGTTCTCTGGAAGTCCAATACTGCGGTATGTCATCCTATACTGCAGTATTGACTTAACTTCAAAAATCTGATGACCTTCTGTAGGTCCAATACTGCGGTAAAGAAACCTATACTGCAGTATTGATTTAACTTGAAAGATTATTTCCTTTCTGGAAGGCCCTTTACTGCAGTATGCAGACCCATACTGCGGTAAGCAACTATCAGATGATTTTTAAACATCTTGGAAACTTCAAAACATGTTTTACACTTGTTGTTAATCATCAAAACACATTGAGAACTAACATTCTCCCCCTTTTTGATGATGACAACACTTGTAAACTTTCTTTTTAAAGAATTTGAAAGATGTATTCTGTTTTGAATTGAAGTTTTCAGAAAGCAATGTGAAGTTACCAGAAAACAATCAGTTTTGCATTTTCAAGCATGAAAGGCAGAGATTGGCATCAGATATGAATTTGAGAACATAAACAACTTGAAATATATTCATAAAATATGATGCATACAAGTGGAGCTGATATCAGAAAAGATGAATACACTGATAATGACTGATATCAGAACACAATCTACATAAATATCAAAATACAGATCTAAACACTAATACAAATCTAGACACTAGACATCTACATCTTTCTCTCCTTCTCCCCCTTTGTCATCAACAAATTCGGGGTCAAGAACAAAGACAGGAGGAGAATAGAGCACCATGGCGGTGTTTGGATCAAAGGAGGGATCATGGGGCTCTGCATATGGAGAAGGTGTAGGGAAAATCTCAGTAGATGGAGTAGGTGGAGATGGGAATGGGCCAGGAAGAATCTCTGTGGTAGGGGTGACTGGGGAAGATGTGGTGTGGGGTGGGCTATGAGGTGGACTAGGAAATGAGAAAGTGGGTGATGATGGTGGTGAGAAGTGAGGTTCTGGTGAGTTTGGGGAAGGCTGAGATACAGGTATAGATGGTTGGGCTTCCGGAACAGGAGTCGAAGAGGATGGACCAGTGGTGAAGCCGAATGAAGATGAAGATGAGCCACCAAGTCCAAAGTGCTGAAGGAGTTGCTGAGCCTTGTCTCTGGCATCTGAGGCTGCAGCTAAGGTGACTGACAATGTAGAGCCCAAGTTGAGCCCTTGATCATCAATAGCATCTTTCACCTTGACCAGTTCAGAGAGGACCTATGACTGAGCCACGATCACATCCATAACCCCTAACTTGATGTCAGCCCGAATCATATCAAACTCTGCCTTCATCATAGCTCGGTGAGATACAAGTGCAGCATCCACAATTGCTCTAATCCGCTCATCAAAATCTGAAGGTAGTGGTGGTGGAGCAGACTGGGCCTCATGTGCAACTGACTGAGATGCACGAGTCTGAGACCGCGGTGGAGCTCTCGACTGCCCAGATCCTTCCGGCTCGAACTGAATCTTCATCAAGTTGAGCTGAGTCTTGCCGAAGGTCGGAATAAACTTCATCTGCTCGGGAGGACCCACATACCATATCTTATGGTAGTACATTATCAGTGAAACCAGGGATGCAAAGGGCATGTAGGATCCTTTGCGGGACACAAACCTGAAGTGGCTAATCTCCTTGAACAGCCACTGCCCAATATTGAGCGGATGCTTGCGGATGAAGGCAGTGAAGAAACGATAGTCCTTCTGCGTGTAGCTCATGCCCTTTTGCACAAAGTTATGTGAATACACGTACCATATCACGCGGTGAAAATGTGGCATCTTCGAGGGCTTGAAAGTCAAGTGAACCCTCTGATCATCCAGTATGTCCTGACCGGGTAAAAGTGTGGCATATACCTCCTCATTTGAATATTTCGGTGTGGATGCCTCTGGAGGATTAACCACCTTGAGAATCTTGTTGAGGATGGCGGCAGACAGTGTGAATCATACTCCTCTGACTGATGTTGTGACCCTTTCCTCAATCAGTCTTCCTTCCGAGTCCAAGATGTGATCGGTCGCCATGTTGAAGTAGAACATCTTGACCAACTCAGGACAGTAGGCAGCCTCGATGGAAACGAGCGTAGCATACGGCCCGAACCATGGTGAGAGATCCACGTTGCACTCTCGGTAGACTTGTTCTAGATCAACAGAAGTGACAGTACAGAATCCTCGGCTCCTAAAAAGATCTTTGAACTTGGCATTTAAACTGGGAGGAAGTAGGACATGAGTAACCTTGAATCCCTCTGGCGCATTCTTGTGAATTTTGATCTCCTCAACTGCATTTGCTACCACGAGAAAGAAATCTTGCTCAGACTCAGTTTCTGACGAAGAGCCAGAAACCTCAACAGACGAAGGAGAGGAAATGACAGTCGTGGAAGCTCTCTTGGACCTTGCCTTTTGAGGAACAACGGTCCTCTTCCCTTGTTCCTTGCTCGACTCTCCGGTCTTCTTCTTCTTTGCGGCTGAAGATGGGATAGATGTTCTGGATGAAGTTCCCCTCTTCTTGGGATTCGGCGAAGATGCCTCTGGAATAGTTATACCAATTCCAGGAATATGACGATTAATGCCGGTATCTAATCTCCTTGGAATTGATTTCGACCTCGGTGCTCTGAGTGGAAGAGAAGAAGTGGGTCGTTTGGAGAGAGATTGATCTTTGGACATTTTGACGCTAGGGTTTGGGTGAGAATGAGATTGGGAAGGAAATGAGAGAGATTTGGTGAGGATTTGTGAGGATTTGACGAGGATTTGTGACAGTTTCAGAGAGAGATGGAAGAGAGAGATGCGATACTGCTAGGTCTTACTGTGGTATAGACGCGAGTATGAAAGAACACGGCGTTTCAGTATATATAGACAGACCTCTATACTGCAGTAAGGTTTTTGCATACTGCAGTATAGCTTACTTTCATTTACATACTGTAGTAAGGATGGAAGTATACTGACCTGGACTTCAAAAATGTTGAGAGAATTTTTGAAAACCCGATGGCCATACTGCAGTATAGCACTTACATACTGCAGTATGCCTCTTGCATACCTGAAACTTCGTTTCTGTCTGACCCCATACTGCAGTATATGACTTACATACTGCAGTATGCCTCTTGCATACTCAGCTTTGGCTTCTGTCTGATCCCATACTGCAGTATATCACTTACATACTGCAGTGTACCTCTTGCATGTCTGAAACTCTGAAACCCCGATGGTCATACTGCAGTATACCACTTACATACTGCAGTATGCATCTTGCACACTTGGAGATTTGGCCTCTCACACACCCTATACTGTGGTATAGCATTTGCATACCGCGGTATAGCTCTTCTGAAACATCAAAACACCCTGCAGAACAAAGGCTAAACTCTCCGATGCTTAAGTTAGTAAAGATTAATCATCAATAACACATCTAACATTAATTTGAGAGAGAATAACTCACAGTTCATTGGGATTTACCATTCCCAATTCTCTCCTTATGAAAGTGAATTGTTCCTTGGCTAGAGGCTTGGTGAAGATGTCAGCTAGTTGAAGATGGGTTGGAATAAACATCACTTTCACATCTCTCTTCTGGACATGATCCCGGATGAAGTGATGTCTCACATCAATATGCTTGGTTCTTGTATGTTGCACGGGATTCTTGGCCAAGCTTATTGTGCTAGTATTATCACATAGTATTGGGATCTCCTTTAAGTGCACTCCCAAGTCAGCAAGTTGTTGCTTCAGCCACAACACTTGAGCACAGCAACTTGAGGCAGCCATATATTCAGCTTCTGTTGAGGACACAGCCACGGTAGTTTGCTTCTTGCTAAACCAAGAGACAAGTAAGTTGCCAAAGAACTCGCATTGCCCACTTGTACTCTTTCTATCCGTCTTATAGCCAGCATGATCCGAATCTGAATATGCCACAAGATGCTCCGGCTGACCTTTAGGAAACCATAGCCCAAGAGTCTTCGAATCAGAGAGATATCTGAATATCCTCTTCACATTTTCAGCATGTGACTCTTTAGGAGCGGATTGAAACCGAGCACACATTCCAACACTGAATTGGATGTCCGGGCGACTTGCGGTGAGATAGAGCAATGATCCAATCATTCCTCTATACTTGGTGATGTTGAAATCCTTGCCCTCTTCATCAGCATCCAAAGAAGTAGTTGTGCTCATTGGTGTGTCAGCCCCATTGCACTTGTCCATTCCAAACTTCTTTAGCAAATCATTTAAATACTTGGTTTGAGATATAAATATCCCATCCTTACGTTGTTTGATTTGCAGTCCAAGGAAGTAATTGAGCTCTCCCATCATTGACATCTCAAATTCACCCTGCATAGACTTGGAAAATTCCTCACACAAAGAGTCATTAGTAGCACCGAAAATAATATCATCAACATATATCTGTACAATTAAAATTTCATTCAATTTGTTTTTCTTGATAAACAATGTCGTATCAGCCTTTCCTCTAATAAATCCTTGATTGAGTAAGAATTGACTCAATCTTTCATACCAAGCTCTAGGAGCTTGCTTAAGACCATACAAGGCTTTCTTAAGTCTAAAAACATGATCCGAAAAGTGTTCATTTTCAAAACCTGGGGGTTGTTCAACATACACCTCCTCTTGAATGAAACCATTTAGAAAAGCACTTTTGACATCCATTTGATAGAGTTTAAAACCTTTTGTGCATGCAAATGCTAGAAGAACTCTTATTGCTTCCAATCTAGCTACTGGAGCATAAGTCTCTTCATAGTCTATTCCTTCTTCTTGATTGTAACCTTTGGCCACTAATCTAGCCTTGTTACGCACAATGATGGCTGACTCATCACGTTTGTTCTTGAATACCCATTTTGTCCCAATTACCGGATGGTCTTTGGGTCTAGGCACCAAGTCCCAAACTTGATTTCTATCAAATTGATGTAACTCCTCTTGCATAGCAATCACCCAATCATTGTCTGAAAGAGCTTCTTCTATCTTAGAGGGCTCTATATGTGAAATAAATGCAGAAAATGTAACTTCATTCAAAGTACTATTTCTGGTCCTAACTCCTTGATTCACATCACCTATGACTTGGTCTAAAGGATGATTCCTTATAAATCTCCAAGCTCTAGGTTGAGACTGATCAGGATTTTCTAAGTTATTTTCAGGATCAGCCTCAAAAACATTTTCAGAATTTTCAGAAGGAGTAGGAGCATTTTTTGAAGAGAATTTGTTTTTGAAAATAGTCTCTTCTTCATCATCCAAGGATTTATCAGATTCAGATTCACAGAATACAACATGTATAGATTCTTCAACAATCTTAGTCCTAGTATTAAACACCCTATATGCCTTACTCCTATTTGAATAACCAATAAAAATAGCTAGATCAGATTTAGGATCGAATTTACCAAGATTATCTTTACCATTATTGTGCACATAGCACTTGCATCCGAAGACATGCAGGTGACTGAGATTCGGCTTTCTTTCTTTGTAGATTTCGTATGGTGTTTTGTTCATCTTCTTTCTCATGTAGGCTCGGTTGGAGATGTAACATGCCGTACTCATCGCATCAGCCCAAAACACTTGCGAAGTGTTGTACTCGTTCAACATCGCTCTAGCCATTTCAGTGAGTACTCTATTCTTTCTCTCCACAACACCATTTTGTTGTGGTGTTCTTGGTGCTGAAAAGTTGTGATCAATCCCCATACTGTCACAGAACTCAGCAAAGGCTTGATTCTCGAACTCTCCACCATGATCGGTCCGTATTCCTGAAATTGAGAACCCTTTCTCGTTTTGGACCTTCTTGACAAAGGAAACAAACTGATCATATGTTTCATCTTTAGATGATAAAAATATTGTCCAAGTAAATCTAGAAAAATCATCAACAATGACCAAAGTGTATAGATTTCCACCAAGACTTTTCACTCTAGCTGGTCCAACCAGATCCATGTGAAGAAGTTGAAGAGGTCTATTTGTTGAAATCTCATTTTTAGCTTTAAAAGAAGATTTGGTCGGTTTTCCCTTTTGACAGGCATCACAAATCATATCATTTTTGATATTCAATTTGGGAATCCCAATAACCAAATCCTTTTTCAGTAACTTGTCAAGTTGATACATATTGACATGAGCTAATCGCTTATGCCATAACCAACTCTCATTCAAGTTACTCACAAAACAATTTTTAGAAACAGAAGCATTGCTAGAGAGGTTCAAAGTATAACAGTTTCCATCTCTAGGTGCTCTAAATAAGGCTTTGTTTTTCAAATCATTCATAGAGATCAAATCCTTTTTAACAATAAAGCATTCATCAGAGTCAAATATCACCAAATTACCCTTATCGGTGCTTTGGCTCACACTTAGGAGATTGTGACACAATCCTTCTACAAGGTAGACGTCTTTGATGAGTGGGCCTTCATTGTTGCCTATCTCACCAATGCCAGCGATTTTCCCGGATTGATCACCTCCAAATGTGACTACCTCCATCTTTTGGCTTTATTGATAAAAACTTTGATTTGTCTCCAGTCATGTGTCTTGAGCATCCACTATCGATGTACCACTTGTTTGGCCTTGATGCTCTAAGACATACCTGCAGATCACAAGTGATCAGGTTTTAGGTACCCATCTTTTCTTGGGTCCTTTGGGGTTAGCATGTACCTTGGGAACATATGTTCCTTTTGGTACCCAAACATAATTTCCTACAGGTTTGGCTTTTCTTTCTTTTCGATGAAAACAAGATGAAGTAGAATGTCCCTTCCTATTACAGTAATTGCAATGAGCAAAAGGATTTGAAGAATGAACAGATTTCGTAAAATAATTCATATAAGATTTTTGACCATTCTTTTTCTTTCCTTTCTTCTTGTCAAAGTCTGGTCTATAACCAATGCCCGATCTATCATTTATAAAACGTTGTTGTTTTAGAATCACATTGAGCATTTCACTTCCCTTAGTGAACTTCTCAAGTGCTTTAGTTAATTGCAAATTCTTTTTCTCCAAAATAGAGCATTCGTCACAGACTAGAGATTCAGGAGAAGTAAGATTTTCAACACGTAATTCAAGAAAAGAATGTTTCCTTTTTAAACTCATATACTTGTCTGCTAATTTTTCAAATTCCTTTTGAACCACATTGTATTCAGCAAACAGTTCATCATAGGAAGGAAGAAATTCATATACCTCATTTGTTTCACTAGGTTGCTTTTCTTCTTCGGCAACTAGGCATATGTTGGCTTTCTCACCATCATCCTCTTCAGCTTCATCCTCATCCGATGAGCTGTCTCCCCATATATCTGACACGTATGCCTTCTTCTTGTATTTCTTGAATTTCTTCTTCTCTTTCTCTTGATTTTTCAGCTGAGGGCATTTCACTTTGATGTGTCCGGGCTTTTCGTATTCGTAGCAGATAATCGGCTTTTTCGATTCATAGCTCGAATTTCCCTTCTGAAACTTCTTGAAGCCTTGATCTCTCTTATAGAACTTTTTGAATCTCCGGACCATCATGCCAATTTCTTCATCCTCATCTTCATCTTCCTCATCCTTTTCCACATTCAGAGCCACTCCCTTGTTATGATTGTTGCCACCATTGACATCTTCTAATTCCTTCTTGAACTTCAACTTGCTCTCATATTCTGATGAGCTACCAAACAAGGCTGCAACTGACGTCATCGACTCTCCACGAGCCTCTTCGATAGCTGTGACCTTTGCTTCCCAATCTTTGGTCAGAATATTAAGAATCTTTCTTACTTGAGACCCTTGATCAAAGATCTTTCCTAGAGCAGCCAGTTGATTTGTCAAATGGGTATACCTGAGCTGAAACTCTCCAATGCTTTCCCCTTGCTTCATTCGCAACAAGTCATATTCAGTGGTTAGGATATTAATCCGGTTCTCCTTGATTTTGGAAGTTCCTTCATATGCAATCTCTAGTGCTTTCCACATCTCCTTAGCTGTTGACAGATTGCAGATGCGAAAGTACTCCTTTTGGCTAAGAGCACTCTGAAGCATCAGGATGGCCTTGCTATTGAGAGTGATATTCTTCTTATCATCATCGTTGAACTCAGCTTCGGTCTTTGGAACAGTGATGCCTCCTTCAACCTTAACTGGTACATAATCTCCAGTTTCAAATACTCTCCACAATCCATATTCTGTAGCCATCACGAACACACGAAATTTTACTTTCCAGAAAGAGTAGTGTTCGCCATCGAAACCGGGAGGTCTGTTGATTGAAGCTCCATCCGGAAGAATTCCTTCCATAGTGATCCTTCTCAAGTGGTTAAACTCTTCTGAGAAGACCTTGCTCTGATACCAAATGAAAGCAGGAGCTTTATACCCAAGAGGGGGGTGAATTGGGTATCTTTAAAATTTTCGAAACTTGTTCTGTTTTTGGTTACTCAGAACAGGGCACAACAGAGAGGATAAGGAGAAGAAGCTAAACACAATGCAATTTATACTGGTTCGGTCCTTTCCTGACCTACATCCAGTCCCCAAGTCTCACTTGGGATTTTCAATCCACTAACTCAACAATATTGATTACACACTCTGTACTAAGAGTTGTTCTCTCACTAGAACACACTCCCCCTTACAAGTTGTAATCAATACACCCTAACTACCAAGTCCCCTGACTTGTAGTTATCACAATCAGTAAATGATTTACAAGATGATAACTCTCTCAAAGAGTAGATAGAATAAACACTGAAGTACTAAGTATCAAAATGATACAATACAGATGAAAGCTTGATACAATAAATGACTCAATAAAATTTTCGCTCTAAGTAGTTGTATCATCTTGAGAAGAAGTTAATGCTCTCTATTTATAGGTAGAGAACATTAAATGACCGTTGTAGGATGATTCCAACCGTTGGAAGTGATTAGCTTGGGTTCTAGTCATCTTCTCTCTCTAAACTTCTGCTAATCCAAGACTTTGATGAAGTCTGATGTGGCTCTCTGAGGATTTGCCCGTTGGAGATAACTTTACTTGTTGTAGTAAGTATACTTTAACGTTTAGAAGGCGTGCTCAGATGGATTAGCTGAGAATAGGTTGATTTGCAGAAGTGCATTTAATGCACTGTACACTTTTTGCTTTATGGCTTTGACCTTCATTGATCTTCATCTGTGATTGCTGAAATTCACTCAACAAACTTGTTAAACATAGCTAGGAATATGATTGAATGAATTATGGAAGCAATAAGATCAAACAATAATGATTTGCAAATTCACGTAATTCAAAAACCAATTTTGACCGTTGTATACTGCAGTATGTTCCTCTATACTGGAGTATGGCACTTGTGCATAAGTGTCCATACTGCAGTATCCAAAGTCATACTGCGGTAAGCAACTTCCAGAGACAAAAACATCGTGATTGATTTTGAAACATATGCTCTATACTGCGGTAAGCAACTAACATACTGCAGTATGCGAGTTTTTGTCAAAGTTGAGAGTCCCCGTGATTGCCCAATGCTGCAGTATGCAATAGTTATAAAATTTTGAGAGCTTTCTGTAAGAGCCTATACTGCAGTATCCAAATACATACTGCGGTATTGACTTGGGTGAGAAAATTTGATTGCTCTCTGGTTGGCCCTATACTGCAGTATACATGCCTATACTGCGGTATTGGCTTGACTTAGAAATTTAGTTGCTCTCTGGATGTCCCTATACTGCAGTATACATAGCTATACTGCGGTATTGGCTTGTTTTGAAAACACGGTTGCTCTCTGGATGTCCCTATACTGCAGTATACATAGCTATACTGCGGTATTGGCTTGTTTTGAAAACACGGTTGCTCTCTGGATGTCCCTATACTGCAGTATACATAGCTATACTGCGGTATTGGCTTGTTTTGAAAACACGGTTGCTCTTTGGATGTCCCTATACTGCAGTATACATAGCTATACTGCGGTATTAGCTTGTTTTGAAAACACGGTTGCTCTCTGGAAGTCCAATACTGCGGTATGTCATCCTATACTGCAGTATTGACTTTACTTCAAAAATTTGCTTGCCTTCTGTAAGTCCAAATACTGCGGTATAGCATTCCATACTGCAGTATTGACTTAACTAGAAAAATTGGATTGTTCTCTGGAAGTCCAATACTGCGGTATGTCATCCTATACTGCAGTATTGACTTAACTTCAAAAATCTGATGACCTTCTGTAGGTCCAATACTGCGGTAAAGAAACCTATACTGCAGTATTGATTTAACTTGAAAGATTATTTCCTTTCTGGAAGGCCCTTTACTGCAGTAAGCAGACCCATACTGCGGTAAGCAACTATCAGATGATTTTTAAACATCTTGGAAACTTCAAAACATGTTTTACACTTGTTGTTAATCATCAAAACACATTGAGAACTAACAGATTCTTCTCAATGGAAGAAAATCGATCAATTATTTCCCAACTTTGGTGAAGAACATAGGAACCTTAGGCTTGCCCTTAGCACGGATGGCATGAATCCATATGGAAGCCTTAGCAGCATACATAGTTCATGGCTTTTACTCCTCATTATTTACAACTTATCTCCTATGTTATGCATGAAACAAAAGTACATCATGCTGTCTATGTTGATTTCGGGACCAAAACAACCCGGAAATGACATTGATGTTTACCTTCAGCCCTTGATCGAAGACTTGAAGGAGTTATGGGAAGAAGATGTTGATGTTTTTGACTCTTTCAAGAAGGAGGTCTTCAAATTGCGAGTCATGATATTCTATACTATAAACGACTTCCCAGCATATAGTAACTTGTCAGGGTATAGTGTAAAGGGCCATAAAGCATGTCCGGTTTGTGAAGAAGGCACATACTACCATCAACTCCAACATGGAAGAAAGACGGTTTATCATGGACATAGGAGATTTCTTAGACGGGGCCACCCATATCGTTGATTAAAGAAAGCCTTCTTTGGTGGCCAAGAATATGAAGATGCTCCGGTGCCATTGACTGGGGAGCAAGTTTATGAGAAGGTGAAAAATATCAGTGTCATCTTCGGAAAGACAGCCAAGAGTAGAAAAGATACAACTATATGGAGAAAGAGATATGTATTCTTCGATCTTCCCTATTGGCACAATCTTGATGTGAGACATTGTATTGATGTCATGCATGTGGAGAAAAACGTATATGATAGTATTGTTGGCACGCTTCTCAACATACAAGGTAGTTTCAAGGATGGTGTGAAGGCAAGATTGGATTTGCAAGCAATGGGAATACGTGAAGAGTTACATCCAAGGTCATATGGGAAGATAACTTATTGTCCCCCGGCTTCTCATGCTTTGTCTAAGGATGAGAAACGTAGTTTTTGTGAGTGTTTACATGGCACAAAAGTTCCCTCGGGGTATTTCTTCAAATTTTAAGAGGATTGTATCAATGAAGGACTTGAAATTAGTAGGCCAAAAATCTCATGATTATCATGTCTTGATGCAACAGCTACTCCCAATAGCTGTTCGAGGCATCGCCGAATATGATCTTCGGGTCGTTTTGACTAGACTTTATGTCTTCTTCAATGCGGTTTGTGGTAAAGTTTTTGACATTGAAAAGTTGGATGAATTGGAGAATGAAAGATATCTTATCTTGTGCCACCTTGAGAAGCTTTTTGTTCCTACATTTTTTGACATCATGGTTCATCTAATTGTTCATCTAGTGAGGAAGATAAAGTTGTGTGGCCCTATCCATTTACGGTGGATGTACCCAATTGAAAGATCTATGAAATTCCTTAAAGGGTACGTGAAGAATGCATACCGGCCAGAAGAATCGATTGTTCAAAAATATGTTTCTAAAGAAGCCATGGAATTTTGTCAAAATTATTTGGCCAAAGTAAGACATATTGGGCTTCCAAAACGTCAACATGCTGAAGGGGGTAGGCGAAGGGCTTCAGTAAAGACTGTGGATCCTGATGAATTGTCACAAGTCCACTTATACATCTTGAATAATGTTGATGAAGTTCAAGCTAGCATAGATGCACATAAAGAAGCTTTGAGGAAAGAAAATCATCGAATGACTGAACAAAGGTTGATTAGGGAGCATAACAGAACTTTTGCACACTGGTTCAAATAAAAGGTCGAGGGAGAGGAATGTGTTTCTGATACAATCAAATGGCTAGCACGTGGTCCTGAGGTTGATGTCATAAGTTGGAATTCATATGTGATCAATGGTTATTCATTTTACATGAAGTCCCTAGATGATAGGAGCACAGTCTAGAACAGTGGTGTTATGTTATAGGCTGAATCTATGCACTTCTCCAATTCGAAAGACAAGAGCCCTTTATTGGCAGTCATGCCATATTATGGGGTTATTGAAGAGATTTTGGTGGTGGACTATGTGAAAATTAGATTTCCCATTTTCAAATGTAAGTGGGTTAATGTCAATAATGGTGTTCGGATCGATCGGCTAGGATTTACATTAGTCGATGTCAATGGTAGAAGTTTTGGAGATGAACCTTTTATTATGGTAGACCAAGCGAAACAAGTGTTCTATATCACCGATCAAGAAAATAAAATGTGGTCTGTAGCTCTCCAAGGAAAGAGGGTCATTGATATTGATGAGGAAATGAATTCAAATTATGGTATTCCTGAGAGTACTCCTTTTTCAAGGGGTCTACCGAACATGAACGAAGAAGATGAAGCAGATAATGAACCTGACATAAGAAGTGATCATCAAGAAGGGATATGGGAAGATATCACTTTATAAAAGAGTCAATTCATAAGGTAATATTCATATGCAGATTTCTTTGAAAACTTTAAAGCTTTAACTATATATATTATCCCTTCTATGTTCATAAACAATGTCATTGACTATGAAGTTTGTTCTTGTTCTATTTTTGTGGCAGGATCCGATCCAAAGGGGCATGTTATAAAAGAGAATGTTACATTGTTGAGTGGGAATCAGATGAAGGCATGATGAATATTATTTTGGGCGCATGTATATTGTATTTGTAAGTAAGTTATCTGATTGTATGAATTAATTTAGGTGTTGTAGATATAGTATAATCATTAATTAAGAGGCCAAATAACTCATGGTGAATAATATTTGTATTCTTTTTCCAATTCAATTTATTCAAATAATTGTTTATAGCTTGTAGCTTAAAGTATCGACTTTTATGTGCTAGATTGGGTGGTGGATTTGTGTATATATATGTAGTAGCAGGAACAACAGCAGGGAAAAATTTGGGAAAATTTAGACTGAAAATAAATGAGCCGGTCTTATATGTTTAACTGTTAAGACCGAATGTAATTAAATGTCTGGTCTTAAAGGTCAGCTGTTTATTTGATATTAAGCCTAGTCTTAAAAGTTGGTATTTTAAGATCGGTATATTTAGACGTCCGGTATTAAATGAAAATATTTAAGACCAGAGGTAATTATCATCCAATCTTGAAAATCAGTCTTTTAAGACCGCGCGTATAATTAGTCGTCTGGTCTTAGAAGCCGCTATTTTTTAGACCGTATGTGTTTTGTCCGGTCTTAAAAGTCCGATATTTTAAGAGCGGCCTATTTTAGGCCGGTCTTAAAGGTTGAGTTTTAGGACTGAACAAAAACTATTTCAGGTTCATTTAGTACAACTTTTAAGACCCAATGTTTTAAATGTCCGGTCTAAAAGATTTTCTTTAAGACCGGTTCGTGTCCGGTCTTATATGGTAGATTTTTAATACCGGCTGGAATAAGACTGGTCGCCCATCCGGTCTTACGATGCCTCTTTTGTTCGGTCTTAAAAGCCTTTTTTACACTAGTGTGTATAATTCGTTTTTGCCCAAACTCTATATGTATAGTTCATAACAAGGATTTGCCACATGTTATTGATTAATTTTATGACATTACGTTCTCTCACGTCAAGTGAGTTAAATAACTATCAATTTTTAAACTAATCAAATAATTAGATTGAGACGCAGCTAGTGACTATACTAGTACCAAGTAGTTCATTTAGGAAAGCAAACTAGACTATTAGAAACAAAAAAGTGAATAAGCGGCATTTTGGCGGGAATTACAATAATGTCTTGAGAAAAGGATTTAATTACCTCAAAGTCTGATAGCACTTGAGAAGGTCATAATTAATTATCCAAAAGAAAGGTACTAGTGCAGTAAATGAGAAAAGATTTATGCTATTCATTTGTTATCAAGACTTTTTTTTTTAAAATTTTTTTAAATCCCTTCCTTAGGGCCTCATAATATTGCTCCTTTTTTTTATTTTTTTTTCATGCATTCAGTGCAATTTAAAATGCCACTAAGATCCATCTCCACTAAAATAACCGTAAATAAAAAATTGTTGTCACTATTGCAGTGTTTGTATTTTAAAAATATATATTAAAAAATATTTTAAATTTTACAGTTTCAAAAAAAATATTGCAATATTGTAATATTAAAATAATCGTTAGATTGGGAGTGCATGTCATTCTACAAGTGACAAATTTTAGATATTTGGGATCAATTATATAACAAGATGGTGGAATTGAAGAGATGTTATTCATAGAATTCAAGTGGATGGTATGAAGGAAGAAAAGTTAATGAAAAGTACCTTTTAAGGTAAAAGGGTAAGGTAATGTTACTAGGGATGCAATACTTCTTTTTGGTTGATTATAATGTAGATATAATGCAAAAAATTAATATAGAAGATACATATAGATGAAGCTAAGAGTTCTAAGGATATATTGTGAAAAAATATATTTAAGTAAGAATACTTTTTAAATTTGAGGGAAAAAAAAAAACCAAAATAAGACAAAGAAAATGAAGAGAAAGAAGATATATTAAGTAGTTAAAAAAAAAAAACAAATTGATAAAGGTCTTCCCTTTCGAGGTTTAGAGTAGAAAATGTTTTCACTTCTTCCAATAAATGTCTTTTTAGAATTTGAACTTGTATTTTTCTCCTTTCAAGATTGAGACTGCTCGCTATCTCAACCATTGTAATTAAACCCGGACCGGACCGACCGGGTTGGACCGGAAACCGGCGAACCGGCCGTAATCCCGGTCCGGAATATCATAGAAATCAGGGTTGGTCTTCTTCTTCTTTTTTTTCCTTTCTTTCTCTTCTTCTTCCTCCATAAACGTTGATTGAAGACTTTACAAAAAGAGAAAAAGAGAGATAGAGAGAAACAGATCCGGTGCATAGGCTGTGTGAACAGATCTGGTGTGAAACTTTTGTTGCAAATAGATCCAGTCAGATCCAAAGACACCGAGCATATACTAGACACGCAACCAATTGAACACAAGAACTATTGAAATTCTAAAAAGCTGAAGAGAAATGTTCCGGTGAATAAGCTCGATCATCAGAGGTCGAAGTCATTTTGGTGAAGAAGAAGAAGAGAAACGCTCTGATGAACATGAGAGAGAGACGCAGAGAAACTTTGTCAAATGAATTCAAAATGGCTAACCCAATATTCTTTAACTCATTATATCCATTTAAGTGTACGTATTTTTGACCAGAGGGTATTCAACTTATTTTTAAGTCATTGTTCAATGGTTATTTAAGTGTAGTGACTAGTGCGAAACATGTTTTTATCCAGAGAGTACACAACATACTTGAACTCATTATTCAATGGATATTTAAGTGTGGTGGACACTATTTTTGACCAGAGGGTGTAACATCCCGCCTTTTTAAAAGTGGTTTTCAAATGGGATTAACAGTGCTTTGAAGAAATTAATCAGAATGGCATCGGAAAAGATTTTCTTTCTAAAACAATATCTCAGTCAGAGTGGCGCATCGGAACAATTTTAAAAGAGCGAGTAACTGATATACACTTCCTGTTGTTGAGTCTGGTTGCTATTACAGTGGTTCAAATCTCCAAATATTTATGATTACAATGACCCCTAGGTACTTCTCTGCCCGTGTCCTCTCGTGTGCTATTCATCCTTGTTCCTTTCCCGGGTTCCACCAGTATCTGAGACTATCAGTTGAGATTCAATTCCCATTGAACCTCAGGTAACGGTTAACCTCATGCTTATGTATAGTTATGTATGACAGATATTCATGATAAAACAACAGTATTCATATTCAATATTCATTTCTCAAAGATAAAAACACGACCATCATATATCCATATATATCTATATATATCACAACTTGTTTGCACTCTTCACCAATGCCACGATGGCCTATCGTGTCCTCAGCGCGCTAGGAAAACTCAAACGGCATTACCAAAACTGTAACCCGTATATGGCTGTATATATATTCAAATAATTCTTAAAGCAGAGTCACAGTCTATGAGCATATCTACCACATACAAGTGTACAATAAACATCAGAGTTAGTGTTACAGTACGCGTCCGTACCTTTGTTGGTGTTCACGATACGTCGTCGGTTGCGAAGCGATCACAGATTCCCTATGAGGTAATATTTCATTTATTAATTCACAACCAATCTCCCAATAGTTATTCAAGCCACAAATGATTATTTTACCCTTGGTGGATTTAATAATTAATTATTTCCCTTTATTATTGAGAAAAACGCTGGTCCTTAAATCTGGGCAGAATTTCGCCTAACTTTGAAAAATCATAACTAATTCTAGAAAAATTGAAACGAGGATCTGTAAAATTCCTCAGAATCCTTAGGATGTCTAGTTTCAAGTAAAAATAGTTGCCTTTGCCCAGATTTCACGGTTCATTCCCAGGTTTTAAGTTTTGAACATCTGTCCAGTATTTTCCAGAAATTCGTAGCCCTAACTTTGGGAATTTTTATCTCCCTGTACAGAAATCATTTGGACATGTTCTTTACATATTTAAAAAGCCCCATATGTCTACTTTAACCATGAATTTTCTCAGAATTCTATAACCATGATTTCATCATAAAATATAAACATTTTCATGGCTGGTTCAGAAATTCCAGAACCGATGAAATTTCGTCAGAACTTTGTTACTTTGGTGTTTCTCTTCCGGAAATTTTGCTAAAACTCTTTCTCCATTATTTTTTGAAATAAGCTAATTTTAACTATAAAAACATGAATTTAAAATTATTCTAAACTATTTAAGATCTAAATACTTCTAACTAAAAATTTAAAAGCTAGAAACTAAAGAACTTGCTTACCTCTTCTTGAACTCCTTCAAACTTCTTCCACTCTCACTAATATTCAGATTTCTTGGTTTTGGTGTGAGTTTTGTGAAGGGCCAAGGACCCCTATTTATAGTAGAGGAGTTGGGCAAGTTTGGTAATTAGTTGGATCTTTGTCTTGGTGAATCTTGACCATTGGATCTAGGGTATTTTTAGAGCACAAATCCTAATCCTTCAAATTGCTTTTGAGTCACCTACATGAGTCATTACCCTAGTACATTATCCTCTTCCACCATTTATGTCTATTATCCAAAGGATTTGGCTTGCTTTCTACTAATTGGAATCCATAGAAAAGAATGTGTTTAGGTAGTCTAATGAAGTTGTTTGCTCAATTACTCATTGGTTTGAACTCTAGGAATTTTTAGCTCCATTTTGAGACCAATTTTGCCTATCTTTCCTATCGGTTCTATTTCTCAAACAATCATGAAAATGGCTTTGGTTATACTTGTCTTCATGCTTGATTTATGCTTGTTATGAATCTCAACTTGGTTTTCATACTTAGTTCATGGATTTCAAGATATAATTTAATTTGTATAGGTTTTATTAGTTTTTATCTATAATTATTTTTATAACCCAATTTAGTTATTCTAATTATCTTTTTCCTCATTGGTCCACCTCTACTTCCTTACATCATCTTCTTCCATCATCCCTTACATCATCTTATCTAGTTAGGGTTGTGATTCATCATGTAGGTGTGTGACTCATGCAAGTTTAGATTAGTGATTCATGGTTTAGGGTGATGATTCATGCAAGTTTAGGTTGATGATTCACTTGGTAGAGTAGTGACTCACCTTGTGTAGATGTATGACTCAAGTGAGCATGTGTTATTGGGTAGGTTTTTAGTCAATTTTTCTTCTTCTTTTTCCTCCCCAAAAACCGCCCCCCCCCCCTCCCCTTAGGTTTTATTTTTAATTTATGTTTTAATTGTTTCAAGTATTAGGGAAATTTATCATTCGTTGATGCCTTATCTCATGGATTATGCTTTACTAGAATTGATTAGGGCCTTTGGATAAGCTTTATGGGATTAATTCTTAGCCTTTGGATCATAGTTGCAATTGTTGAATTTTCAACTCTTGATTAGCATTTGATTAACATCTTAATCCCAAGCTTAATTATCTTTTGCTTGTTGTATTATTGGTTCATGCCCTAATTTGTGTTTGTTGGTAATTCATTTAGTGCTAATCCCAATCCCCTATTGGTTCTCAACCCTTAGTTAGTTTAATATACTTCTATTTAATGACTATAATTATTTAATTGTATTTAATTAGCTAATCATTCCATTAGTGCGAATTATTTGCCCTCTAGATATTGGTAAGTATTCCTTTACTTGTTCATCAATAATATCCTAATCAAAGCCTAATTGTCTCTTGATTTTTACTTTACAAGTGTTTAGGGTATTTCATGACCATTGGTGTTTTATTTTATACTAATCTCAAATCTCTATTGGTCATTGAATTTTAATTAGCTCAATGTACCTTTAATTGGTGTTTATTAAAACTAAGTGTAAGTAATTATCTTAAACTTACCAATCCTAATTTAATTACCCTTCAAGTAGTGGTAGTTGCCCTTTAATTGTTTAAGTGTTTTAGATAATATTTATGGCCTTTATAAATCAAATATGAACTAGGTATCATTTAAGGGTTGTTTTAGAAAATTTGAGTTTCTTATTAAATTATGGAATTTGGCACTTAGGTCTTCTTTAATTAATCCCTTGATTAATTATGAAAATTTACATAATTATTTATTTTAGTGAAATTCTAAGTGTCTACTAATCTTTATTATTTTCCCCAATTTGATTAATGTATTTTCCCTAGCATTTCCTTGCTCTCTCTTGGTCCTATAAGAACCCTAATCTAATTTGGGAATTATTTATATTTTTATGGTATTTTATGATTCTAAACAACATTTCGGAAAATAAAGCATCAGCTACCGTAAATTCTAAGGGCAAATAACCTAATAGATAAAATGAATATATCTCTCAATCTGAGACCACATATTCACCTATTTCTAATAGGTATTATTTGTCAAAATATGACATTTATAATAAGTGAGATTTTTAGGGTATTACAGAGGGTAGAGGGTGGCAGCGGAAATTTTTTTTTTAATTTCATATTAATAATCTAAAATTTTCACTTTCTAACCGGTTTAACCCTGATTTAGCTCCGGTTTGATCCCAGTCTGACCCACTAACCTTTAACCCAATACCTCGACCGATTCACTGACCCATCCGATTTTAATAACCTTGATCTCAACACAGTTTGTTGGATTTATTAAGTAGCTAGCTTTAACTTATTGATTGACCTATTTTCTTGAAGCATATAAATGAAGATTATATGGAAATTCTCAAATTTGCAACCAACAAAGAAAAATAAGAAGTGAGGGAAAAGTGTAGCGTTTTCGGAACTGAAGAATTGAACAAGTAGTGTTTTTTCCTTCTAAATGCCGCCAATGGCAGAATATTTAGAAATACTGTGCGGCATTTACATGAAAATATATTCTAAAGGAAATTTGTCATAAACTCAATTTGCACCCGAAACTCAGAATAAGTGAAGGCAAATTTAAGTTTAATGAAAATGTGACTCATCTCCTCTTCATTTATGCTTCAAATTGAAGAACCATTGTCACCAACAGAATTGTTGTCAAAATTATTCACCATAAATACGAGATACACGAGTCCACATTATATTCTTAGAGTTAGGTGCTTATGCCTCTAATTAGAAGTATAAACATATTTTTTTTAAATTTTTTTATATTGCATTTATTTATATTTAAATTATATACTGCTTTTTGGGAATTTTTTGAACCCAGTATTTCAAATTAATTAATTTTCAGTTTTGCATTTGTCTGTAACACTAGTATTATAAAATTTATTAATTTGAGATATTGGGTGCAAAAAAATCCCAAAAATCAGCATATAATTTAAATCTAAATAAATACAATATATAAGAAAATTAATTTTTTTAAAAAAAATATGCAATCTAATAAGCACCTAACTCTAAACTTTTAATATGGACTCCGAGATACACATACTTATCACCTATTACTGTTATATTGCGTAAAGTGGATATATACTATCTCATTAATTCCAATCTTGTGTGGCATACTAATGATTTAACTGTATTGTTATCATACGCGCGCGCGAAAGTGAGCAATAACGATACAAGCAAGCGTGAAAGTGAAACGATACGTTCGTTCAAGCTACTGTATATTTGCAGGAAACAAGGATAGAGAATACCGATATATAGCTGAATCTTTAGCGTGCACTGCTCTCCAACATACTTGAACTTTAAATACTCATAAAATGACCCCAAATTGCATAATGACACATTCTAAAGAATAAAGACTGGGTATTATTTTTTGGTTCATTCATTGAACTATGTGAAAGCACTAAATCGGAGCTTTATCAAAGTATCGGTATTAAAGACAGCTTATGTCCAAACTGGCCATAAAATAAATTCCAGTTATATATGCATTTTTTGTTGAGTTGACAGTTTTCAGCCACTTTGTATCAAACAAGACGTTGCCGCAAAAGAGTAAAGAAAGCAAAGGAAATAAAAATGGAGGCTTTCATTCGAACATGAAGATTTTTAAATTATTGAACCTGCAACAATGTGAACAAACACAGACAGATATGACCACAGCAAAATCTAAATGTGACCTCATAAGAAATATATAGCAGCAGTTCTGCATTAACAAGCAGTGAGATGCAGCTGCTCCCACATTATTCAAAAACTTATTCTAAAAAGGTGGTAACTAGAAATTATTGATCCAGTAGTAAAACAGTGACATGTAGTTTTCCTTTAAAACAAAACTAAGTTTTTATCGGCCAATGATGATGAGAATCTGGTCCACTTGGACTCAAAACTTTCTTCTCTCGAACTCTACGATCGTCTTCTTTCGGCTGAGCCGGTAGCTTACTCAATCGTTCTCGCATCATCACTCTCAGACTCGCCATTGTTGGACTCAGGGACCTTCCTTCGCTTCCAGCACTTAGAAGTAAGAGAACCAACAAAGCGCATACTATAGTAAGCTTCTGCATGATGATCTGAATATTTTGATCAAACTTAATGTTTCAGAAATCTGCCTCGATGTTTGGGAAGGGACATTGGACCTAGCTAGGTCCTAGGTATTTATAGTAATCATAGTATGTTGTATTTAGAATATTCTAAAGTGTAAGTGGTTCTGTGTTCTGTATCGTATCTTTTTTCGGCTGAATTGGCAGGTATTGTCGTCCTTCAAATTATTCTTTTTTGCCGTCCAACGAATTAGATTGCTTCAAGTTGGAATAAAAAGAGAGATTAGCCAATGAAACTTCAAAATTATCGTGTTTATGACTCATATCCATTTTCTAGTCAAAGAATCCGATAAACTAAAGTTTCTGTAGAGTCATCATAATATGTCTCTTGTGTAAAACTTGAGTCACTCGCACATATAATTTGTGTCTTGTAATATACGCATACGTACAGATATTGTAAATGAATATTAGTTATTTTTTCCAACCCTATTATGAGCTGATTTAGAAAGTGCTTTTATAGCTATCCTTAATTAGAGCTCAATCAATCAAGTATATTAGGTGGTTTTGAAGATTCCTCTGAGGATAAGTTAGAAGGTGCGTCCACTACTGTGGGTAATGCAGAAAATGAAAACAATCTTTTTGAAAATAAAATATTCAGACAAGATTCGGTGCACTAATGCATACGCATGATTTGTTCTTGTTGGAAGTCCTTCTTAATAATTAAATTGAAACAATAAAAACATAAATGTAAGGATTAATATATTATGTACCAGGTCATGTAATAGAACTTGGTACAGATGTTACATGACCATAAGACATTATATATTTGTGGTGGATCCCAAATTGTAAGCTTTTGTTGAGCAATGGACAATTTTCTACTTTATTATCTCAAGTTTAAGATTCAAATTTCTATGATGATTTCAACTTTCACTTACCTGAACGAATACGTTTGTTTCTTGAGGGACGCTAGAACTCGACTTTAGCCCGTAAGCTAAGTATCTTGACAAAATAATTAACAAGCTGTTAACTAATTTATGCTCAATAATTATTGTTTCAACTTAAGTCACGAGGAGGAGTGCTACGCAGCAACACTTTAAGGCTCAAGTTTCCGGATCCTTCCATTTAAATATTATCTCCTGTCCTTAATATAAAAACTACTTGACTAGTTTGGGTCGATTTAAGAAGTGGATTATGTCAGTTATTTGTAACAAATGTAATTTGTTTTTTTCCCCCCTAAAATATCATCTTTTATCATGACTACCTTGGATAGAGACTCCTTAATATGTGAAATCAATTTCAATCCCCTTCTAGCTCTTGCATAAAGAACTAGAAGTAATATATGTTATTAGCATATCTCAATACAATGCGAGAGACATCGTCCCACCTCTAGTCTAGTTAATTTTTATTCATACTGGACACCTTAACAAGAGTTCATAGATATTTGCATTAATTTGATTTATTGAAAAAAAAAACTCATAACGAGCAAATATATAATTAAAACCGGTATTTTCATCTTCTCTTCTTCCTTCTTCTTTTTCATTTTTTTTGGTCGGTATAATCTACTATCGAATGCAAACTCTAGGGCCTTGACTTGATAATTATTATTCATGAGTTTAATTTCTGCCTCACCTAAAACAAATAAATAAAATTAAAAAAATCAATGAGTTGTGTATAGGCTTATCACCGATTCATTGATTTTATAATTCAATCAACAACAAAAGTCATTTCATGTCTCTATTTGACTTGTTTCACGCCCATATCAAACAATACCTAACTGGGACGTGTCAATTTCCTACATTATTATGTTTTTACCTAAACAGTGTTAGAGTATAAATAGTTTTGTAATTATCTGATAAACCGTTGTATCAGTATTATTCCCTCTGTATACGTGTCAGCAACTTATAGGAGTTGTTACAATTGTGATTCTGTAAAAATCCTTCTGGTAGTGTGTATTGTGTGATTGATAGTGTGTATTGTGGAATATAAATACAGAAGCAGGCCAGAGGCATTTGCACTACTGCGCCATTATCATTTTTGCTCTCATTCTGTTATCGCTGTATTCTTCACTTGGTATCAGAGCAACACGTCTATAGCGAGCTCAGTCGAGTCCGGCGCTCCCGCTCTCAGCCGCACCTACACTCTATTTTCTTCCTCTAGCCAAACCACGGCGATTAAGCTGGATCGCTCCAACTTTCTGGTTTGGGAATCAATCGTCCTCCCACTCATCGAAGGAAATCGTCTTGAATGTCACATTAACGGGGTGACTCGTCCTCAGGCGAAGGTTGTTGCCGGCACCTCTGGAAACACGGCCAATCCAGAGTATCTTGAGTGGTTCTCCGTTGATCGCTTACTTGTCGGATGGCTTTGCAATACTATGACCCAGGATGTGGGTGCAAAGCTCCTTCACTGCCAAACTGCCCTTGATCTCTGGAATGGTGCACGGGACCTCACCTGTGCCGCCACTAAGGCTCGTGTCATGGTCATTAAAAACGACCTACAGAACACGAGGAAAAATTCCCTAACAATGGAGGCCTATCTTACCAAAATGAAGAATCTGTCCGATTAACTTGCCTTAGCTGGTTCCCCGATTGCTATGGATGATCTCATCCTTCACACCCTTAACGAGCTAGACTTGGAGTACAATGCCATACTAGTTAAACTTGTCGATCAACCGGATTTGACCTGGGTGGAAGCTCAAGCCGCCCTGCTGTCATTTGAAAGTCGATTAAATCAACTGACTCACTTTTCCAATCCTAGCATCCAGCCATCCATTAATGTTGTTCAACATACTGAGCCCAGCTCTGACTCTGGACATAGCCGCGGCTAGCGAGGCAACTCTCATTTCCGAGGATCCAGAGGACACAGAGGCGGTGGTCACTTTTGTGGTGGTCGCCGTGGTGGAGGGGGACGACCATTTTGCGTCAATTGTCAACGACCCGGACACACCATTGCCACCTGTTATTATCGCAGTGATTCCTTTGGTTCTAATCACTTTAATCCACCTCAAGCTTTTTATGCTAACACCTCTGTGTTTTCAGATCCATCCTGGTATATGGATAGTGGGGCAAACTATCATATTACCCCAAATCCTGAGCATCTCGAGGACATGACTCCAACCGGTAAGTCTTATATTACTACTTGCATTGGTCAACAGACTCCAATTACATGTATTAGTTCAGTAACTATTCCATGTAAATAGTCCACTTTGCGACTTAACAATGTACTCTGTGTACCATCCACTACGAAGAACTTGATGAGTGTTAATCGACCGACCCAAGATAATTAAGTTTGTGTTAATTTTACTGACTCTAGCTGTGCTGTGAAGGATTCGAAGACAGGCAGAACAATACTCAAAGGAACTCCAAAGAATGGAATGTACTCAATGGAAAGAAGAATTGATGAGGCTCCACAAGCACACATGGCGACACACAATGATTTCCACAGAGATTTTCTTTATTGGCATCATGTGTTAGGCCATCCTAGTTCTAGAGTTCTTACACAGATCCTTCATAAATGTAATAAAAAGTTACCTAGAGACAATTTACGTGATCAATTTATATGTGAAGCATGCCAACTTGGTAAATCAAAGAATCTACCATTTTATGTATCTGTATCTCAATCGTCCTCACCACTTGAGCTAATTCATACTGACCTCTGGGGCCCTGTGCCTATGGCTTCCATTGGAGGTCATAGATTCTATGTTATCTTTGTTGATGACTTCAGTTGCTACACATGGTTGTACCCTCTGAAGCACAAGGAGGAAGCCATAAATGCTTTTAAAATCTTCAAAACGCTAGTAGAGAATCAATTTGATGTGAAAATTAAGAACCTCCAATGTGATAATGGGAATGAGTACAAACCGATTGCCTCTTTAGCGCAAGACTCTGGAATTAATATGAGGTTTACCTACCCATACACGTCAGCCCAAAACGGCAGAGCCGAGCGAAAACACAGGCATGTTGTGGAGATGGGTCTTACCTTATTAGCACATGCTCATGTGCCACTGCGTTTCTGGGTAGATGCCTTTCAACAAGCAGTTCTTCTAATCAATCGTCTGCCTACACCTATATTGAATGGTGGCACTCCTCTGTTTCAACTGAAGAAAACAGAACCAACCTACTCAGATCTAAAGCCCTTCGGTTGTATCTGCTATTCCTGTCTCAAATCCTATAATGCTCATAAAGTTCAGTATCATAGTCAACCATGTGTTTATCTTGGTGCCGCGTCACATCAAAAAGGGCACAAGTGCCTGAGCAAATCTGGTCGAATGTACGTATCGCGGCATGTAGTATTTGATTATAATATTTTCCCTTTTAAAACAAGTTTTGGTTCACCAGTGATTACTCCAAATGCTTAAGAGGCACTCAATTCAATCCCATTCCTAATCGAAGCACCTCAACGCATTGTTGAATAGGAGCCGACTATTTCTGTTAATGAAGAACCAGCAAATCGCGACGAGACGTCAGAGAATGACTCACAGGGTACCATGGTCATGGTAGATGGTTTTGACTCCAGCGTGTCAGCAGGGTCCACTTCTTCTCCTATTTCTCGGCCAAGCCCATCAGAGGTAGACTCCAACTCCGACATGGTCTCTAGTCCAGCCTCTACAGAGCCAAGCTCACCTCTTGTTGGGCCCATAAATCAACATAGTATGCAGACTTGGGCCAAAGCAGGCATTACAAAGCCCAAGTACCCATTTGTCGGTTTGGCTCAAGGATCATTCTCACTTCAACCTAGCACCGAGCCGACAAATGCTCAGGATGCTCTCATCTCACCGACGTGGCATCATGCTATGGCGGAGGAAGTTAAAGCTTTGCGGCGAAACCAGACCTGGACTCTAGTCCCCTTCTCGAATCAGAAGCTCATCGATAACAAGTGGGTCTTCAAGACGAAGTACAACGCCGATGGAACCATCCTCAAATACAAGGCACGACTTGTCGCGAAAGGCTTCCAGCAGACTCCCGACATCGATTTTAGAGAAACATTTAGTCCGGTGATCAAATCCACAACCATCCGAGTGATTCTCACCATAGCCGTCACTTTCAACTGGGATGTTCGACAGCTGGACGTGAACAACGCGTTCCTAAATGGAATTCTTGAGGAAGAGGTCTACATGCCCCAACCTGAGGGCTTCGTCGATCCAGGTAAGCACATCACATTTGCAAGTTAACTAAGGCCCTCTATGGCTTAAGACAAGCTCTGTGAGCTTGGTTCGATCGTCTGAGTATTACTTTACTCAATTGGGGCTTTAAGAACTTGAGGAGTGATGTCTCCCTTTTTATGCTTCAAACATCTGATCTGACAATATTCATACTCATTTATGTGGACGACATTCTGGTGACTTGAAGTAATTCGGCCTATGTGAATCAACTTGTTTCTAGCCTGAATCAACTTAGGCTCACTGTACTATTTTTTGGGACTAGAGGTCTATCGTGATCGAAAGGGGATGTATCTCAATCAAACTAAATATATTGTAGACTTGCTTCATAGATTCCAAATGTCTGATTTTGCGCCAGTGTCTACTCTTATGGTGTCTGGAAGGATCATTTCATCTCAGGATGGTGAGTTATTGAAGAACCCAACTGAATATAGACAGGCTATAGGCTCACTCCAATATCTGACTACTACACATCCTGACATCTCGTTTGCCGTCAACAAGCTTAGCCAGTTCTTGTCACAGCCCACAACAGCTCATTTTCAAGTAGTCAAATGGATTTTTCAGTACCTTAAGGGCACTCATAATTTGGGTCTGCATATTAAGCCTTTCAGCCAGCCTTAGCTTATTGCATACACTGATGCAGATTAGGCATGTGACCTGGATGATATACGGTCTATGGCAGGAATGTGTATATTTCTGGGGAACAATCTTGTCTCTTGGTCCTCCAGGAAACAAAAGGTAGTTTCTAGGTCCAGTACAAAGTCAGAATACAGAGCGCTTTCAGATGGGTCAGCTGAGATTAAGTGGTTAAAATGCTTGTTATCTGAGATAGGATTGTTTATTAAAGAACCCTAGGTGATTTGGTGTGATAATTTGAGTGCCAAATTTCTTGCAGCCAACCCTGTTTAACATGCTAGGAGTAAGCATATTGAAGTAGATGTTCACTTCATTAGAGACTTGGTTGCTTGATTGACATCAGATATATACCCTCTTCTAATCAGATTGTTGATTGTCTCACTAAACCTCTATCTCAGCCACAATTTGAGTACTTCAGAGACAAACTCGGGCTGTTGGTTACACCCTCTCGTTTGAGGGGGGATGTTGGAGTGTAAATAGTTTTGTAATTATCTGATAAACCGTCGTATCAGTATTATTCCCTCTGTATGCGTGTCAGCAGCTTATAGGAGTTGTAACGATTGTGATTCTGTAAAAATCCTTCTGGTAGTGTGTATTGTGTGACTGATAGTGTGTATTGTGGGATATAAATACAGAAGCAGGCCAGAGGCATTTGCACTACTGTGCCATTATCATTTTTGCTCTCATTCTGTTATCGATGTATTCTTCACTAACAGAAAAGATCAAATTAATGTTGGCTATTTGGAACATTATATTTGGTTTAATTAGCTGGTCTAACCTAATAGTATTTCGCCAGATAGTAATGAACGCATATTCGTGTCCAATTGATATACGGTTCTTATAAGTTGATCCTGACGCTAAGGTTTTTGTCAAAAGAATATCACCATGTCTAATCATGTGATCAAACCACTTGTTTATTTAATGGATTCATATGTTGAGAAGAAACATGGAGAACCAAAAGACAAAATAACACGCACACCAATATTATATGTATAAATATGCATGCATGTGTGAGTGTGTGTATGTTCCTATCTATATGTGTGTGAGTAGAGAGAGATAGAGAAAGAGTCAAGTGCGCGCACAAACACATAGAAACACACAAAGCTATCGCCTCTCATAGGCAATTAAGGTATTGCCCTTAGATGGTAGGATGTTAAGCGTAAGTGAACCTAATTTGATGTTGGAAAAAGTCTCAGATAAGATGAGTTAGGCTGAGAAAAAGGTATATATATAAATGGAAATACTCACAAATTTCTGGTTATGGCATAGACTTTAAAAGCCTAGACTACATATCATGCATGGAGTAACTTGTGTGAAGACGATGGAAACAATGTTAAAAATGTGCCTTTTACGTGTTGTATATTTTCTAATTTTTGTGATGATATTGAATTTTTTCATACATTTTTAGACCAATATATTTTTCTGTTGAGAACTTCTTTGAACAATTCAGTATGAATTACTTGAATCCAAAATTTTTAGAATATTGGGTAAGGATGAATTCAAAATAATATATATATGAATCTAAAGATTCATTTAGTTGTATTATACATTTCCAAAATTATCGCCAAAGGTACCAAGAAGTGTTGGTTTTAATGGAATAGATTTTCACCACTTAAGTTTGAGGTCTTGAGTCAAGTCAATATAAATATAGAAAATGCATCTATCCCTGATTAGGTTTGACAATATTTGAATCTGACTTAGATAACTAAATAATTAAAAAAAAAATAAAAACAAACAAAGAATATAGCCGGGCCAATGAGGAGAGTTTCATATATAGCTTCTAACACTATGGAAAAACATAGAGGAAAACCAAATAAAAATATTTAAGGAAGTTATAGAATCGAATCTCTTAGTAAATGATACTACATATATATTTAAATTGTGTAATTTGTTTTGTTGTTAATAGATACTTACAAATGCGATTCATATTGTCATAACTTACTCTAGGGCATCTATTAGAACTATCTAGTTGAGCATGAGCCACTAATATCATTTAGAAATCTCACAAATCACCAACAAATAAAAACTTTTCTCAAACATTTCAAGTTCTAACACTTATTTTTGGAATGAGATTTCCCGATAACTTTAGAAATGCATAACTAATTCAATATAACTCTAAAAATAGTGTTTCAAAGCTCAAACTCTAAATAATGACCCGGCTCAAAAGGGTCCTACTTGGTTCAGAATTTACTTGAAACTCATACCTTTCATAGGAACTTCTGCAGAAAATTTCAGAAGTCTGATCCTACTTGGAAAAGTTATATCGTTTTATCTACACATCCAAAAAATACATATTAATACTTGTTGAAAATCTGACGATGTGTACTATTCTCATGCCAAAGTTCATAACTTATCTCAAGCGTTTACTTTGTATAAAGTCAGTCACAAGGGTGACATTCCAGCATGCATATAAAACTAGTTATAGCAGTATTGAAGTCCTAGGCACTTACTCTCTTTGGCAATAGCTATTCACATAGTACTTATGTTCAGCCCAAAACAAACTTTAAGTTTAGAAGCCAAAGTACTTATAATAAGCCTCACTAATGCAAAATTAATTTAACAAAACATGTCATCTTTTCCTCAATCTACCATAGCTAATCATTCATTCTTTTTAAAGCAAGGTTCGATCATCCATGTTTAATTTTGCAATGCGAGAAAATCATCAAGTCCATTAGGTTGAGGAATAAAGGATTGTGGTCGAGGTTCATATAATGATGGAGAAGTTGTGGCTCATATGGAGTTCTACATGGCATGGAAGTTAGTGGAAATGAGGGAAGATGAAATGAAGATGATGGTTCTTGGTAGAGTGGAGTGGGTGATTCTCGATGAAATGTGTAGGGTGAAGAAGTATGGTTGAAGTGGGGTTGCTGTGGTTGGAATTTGGGTTCATGTTCTAAATAGGGGGTTTGTGGACAAGATGATTCCAAATGTGGGTGGAGATAGTGAGGCAGTTGAGATTGAAGGGCTCTTTCTTGATAATTCATTTGTGCTCAAAGGGAATCCAATTCTTGTTGAATCATATCAAAATTTTGAGAGCAAGTGAGATTTGAAGGTACTTCATGCCTCAAAGTGCCATAAGATCAGTCCAAGATTTCAGAGTTTGAGGTTTCATCATTCCCTAAAAATGAATGCATAGGAGGATTAGTTTTGGACCTAAACTCAAAATCATCATTATTATTAAACCAAGCCATTCAAATAGCAATCAATTAAATCCCACATGAATTCTAAGTCAAAAAAATGTCCTAGAGATGCAAATGAATCCTAAAAATTGGAAGAAATCAAAGAAGAAAACTCAAAAAATAACCTAATGAAAAATTTGGAAAAATTCCAGAAAATAAAGAACAATTCGAAAAGTGACCACAACGGTGGAATTTGATTAAAATTCACAATATCCAATAGAAAAGCTATTGGTTTTGCTTAGAATGACCCAAAACCTTGGAAGACTAAAGGTTGTAATTTTCTAGGCAAATTTTTTTCGGAAAATTCCAACAAACTCAAGTGAAGGTGTGTAGCCGAATTTCAAAACTGAACTCCAATCAATTTACAAGTGTATAACAGTGAGTTCAAGCCACAAATCAAGTTTATGCAAGAGAAATGTAAGAATGCTAAAGCAAAAACAAAAGTAAATCAAGATATTTGTTAGAATTTCTTCAAAATTTTCTATTCTAAATGCTATGAAAAGCATGTAAAACTACCTAAAAAACCTAAAATGTAACCTAATGGCTCAATATACTAATCAATCAAAGATTGACATCTAATTATTAGAGAACCAATTACTTGGCTCCCTGACAACAACGCCACTTGAAGATAGCGTTGTCGGCTTAGTGCCTTGATAACTTCTTCAAAAAAATAACCAATGATCACAATATAGGTGTAATCCTGGATCATCTTTTGAGCAACATTTTATTAATTACCTAGCAACTAATATGATGATTGTCATAAAATGGGTTAAAAAGGATTCTGAGTTTTTTTTATCTAACAACTAGATTGCAATTAAACTAAAATGTTTTAAAAATTAATATTTTTTGGATTTTTGGAATAAAAGTGGAATGTAATAGAAATTGGTTTTTTGAAATATGAGAAAAACCCTCATAGAATAATGAATTTTATCTATCATTGCTTCAAAAGATAACGGAAGTATGCTAGTTTGACAAAAATGTCCAAAAGACCCTTTAGCTAGTTTGACTTAGGTAAATTAATTCCTTGACACCGGGTAAAGATTAATCTCTCTAACCGAAACCTAATTTAAACTTTAGCAATTTGAATAAATAAAATGCAACCTTGCATTACGATTACAATTAAATAATATAACAACTTCAAGCAAAAGCTATACCAAGTCAATTACATGAAATCCTTATTAATGAAGCACATTGTATCAAATACATAGCACTAAAATCAAATTAAATCTAATCTCCCAAATTATATCAAACCTTAGTATAAAACATCACACCATCATAATAATCAATCCTAAACTTAGAATTCAATTATTAAAATGGAAAGACAAAGAAATTAGATAAACCATACTTTCCTTTTAAGCTCCAAAGCTTAAGAATGAATCCTTTGCTCTAGGGGATGAGGGATTCAGCCACTGTAATTTATAGAACCAGACTCTAGAAGTAAAGCCATGATCTGATTATAGTATCCAACCATGAAAAACACAAATCTAGACAGAGAACAGCCACGACAGGGAATAGGAAGGAAATTTCCGACGATAATGGAGTCACCGACGATGGCATAGACGATGGAGGTGAAAGTGGAAGAAGGCAACCTCTGCCTCGATCTGGTTCTCGCAAAAGTCACCGCTGTATCTCGTCTTCAAGCTCTGCTTCTCTAGTCTGACAAGTCGACGGCAGCCTGGAAGGAGGAGGTTTGACGGTGGGTGTGAAGGTGGATGGTGAAGACGCTCTCTCTCCTCCTTGCGGCGTCTCCAAAGCTCTGAAACTCCTCTCCGGTGAAATAGAAGGTCGAAGCTCGCCGACATCCATGGTGGTGATTAATGCCGCCGGCGATCAAGGAAGAAGAAGGCGTAGGTGATGGAGGAAAGGTCCAGTTCTTTGTTCAGCGCTGATGCTCTCTGGTTTGGAGTCGAGCTTTCCAAGTTTCGCACGCGCCTCCTCTGGTTTCTGGAGTTCGCCAGGAAAAGAAGCCAGGTCAGATACCCATGATTAATCGGATCCCTTGGTTAAAACGTGCGTTTTAGCCAAGGGACTAAAATAAAATATTCGAAATTTTTTTTGTGAAGGACTAAATTAAAATCTTGAAAACTGATAGCGGCTAACTGTAGTTTTCAACAATTATGGGCTCTTTCTGTAAGGTTCACGCTTCTTTCTTCATCGATTCACGGTTTCTAGGAACTTTGGATTCTTTTTTGTACTTTTTCTCAAACCATCTGCAAAGATAAAAAACCTAAAATGTAATACCTTATTTTCTAAAGACTATGACATTTTTGCCCTTTTTGCAACCTTAATTTCATAAAAACGCCTTTAATCACAATTAATTACAAAAGTGACATTTAAAACTCAATTGTTATGGCAAAAACCCTAACTAAAATACAAAAATATGTAATAAAAATAGGATTTGTCAATTAGTAATATAGGTTAGTGACCAATTTTGATGTAAATTTTCTACAAAGCCTCCAATAATGTTACCTATACATAAGAGTAATACCATGTAATATCGTGTGTTCAAAGGAACTGAAAATATTGAAAATTAAATTTAATGAAATATGAAAACTATATTTTTTTTATTGATTTAACTTTTATTACAACTGTAACATCCCAAACATTTGAAAAGAGATTTACATGGTATATTTGAGGTATATGAATGTTGTCTAAAAATTAAAAAGCCTCAGAAATAATGTATTTTGTCAAGAGCTTATTTTCAAGCTTGAATTGTAGGAAAATAAAGAAAGAAGTTATTAGTTTTGGAAAAATTATAGGTAATTAATTTTGGAAACAAATGAGTTTATAGAGAAGTTTATTTTCAAAAAGAGTTCCAAATCATTTTAAATATGTTTTTTAGATTTAAGGGCCAATTTGTGTTTTTTAGAAAGTAAATAGTTAAAGGTTGATTTTTAGCTTAAAATTTCTAGAGAAATTACTTTATGACATAAAGAAGCTAGGAAGAAAATTCTTATGAAGTATTATGTAATATCCCGCCTTTTTAAATGTGGTTTTCAAATGGGATTATCAGAGTTTCGAAGAAATTAATCAGAGTGGTATCGGAAAAGATTTTCTTTTTAAAACAACAACTTAATCAGAGCATCAGAATAAACTTTTTTCTTTAAAAGAGCGAGTAACTGATATACATTCCCTGTTGTTGAGTCTGGTTGCTATTACAGTGGTACTAATCTCTGAATGTTTTCAATTACAATGACCCCTAGGTACTTCTCTGCCCATGCCCTCTTGTGTGCTATTCATCCTTGCTCTTGTCCCGGTTCCACCAGTATCTGAGACTATGAGCTGGGGTTCAATTCCCATTGAACCCCAGGTAACGGTTAACCTCATGCTTATGTACAGTTATGTATGACAAATATTCATGATAAAACAACAATATCCATATTCAATATTCATTTCTCAAAGATAAAAATACAACCATCAAATATCCATATATATTTACCACAACCTGTTTGCACTCTTCACCAATGTCACGATGGCCTATCGTGTCCTCAGCGCGCTAGGAAAACTCAAACAGCATTACCAAAACTGTAACCCGTATAAAGCTATATGTTTAAATAATTGTGCAAAGCAGAGTCATAGTTTATGAGCATATCTATCACATACAAGTGTACCATAAGCATCAGAGTTAGTGTTACAATACGCGTCCGTACCTTCGTTGGCGATATCGGTACGCTATCGCTCGGATCGTGATCACGTTTACCCTATAATGGTAATATCGTATTTATTAATTCAAAAATAATATTCTAGAAGGTATCCTAGTCACTAATGACCCTTTTTACCCATGGTAGGTTTATTTTTCAACTTATCAACTTTAATTCTCAAAAACGTTGGTTCTGAAATTCTTGAACAGATTTTCGCCTAACTTCGAAAAATCATAACTAATTAAAAATTGAAACGAAGATCCGTACAATTTCCTGGACTCCTTAAGATGTCTAGATTCAAGGAAAGATATTAGTTTTCACCCAGAACTCAAGAACAACTCCCAGATTTCATGTGTTCATACCCTGCCCAGAAATTCGCCCAGAATTATAGCCTATTCTTCAAAAATTCATATCTCCTTGTCCAGAGATCAAAACGTTACATATTTTATATATTTGGAAAGCCATACATGTCTACTTTATTTCTGGAAAATTTCGTGATTTTTAAAGGTCATTTGATGCATAAAATAATGCTCTCTATCCAATTAACTCCCAAAATCCAGAAATTCCAGAATTCTTTTATCTTACTCTAGCTTATTTCCTTAATCCTAAAAGTCACTTCCCAACATATTCCCACCTTGTCAGACATCTTTCGATGCAATAAGGCTTGAGAACAACTATGGGAAATTACTTTACCTATTTTCTAGATTAAAACTAACAATTCTACTAAAAACTACCTAGAATAACTATTAAGAACTATAAAACTAAAAAACTAAAAACTAAAGACAAGCTTACCTCTTGAAGACTCTTGATCTTTCTTCTTCTTGCTTCACTCCACTCTTGTTTAGAATGGTTTTTGGTGTGAAGAATGAAATGAACCCAAGCCTCCTATTTATAGTTGAAGATCTAGGATACAAATGGAATTTAATTTTGCCCATCTCTCACCCTAGCAATTGGATCTAGACTTAGTAAAGAAGTTTTAATCCTCACCCTCCATGTGTTCTTGTGATGTCATCCTTGTGATGTCATTTGGATGACATAATCAAGGCTTAAGTGTCATTAACAATTTTAATTAACTTTTAATTGTATTTCACTAGACAAAAATTCATTTGGGGTTCTTAATGAAGTCTTAGGCTAGTTTTCTCTTTGGTTTTGTAATCTAGAATGTCTTGGCTTCATTTTGAGACCAATCTTGCCTATCTTTTCTATTGGTTCCAATTCTTAAACAATTATGAAAATGACTTTGGTTATACTTGTTTTCATGCTTGATTTATGCTTGTTATGAATCTCAATTTAGTTTTCATACTTAGTTCACGGATTTCAAGATATAATTTAGTTTGTATAGATTTTCATTTATTTTATGTTTAGAATTTGTTTTCTTGAATTTTCCTAATTATGCAACTTTCTAATTTCTCATTGGCCCTCATCTTGACTTTCTCTCTTGGACTCACAACATTAGCATGCACAACACTCCCTTTTCACACTACACGCACACATATGCACAACAATTACATCATCACATGCATCATCTTATCCTCTTCCATTTTTTCCCAACAAGTCTTCATGCATTTATTTGATTTCATGACTCATCCATTAATAGAGTTGTGACTCAACACTTAGGTTCATGACTCATGCTTATTTAGGTTTGTGACTCACCTTTTAGGCTTATGACTCACTAATTCTATCACAATATCCTCTTCCTTGTATTAAATTCCTTCTTCCAATTTGTCCCCTAATTTATTATCCCATGTGCATGCTTTAATAATATCCAAATATTACAAACTCATCTCTTTTTCCCTACACACGTACACATACACGTATACACACATTCACCACCTCCCCTTCATCCTTTTTTTTAATGTTCAATGTGTGTTTTATTCATCTCACAAAATCAAGAAGAAAGTCCTCCTATTGGTTGATAAACTTTCACAAGGATTTCACTTCATTAAAGCCTTAGGATTTAATTTTGCTAGATTTAATCCAACCCTTTAATTTGTGTTAATCTCTTATTGGTCCAATTAATTTTATAAGGATTAAGAACATTTTCTTGATTTATCATTGGCTAATCCAATTTCATAAGGATTAAGCTCTATAATTTATTTAAGCCCTTAGATTGGCTTTATGTGGTTAAATCTTGACCCTTAAATCATAGTTGATTTTATTGACTTTTCAAAGCTTGATTAAAGCTTAATTAACTTCTTAATCCAAGGCTTAAGTGTACCTTGATTATTGTATTATTGACTTTTAGGGTAGTTTAAGATCATTGTTAATCTATTTTATGCTAATCTCATCCCTTATTGTTCTTTGATTCTTAATTAGCTTAACACATCTTTTATTGATGACAATTTGTATTAATTGTAAATAATTAGCTAAATATTCCCTTAGTGTAATTTTAATTGTTCATTAAGTGTTGGTGATTACCTTTTAATTGTTCAAATTTTTTGATAATTCTTTATGGCCTTTTATGAATTAAATATGAACTAAGTATTAGTTCTAGGGTTTTAGAAAATTTGGTCTCTTAAACATTTATAAAATTGGTGTTTAAAACCCTTTGATTAATTATGAAAATTAATACAATTAGTCCAATTATTGCAAATTTAATTGTCCCTTAGTTGTTAGTAATTTCTCCTAATTGGTATACGTATTTTCAGGCCATTTAATTATCTCGTATGATTAAATTAGGATTACACTTAGTTTAAGAGACTTTAGAGCATTCTATAATATTTTATGATTCCTTATGTAGTTTTTAAAATTGGGTTTTGCCCTATTTAAACTGTAGAGAAAATTTGCCCAACATATTCTCCTATTTTTAATAGGTATTATTTGCCAAAATATAATATTTTCAATGACTATGAATTTTTAGGGTATTATATTTCTCCAAATTTATTTATGTATTTCCATAACTCTTTCTTACTCCTTTTGATCCTACAAGAACCCTAATTTAATTTGGTAATTGTTTGTATTTTTATGATATTTTATGATCCCTAGAAAAATTCAATCATTGATCACCTTAATCCTATATAAGGGTTTCCTAAAAATTAGAATAATCATACCTCATAATTTGAAACCACATATTCACCTAGTTTAAATAGGTGTCATTTATCAAAATATTGTAGTTATGAGAAATTATAATTTTTGGGGTATTACATATTATGGATTAATTCCTAAAATATTATTTTGAGGATTTTAGGATAATAGATAAAGGACGAGATTAAGAAAAAGAATTAATTAAAGGGCATATTGGTCATGACACCAATATAACTTCAGCCGCCTTTCACTCTTGCTACACTTTATTCGGTCCATCAAAGAAAAACAGAGCTTGGGAGGGAGAGAATGAGAGATACGGAGAGGAACAGAGGAGCATCGGAGGTGATAAAGAGAAAGAAAAGGAAGGGATTTTACATATGCATGGATAGATTTCAGATTTTCAGTCAAGGTAAGCCTCCTAATCTTGCTTCTACGCTCTGTTTCGCCATTTAATGATTGCTCTAAGAGTATTTTTGGTGTGTGTGTGTGTTTTTTTTTTTTTTTGGGGGGGGGGGGGGAGGCTAAAGATCAACACTAAGTGAAAAGAAAGTAGCAATTAAGTTGAGTGACGGTAGATTTGAGTATAATAGAGCCTAATTCAGTTGATGTATCGAGCTGATGCATGTCTTCAATTGGCTCTAATTTGTGATTTTCGAGTTTGATGCTTGCTGTCTTTGGGTATGAGGTGTAACATTCTCTAAAAACCATGCTAGACAAAGTAGAGCTGTTTAATAGATTATGAAATTGGCGATATATGGTTGTGTAGTTGTTCAGATTAAATATACATACTTTAAAATGAAGGTTTAAGTCCTACGAGTAGAGATACTATTCGAGTGATTTTTTTATGATTAAAATGATGGTATGAATGATGTTTTGAATCTGTTATGCTAAACCAGAATATTAGAATTTAAACACTGTTAAGGAAGAGTATGTGATGTGGCAATGCATGTTAAACAAATTTTAGGATCTGTAACTTGGTAGTGAGGTTGTATTGCTCCACTATTTCATACTTCCAAACATTTATTAGAGTCTACATACATCGTTCAAAGGCTAAAGTAGGTAGTGCTATTTGGTTGTATGACATGTGGAGCTTATTAGAGTTTAATTCTGGGAGTGAAAACCAAAAGTAAATCACTGTTTTGATACTCCCAAATATTAAATTGATGTCTCATATAGTATTAGAGCATGATTAAAGAGTGTTTAATACTTTAAAAGGAGAACTAAGTCAATGTTTTGAAGTTGGAAATTTCTGGATGGTTGGAGGAGTGATGTTGTTTGTAAGGGAAAGAGAGTGTAATAGCACCAAGGGTTTAGTGATGATGCGTTACATGTTGTAAATATAAAGTTTGTGCATGAATATTGCCAAATTTATTGTGGGATTCATAGCTTTAAATCTGGAAAATATTTTACAATAAATTTTATAGTGTAATATGTGTAAATTTGGCTGTCCGAAACTTTGAGGGGTTAAGGTAATCAAATGCAAAGAAAGTTATATAATACTTTGTTGTTGAAGATTGAAGCTAATATAAGCTGTTTATTGGATGTTCTAAGTGTAACAAGTGCCTTAAGTATTAGAACATTATTAAAAGTTTTAAAGGATGGGATGGTTGAGTTACAAGTGTGCTTGCTAAGGAATACACGTGTGCATGTGATGAAGTTGAAATGGAAATTCAATGAAAAAGTTACTATTTGCAACCTTTACTCATCTAGCAACTATTTTAATTGTCAAAGTTGTGTTTAAAGTATTATAATGATAACTTTCAAAGCTGAGAGACAACTTCCAGATTTAATGAGAAGGGCTGTCTGAAAATATGAACCCATCAAAGGGGATAAAAACAAGAATGTATGTAACATCACCATGGCATGAAATGAGGATTTTTCATAAATCTGGGCGACATTAATAATGCAAAGGAAGTTTTTTCTTTTAAGATAACCAACCACTTCTTGTAAGGGTAGAGTTTGTAAAAGTTAGGATTTTTAAGAATAATTGATTATTGGAGGGGATAAGTATTAATCTACCTTTACATTATGCCTAAATGATATGTTTAGACATTTGCCCAAGTCTACCAAGAAATTTATGGGGAAAGAAGCAAGGAGAAGGTAATTTGGAAAGAAGCACAAAAGGTAATGACTCTTTTCCTCTCATGTTATTGTGCATTGGTTTCCACATGTTCGTTTGTGCCATTTTGCTGTAGTTAAGCATAAGAACATGTAAATTATCCCCGCATAGATATTTGCCATGGCCATGTGCAGTAGATAGATTGGCAGAGAAGTTGTCTGCCTAGTTTGTGCACTAGTTATTTATTCATTTTATTTATTTGTAAAATGAATGTGCTCTAGTTATTTATACAGTTCATCTATCTGCTAGAGATTGTGCACCAGTTAGTTATTTAGTTCAGCTATTAGTAAGATATATGTGCACCAGTTAGCATTTTAGCTCAGTTACTTGCAAGTTTTTGATCTTCTATGGCTTGTTTTTACATGCATAGTTATTAACCTTGCATGATTTACATGATAGAAAGTAGTTGCTACTGAGGTTTCCTCAAATCTCAGCCCTTTCTCACATGATATACAGTAATGGCATGTACTACTAAAGGCAAGGGAGTAGTGGTTGGTGAAGACTGAAGGTGGGTGAAGCTGAAGAAGCTTGTACTGTGTTATTTATCTTAGTGACGCTATGCTCAGTTATTCTCCTCTTTTGATGATAAATTTAATTCTGTATATAAAAATATTTTGGCATTCAAATATCGTCCATAAGGAGGACAGTTCGGGAGGTTGGTGCCATATGCAGTGATGGTAAGAATATATTTATATACAGCTAATAATATGTATTGCTGAGAATGCATGCGTAATTAGTATATATATATATATATATATATATATATATATATATAACTTGGTTTTAGAGATTAGGGCAAGTGTTTGGCTTAAGCTATGAGATGTTTACATGCCAAAGTTTTGGTTTTAGCCAAAATAGTTACTTTCAATTATTTATATTGAAAGCCATGATTATATGAAATGAGACCTTATAACTCGAAGAACCAAGTAAAGATTTTTAGTTCTTTCATTGAGTGTTTTGAATCAATAAACTAGCATTGAACATGGGTCTTATTTCTTTATCAAAAGTTTCTATGAAGATAAATATAGAGATTGAATCTTGGAATTTACACTGAGAATAAATTATGGATTTTCAAATTTGTCTGAAAATCCTATTCTTTACTTAAAAAAGTAGCATTAGTCATACAAAAGTTGTTTTTAGAGATGAACGTTTTAGGGTGCTTAGTCATTTTTAGTTTAAAATCGATTAAACACTTCTGTTCGGTTTTTATAGAGTAAGATGTTGCATCAACCATATGATGTCGAAGTATAATGTGAAAACTAATTTATCTTGATTTAATTAACCTCTCTTACGAAGCACTAAAAATTTGTGTCCATTTAATTATCCCTTTGTTGGCATCATAAATATAGTATTTGGAAGGGAAAAAAAAACGCAAATGCTTCTTTATCTAGTGTGTCATTTTCGAAAAAGAGGGAAGACTCTTTGTGGTCATCTGTATGAATACCCAATATAAAAATTGCTCATCTCCATATGACAAGTAGCTAGCTACTTTAGAAATCAATTCAACACACACACATATATATATATATACACACATTGGTTCCTTCACACTCAAAATTAAGCAAAGGTACTCTCTTTTTTTTTTTTTGATAATAAAGATGGCTAGAAGCCAAGGAACATACAACCAAAGTTAATAGGCAAAGGGGAATAATCCCAAGGACTCTTGATCAACCCATGCCCTCAAAGAGAAGCAAAGGTACTCTTTATCAGTCATAACGAAATCTTGGGGAATATAATTAACGGATTAATGAAAATAAAGATGGTAATCAAAGAGAGAGAGCATTGGCTCTTATTGACTTATTAAACTGTATACTCCCTCTAGTCCTAATTATAAAACCATATTTTAGAGTTGGTCTTGGTTCTAATTATAGAACCAAGTTTTACTTTTTGTCAATTTATTTCTAAAATACCTCTATTTATACTTTCTCAATAATAATTAAATACAATAATAATTTGATAATAAACCTATATATTTTATAAAGTAAGTAATTCTTACAAATCATTAATGCTGTACAACTCAATAATACTGTTTTTTTAATAAAATAACTTTTAGCAATTTTTGTTAGATTTTTCTCATATCATCCCTACTAATACTTCCTCTACAATAAGAAATAAGTAATTTAACAACAAGCTTATATTGTATTAAGTGAGAAATTATACTTTTTTTCCCCTTTTACATTTACAAATTGTTCTCTCCCTCTAAGCCTGAGAAGGAGACTCGTACTTCTATAATTCACTCTTTTTAGTTAAGGTGGAACTTATTTAAAGGAAAATTGGCACGACATAGTTAAAAAAAGAAAAATTATTAAAAAGACAACTAGTGCCTAACCTTGGACAAAATACAAAATTACCCCCTTTTTTTAAAAATAAAAAATAAAAACCAAAGTCAAAACGCATTCTTCCCAAATGGGCCCCACGCCATTGCATTACTCCCCCCTTACGCGACAAGGCGTTGGCATAGCCATCAGTAAAACTACCCTCATCTCCAACGTTAACGCCAATTCACAGCAACAAGGGTATTTTAGAAAAATATATATAATTAACTAATTTAACTTTCCTTCTTAATTCCTCTAAATTCTGGTAAATAGGTCCTAAAATTAGGATCGGAGGAAGTACAACTTAGAGATAAAAATTCTGAAACATTGTATTAAAGTACTAAGTATATACTTATTTGTGAAAAAAAAACACTCAAAAACTCCATTGCCGTATGTCAATTCAAACATCGCTTAAAGGAAAAGAGTTCCTTTTATATCATATGAGAATTGCACTGAACTTGGCGATATATATAGGCCATACATGCATGCATGTGAGATTATCACTAAGTTCTTTCTGTCGATGCAATGAACAAATAATGCCAAAGAGTGTGCATACAATTGGTCACAAACTCTTTAACATGCATCATCCTCTTAAGGGAAATCCTATTAGCTGCTTTTTCCCCAACACCTCATAGTCGCAATATTATCAAACGCTTTTACCAACATAACGCAAATGTTTGTTATATAAAGATTTTTGGGCGATTGTAGTTCAGTTTAACATAAGAGAAAGAATAACATGTTATACATTTTCTTGAGGAAACTGAATTCTATGTGCAATTTCGTTAGTTCATTCATTGTTTAATATCAGGTTCATGCAGTACTCTCAAAAGCGAAAAACTTTCTCAATTTTTCTTTGTGTTTACTTTTCAATCTCCAATATGATAATTTTCAAGACTTTTTTTAATATGATTTAGGTCAACAGAAAAAGCCAAAGGTTTTTTATTTAATTTATTTAGCGTGCCAAACCTTAGTTTTTATCAGATAGTAAAGGACAAATAACATATTGATGTGTGAATGCTTATCCAATTCATGTCATTCTTAATTAATTCTGACATGAAGTTACTGCAGTTGTTTAATGGATTCCACGATGTTCAAGTGTTGAGAAGAACTAAAAGACAAAATAATACTATATTATTCTCAGGCGGCAATATTTGGAAACATTTTTGTTTAAACATAAATTTTCTTGTCTTCATCTTTGTGAGAAAGAGCATTTAGAATGATATAATTTTCGTTAGTTATCTCCCCTAAGATCTTGCTTTCACTGATTCATTACAATATCACTATTTAATGACTCATCCTTTAAGTTAAAAAGAAAACAAACAATTATTATGGCGTTACGTTCGTGCGAGGTTCATATTTATATACATATATTCTTTATGTAAGGGGGCTCATTATATTCTCATTCATTCAATAATTTATCATCAATAAGCGTATTGAAGTAATAATAGATTCAGGTAGAACTGTTAAGTATTTTCAATTGATTTTAATTTTAATAAAATATTAATATACATTACCATTGTTTTTAGAATCAAATGAAGTTATTGAATCTATCAAGCCATTAATTTAAGGGTTACTTGTTCGACCATGATCGGGTAGACTGATAATAATAAAATTAATATGTATTTCTTTTGAAATATTATAGTTTTATAGGGAAAATTAAAGAAAACTATTACAGCGAATCCGTTCTGTTCTTTTTATGAGATACAAATAACTAATTTACATGATTAATTAATATAATTAAAAGCAATGAGAATCAATAAATATATTTGGATTATCAATTTCTTTTTAGAAATATCCTCATTTATATAGTTGACTTGATAATATTAATACTTTCATGTTTCTTATGAATACCCTCATATAATGATGTTATATAAAGAAAGTTATAAAACATATTCTAGAGATTGGGTGGTTTCCAACAACAACAACAACAAAGCTTTAATCACATTAAGTGGGGTCAGCTATATGGACCTAAATGATGCCATTTAGTTTTGTCAGAAACCAAATCTTGGGCTAAATTGTTACCAATGAGATTTTGCTCAATAACCTTGTTGGATGTTCTTTTCAGTCTTCCTCAATGCCTTTTAATCGGGAAAACAACTAATAATGTTTTTTTTTTCTTTTTTTATTTGGTACATGTCCAACCCACCTAAAACGATTTTCTACAATTTTTTCTTCAATAGGTGAACCTCCAACCCTTCCTCGTATAAGTTCATTATGAATCTTATCTTTCCTTATATGACTGCACATCCATCTTAGCAGCCTCATCTTAGCTTTCCCCTCTTTGTGCTCATATAGTGCCTTCAAAGCCCAACATTCACTACCATAAAAGCATTGTTGGTCAAATAGTAGTATGATAAAATTTCCCTTTTACTTTATTAGGTATTTTTTGTTTGAATTCTATGATTAACATCTCCATCAATTTTACCATCTGCCTGCAAATTAAATCTCAAATATTTAAATTCTACCAATGTTTTATAGCCAATCACAAGCCAAGATGAATGAGAAGGGTTGAGTTAGGCCCTCAACATGCAACGTCAAACTCCGTTGAATCTTTATGAACATGGATCTACAGACGAGATCATTATTTCTTATACTTTATAGACATGACCAAAAATCCTCCCAAAATGGTGTTATAAAGAGAACCAAAGTGCGTACTAATAAATCTCATAACTTCATATTTAAATGTAAACATGTTAATGTCCATATAGAACACATAAATTAATTAATAATCCATCATCATTGTAATCACTAAGTAAATCTGACTTGAAAATGAAAATTGTCACTACTACAAAACAGGGCTACGGAGTCCTATTTTTTGTACTTTTGGCGTCCTTTTCCGGGGGGGGACGTCTATCTGGGGGGTGCAATAGGGAAAACTTAAGGAGTCCTATTTTAAAATTAGACGCCTAATATAAGGCGTCTAAGTTTTAGAATTAGACTCTTTAATTCATGACTTAAGGAGTCCAATTCCTAACTTAGACTCCTTAAGTCATGACTTAAGGAGTCTAATTCCGTGAATTAAAATCCTTAAGTCACGACAACTACACTGTTTGATGTCACTTTAGGAGTCTAATTTCTGGAATTAGACTCCTTAAGTCTCACTTTAGGAGTCTAATTACTGGAATTAGACTCCTTAAGTCTCACTTTAGGAGTTTAATTCCTATAATTAGACTCCTTAAGCGTTCTTTATATATATATATATATATATATATATATATATAATTGCTTCATATATTCACTATCCTGTCATTCCTTGCAAAAAAAATCCTTACAGAATACATGCACCACCAGCATAATTGCATACAACACTTAGCTATGTGCTAAAAGGTTATGATAACTATAACTACATACTGATACAGTAGAAGTATATAATGCTGCTTAGAGAATAAATTATAATTACATCTTTAATTTGGGTACAACAAGTGGTCAAGTTGTAAGAGATTCAGTAAAAGCTGGAGATTTTAGAATTCCTATACTTACAGTTTCATCATAGCTAGATATCACCCCATGAAGAACACCTGAGGTGCCACCAAGAACAACAGTAGTCCAACAACACAATCCTTTAAGGCAAAAGAAATTTACAAGAATTAATAGAACATAAGATGAAATTGATCATTGTCTATAAAAGCAAAATAGAGAATGCAGAAATGCATAAAGCATGAGAAAGAAGAAAAATAGTTTCAAACACACAAAAAAGTACCTGCAAAATAAGTATCCCAATTGTGGTGTCCTTTTCCATCAAAAACTTTAAGACCTGGACATGTTAATAGTTACAAAAATAGACAATTTATTGGAATCCTGAAATGCATCTTCAAGACTGCAATATAGGAATATGAAGTATAAATTAATGCTTGATCTGAACTTGAAATAAACAAGATTTGCATATGTACCAGTTGTTGTGCAACAATACTCAATGGTTGAAGTTACTGGATCTAAAGTCTATGAAAAACAAAAGAATAGTCGCTTAGTTATTCAGCTTATATTGAAAATAAATTTTAAGGACTAGATTAAAAACACTTGAATCAATAATGGTAAACCATGAAACCATAGAGTGTAGAAGGATTAATGCAAACCTAGCTAACATAGGAAACTAGTAACATGAAAAAAAAAATTTTGAACTCCAAGCACAAGTCAGGTATTCAAATAAATACTTTATATCCCATATTATCAAGAAACAAATATACTTTATATCTAATATTAGTTCAAAACATCACCCACAGTTACAGTCACCCATTCAATTATGGTCCACGAAGTAACAGCCGCAAGAATGCTCTTTTCCTTCAACTTCAAAAAAATCAGCAATTTTGCAAGGAACTAGCTTAGAACTAGGTGAGGATTCAAAAATGAGTTTGATTCAGCTTCTAGAAAAGTGTAGAACCAACAAGTAACATCAGATTCATGCATTCATATTTATCACAAAAGCAGCAAAACAATTTCTAGCAATTCAAGAGGCAAAAAATTCAGCAGAATTGAATTAGATTCAGATTATTAAATCTGATCCAAAACAGCAAATGAGACCTCACTATGACAACAATTATTTTTTCAAAGTTGCACATGAAATTCACAATGAAAAACCTCAATAACAACGTGAAGAAACTAATTAGAGAGAAATGTGTAATACCCTAAAATTCATAATCATTATAAATGTTATATTTTGGCAAATAATGCCTATTAAAAATAGGTGAATATGTGGTCTCAAAATTGAGTAACATATTTATGTTAACTTAGGGAATTTTCTCTAAGACTTAAGGTAATCAAAAACCAAATTCTCTAATTTTATTTTGAGATCATAAAATACAAAAACTACCATATCAAAGCCTAGTCTTATATAATCATAAGAGCAATAAAATGCTATGGAGATACTAAAATTAATTAAGAGAGATTAATTAAAGTCGAAAGGCCAATTTTAAGAATATGATTAAGGGACATAAATATGATAAAATTATCATATTAAAACATGGTTCTTATGTAACCAAAAAAATCAAGGAGTGTTATGAAACCACTTGAATTAATTAAAAGGAAAATTATCAGTAATTGGTAAATATGTGATCTCAGTATTTCATGGTTTATTTATTAACATTTAGGAGATCATAATATGTCCTAAAATTCATATCTTAACCTCTAGATCTTATAAAATCATTTATAAGTTATAGAAGGTTATAAAAGTGATCAAAATAATTAAAGAACAGTACAATGAGTGGAAAGACAATTAAATTTATATTAATGGAATTAATTGCATAATTACTCATAATTGATCTTAAAATACCTGTATGACTTGTGAATACTCAAAATCAATTAGATAAAACTATCTATGATTAAATTAGGGGTTATAAAATGTCATAAAATAGCATGAAAATCCCTAAACCAATTAGAGGAAAATTTCCAACAATTAAAGAACAACTAAATCTACACTTAAAAATATATTGACTAAATTCTATATTAAAGCTTAACAAGGGATCAATAGTTGAAACAATTGGATTTAATAGGATCATAATTGAGTTGGTAATTAATTAAATCATTACAAACTAAACCTAATTAAGCTAAATCAAATAGTAAACAAGAAGAATTTAATTAAGGGCTTTTTGTCACAAACAATCATCATGGATCAATTTTTGTAGCCCAACCATTGTCCAAACAAAACAATAAAGCCCAAAGTAAAATAAAAACAAATAAAAAGGAAAAAGATGAAGGGAGGGGGCGTGAATTTGGAGTCTTGGAGGGCAAGAGAGATAACCAAACACATGTGTAATTGGGTCAACAACTTGCCTGAGAAGGAGGACTATTCATTACTTGGTAGGCAAGTTTCTTAGCTTGTTGAAGGTGTTGGAATTTTTCCTATAAATAGGAGGCTTGCCTTCCCTCATTCCTCACACCAAGAGCAAAGCAACATCTGAATATTGAGAGGAGTGAAAGAGGGTTGGAAGAAGCTTGAATGAGTTCAAGCATTAGGTAAGCAAGTTCTTGAGTTTTGAGTCTTAAATTCTTAGTTATTTAGTAGTTTGATCTTTAGATCTTCTAGATATAGTTGTTTTTATGTTCTTCTGAGTTTAAAAATGGTTTTATTTGGAAAAATTGATGAAGAAAGTGGTTTAGCAAAGTTCTTGGTGGAAGAACACCGAAATAACGAAGTTCTGACAAAATTCGTCGGTTAGGCGATTTCTAAGTTAGTAACAGAAAAGCTTACAGTTCACGTTGAAAATGTTGTTGAAAAATTCTGAGAAAATTCATAGTTAAATTAGACATATAGGGCTTTCCAAATATGTAAAGAATATGTTGAAATGAGCTCTGTACAGAGAGAAAGGAATTCTCAAAGTTTATGTTGCGAAAATGCTGGAAATTCTGGGCAAAGGATGAACACGTGAAATATGGGAATTATTTTTGAATTCTGGGCAAAGTCTGATATTTTTTTATGAAAAATAGACTTCCTAAGGAGTCCGAAACATTTTACAGATCTTCGTTTCGAATTTTCTAGAATTTGTTATGATTTTTCGAAGTTAGGCGAAATTCTGCCCAATGAATTCCAGTGTCCTTCAACGAATTCTGAGGAAATAAAATGATAATCTAGTGTACCAAGGGTAAAATAGTCAATAGTGGCCAAAATATCTTTTAGGATATTATTTTTAAATTAATAGGACGATATTGCTATGATAGGCTGTCCGAAAGAATGCAAACCGACCAATTACGTACAGAGATCATCGACTCAAGTACGTTCGCGTACTGTAACACTAACTCTGATGCTTATTGTATGCTTATATGTGATAGATAGTCTGAGACCCTATTTTGAATATTGATCACACACATACAGCTTGATACGGGTTATAGTCTTGATAACGCCGTTATGTTTTCTTAGCACTGAGGACATGGATGTACACCATGGCACTGGTGAATAGTGCAGACTATAATAACATGCATATTGTAGTGGCTGTGTTATGTTATTATCTTGAATATGAGATACATCTGCTATGTGTTGTTGGAATACATCTGCTGTGTGCTTATGTATTGTTGTAATCATACATCTGTTGTGTGCTTATGTATGGAATATTGTTGTAACGCCATGAATATCTGTCATATATAAGCATGAGGTTAACCGTTACCTGAGGTTCAATGGCCATTGAACCTCAGCTCCTACTATAGCTTCAAGGTCTGGAAGACCGAGGGCCAAGGACAAGGGTAAAGAGCCAGCATGAGGACGCAGACGGAGAGAATTTTATTTGACTTTATACCTTCGAACTATATTCAAACTATTGTACTACTATGTAAGTAGCCAGATACCACAACAGTGAATATCAGATACTCGCCTTTTTGAAATTATTCCGATGCTTTACTCTGATGGAAAAGAAAAAAATATATTCCGCTTTTGAAAATTCGGGTGTTACAAAATGCATGTAAAAGAAGGATGAGATTTCTTCCGCAAAGAATTTGATGCAGAACAATAGATGCAGATTTCTTTCACAAAGAATTTGAGCTACTCAAAGCTTCAAATCTATCATCTTTATTCCCATCATCCCTGGATAGAAAGATCATACATATCACCATTAGTAGCTTTAAAATTAGTTAATAAGTAAGTAAAATGGGAAACAATAGAAAAACTCACCAAGGGATTGAAGAACTAGACATACAGCCCTGATCAAGATCCTTACAAACCACATACGATAATTTAAATTTCAAAATGCAGTCATAGTAAATTTCGTAGCTTGAAAATCTAATTCCAAAGACTCTAAACAAAGACTATAAGAACTTGAAGAATGTCTTCTACACTATATCAAGTCAAGGAACTGAAAAAATGGATGATCTAGACAGCATAAATTGATACAAGTTCACCATGTATGCCTATAACATTTTGTTCCAGGTAAAATTTATTTTACTAGCCTAGTCTGCAAATAACAAATTTAAGGAAGACATGCGCTACTCTGGTTTTTTCTGTTAACCCCCCCCCCCCCCCCCCCAAAAAAAAAAAAAAAAAAAACTCTACTAATACACCCAACCAGTTTGTATAGCAGACGCAACACAATAACATCAACAAGAAAACTCTCCTGTTTTGTATTCCATCTTTCTTTCTCTCTCACATCACCCACTGATGGTTAATTTCATAAAAGAAAACCAGTTCAGACCATTATTTGTCAATTCAACCAGTCAGCATTCAATAAAGAGAAAAATGATGATACAGTAATAATTCATGCCCTTCATTGCCCATAGGTATACACATACTAAATCTAAATAGTGAAGACAGGGTAGAAATTGTGGTTTATCCAAGAAATGACATGTACCCAAAAAAATGTAGTACACAAATAGGATACTTGTCCACACAGAACATCTCAACGTGCAAATTCAACAAGATAGCCCACCTTGTACTCAAGAAAATCTACACATAAAATGAGGAAAAATGGGGGAGTCAAAGCAGCCTATTTTTGGTTTGAAATTTTCAGATCAAGAGACATGCAAGGTTGAAAACAATCAGGAAAAAGCATACGTCGATTATAAAATATTTTGCGATTGTACTTGCAAAATAGTATATATAGAACAAAAAATGCAAATTTCAACATGAATGAGAACATTTTCAAAGCAAGAAAACTGCATTTCAAAAGTCACAAGTTTCTACCTTGCGGAAGTCCCCAGATACATGATAGGCAACGTCCTCTTCATGACATCAAACATTAGACTAAATCTGCACACTAAATTTAAGCACTAATTGTAACATTGAAATTCCTGACAAATAAATTAAAGTAGCCATCAAATTGAGAATAAAATACAGAATACATATAAAGTTTCAAACTAACCTCAAAGTCACTAGAAAGTTCCTTGTCTAAGGATGCAAGAAGATCTTCTCCATAAGTAGCTGCATATGTTTCAGAAATCAACTTACGCTGAGATGCATAATAGAAAAGGCATGGGTCAATTTTTCCAATTCTCAAATCAAGTTGTGCCAAGTTGCCAACGTTTTCCAATGAAGAATTAGAGTTGATGGAATCACTGTTCAAGCATATTAAAGCAGTAGAAACAGAATGCTTTACAGTAGACAGACCACATTTCATTATCCATCAACAAATGCATGGAAAAGAAAATTGCTTCCAGTTAAGGCTCTGCAGGAGACAAACATATAGAACAGCTGAATAATAATAATAATCCATAACATGAAGATGTAAAGTCGATGAACATGTTTTTTTGAATTCAATCATTGAAAAACCATCATCAAACTGAAATTCATTTCATGGATAAATCATGAAATTTTCCAATTTTATGCTCACAGGAATCTATTTAAGCACTAAAACTACTAGTGCGGTACCTGAATGCATATTTCAAACTGATACGCTCTTAAAATAAAACCCAAATTATGCATTTTATTGACTGAAATTTTTACTAGTGATAACACGCAGAGAACTTTTTAGTAATATAAAAATTTCAAATTCAACATCAAGCTTCATGGCATCAAAGCCAAGCATATTACTGCAAATATAGTTAAACATTGATCTCCTATAGAAAAATTGAAGCCCAACATTAAACAAAACCTATATAGGCTTCTAGTTCATACAGGAGAAGGCCTTTTGTTCTTTTCAAAGAGAAGTAAATTCAAAATACATAGTAGTTCACGACCATTCAGAAATCCCAAGGAAAAAGAGCTTAGATAATGTATGGATATAGTATCACTTGATCAATAATTATTAAAAGGATCAGTTTACCAAGCACTATTCTCTTAGTCTTAGTTGTGGATGTTTCTTGAGCAAATAAAAAAGTTGTGGATGTTTCAAATCAAATAGTTAGAATAACTCTTGTTAGAAATATTATAATCCCCAGGGACCACCAAATAAGTCAGATGTTGAAAAAAGTTTCAAGTAAACATGAATGTTTGGAACAAAAGAATAGCTTTTCCTTTTATCAAAACCAAATGCCCCCAACGTGAAATTTTGCTTAATTCTCATTTATTATTCTGATAATGACGGAATAACTGAAGTTAGCATAAACAATAGGATAATGGGTTTGTATGCTAAAAATGGAAATAATACAGCCTCACGGCTCCCAAATGCCCAAAAACCAAGAGCTATATCCTTCTGTCTTCCATAAAATGAAGAGGCAAAACACCAAAAAGGGATCCTGAACCGACCCCTAGCTCATTATTACTTACTATTTATATATTCAAAAGATATATAAACAATCACATAGCAAAGTGTACTCGCTAAGCAAAGTGTACTCAATAACTACAACATAAGCTAAAATCCAAACAAATTGACAATGAGTCACCCATCCAAAGCCAGATTGAAAACTAAAACTCAGCATTGAATAAAATCAGATACCCGACTCCCAAACAACGCGGGATCAACGAACGAAGCAGGCAGGGATTGACAAGGCTTCAAGCTCAACCCATTTTGAATAGACACAGTAGAACACAAACAGAGGAAGAGGAACTACCGAGGCGAAAGAAGCGAAGAACAGTAGAACACAGACAGAGTGAGAGACACAGTCACGTGATTTGGGAAATGGGAGGACAGCCAGAGGTGGTTCGATTTGAGAGCGTCGCCGTCAATCACCGAGTTGAACTTGAGAGATGATTTTGGGAAAGATGGTGCTCGACCTTCAATTAGGGCCAAAATTTGGAGCTGCAAAACACACCTTCAACAATTAAAAACGGACCAAGAAAATTAAAAACGAAATCTCAATGTGAACCTGCCTTTTGTGCTTCACATTTTTTGTCTGGTAGAATCCTTTCCGACGGTGTGAGAGAGGAGGCAAGGAGGAGGTGAGAGAGAGGACGGTGATCGGAGGAGCTACGGTGGAGAGGGGGACGACGGCGCAACGGTGGAGCGAGAGAAGAGACAAGGCGGAACAAGCGGGTTGAGAGGCAATCCGAGAGACTGAGAAATCGTCGGGCGCACGCGGGGACAATAAGATCGAGGAGATATGCTTTTAGGGCAAGATTAAAATATTAGGGCGTCTAATTATAAAAGTTGGACTCCAAAAATTTCATCGAAGGCGTCTAATTCTAATAGTTGGACTCCAAAAATGTTTTCTTTTTCGCCCAATTTCCGCTTTGGCGCGCTTATCACTTGGTTTTCGCGGCATTGGTGGACTTTTGGCATTCTAGTAAAAAAGTTAGACTCCAAAACTCACCTGATTATTACAAAAAATGTAACATCCCGCCTTTTCAAATGTGGTTTTCCAATGAGATTATCAGAGCTTTGAAGAAATGATCAGAGTGGTATCGAAAAAGATTTTCTTTAAAACAAAACGAGTAACTGATAAACATCCATTGTTGGTGTGTCTGATACTAATACAGTTATCCGATTGTTCAAATATTCAAAAGTAAACTGAAATGACAAAAACAATGTCAGATGGTCCATCCTCCGTTCGAGTCCTCAAGCGGGCTGCTTACCCTTGTCAATAACTCCGCCTCCGCCAGAACCTGAGGCTATAGTACCAGCTGAGGTTCAATTACCATTGAACCTCAGGTAACGGTTAACCTCATGCTTATGAACAGTTATATATGACAGGTATTTCATGACAGTATAGCATAACCACATATCAATACAATCATCACATATTCACATCAATCCAGTCTGCACTCTTCACCAGTGCCACGATGGCCTATCGTGTCCTCAGCGTGCTAGGAAAACTCAAACGGCATTACCAAGACTGTAACCCGTATATATTCAAATAATTTTCAAGCAGAGTCACAGTCTATGACTATATCTACCACATACAAGTGTACAATAAGCATCAGAGTTAGTGTTACAGTACACGTCCGTACCTTTGTTGGTGTTCACGGTACGTCGTCGGTTGCGAAGCGATCACAAATTCCCTATGAGGTAATATTTCATTTATTAATTTACAACCAATATCCCAATAGATATCCTAGCCACACATGACTATTTTACCCCTGGTGGATTTATGAATTTATTATTTCCCTTTATTTTTTGAGAAAAACGCTGGTGTAAATCTGGGCAGAATTTCGCCTAACTTTGAAAAATCATAACTAATTATAGAAAAATCGAAACGAGGATCTGTAAAATTCCTAAGAATCCTTAGGATGTCTGGTTTTAAATAAAAATAACATTATTTGCCCAGATTCAACGGTTCATTCCCAGGTTTTTAGTTTTGAACATCTGTCCAGAATTTTCCAGAAATTCGTAGCCCTAACTTTGGGAATTTTTATCTCCCTGCACAGAAATCATTTGGACATGTTCTTTACATATTTAAAAATCCCTATATGTCTACTTTAGCCATGAATTTTCTTAGAATTTTCTAACCATGATTTCAGCATAAAATATAAGCTTTTTCATGTCTGGTTCAGAAATTCCAGAACCGATGAAATTTCGCCATAACTTTTTTACTTCGGTGTTTCTCTTCCGGAAATTTTGCTAAAACCCTTTCTTCACTAATTTTTCGAAATAAAACCAATTTTGACTATAAAAACATGAATTTAAAATTATTCTAAACTATTTAAGATCTAAGCTACTTCTAACTATGAATTTAAAAGCTAGAAACTAAAGAACTTGCTTACCTCTTCTTGAACTCCTTCAAGCTTCTTCCACTCTCACTAATATTCAGATTGCTTGGTTTTGGTGTGAGTTTTGTGAAGGGCCAAGGACCCCTATTTATAGTAGAAGGGTTGGGCAAGTTTGGTAATTAATTGAAACTCCCTCTTGGCAATTCTTGACCCTTGGATTTAGGGTATTTTGAAGCAAAAATACTAACCCTTCAAATTGCTTTTGAGTCACCTACATGAGTCATTACCCTAGTACATTATCCTCTTCCACCATTTATGACTATTATCCAAAGGATTTGGCTTGCTTTCTACTAATTAGAATCCATAGAAAAGAATGTGTTTAGGTAGTCTAATGAATTTGTTTGCTCAATTACTCATTGGTTTTGAACTCTAGGAATTTTTAGCTTCATTTTGAGACCAATTTTGTCTATCTTTCCTATTGGTTCTATTTCTCAAACAATCATGAAAATGGCTTTGGTTATACTTGTCTTCATGTTTGATTTATGCTTGTTATGAATCTCAACTTGGTTTTCATACTTAGTTCAAGGATTTCAAGATATGATTTAATTTGTATAGGTTTTATTAGTTTTTATCTAGAATTATTTTTATAAACTAATTTAGTTATTTTAATTATCATCTTCCTCATTGGTCCACCTATGTTTTACACCTCATCTTCCCCTACATCATCCCTTACATCACCTTATCTCCAAAGCCTTGAAAGTCTTCATTAGAGTTGTGATTCATCTCTTAGGTTAATGACTCATCTCATGTTTAGATCAATGACTCATAGTGCATATGCGTATTTTGATTAATTATTCAATTTCTTCTTCTTCCTTTTCTTAAACAAAACGCACCCCCTCCCTTTTTATTTTTGTTTTGTTTTGTTGCTTTATTGTATTTAAAAGGAAATATTCCATTGGCTAGTCCCTTATTCACATGGATTAGGCTTTATTGAAATTAATTAGAGCCTTTGGATTAGCTTTATGAGGTTAATTCTTAGCCTTTAGATCATAGTTGAAATTGTTGACTTTTCAACTCTTGATTAGCATTTGATTATCATCTTAATCCTAAGCTTAATCACCACTTGCTTGTTGCTTATTGGTTCATGGAATGATTTATGATTGCTAACAATTTTTAGTGTTAATCTTAATCCCTTGTTGGTTCTTTACTTTTAATTAGCCTATCATCCCTCTTAATTAATGGTTGTAATTAATTAACTAAACCTTCCATTAGTGTTAATTAATTGCCTATTAAATGTTGGTAATTATTCTTTTATTTGTTCAAGTGTTTTGCTAATTTATTATGGCATTTTATAACTTAGTATGTGCTAGGTATTAATTCTAGGGTTTTAGAAAAATCTAGTTTCTTATTTAATTATGAATTTTGAGATTTAAGTCCTCATAATTTAATCCCTTGATTAATTATAAAAATTTACATAATCATTTTGTTTAGTAAAAATTCAAGGGTCTACTAATTCCTATTATATTCCCCTATTTATTTAATGTGTTTTCCTAATTTTTCCTTGCTTTCTTTGGATCCTATAAAATCCCTAATTTAATTTGGGAGTTGTTGGTATTTTTATGGTATTTTATAATTCCAATCAAAATTTATTAGATAAATAAAATATTAGCTACCTTAAATTCTAAGGGAAAATAACCTAATAGACAAAATAAATACATCTCAAAATTTGAGACCACATATTCACCTATTTTAAATAGGTGCCATCAAACAAAATATTGAGTTTACCATAATTGTCAATTTGGGGTATTACAAAAATGCCACCGTGTCTTTTTTTACTACCTCTTTTTTTAATAGGACGTCTATTGGAGACGCCAAAGCCAATCTCTGCAGTAGTGTGTCGTAGCCCATGGCCAAAGAACCATTTAGTAGTGTCTTGAATAGAAAGATTCTTGTGCCTTAAAAAAAAAAGGCTCGTTACAATGAGCCAATGTGGGAAGAAAACGAAGAAAGAGAACATGCCAGAAATGTTCCAAATCAGTTACGTCGCTGATTCATTTGAACCAGTTTAATATCATTGCACAAGCTTTTAATTGGTCAAAATGTATACATTATACATTAAAATGACTTATTTTCTCAATCCCTTTTTGTTGTCAACATAAATAATAGTATTTTTTTTTTTGGTGATATAATAAATAATAGTATTTCGAGGAAATAACGCAAATGCTCCTTTCTAGTTTATCGTTTAGGAAAAAGAAGAAATACTTTTTGGTTGTGTATGTGTGTGTGAACACCCACTATAAAATTGCGCATTTCCAGTGACAACTATTTAGCTAAGCAATTGCCAATGAGAGTTGGCGTAGATGGTAAGGGATTCAGGATTAGGCCCTTGGGTCGTGAGTTCGATCCCCTCTGCCGTCGCTGGGACTCCTTTGGTAGGCGATCTCGTAAGTCCCCAGTAAGTGCTCATAGAGCCTGGGGCCGTGCCCTGGCCTTAGTGGGGGACTGATGCCGAACCCCTCCAAAACTTTCTTATATAAAAAAAAAAAAAATTAGCTAAGCAATCGGTTCGATATAAAATCGCATCTTCGACACTTGAAATTAAGCAAAGGTACTTTTAACTTATCTGTCATCAAGCAATCTTGGTTAATATAATTAAAGGATTAATTAAAAGTAAAGGGGAATCATAGAGCATAATCTCTTATTGACCTATTAAAAATGTATACAACTTAGTGATAAAAACCGTAAAAAAACCACTAAGTACATACTTATTTGTGATCATAGATGATAGCAACACTAAAATATTCCATCCCCAAGGTCACTATTCCAAACACCGTTTCCTTTTATAGAATTCAGTGATGTCTCGGATCTGGTCCACCAGGACTAAGTCGAGAGATTACACGTTGGAATCCTAAACCTGGATCTTCTGCTTCATCATCGCTCTGCACCAAAGGACGACATAAGAAACCTGAAAAGCACAGAAACACCAATGTCAAGCACATCCACAGTGAAAACACCATCTTTGCCTGTGCCATTGATTCTTCTGCAACAAGTTCAAGTACGTAGAGTTAATTGTTCTAAGGTTTTCTTCTTTTGTGGTGATACTTGACACAGATGCTTCTGAGAATTGCAGAACTTGCCAATGGGTGTATATATAGTTCAAATATGCAAGCAATGTGGATCGAGCAAATAATGCCAAATGTGGATGGCACAACTCATCAACGCAGATCATCATCCTTTTGAGGGAAATCCTATTAGCTGCTTTGTAGATCAAGAAAATTAAAGCTTACTTTTTCTTGAGGAAACTGAATCATGTGTAGAACTTCGTTGGTTCAATCAATTTTTTATTTAAGGTTCATGCAGTACTTTTTGTTCTTTGGTTTTTTTTTTTTTTTCAATCCCCAATTTGAGATTTTTAAGGACAACAATTATATGATTTTATAAGACAACAGAAAAAGCCAAAGGTCGCTTTTTTGTTAACACTTAATTATTTAATTAGCATGCCTAATGTCTTATTTATATTTGAATGCTAATCCGATGGATATGTTTCTTAATTGATTCTGACTTGAAGTTATTGCACTTGTTTAATGGATTCTACCATGTATGAAATGGCTTCATACGTTGAGAAGAACTAAAAGAAAACATAACACAATATATTATTTTTTCCATATTATATAATTCCTTTCAGGCGGAAATATTTGTAAACGATTTTGTTTAAACATAAATATTCTTGTCTTTATTTTATGAGTTGTCGTTAGGGTGAGTCACAAACCAAGAGGAAGGAAAGAAATCGACGAAGGAATATATAAGACATTAGCCTATCGAAACACAGGGACATGGAAAAAACAGTAGATCGATTGAGAAGGTGCAAGTTTTAGTGTCTTAAGTAGTTGTTGTTATTATAATTATAATAATTATTTATTTATTTATTTATTTTTTTTGGGGGGGGGGGGGGGGGTTGTCATAACTCATGTAACCGTTATATGTATGCAGGATAAAAATTTACAATCTCACATGGGAATTGAAAGGAGGTGCTTGGGGTCAATTGGCGACCAGGCCCCAACAGTTTCTTAAGTTGTATTGTTATTGTTCTGTTGTAAGAACACAGATGTTTAGCCTCAATGGATTAGTGAATTATCTATTTAGGATTAGGTATACTCTTCGGAATATATATATATATATATATATATATATATATATATATATATATATATAATCAGATACTGAAGAGAAGATGATTATTCTAAGATATCTATGAGGAAGACACCGAAGAATATTAGATGATCACCGTGCTACATGAGAATGACATTCAACCAAAAAGGGGTGGGGTGTGTGTGCACAATGAGACTGAATTGCATATAACTTTGGTTCCAATTTTGACCATCTTCTTATATGAATTTAGCTTTCAAGTCAGCATATCAATTGCAGCTCAATGAATCATCTAAGAAATGAGACAAGAATGAGGCTAATCAGATACCTAGAGAAAAATTTATGATGAAAATACTCAAGAACTATAAATTTAGAATTTTGTTATGAAAATGAATTAAGGCTAATCAAAAGCCCAAAGCCCAATTAAACACAAAATCCATTTATACATGAACTAAACAAACCTAAATTATTAACCAAGAACTACTATTAAGTGCATAGCCATTGAACATAAAGTCCACTATCTTAGGTTCGATTTTGAACCTTTTGTGTTTAAGAACCGTGACCTTTGCAAGCAACCCCACACTTTGAAATATTTTAAGGAAAGTTTCTTTCCTTTTCATATTTCATATAATATCCTTTGTATATTTTCAGGGGCACTCTATTGATTATAAAGTTAGCATTAAAATAGCTTCCCCCAACAAATATTGTGGTAAACCAGAATAATCAACATTGTATTTATCATTTCTTTCAATGTCCAATCTTTCCTCATTGCAATTCCATTTGATTGCGATGTATAAGGAGCAATTTGTTTTTAATTTTTTATTTTTTATATCCGCTTCTTTATGTTTGCACAGATATATGTGTTAGTCCTTCCATCCAAGAATCTTGTATATTCCGTTCCCGTTGCCTTAGACCTGTCCTGTAACACTCCATATCAACCTTCTTCACTGCCACTACTACAAAATAGGGATACGGAGTCTTATTTTTTGTACTTTTGGAGTCCTTTTCCAAGAGGACGTCTATCTGAGGGGCGCAAAAAGCGGAGACTTACGGAGTCTAAATATTTCTTAGATGCCAAAAATTGAGACTTACGGAGTCTAAATATTTCTTAGACTCCATAAGTTTTTTTTAACAAAAAAAAACAAATTAGATGGGGACGATGACGGCGTTAAACACAAATCCGAGAAGTTTGAGATCTGCAAAAAAATCTAGAACGAAAAAACTCCATAACGCAATAAACATATCTAGGGAGTTTAAGATCTGAAAAAAAAAAATCCAAAACGCAATAAAAAGATCTGAGAAATTTCAGATCTTAAAAAAGATCCAGAACACAATGAAATTTCAGATCTAGAAAATATCCAGAATGCAATAAACAAAACATCACCGGACCTATCATCTATAGTACATTGAAAGCTTTAGGAGCACAGATCTGAGTTTATGTTTTTGAAAAATAACAAGAGCAACTCAAAAAAAAATTTTTAAACAAAAATCTATAGATCCGTGTTTTTGCTCACCTTCGCCATCATCCTCCTTCATTAGCTCAGATCTGAGTTTGGTTTCAGTAAAATAAGACAGAAAGGCTTGCATTGCCGGAAAAAGATGATGAGGAAGACGAACGATGGTTGACAAAAAAAGACGAGGAGGAAGACGAGCACGAACCACGCTAACGGTGAAGGGAGGACGGCGAAGGAGGAGCGATGACGGAGGAGGGCCGACGATGATTGGAAGGTCTCAGGCAGCATCTGAAATGAAGGTGCAGAGTAGAGAAGGAAGACAGATGGAAATGAAATGAAATGAAGTAGGGGGGAAGAAAAAGGAAAACTCGTGAAGTCTGATGGTGGGACTTTTGGAGTCTAAGTGTAAAATTTAGACTCCTAAAGGGTCTTCGCGGACCCCACAAACACGTGAAAAGTGATACTTTTTCCCGCTAGGATTTTCGTTTACCGCATTTTTTCTTTTTTTAAATTACTTTTGGAGTCTAAGTCTTAAACTTGGACTCCAAAAGTGTCTCACGCGGGCCCCACACTGAACCCCTGCTGCACGATGTGACCCTCTGCTGCAAGACGTGACCTTCTTTTCTGCTGTACGAGATGACTTTTGGAGTCCAAGTTTATAACTTAGACTCCAAAAGTGATGATTTTTTGAGTCTAAGTTCGTTACTTAGACTCCAAAGGTGGCTCTCGCAAGACTTTTGGAGTCTAAGTTTGAAACTTAGACTCCAAAAGTTAACTTTTAATTACAAAAATGTCACCACTTTTATTTTTACTTCATTTTTTTAAAAAAGGACGTCTTTTTGAGACGCGAAAACCGTTTTTTGTAGTAGTGTGCCTTTAAAAAGAAACAACAAATACAAGAATATGAGAAATGCTTACTTTACTGTCACTTTCATTTCATTCTTTCAGTAGCGATTTATAACCAAGTTTAAGTAATTTCAGAATATAGGAGTTTTTCAGTTCTTATTTCATTTACAGTTGAAGAATTCTTTGGAGAAGAAAAGATTGGCAACACAAAATCACATCGTGGGTCATGGGGAAGGCAAAATTGGCTCTCATTCCAGATCTAACCTTGCTTCATCCTGCATCTTTCTCTAGAGATCATCGAACAAAACCTGTCATGCATCTTATTTCGTCTCGGTAATAATTTTGTCCTATCCCAAATTTTTCTGTTATTGGATGGGTTTGTCTGATCCCAAAATGACCTGGTGGATCAGAATGAAACGACTGGGAGAAGACAAAAGTGAACACCCCTAGGAATGAGACACAGAATATAACTCAATGAACTAAAGTTATGGAAGTTCCAGTTTGAACCCAAATATGTTGAGCATGTGACACTATTTATACTCATTACACATTTAGACAAATATGATTAGAAATTTGAAGCAGGATATTGTAGCCATTGTGTCCTCGGCTTTTGATTTTCTTGGAGATGATGTCATCGGAGATAGGCCGCGGCTTTGGAAGGAGATACGCGTTTTTCTATGGTTAGCTGCTTGCCAGAGTCTTCTGACTAATGTGGAACATTGCCGACGCCACATGACAGAAGATAATAGGTGTTCCAGATGTTGGGAGGGCCCTGAGGATGTTGACCATGTTCTTAGATACTGTAAATATGCGAAGGAAGTATGGAGTCAATTCCTGCCAGCGGCTCAACACCAACAGTCCCTAAGACTTAATCTCCAAGAATGGATGTTGCAGAATCTCTCAAATGGAAGTCGTTATGGTGCGGGATGAGTAAGCTGGGCGGGCATATTTGGACATATTTTTGGGCTGGTTGGATTTTAAGCAATAAATGGGCTTCATTATATGCTTAATGGACCACTCTCTCTACCCACAATTCGTGGCTTACTAAGCTAAAAGTTTTTCTTTTTTTCTTTTTTTTTTGTTACTGCACCCGGTTCACTAGAGCTTTGCCCTACCTAGTCCGGATCGAGGTTCTGTCGGGCCCATATGCAAGGACCTCTCCCAGGGGGGTTTTTTGCATCTACAAGGACTCGAACTCGAGACCTCTGCTTAAGGGACCCAAGTCCCTTCCACTTGAGCCAACTGCTGCAGGTAGCTAAAAGTTATTCTTGGTCCAATATGATTTAATCGTTCTTACCAATAAAATTTTCAATCCGCCAATTTAAAATTTGATATTATGCAATTTCAATAGTCAATATTTTTTTGGTTTTGGAAACAATTATTTTTTTTTAAAACAACATAACTTGTTTGATTGTTAATTTTTAATTAAGTGATTTGCTAAACGAAAAAAATGGTATATAAATATGTTTCTTATAAAAACTTTCAAAACAACTTTTACATGTTTATTGTTTTCTATTTTTATTATTTTGTTTTGTTGTTGTTCCTATTTCTCCTTTTCAGTCACGTTCCACATTTCTCACTTTGTCTTTCGTGCTTTTCTACGTTGTCACTTACTCTTCCGACTCTCCACCCGTCGGTGCTGCACTCTTCATTTTTTTCTCTCATTTTTCTCAGCTCTCTAAATTGATCTTAATAACAATTGTTCAAAATAAGTTTTTATGTTTTATATTTTCAAATGTAATTTTTTAGAACAATTATCGGAACAGATTTGTTAAAACTTGTTTGAAAAAATAAATTTATAAAACTATTTTTTTAAAAAAAAACAGAAACAAAAAACGCTTAAGCTTCACAAATAATAATATTCCAATTACTATATACCTTTATCTTTATTTAATACTACCTCATGTCTTTAATATAACATCCACTTTAAAAATCAAAGTGAACTATAAAATGGATCTTATATTAAAGACCAGAGGTATTAGAAGGTAGTGATGGTAGTCATTCCATGAGATTTGAAAGATTAGAGGTCTATAATTATAATTAATGCTCGTGGGATCTGTAATTCTCGTTTTCTCTTGTTAAAAATATGAAATGCTTAAACTTGATATGGCCACGCGTTCGCACTCGTGGATGAGACTATATAAATAAAACTTTCCGAACTGACCCACTGAAAATATTTGAATTTTGACGTTAATAAATCTTTTCAGCTTACAAAATTATATAAAGTTTAAAAAATTTCTTCATATTGATAAAGGTTTTTCTGGGGGCACTATCTTACAAAATTTATATATTACAAAATAATATATAAATTAATATTAGATTATATGTTGGGAAATTGAACAAAAGCGTTGTCCACTATTAGATGTAAAGGTTTTACTTTAACGATTATCTTTTAGAAAAAGATAAACACAATGCTTATCGTCTTCTTCATCAACTGAAAAATAAAAAATTAAAAAGAAAAGAACAAATTAAAAACTTTTGGCCTTTTCTAAGGATTTGAGATTCAAGTCCCACAGATTTCACTAAAAGCAAAAAATTGCATTGTCATCTATATGTTAATTTATTATTTTTGATAAAACGTCGGTCGTCGCAGTCTAAACCACCTATCTATTCATCCATTGTTTCTTTACAGGCGACTCGTTTTGGACACAGTAATTGCAGTTGATGATAAGCTCACGAAATGATATTGAAGAAAAAGGAAAAAATTCAACTTTATATCGGGCATGCATGTGTCTCGATTTTTACGGTTTGACTTTTGATTAATTTGATGAGCCAATGTGGTTTCCACTAATCTTCATTACTTAATTAAAGATAAACTTTTGTCGTTTAACACATCGTTTTCTCATCAATGTGAAGAATCTAATTGAAGAGAAAATAAAAATCAGGTATTTTAATTTTAAGAGTTACACCAATTTGACTCAGATATGTAGTAGGAAACAAATTCTTCCTTCTATACCTGTATAAACATTGGATTGATTTTGATGGTTTAGATTTAATACTTTTTAAAATTACACACTAATAATTTGTATTCTGTAGTAATCTAAATACTTGAAAACAATCAGGGACGGACCCAAGAATTTTATTTATGGGGAACGAAAATAAAAAATGCTAAATCATATATAAAAGTACATAGAATACGATAAAAAACTAATATATAAAAAATTGAAATAAATACATTACATAAATTAAATTTGTTTCACTCGACTTCTACTCTACGTGTTTTCATGAAAGAAATATTCTCTAATCAATTTAAAAGTAGTATCATTAGAAAGATAAAATCATGTATAATAAATTTCATGAAGGAAATTTAATGAAAAAAGTGATTTTAAATAACTATTGATTCTCAAAATTCCCGTGTATGCTATTGAAAATATGCTAAACGAGCCGCCAGCGAGAGAGGAAGGAGAGACAATATATATAAGAGCCACGGTTTGTGAAAGCCAACTCGTTTACTTTTTATATATTAAAGGAAGAAGAGACAATATCAATATATATTGCAATTAATTGGAAAACAAGTAACGTTGGGAATATATATTAAAGGTGTGTGCCCACCTCTTTACTTTTTTTCTCCAAATATATATGAAGGCAAAACTATTTTTCTGTGAATATATATGAAAGCCACAATCTGTGAGTGCAAAACATGTGGGCCCCATTGTAACATCCCAATTTTCTAAAGTGTTTTCGAAATAGTTCGATCAGAATTTGAAAAGATTTAATCAGAGTAGAGCATCGGAATAGTCGTGAAACGAGTAACTGATAAAACATTCATTTACGGTGCATCAGTCTTCTGTTACAGTCATCCAAGAGTCGAATATTCAGAAAAACAGTAAATAAAGATTTTAAAAGAAAACTCCTTTTCTGCCTCTTCACGCCACCTGCTTACCCTTCTCCTTGGATTGTCCTCCTGAGGCTCCTGGGGCTAAAGCAAGAGCTGAGGTTCAAATTACCATTGAACCTCAGGTAACGGTTAACCTCATGCTTATGTATCAAATATGAATGACAGATATCCATGGCAAAAACAGTAATAATCACATACAATACATTCATAATCAAATAATAACATAACACAGCCACTGCAATATGCATGTTATTATAGTCTGCACTATTCACCAGTGCCACGGTGTACATCCGTGTCCTCAGCGCTAGGAAAACATAACGGCGTTATCAAGACTATAACCCGTATCAAGATGTATGTGTATGATCAATTTTCAAAAAACAATAACTCAGACTATCTATCACATATAAGCATACCATAAGCATCAGAGTTAGTGTTACAATACGCGTCCGTACCTTCGTTGATGATGTTTTGGTACGTTTGACTAAAACGGTACTTCTAACGGAAAACAGCGGTACAAGTTCACAGATACCCTATAGGAACAATATCACATTTATCAGTGGCCATCAACTTTGCAATACTTGTGGAATTCTACGTTGAAGATTTACTATTCATGTGAATAGTATTCACTATTCATGTGAATAGTACCAGTAAAAATATTTTTACCGTGACGGTAAATAATTTTTACTGTTTGGTAAATAGTATTTACTGTATTGGTAAATAACATTACTGCCCAAGAATAATTCTTTTCTGATGTGACAGATCAGACTAAGCTGCAGCCACAGAGCATACTCAGAAAAAAACTCTATCTGGCATTTCTACTATAATTACCAAAAGAAACTACCAAATCTTAAGACTAGAGACCAAAGAACTTACCCTTGAAGTTCTTACTCCTTCTCTTCAGCTCCGAGAACTTTACTCTAATTTCTCCCTCTAAACTCTAAGAATTCTCTCTCTTCTATTAAACTCGACCGTTGTGATCTGAGTTTGGTGTGAAGAAAATGAAGAAGTGAGGCCTCTATTTATAGTGTTGGAAAATGGGTCCTTAAGTGTAATTTCTTGTTTTTGGGTCATTTTTCGTAATTTCCAAAAATATTAAAAAAAATATTAAAAAGGTTCACGGGTGTTCCTCTTTTTTTTTTTTTTTTTAATAATGCAAATAGTATTTTTTACTGATAAAATTTCTGTTCGGTGTTCTGACCGCGTGATCTTTTGCAAATTCTCAAAAATTCGGAAGCACAGCCCTGAAGCTCTATTCTTCCTCTTTAAAAATATCTGGGTCAACTGAATTTTTGACCTCATTCAGGGTATTTCGTAATCTGTCAAAGATTTTAAGTTGGACACTGCCGGTAACAGAAATTACTTCGGGTGACACCATCTTCGAGACAAAAATTCACTGATTCATAATATGTGCAGTTGTTTACTACTTAATTCAAGGATTTTGAGTTATGATTTATTTTCTAAAGGTTCTACTATCTGTCCTGATTCAAAATATCGGTTTCGACCTATCTCAATAATCATTCCGCCGATTTCGGAAATGACTTCGGAAATAACCCACTCTGAGATAAAAATTCACTTGTTTATAATATGTCCTTACCTAAGAAACCTAGTTCACGATTTACTGGGTATAATTTAATTTCTATTGTTTCCCTAAGGTATAAAATTACACGTCTCCAATATAATATCATTCTTTTCTTTTTGGTTGCCTCCCGTGACATATGCACTACTCCTCTTTATATATAATATAGTATATAATATATAATATAATATTACTAATTAATAATTGGGGTATTATACCCATTTCAGTACAAGCACGATTTTTGTAATTGAGTTAAAAATATCAGTTACGAACCTGCGCCTTCAAGAACTTTGGTCCAGTAACTTTATTTAAAAAAAAAAAAAAAAGGGGCAGGGGCGGGGGCGGGGGCCACCCCTGGCCCCCCTATCCGTCCCGTTAGACAATAATAGTGGTACAATAGAGAGAAGCCTAGTTTCATAAGTTGTTAATAGTAACTAATCACTTATTAATCCCCCATTTTCAATTCATTTGTTAATAAATACTTTTCTAATATTATTTTTCTTGATACAAGAATATCTGGAAGTTTATTTAAAGAATACTACGTAAAGTTATACTCTCCCATATAAAATTATTAAATAATTCGCATTACATTTAAGTTTTATAGGAAAGAGACATATTCAAGTGCATGCGGCGGCTGGCTGGCAAACTCAATCGTGCATTCCAATAATTAAGTGGATCAATCTGTTTATCCAAATCTTCCCAACCACTAATATACATTTAACTTTCAATATATTATATGTAGCTATTGCAAATTATTTAATTATTGATCGTGTTGAGAACTGAAATAGCTTACATATCCAATCACACACATATATATATATCTGTCTGTGTGTGTACATATGTATGTATATATATAGATACATATGCATATAAAATCATTGAAGACATTTGTACAATAACACGGAGACCGGTTATAAATGTGAGACAAATATAATTTATCAATTATTGAAATGTTAAATGATTAATATCTTATAATAATGATGGTATCTGAGTGTGGAATCCATGAAGTAATGTGTGGACATGTGCCTTTTTACATATAAACTCTTTTTTTAAAGATCATGCTGCTGAAAGAAGAAATTGCCACAATAATTTTATTTTGAATTTTTTCCTTTCCTTGTACAGCATGTTGGTTGTAATACCCTAAAATTTTTATTTATCATAAATATTATAGTTTGATAAATAATGCACATTAAAAATAGAAGAGTATGATGTCTCAAATTTTGTAATTTATTTATTATAATTTTTGGACAATTTTTCCTTCAAATTTACTAAATCAAGTTCAATGTTCTAATTTTCATTAGGTATCATAAAATACCCTATAACTATCATATTAAACCATGGTTCTAATATAATCATAAAGAGCAATAAAATGTTATTGAAATACCTAAACCAATTAATGGAAATTAACAATAATTAGTGGACAATTAAGTTTACATTAATTAAAATAATTGTATAAGTTTTCATAATTAATTTAGTGGCTTGTTAAAAAGTATCAACTAGGGATGTATTAACTTAATAAAACATCAAAGGCCAATAGGAATTCAAGATTATCATAAAATGAATTAACCGAAATGAGACCTTGAACATAGGATATTTTGAGCTAAGTTGAGCCAATAGGAATCATTCTTGCACTATCAATTAGACATGAATTAAAACACAATCCAAGAATGCTTGAGAGGGGGGGGGGGGGAGCCACGGCTACAACTTGGAGAAGGAGGAAGCTTTTGGTTAATATCTAGATATTATTTGGATAAAAGCACATGGTGGATTGGATAGTCAAATTAAAGTACAAAGTGTAAGGGATATTTTGAATAATTGGAAGAGGATAACATGGAGAGAGGGGGGACGGTTTGCATGGGTTTAAGGGTGAGGATTGGAGTTTCATAATTAACCTAGATCCAAGGGTTCATACACAAGATGAATTAGTGATAAGGATAAAACTTTATAGCCTATAAACTCCGCAAGTGCACGGGCCGTACCAAGTAATAAAGAGTGAGTAAGATATCGTTCCTACGAGGACTTGGTATCACAAACTTTGGTTAAGCATTAATTTTACACTTTCATTTAAATTAAGAAAACCAAATTGAATTTAATTAAGAAAAAGGAATTAAACTAAAATTAAAATAAACAAACCACCACAATAAACAAATGAGCAACCCAGAGTCACTAATCCCTTATTAGTTTTACAAACTTTGTTTTCACTAATTTAATTACTCTTAATATCAATTTTGTTAATCTCGAGTATAAATAGCTATAAGTATCTATCGGTCCACTTACAACCCTCTCTTGAGTATATTTTAAGAGTTAGATTTTTGTCTAATCCCTTCCTGCATCTGAAAAAAAAGGTAGCCAAGATGCGTATGGTAGGTAGAAACCCTGGAATCAATTAATCTTTCTTCCGGGAGATTCTATTGCTAAACTGAGGGATTCCTTTCCCAATACCGGTTTATTGCCTCTTCCGCCACCTCCTTTTTACTTTAGGTCTTTAATTCATTTCCCCATTCCAACTCGTGGGCCCCGTAGCTTTTAGGTTTTTCTCTTTTTTTTTTTTTTCCCCCAATTCATTCCAATCGTCCTCTTTTCTTCAATTACGTTTTTTCAATCTTTATAATATGTGGGCCCATGTCTATTGCAAATCCAACTTCTGCAATTGCTGTATCAATCCGTTTGGGTTCTCCTGGTCATTGTGAAAAAAAAAGACAAAAGATAATTAATAATAATAATAATAATAACAACAACAACTAAATTTTTATTTCTTCTTTTCTTTTTTTAAAATAAACTGAATTACTATTATTATTGTCTAAACCTAAAAACTTTTATTTTAAATTGAAATCCCCCAAATAATGTATCCAAATTGATATCTCTAAAATCTCAATAAAATTTCTTTAGATTAGTAATAATGACTTCCCAAATATATAAAAATATCCCTCAAATCTACTAAAAATGGGAAGTCATCAATTAGGTTTGAAAGATTCATCAAAATGTCATGACAAAATACTATAAATAGGCACCTTGGCTTCATTCATTTTTCACACCAAAATCAATCCTAAGAGGTGGTTTTCTAAAGAGAGTAGAGAGAAGTGAGAGCTAGTGGGAAGCAAGAAGGATGAGGGGTAGCAATGATCTTCAAGAGGTAAGGTTTTAAAGCTTCAAGTCTTTAGCTTTTATAGTTTTTAGTATAAGAGTTAGTTTGATCTTTAAATCATCCAAGAAGTTTTGATTTCATGTTTTTATGATTAAAAATGTCTTTATTTCGAAAATATGATGGAAAATATTGTGGAACAAAATTCTTGGAAGTTGAAGGTCAAAGTAGCAAAGTTCTGGCGAAATTTTCGGTAAAATTTCTAGGCAAACAGTGAAAGAAATGCTAATATTTTATGTTGAAAATGAAGCCCATAAATCACGAAAATTTCCAGAAATAAAGTAGATATGTAGGGCTTTTCGATTATATATAATATGTAGCGTTTTGATTCCTGTACAAAGAGATACAACCGGTTGAAGTTAGACCATTTTTCTAGAATTTTTTTGGGTAGAGGATGAACAAGCTAAAACTGGGAATTTTTCTTAAATTCTGGGTAAAATTTAGTATTTTTTTTTTCAAAAATAGACATCCTAAGGATTCCGGGAAATTTTACAGATCCTCGTTTCGATTTTTGAAGATTTATTTATGATTTTCCAAAGTTGCTGCAAAATTTGCCCAGAAAATCCAGCACTTCGTTTTTAATAAAGTGTAATGGCAAAATAGTAATAACAAATCCACTGAGGGTAGAAAGGTAAATTAAACCCTTAGGATATTTTTCTAAGCAATATGATATTTATCAAATATCATATAATAATCCGACGATAATGTATAGGATATCCAGGAAGTCCGGGTCAGTCTCCAAGGTCGGGCATGTGGCAAATTACCCGATGAAAGGTACGTTCATGTACAGTAACTTTAACTCTCATATGTCTTGTATGACTTTGATATGATTGGTTGATTCATGATTGATTGTTTTCCAATCTGTGAATATCTATCATCTATTGTTTATACTTTTCATATGAGGTTAACTGTTACCTAAGGTCCAATGGGTATTGGACCTTAGATGTGTCTAAGGTTCAGTAAAGGAACCAGGATCGGAAAAGGGCAACAGTAGACAGAGCTATGAAGAGGCACCGATGGACAGAGTCGTGAAGAGGCACCGGTCGAGATAAGAGAGTAGGTTCTGTTATGAATTTAACAATGTTATTTCAAACTATTTGGTGTCTAGAAAGGGTTCGTTTATGTGGATCAGTCAATAAGTCGCCGTGAACTCGGTGAGACTTCCACAATAGACACCTACCTGGCTAAATTGTTTGATTAACTGAGTTAGGTTCATTGCCCCATGTTTAGCTAAGGCTTGGTTGAAGATTGTTTAGTTACTATAAAGATTTGTAATTATACAAAGCTCTATACTAATGTATCACATGAATATTCCTTTGGGATTATTTTTAATATATCAGCATATGTCAGGGCATCAGCATATGCCTGGGCATTTTGTATCAGTTACTCATCGTCCAAACGTTAGCACATGCTCTCCATTTCCACGTTACTCTAGTGGTAGCACCTCAAACTCTGTCGATTTTTCTAAACCTAAGTGTCAACCAACACGATTTCAAAAATGGAATTTGGGGTGTAACATTGGTTGGTTAGCTTGAAATTAAATGTAAGAGAGTTAGGAAAATGAGCTTCTGGAGTCTTGAAATTATCATATTATAAAGATTGCACAAAACATTTTGACAATTTTATTAATGGAAAAATAATCTTTTTTCACAGTGAGCTAATGAACATTGTAACACCCCATTTTTCAAAAGCGGAATAGAATATTTTCATCAGAGTAGAGCACCGAAGCAAGTGAGTAACTGATATAACATTAACTGTGGCGTATCCAGTTTATAATAGCGGTACATTTATCCGAGTATTCAAAATTTTTACTACGTAGAAATATAAGTACATCTCCAAAATAAGAATCTATGCGGTCCTTACGGTGCTACTTACCCTTGTCATCGGCCCTCGGTCCTTCAGACCCTGAAGCTATGGTAAGAGCTAAGGTCCAATACCCATCGGACCTTAAGTAACAGTTAACCTCATGCTCAAGTAATACAGTATATGTATGACAGATATTCATGACATTACAGCAATAATCAATACATAAGCACACAGCAAATGTAAGTTCAACACATCAACAGTACATAGCACACAACACATGCACAGTCACCCACGTTTGCACTAACCAGTGCCATGACAGCTCCTCGTGTCCTCAACGCTAGGAAAACTCAACAGCATTACCAAGATTGTAACCCGTATAAAGCTGAATGTATAAACACATGTGATCTAAGCCCTATAAACTTAGTCACGGTGCATGACCCAAGACCTAGTCTTGTCCATGACTTTATGAAATCATCCATCACATATAAGCATACAAGAAGCATCAGAGTTAAAGTTACAGTACGCGTCCGTACCTTTATGTCTGATTGTTCGGTATGTCCCCTGATTTTTCCTGGATATCCTATAATAGTATTACCACATTATTCTCTAATCAATAATATCCCGAGAGATATTTTAGCCACTACTGACCTTTTTACCCTTGGTGAATTCGTTATCCCAATTATATCCCCTTAATTATCTAAAACGCTGATTTCAGCGTTTACAGCCAGATTTTACGCTAACTTTGAAAAATTATAATTAATTCCACAAAAATTGAAATGGGGATCTGTAAAAATTCCTTGGAATACCTAGGATGTCTATTTTTGAGGAAAAATACTTGTTTTTACCCAGAATTTGTTAATCATTCCCAGTTTTCACGTTTCCAACCTCTGCCCATAAAAATTCCAGAAAATGTAGCCCTTTTTCAAGAATTTCTATCTTCTTGCACAAAACTCAAAATGATACACTCTAGGTATTTTTGAAAATCTATATATGTCTACTTTAACCATGAAAAACTTCAGAATTGTATAACTTCATCTTCTACATAAAATCATATCCTCTATGTTGCTGACTCCGGCAAACTTCTAACCGAAAATTTCGCTACTTTGATCTTCAACCTTCAAGAATTTTGCTATACCATATTTTTCATCTAATTTTCGAAATAATAATATTTTTAACCATAAAAACATGAAAACAAAATTGCTCTTGAAGATTTAAGATCAAAGCATAAATTAACTATGAATTTATAAGCTAGAACTCGAGAACTAGAAAACTTACCCTTGAAGCTCCTCTTCCTTCTTGCTTCCCACTAGCTCTCACTTCTCTCTACTCTCTGTAGAAAATCACCTCTTGGGGTTGATTTTGGTGTGAAGAATGAAGAGGTCAATCCTCTCTATTTATAGCAAAATGTCTAGGCTCATATTTGGCTCCAAACAACTTTCTTCTTCTACCAAACACTCATTCCTCTTGCCAAACACCTCTCTTCACTCTCCCAAATGCTCCTCTTTCCTTATCCTCTTCCACTATCATTAAAACCTTATCTTCAAGTACATTATCCTCTTCCATTTGCTTTATTCAATTATCCCATGTGTGCGTTTGATTAAAATACTATAAACTATTACTTTTCCTCTTTTTATTTAGCAAAAACCGTGGCCTCCTTTCTTGAAAGCTTAAAGATTTGTGTCTCTTATATCTCTAATATCTAGTATCCAAAGCCTCCCATCGGTCCATCAATTGTCACTTGGATTTAGATTAATTAGATGATTAATTGGGACCATTAGATTTAGCTTTATGAAACCTAATCTTGACCCTTTATTTATGTAGAAAAACCCTACTTACTATTGAAGATTTTTATCTTATATTACATGTGCTCTTAAATAATTACATCATCTTGAATATTATCACAAACTTTATCTTATATTATCCCCTTCCAAATTCATTAATGCTCCATGTGATATCCCTTCCAATTTGTCCCCTTAATTAATGCTTCCATGTGCTAATTTCACCATGTGTTAATTTTAATATATTATCATAATATCTTCTTCTTTTCCAAGTTGGCCTTTGATTTGTGTTTTATTTGCCTCTCAATGGCTAGTGTTAAAGTCTCACATTGGTCCATTTATTATCTCATGGATTAAGTTTAATTATGTAATTAATTAAGGCCATCGGATTTAGGTGCCATTAGGTATAATTGTCAAGGTGTGATTGGGTTCTTAGATTGATTATGATCATTTAAAATATATTTTATGTAAATCTTGAACCCTCATTGGCCCTTGATTTTTAATTAAGTTAATTCATCCCTAATTATGCTTTTTAATTTATCTCTTGATTAATTTGTAGAATTACACAAATAATTAATTAGTGCAAATTTAGTTGACAACTAATTGTTGTGAATTTCCTTTAATTTGTTTAAGTATTTCCATAACATTTTCTTGCTCCTTGTGGTTGTAATACCATAAAATTCTCATAAAATATTATATTTTGGCAAATAATACCTATTTAAAATAGGAGAATATGTTGTCTCTAATTTTGTAGTTTATTTATTTTATTTCTTGGGTAGATTTTCTCTAGAATTTAAATAGGGCAAAATCCAACTTTCTAATTTACATTATGGATCATAAAATACCATAAAGTTTTCATATTAAAACTTAGTTCTTATTTAATCAAGAAGGGCAAATAAAATGTTATAAAAACACTTAAACAAAATAGGGGAAGTTAACAACAACTAATGGGCAATGAAATTACAATAATTAAAATAAAAACATTAAATTTTGAAATTAATAACTAAATTAAATAAGCAAAATTAAGGATGTATCACCTTAATTAAAGAACCAAGAGCTAATGAAGTACTAGGATTAGCATAAATGAGTTTCTAAGGACCATGATTAATCTAGGAACCAATCACATTTTGACAGTTATACTTAACAACATCTAAACTACCATATTATGGATGCTAATTAAGATTAGATATGGAGGGCAATGATTAAACCTCATAAAGCTAAATCTAAAGGCCTTAATTAATTAGCATAAAGCTAAATCCTTGTGAACAATTAATGAACCAATAAGAGGCCTTCATCTTTGATTTTGTGAGACAAATAAAACACAAATTTAACTTCAAAGGATAGGGGGCGAATTTGTGGCTTATTGTGGAGGAGTTGAGTTGTTTAATATTAAAACAAACCACACATGCAAATTAAATCACATGCAAGTCATTAAGAGGGGGGACAAATTGACAAGGACTAAGAGTACTTGTGACAAGGGTTTTTTATGACTATTAATTAGGGAATTACATGAGTTGGAAGAGGATAATAAGAGAGAAAGAGGAGAGGTCACTACTACAAAACAGGGATACGAGTCCTATTTTTTGTACTCTTGGCGTCCTTTTGGGGGGAAGGGGGACTTATATCTAGGGGGCGCCGTAGGAAAACTTACGTTTAAATTGGTTTTCTCTACATGCCGATATATGTGATATGTATGTAATAAACCGAATTTTGAATCAAGAAATCAAATCTTGAATGCTCTATTTTTGATAATTCGCGTTAGGGTTTTCACGACCGATATTCTTGTGATTATGAATCATAGAGGAGGTCAGAAGACGATAACACAGGGGTCAATCATGATTGGAGACGTCATATGTTTCTGGTCGCATAGATCACGTTCTGAAAGGTTCGAACGTCGATTACGCGTTGGAGACCTATGACGACTCGGACGTTCATGACGGCAGATGGAAGAATTCGATTCGGACATCGCTTTTGGGGGTTAAAATTTGATTTTATGAAAGAAATTTTCTTTTAAAAATATGTTGTTTTCAAAAGTTCCAGGGGGCGCTGCCCCCCTGCACCCCCCGCAAGGGCGCTTCCCCTTGACCCTGCTCGCTAACCGGCTAGTGGGACCACCGTAGGGACCGGCTGATTGTCGTAGTGCGAGTAATCAAATCAAAGTGATATAAATTAGAGAATTTTATCATGAGTAATATTTTATTTCATAAATGTATGAATTAAAATATGGTTTTAATTTACCTTTCAAAGTGTTGTTTGGGTATGGTGAACAAGATGGCTCTAGGATTGGAAGTTTTGTATATGGCCTGCGTGCCATGCCTCTCTCTAAATATTCTTGATGTACATTATCTTCTCATCTCACTCCCCTCGTATGTGAAACGAGGTTTCTAATTATGTACTTTCTTTTATATTATTTAGAGAAGTCCTCTCATTGGCTTGAGAGGACTACAGGTTAGATGAGCCATGTTGTTCACGAGTTTTAATTATGTTTTGATATGATCATTGCATGATTAGTTTAGACCTTATATGATATACAATAAATGATTGCATTCATATAGGAAGGAATAATAGGAGATTTAGTTCACAAATGAAATAATACCCTCAAAATAAAATCTTAAGTCATAATGCCGTCAATTAATGAATACTTGCCAAAATCTCAATCACCCATTTGTATGTTCCACCAAAGTGGATGCATTTAAGTAATCTTGATGAGGCAAGAGAGTAATGGTGATACTCAACATTCATTGTTGTCTTGACTTAATTGAGATCATCAAAACGGTTTTGGATCTCAAGGCATTGGATGGGATTAAACATGCCAGATCATATGATGATCGAATCCCATAAAGATCTAAGAGTTACATGTGATGTAATTGGCAAAGCAGTTGCCTACCTAAATAACTTATTTTAAGCGTCCTGCCAAAGCGGACTTAAATTTAAGCCAAATATGGATCTTAGCCCACTAATTATAATGAGGGTTGTTAATACAGTGGGAGATTATTAACTGACTTTGCATGTCTTTTAAATTGTAGAATCATGTCGACCACTAACACCGCAACAACATCAATGCGATCACTCCTTGAGAAGGAAAAACTAAATGGGACAAACTTTCTTGACTGGTTTAGAAACTTGAGAATTGTTCTCAAGCAGGAAGGAAAGCAATATGTCCTTGATCGATCCATTCCTGAGGAGCCTGCAGCCAATGCTGAAAGATGCTTACACGAAGCATACTCGTGACTCTGTGGATGTAGGATGTTTGATGCTTGGCACCATGGTTCCAGAGCTCCAAAGAGATCTGGAACATGTGGAGGCTTTTGAGATGATTGGTCATCTCAAGGAAATGTTCCAGCAACAAGCAAGGCAAGAAAGGTATGAAACCATGAAAGCCTTTAATTCCTGCAAGATGGCAGAAGGTGCGTCAGTTAGCCCTCATGTTTTGAAGATGAAAGGCTACATTGATCACCTTGAGAGGCTGGGATTTCCCATGCTTCTGGAGTTAGCCACAGATATGATCTTAAACTCACTCCCAGATAGTTATGACCAGTTTGTCATGAACTATAACATGAACAACATGGAGAAATCAATTTCTGAACTGCATGGGATGCTTAAAACAGCTGAGCAGAGCATTAAGAAAAAGCCTAGCACTGTTTTGATGGTTCAGAAAGGAAAGGGTATAAAAAAGAAAGGCAAGGGCAAGAAATGGGGTAAAGGCTCAGCTGGTAAGACCAAAGAGTCGAACAAACCTGAATCTAAGCCTGCAGCCAAGAAGGCAAAGCCTCCGAAGGATGGGTCTGCTATTTCTGCAATGAACCGGGTCATTGGAAGAGGAATTGCAAACTCTATCTAGAAGGTCTGAAAAAGAACAAGAAGGATAGCGAGGCTATCGCTTCAGGTATCTATGTCATAGATATTCATTTTTCTACTTCCTCTACATGGGTATTAGATACTGCATGTGGATCTCACATTTGTACGAATGTGCAGGGTCTCAAGGAAAGTAGAAGATTGAAGAAGGGCGAAGTTGACCTACGAGTTGGAAACCGAGCAAGAGTTGCTGCTTTAGTCATAGGCACTTATGAATTAGTTCTGCCCAATGGGCTTTTGTTAATTTTGAACAATTGCTTTTATGTTCCTGCTTTGAGTAGTAACATTATTTCACTTTCTTATTTGGATAAGGAAGGTTTCACTTCCATTACTGGGAACCGTAAATGTTCAATTTATCTTAATGATGTTTTTTATGCTCATGGAGATTTGCATGCTGGTCATTATATATTAAATTTAGAACATCCTAATAATGGACGAATCTATGACATAACTACTAAAAGGTTCAAGTCTAATGACTTGAATCCAACCTACCTATGGCATTGTCGTCTAGGCCATATAAATGAGAAACGTATTTCGAAACTCCATCAAGATGGATTTTTGAATTCATTTGATTTTGAATCATTTGATACATGTGAGTCTTGTTTATTGGGCAAGATGACAAAGGCTCCTTTTACTGGACACAGTGAAAGGGCCACTGATTTATTGGGCCTCATTCATACTAATGTATATGGACCAATGAATATCTCTGCCAAAGGAGGTCATTTGTACTTCATTACATTCATAGACGATTTTAGTAGATATGGCTATATCTATCTAATGAAGCATAAGTCTGAATCTTTTGAAATGTTCAAAATATTCCAGAATGAAGTACAAAACCAACTTGGCAAAACAATTAAGGCACTTCGATCTGATCAAGGTGGAGAATATTTGAGCCAAGAGTTCATTGACCATCTTAGGAGTTGTGGGATTATCTCACAACTTACTCCTCCAGGAACACCTCAATGGAATGGTGTTTCTGAACGGAGGAATCGAACTCTACTGGATATGGTTCGATCTATGATGAGTCAAACAGACCTTCCACCTTCCTTTTGGGGCCATGCCCTGGAAACAGCTGCGTTCACACTAAATCGTGTTCCGTTAAAGCCAGTTGAGAAGACACCATATGAGATATGGACAGGGAAGAAACCCAGTTTGTCATTTCTTAAGATTTGGGGATGTGAGGTTTATGTTAAACAACAAGCCTCTGATAAATTATCATCTAGATCCTCAAAATGCCTTTCTGTGGGGTATCCTAAGGAAACTAAAGGATACTACGTCTACAATCCCACCAATCACAAGGTGTTTGTCATTCGGAATGGTGTCTTTCTGGAAAAGGAGTTCATCTCTAAAAGAACCAGTGGGAGTAAGGTGAACCTCGAAGAAGTTCGAGAGTCACAGGATCATGTAGAACTACAGATAGAAACTAGAGAAGACTCACAACAAGTTGTTGAGCCTACTCAAGTAACACAAGGCCCACGAAGGTCCGATAGATCACGGCTACAGCCTCAGAGATATGGATTTCTGATTACTGGAAGTCATGATGTTTTGCTCATTGAGCAGAATGAGCCAACAACCTATCGAGACGCTTTAGTGGGACCTAACTCCGAAAAATGGCTTGATGCCATGAAGTCTGAAATGCAATCCATGTACGACAATAAGGTATGGACCTTAGTTGATCCACCTGAGGGTGTAAAAACCATTGGGTGCAAGTGGGTTTTCAAAGAGAAAACCGACATGGATGGCAAAGTAAGTGTCTTCAAGGCACGACTGGTTGCAAAAGGATTCACTCAAACTCATGGTGTGGACTATGATGAGACCTTTTCCCCAATTGCAATGGCCAAGTCAATCAGAATCCTTCTTGCCATTGCATCATATTATGACTATGAGATATGGCAGATGGACGTCAAAACGGCCTTCCTTAACGGAAAGCTGCTTGAGGATGTGTACATGACACAACCTGAGGGTTTTGTGCGTCCAGAGGACACTGGTAAAGTATGTAAGCTTCAAAGATCCATTTATGGATTGAAGCAGGCATCTCGGAGCTGGAATCATCGTTTTGATGAAGTAGTCAAAGAGTTTGGCTTCATTCAGAACATGGATGAACCTTGTGTTTACAAGAAGGTTAGTGGGAGCACAGTTGTATTTCTAGTGCTTTATGTTGATGACATCCTACTCATTGGGAATGACATTCCTACCTTGCAGAAGGTCAAGTCTTGGTTAGGAAAGTATTTCTCAATAAAAGATTTAGGCGAAGCCACTTATATCCTTGGGATAAGGATCTATAGAGATAGATTCAAGAGGCTGTTGGGCCTAAGTCAGAGCACATACATAAACAAGATACTGAATAGGTTCAGTATGCAGGATTCCAAAAGGGGTAACGTGCCCATGTCTCATGGCATTCATCTCAGTAAGGATCTGTGTCCTAGTACACAAGATCAAAGAGACCGCATGAGTAAGATTCCATATGCCTCTACCATTGGATCTATCATGTATGCCATGTTATGTACTCGACCGGATGTGTCATTTGCCTTGAGTATGACCAGCAGATATCAACAAGATCCCGGTGAGGGTCATTGGACTGCTGTCAAGAATATCCTTAAGTACTTAAGAAGGACTAAGGACTTATTCTTAGTATATGTTGGCTTAGAGGACGAGCTCTGTGTGACTGGTTACACAGATGCGAGTTTCCAAACTGACTAGGATGATTCAAGATCGCAATCAGGATATGTGTTCCTATTGAATGGTGGTGCGGTGAGTTGGAAGAGCTCTAAGCAGAGCACTGTAGCTGATTCTGCAACGGAAGCTGAGTATATAGCAACATCGGATGCAGCTAAGGAAGCCGTTTGGATCAGAAAGTTCATCATTGAACTGGGGGTGGTTCCTACCATCTCAGATCCAATAGACTTGTTCTGTGACAATAACGGTGTCATTGCACAGACAAAGGAGCCTAGGTCACATTAAAGGACCAAGCACATACTCAGGCGTTTTCATCTCATTAGAGAAATCAATGAACGAGGTGATATAAACATATGCAAAGTACCAGGAGAAGACAATGTAGCAGATCCTCTTACTAAGCCGCTTGCACAAGTGGCACATGAGCGTCATGTTCGGGCAATGAGAATTAAAGTAATCAATGATTGCACCTAGTGTAAGTGGGAGTCTGTTGGAAATTATGCCCTAGGGGCAATTCATTGTACTTTGGATATTTAAGTTATTTAAAGTATTCTCTTTTGTTATCATTTTCGTTTGCATGTTCGTATTGATAACTGCATCCCTGGGTAATCTTATAGATTATCCTAAATGTCCCTGGTCGGTCATTTACACGGGAGTGAAGATGAAATAAGACCAGTATGAATTTGATGAGGTATGGAGATACGAGTCAAAGTCATGGGCACTTGTAAGAGTACAAGGTGCTCGACCGACCCACTAAGAAAGCTGCATGGATTAAGTCATAAGCTTATCTCATGTATAACTGCGTCACGATGCTCTATGACCTGAGATCATCATGGATTCCTACATGATGAGTCACTGAGCTTTGACCTGGTCAAAAGTCACCTTTGACCGGGTGATGATAAAGGCTAGGATCAGGATCAGTGGTTTTCATGCGGAGGAATGTGAGTGGTCAAGATGGGATTTGTCCCTCACATATGTAGAGAGATAATGCTGGGCCCCTCGATGAGTGAGTCTAAAAAATGTATGGCCATACTGTGATGGAAAGGAGTTTCCATTTCACTTATTAGAATACTCGAGAATCGAGAAACCAATGGTCAAGAAAAGGAAGTTGACATTATCCATGCCTCATCCTTGACCAAATTATCGCGTGACAAAAGGGACGTGACATGGTTGTACGATAGGTAGTATTGTGTCATCGATCCCCATGTGAATTGGGTAGTTGCAATGTCTTGCTAGAGGCCGCTTGCGACTTGTGGGCTGATACAGTGTTGGCCCACTGCCAATCTCATATGGGCCTGCAGGGTCGCACACAAGAATAATCCAACACGGGTGAAAGTGTCCAGGTTCATTGAATCTCAGATTAAATGAATACTAAATTTGATCTAGGATTTATATATATAATTTGAAATTAATATATATATTATAAATTGAGATTATAATATTATATATGATATTTGTTTAGTATTTAATTTATTTGATAAATTAAATATCTGAAACAAATAGAGATATTGTATCTCATTTAATTTCAAATAAAGATATTGTATATCTGTTTAATATTAAATTGAGATATGGTATCTCAGATTTAATTAAATAGATAGATATCATATCTCGGATTTAATTTATAATGATAAATTAAATCAAAAGGCTTTAAATTTAGATTTGATTTAAATTCAAAATTCGAATTTCCAAATCTGGCTTTTAATATATTCAATTACATTTATGAGATAGATGTGATTAATATGTTGACTAGATTGAAAAATCCGAATTTCCAAAATCAATAAAGGATTAATTTTTGTTATATAATACGCCTATCGGGTTTAGAAAAACCTACGGGTTTTTCAGTCGAGCGTATTCAGAAAAGCCGCGAGAAACCCTAGAGCAACTTGAGAGAGAGAGACGCACAAGAAGCGTTAGCACGCTGCCGTAACCGTGTTTGGGGATTGTTCGTGTGGATACCAGTAGAGGAAGCCGATCCAAGAGTCGACTTCTGCTGATCGAAAGAACGAGACGCGGACGTGTTGATCGCCCACCTGATCAAAGGAACGAGACGCGGACGTGTTGTTCGAGAAGGTAGCCCACCTGATCAAAGGAACGGAACGCGGACTAGTTCAACACAAGGTATGATTCGGTTTCCTTAACTCTGATTTAAACGTCGTTGAGTGATCCTTCGGAAGGATTCGTAAGAAATTTTTAATCCGCTGCGTGTACGAATCCTAACAATCACATCCACTACTGGTGAATACGCTTCTTCAAAATAAATGACAAATCTTTGTTTAAAGCCTTGGACTATGTGACATATCTTATATCTTGTGATTTCACCCTTTTCATGTCTTCTTGTACAAAAACCCATTTGTATCCAACTGGTTTTTCATTACTGGCTTTACATCATTAGTTGTATGGATTGCAGGTCCAAGTACTTTTCAGTTTGCCAATATGGCATCTTTCCATAGGGGCCAATTTTTTTCACTGCTAGCTCACACTAATGGATTATGACTCATGATCCTCATCATCATTCATCATATGTTGTATTAAGCAAAGATATCGTCAACGTTGACTTTTTTTCAGTTCCATCGGATTCTATTGAGATCTCATAATTTTTCACATATTACAGGTACCTAGGTCTCTTCTGGGACTACAACATTCTCTTCTGGAGATATCTCTACTGGAGATAATAACTCTTCAGGAGATGGCTCTTCTGGAGTAACTAAAATCTTAATTATCCTCAACTCGATCATCTATATTCTTAGCTCCTTTTCTCTTTTGAGGATTTCTCCTTGGAACTGATGGACTTACCACGCTTCAAGCGTGCCTTTCAATTTGTTTATAAAAGGTTGTCCGTCAGGGACATCATTTCTGATAGGAGTATTAGCAGCTAGGATATGTGACATTATCACTTTCTTTGGGTCAGTAAATGCTTCTGGCATTCAATTAGCCAAATTTTGCAAATGAGTCATCTTTTAAACTTCCAGTTCACATTATTTTGTACGAGGATCAAAATAAGCCAATGATGATTTATTCCAGCTAATCTCTTTACCCAAATGCTTATTTTCTCCCCCTCATGTTGGGAAAACAATGTCAAATCATAATTGATTAATCATGCAATATAAGTCTCCTAAATCCATCTGTTACCATTAGAAGCATAATTCTGTTTCATTTAGAGACAAAAAAGAAGAAGGAGATCCTTACACAGCATTTATCCCAATTTTCTTTCTATATCCACCCATGCGCACAAGCATTGCACATTCAAAAACTTTCCAAATGGAATTGTCTGGTTCCTGACCAAAAACCAATTTTACGGGGAGAATTTTGTTGGCTTATATAAATGATGCAGTAATTAAATATACCAATATAGAAATCTTTGTTCTCATAAGTATTGAATACTTGCAATCTAGATCGTATAATCTAGAAATAGCGCGCTTAATTTATTCAAACATTACTGCAAACTTCAGGTTGCATTTTTACAAACTTTTGGTTGTAAGCTAATAATCTCATGTAACCATCATATAGATGCATCTTTCAAATTTGTATGGTTTACATGCTATTTCAATGGGCCTATATAATAATGTTTGATATATTTCCAGAAATACTGGGATCCATTACTAATATGATCAATGAGAACAAACATCATATTATTCATAAACAATATGGAAGAATCTTCTAGTTCTTCAATGTATATTAATACATGATCTTATTTGCATTATATATATATGACTCGGATGATCAAACAAGTTAATGCCAACAACAAATTTATTTGGATCAGTAAACTTCTGGTTTACTATAACGTATATCTCTACCAATAATAAACATATTTGGATCAATAAACTTCTGGTTTACTGTAACATATATTTTTACCAATAATAAACATTTTAACTCACATCATAATCTGCATCCATTTTGAGAGATCTATTAAACTTTGTGTGAGAAGTATTTAATTTTTTCAAAAATTAGCTCACACTTGTATTTTAACTCACACTTGTTTTCTAACAATCTCCCCCTCAAGTGTGAGTTATATAATGTTGGTTATGATTAGTTTTGATGATGTCTTATATGGATGCCATTATTGAAAGCAAAAAGATTGAGTAATATAGTTATCTCCTACATTGACAAACTACTATGTTTAATGTAGATTAGTTCAAGTTAAATCATAGAGATTAATCAAGAAGAAGAAGAGATATTGAAGAAGGTATAACTTGCTAAGAATGATGAGTCCAAGTTGAATGACAAAGAATGCTCAAGAGAAGAGAAGAAAGAAAGAGTTGGATTATGAAGAATAATCAAGATGGGAGATTAAAGAAGGAAGAACTTGTTGAATGGAATGAGAATATAATTATTCAAGTGCTTATATTAATGCTAGAAGGCTCTAGGATCATATGGAAGTTCGAATGGCTCAATTCATAGTTAAAACAAGAAAATATAAGGTTTAGGACGAGAAAACTCGAGGTCTGAGTACAAACCTCGAGGTTTGAGTGTCTTCAGCATCTCTGGCGTCTCTGGACTAGGAAAACTCAAGTTTACAAGTGAAAAATCGAGTTTGGCAGTGAAACCTCGAGGTTTGCACAGAAACCTCGAGTTTTCAGCACTCTTCAGCAACTCTGTTTTACGTTCAGCTCGGGCGAGGTCTGGTAATTCGATGATATCTCCCAAACTAAAGATCCGATTGAGACAAAACCAAAATCATATGAAACTAGACTCCCAATGCGTCATTTTGATATAAAATTCAAGCCCAAAGGAGTTCAGATCAAGGAGCTATGAATTTTACAAGTTGCCACAAGAATCAACTTCACAGTCCAGACCCACCTTCGGTATTTTGGGTGTATCTCACAAACGACAAATCCGATTGAGCTAAAATTAGTGGCATATGAAAGTAGACTCAAAGAGCTTTCCATCAAGAGCTGAACGGACAAAAACAGAGTTCAGAATAGGGAGATATGTTCTTTGAAAGTTGACAGTCAGTTCAGGACGTTGCAAAAACGCTGGTCAAGAACAACCTTCATTCATCGGATCATAACGGACATAATACAATGAGTTTGGAGCTGATTCTTCTTGCATTTGATTCTTAGCTCGAGCCTGGAAATGTAAACTTGAGTATGAGATTGACCAAGAATTTTCAAGTTTTCCATATTTTGGAAAAACTCAAGGTTTCAGTTGAAACCTCAAGGTTTGGGCTTACAGAGAGGAACTCAAGTTTTCTGAGAAAAGAGAAAACTCGAGGTTTCTGAAGAAAACTCGAGGTTTCTGAAGAAAACTCGAGGTTTTGTCATACAGAGAGTCTCTCAGTTTTTGAAATTTTCAAAACCTCCAGTTTTCATTTAAAACCTCAAGTTTTGGAATCTATTTTGAAACTTCATTTTTCCATAAGTTTTGAGAAAACTTGAGGTTTAGTGAAAAACCTCGAGGTTTTGACTGAGATAGAAAACTTAGATTTTAACCAAGTTTCAAAACCTCCAGTTTTGTGAAAAACCTCAAGGTTTGAGTTAAACAAGATTTTCTTAAAGTTTTCACTTTGAGTGAAAACTCGAGGTTTTGGGAAAAACCTCGAGTTTTGTGGAGGCAGAAAATTTTTGAACTTTGTCACTTCACAAAACCTCCAGTTTTATGAGAAAGCCTCCAGTTTTGGAATTTGACAAAAACTCTATAAGTTTTCACAAAGTGTGAAAACTCGAGGTTTTGGGAAAAACCTCGAGTTTTGTCCAAGCAGAGAGCAACTATGTTTTCTAACTTTTCAAAACCTCCAGTTTTGTTTTGAAACCTCAAGGTTTCTGTCTTGACGCAAAATTTTAAAGTTTTCACATTTGAACAAAACTCGAGTTTTGGTGAGAAAACTCGAGGTTTTGGCAAACAGAGAGCAAACAACTTTTCTTAGTTTTGAAAACCTCCAGTTTTGGATGAAAACCTCCAGTTTTGATGTTTTGGACTTAAATCAATTTTACATGCTACAGCCCAAACCTCAAGGTTTTAGAGAAAACCTCAAGGTTTCATCGCAGATCTAGAAATTCAAAACTGACAAATTTGTAAATCCTTCTTGTTTGATCTCAATACTTTCCAGTATTATTCTCTAATATTCCTAGCTATGTGTAATCAATTTGTTAGTGAGTTTCAGGTGATTAAACGAAGGATTAGATGCAAATCTTCAAAATATTATATTTGTGTCAGAACATCAAAAGCTGTGCAAGAGTTCTAACGACTATATTTCTTTATCCAACAGTCACTGAATCTTCTCAACTGTCATATATTGATCTCTTTCTATAAATAGAAGACAGATTCAAGCAGAAAAATGTGGAGAAACAAGCTTACACTTCCAACATGCTGAAACTCTACTCTCACACCATTTGCACTCTGTTTTTCATGTTTAGATGACTTAGAGAGTGAAGTGATTTGTATTTGATCTTCAGTGTTTATCTATTCACTTCTAAGAGAGAAGATTTATTGTAATCATTCTATTCTTCTGAGAGTTACTCAAGATTAGGTGATCTTGAGTGGGAAACACATTGTGTTGATTACAACTTGTAAGGGGAAGTGAATCCTAGTGAGAGGATTACTTCGAGTACAGAGTGTGTAATCAAGCGGTGTGTTGATTACAGTTTGTAAGGGGGAGTGAATCCTAGTGAGAGCGTTACTTCAGTTACAGAACATGTAATCAAGTTGAAAGAAGATAGTGGATTGAAAATCCCAAGTGTGGCTTGAGGACTGGATGTAGGTCAAGGATTGGGCCGAACCAGTGTAAATCAGTTTGCACATTCTCTTCCCTTATCTCTTACATTTCCAGCATATATATTTGAATGTGTATACATATTTAAATGTCTGGTTATTGCTTCATAAACTGATTTCAGTGAATTGTGAAAAGATTTTCAAAGTTCCTAAATTTTTATACTTCACCCAATTCACCCCCCTCTTGAGTTCAGCCGGTTCTGAGTTATATAAACCAGAATATTTGTATTTCAAAATTATTTTCAAACTCTTTAAACCTTGAAAGGAAAATTTATGTTAATTCTTTAGGAATAAACATATAATATCACTTTACTAAATAATTTCATTATTCATGATTAATATACTTCAATTAACTCATATATGCATAAAATACATGCAGTCCACCACATATGAAGATACACATGTGATTAATATATTCATGATCAAAATTCCATAAAATCACACAAATGGTAATGCTAGCAGAAAATTCACATGGCAACGAATTTATTAGATTTGATAACAAAATAACAACAAATTGAATATCATATTACCTTTTGGGCTTATTATTTCTTTCTCTTGGCTTCTAGACATTTCTCTGCAACTCATTGCCTCTTTTATATCTCATTGGCTTAATTAGTAAATATTTAATTTGCTATATTTGTAAACTTCCGGTTTACAACTACAATCTCTGGCATTGTTATTTGTAAACTTCTAGTTTACTGCAAACTTTTAATTTGCATTATTATTTGTAAACTTCTGGTTTACAATAGTATAATACTCATTTTTATAGATATCTTTAAAACTCAATAAGTTTCTTTTATAAAGTAAAATATTTGTTACTTTAGGTAACAATATTAGCTCTTCTGGAGCCTTTAGTCATACTGCCACATATATAATTTGAACATTAGCCTCTCTTATAAAGTTGGACAAAATAAGCTAATTAGTCCCCAATCTCTGCAAGTTATTGTCTTCTAGACAATACTTTTCCAATGCTACTACAATCTTATTGTATCATATTGTATTTGAAACACAAGCCTTCAGGGCCTTAATAACAAAAAAATGTCACACTTTTTGTGGTTCTTATCAATAACTTTTTTTTCTCCACTTCTGGTAGGAATTTGAACCAACATGATTATAAAAATGAACAGACCTAAAAACCATAACCACTTTTTCACCCATATCTATGGCCATAATTAAATTCATTTATTACTTCATTCACTTCTGGGAATGAAGTTGAGCCAGTTTGGATAATATTCATGATTATTGTAATAAAAACTCCATTTAATTCAAAATATTTCTTAAAACCTGTTTCACAAAAATTGCTATTGCAGGAGCAAAATGGATATATTTATTTATAACAAACTTTCAGAAGAACAACCATCTTCTGTGGCTAAAGATCATTTGGAAATAAATAATATATATTATTTTTAAACCAATCTGTCAAGTTTGAAACTTTGCATGCACTTTCAATAGTTAGCCATACTTTCTCAATTCACTTACATGCACATCTCAATTTGATCAATATGCCTCCCATCTTGTCGGACACACACACTAATATACATATATATTAGTGTAAAATATAATTAACATTAGTCATGGTTTCACATTCCTCCACGTATATAATAGAGAAAACACATGAAAATAAAAATAATAATGAAACCCACACTGATTGATTGTGCACAATACTTACAATTACCTGTGACTTCTTGATCACTGCGTTTTTCAGTGTGCCCGTTCAAATAAAATGGATCCTACCACTATAAAATATTTTAATATTATCCTTTACCCACCATTTAAATAAATGGAATTTTAGATAAAAATATCTGATTTTACTTTAACAATAGTGTACCGTCAACTTTATCAATAAAGGAGCTCTATAGGTTTTGAAACATCAAAAGAAGAGTCAGACACTATTATGAAGTATGCAATATTCAAAACTTACATGCCTATATATAAAGTTTCCTTTTTTGTTTCCATCCGTTTGGCAAAAGAAAAGAAATAATAACAATAAGTAAGATATTATAATAAAATCTAAAATTTTGCGGCTTCTGGCCAGTTACCCCTTTAGAAATTTATATGATAACAAGTAAGATTTTATAATAAAAACTAAAATTTTGCAGCTTCTAGCCAGTTAGCCCTTTAGAAATTTATATGGCTTCTGGCCATATATAAGAACTTATGACTTCTAGTCATATAGTTTCAAAATAAGTCAAAAGTATATAGCTTCTGGCTATATAAAATAACGATGTTAATAATAAAGTACATGTAAATAAATGAATTAAGGTTGGGGGGTTCCTCACCGGTAAAAGAAATAAAACCGGGGGTAATCCGCTCCGGGAAAAGAAATAAATAAAACCATTGGTAATCCACTCCGGTAAAAGAAATAAGAGAAATAAAACCGGGGGTAATCCACTCCGGGAAAAGAAATAAAAGAAATAAAACCGGGGGTAATCCACTCCAAGAAAAGAAATAAAACTGGGGGTAATCTATAACATCCTAATTTTCAATTTTAGGATTTAATTATGATTATAGATCAGTTATATATGATAAATTCATTTTTGTGTATTTATTGAAGAAGAAAGAGGAAAATAATAATAATAATAATAAATATATAAATAAAAATAAATAAATATATATATTATATATATATATATATATATATATATATATTAAAGTATAGTGGGAAGCCATGCTCCCCACTATACTTGGGCAGTGGGGCGTGACTTCCCACTGCCAAAATCCCGCCGGGAGGCATGGCCTCCCACTATGCCATGCCTCCCACTATTCAATTAAAAAAAAAATTATTATATAATAAAATATATTTGGTTGGGGGATTATAAATACCCCCAACACACAAAATCCACACACACACACCCACGGCAGAGAGGAGAGACGAGAGTGAGAGTGAGGAAAGAAGGAGAGAATTAGAGAAGAGGTGTGGTCATTTTAAGGTATGTCTTGTATCTTATAAGATAATTTAGGCAGATTAACTAGCTTCTTTTTAAGAGACTTCCTTCATGAAAGATATTCTATATATTTTTATCTTTCAAAAGGGGGTATTATTATGTTGGTTAATGAATATTTTGGGATTAAGATTTTTGGGAAAGTTTTAAGTTTTGACAATAGAAGACTATATATATGTAGTTGATGATTAATAGTGAATTCGGTTTGGATTTATTGTTTCGTTGATATAGGAATTTAAAATGAATTTTCTACTTTAGAAATTTATGATTTTATATCTATGAAATATTTTTTTTTACCGATTAAATGCTATGAAAACAATTTATTTGGGTAAGGGAGTTATTAACTAATAGTAAAATGAAAGGAGAATTAATATTTTCAATGGTATCCTTGATTTTCTTTTTAATTACCGTCTAATTTTTCCATTTTAAGCATTTCAAATTTATTATTATAATCTGTATATATTTAATCTTATAAAATTAAAAGTTATAATTTTATGAAGAGTTTAGAAGAATTATTAATAATTAGTAAATTGATTGTGGTAGATTGATTTTGGCGTATGTTTGAGCTTTTGGATTAGGAGCAGTGAGATAGTAGTTAGCTTCAACGAGAGGTAACCACTTTCCACTTTTTATGGGTATTGATATGTCGCTTGTGAGTGTTTGTGAAATGATTGTAAATATTTTAATAGAAATTGCCTTGTGGGACTTTATGATTTGAATTGTGAATATATACTTATTTATTCATATATAAGAATTGATCATTTTAATATCATGATATTTATCATATTTATTTATTCATGTATAAGAATTGTTCATTTTAATATCATGATATTTATCATAATTATTTATTCATGTATAAGAATGGTTAATTTTAATATCATGATATTTATCATATCTACTTATTAATGTATAAGAATTGTTTATTTTAATATCATGATATTTATCATATCTACTATCTCAGGTATAAGAATGGTTCATTTTAATATCATAATATTTACTCTGATAATTATGGTAAGGGTTGGATTGGGAAGATGGAGTATTTTATTCCACCACGTGGTGAGGCCTCCATTAATGCATGATGGTTGGCTTTCTATTGTCCCATATATTCAGGAAGGGACGGGCCCGCTAATTCAATAAGGGCATACGACACCCCACATGTTCAATAAGGGGAAAAGGCCCATGGTCTGGGACATGTGCTCTGAGGATTTTGGCCGGTCCTCATCACATGACCAGAGAGCTTTTTGAGTCACCAGTAACATGGATGTAACTTAGCCCATGGGACTAGTCGGAGGAAATAAGGCGGTTCGGTTGGACTGGTGGGAGGTAATTTGGGAATTGTTTTAATGAGAACTGTGACATATAATTTTGATATAGAATTTATGATATAAAATTTAGTGACGTGTATATTGACGAATTATATTCTTTATATCTTGTTATATAAATTGTTCCACATGGCACCTCATTAGCACATAATAGTATTCGTAATAAGTTGGATTGATGGTTACCCACATTTTTCAGGTGATAGCTTTTGTGCAGATCCATCAGGGAAGACCCCAGAAGCTTAGACTACTTCTACCAAAAGTAGCACTTCTGTCTTTATGGTTTATGTGGGATGATTGTATAATGCCACGTTAGGGCTCATACTGCATACTCTGATTTACATTTGCATATTTTAATTCAATAATGGGCATTACTTAGTTGTTAATGAACCCTTAATTACTTATTATGTTAAGTAAATTTTTTGGGATGTTACAATTTGGTATCAGAGCGTATGATTCTGATAACAGTTATGCATGCACTACATATAGTGGCAATATACAATATTCACACATACCTTCCCTGTTTAGTTGTTTTGTTGTGTTGCTTTATTATTCACTTATTAGGGTAGGTTTCATCCTTTGGTGGGGAGAATGGTAGATACACGAAGGATCATTTCGCCGTTTATTCACCTCCAGACGCTCCTGAGACACTACTGTCTCAAGAAAACGAAGCTCTTTTACATCGATACACCAATGTCTCAAGATGACGAGACTCTTTTCTTTGATTCAAAGATACGTTAATGACTGTCATGGATGCACGGTTTCAACAGTTGAGGAGGATTTTCAAGAGAAGATAAGAGAGAAAGGAGGTATTCCCATGCCAATGAATAATGACGTACTCGAGTCTAGTATAGAGGTATCACAAAGAGCTGAGCCGGGTGGCTCAATTGATCATGAAGAAGCTATTAAGAGTAATGGGGGTAAAGCATCATCGCAACTCAACCTTGAAGACCTAGCTAACAACAAGGTTTGAAAGGATGTTCATTAGCACAATCCTGAGAAATTTAATGGAGAATTGGATCCATTGAAGGTTGAGGCTTAAGAGATAGATAAAGTGGCAGAATAAGGATTATAATGCTAACTTTAGGGCTTCTGATATGGAGATAGGATATAATTTAATTCCCTACTTTGTGTTATGGGAATATATAGGAAGTTGGTATAGTATGGTCTAAATCCTATTAGGATTCTGAGGATAAGTGTGCTTAAGGAAGATAAATCTCGGGATGGGCGACCTCCTGGGAAGTATTATAAGAATTTAAGATTCCTTTGATTTAAGGTCTTAGTACTTTAAGGTATGACATAGAGATGCTGTGAGGATGCTAGGTTGAATAAGGAAATGATTGAGACTGGACTTGAACCTAATACAAAATTGAAATAGTGCCTAGGTCAAAGTGTGAATGAGGTTGCATTAAGGTTCCAATACATGAGAATAGGAATCCTATTAATATTGAATGGTGAATTAGATCGAAATGAGATTAAGGTTGTCTTAAGGTTTTAGTACTCGAAGGTAGAAACCCTGTAAGTATTGATTGATATGGTGCTATGAGCAATGCTTTGGGTATGATTGAGGGTTGTCGATTAGATGAAAGAATAATGTTAGAATAGGCTCTTGTGATATTGAGGACTGAAATGGATTTAGAACCTTGTGTGTTGTGTTTTGGTTATGAAGATGACATTTGAATGTTTCAAGGTTTAAACTAGAAATGAGAATTGTAATCCTAGTTTGTATATTGGGTATTATTGAGGTAATATGATTTCTTGGTCCAAACTATGTTCTGGATTGTGAATCTGATAATTACGTTGTTTGGGGTTATTTGAGGATCAGACTATGAATTGTGATCTAAAGATCTAACTTGACAGTTGAATGATTCTTACATGTGTGAATCGACCCGAATGAATTGAGGTATTAGGATATGGTGCCAAGTGAATTGAATCACTTAAGGTAGTAGAGTGTGGCACCAACGTATATGAGGTATCTAGAGGTTACTAGCTGCTAGGGGATGATTTTAATATCTAAAAAAAAAAGAAAAAAAATGATTGAGAGTAGAAACCCTGATAATAATGACTGATGTTGTGTCATTAGCACGTTATTGGAGGTATGTTTGAGGATAAGCACCTATTTGATATGGGGTATTTTGAGGTTGTTGGTTGCTGTATCAGCTTAGGGAAAGATCTCGAATATAGAATATTCCCTTAAAGTTATAAATGAGAGTTAGTTCCTTAATAGAACCGTATGATAGCTATAACCTGAGAGGTGTTATACATGATGACCTTCTAAGGACAATTGTCTAATTCTTGGTTATGTTTGAAAACTAGAATGTTGAATTTGCCAATGCACCTGCTAATTTTGTGAAAAACTTTTGAAATAGAGTTTTCTAAAAAAAACAAAAAAAATCTTTCAACCGAAATTGAGACTAGGGTAGTGGTCGCTATTGAAATTATGCCTCATAAAAGGTTTTGGTGGGGCTCAGGTTTAAAATTGAATTTTGAACTATGTGGTGTAAGGCAATACGAAACTGGAAGAGGTCAAAAACTGTTGTAGAAATACTCAGTTTGTTGGGTCTTGCCAGCTATGTTTAAAAATATTTGAAATTTTGGGCTAGTTATAAAACTCATTTAAATTGAAAATTTGTTGGATGTGACATGAGAGGTTGACACTTGCACCAATGGTGAATATTCCCAATCTAAGTAGTTCCACCTTAGAGGGGCGTGCATTTTGTTTTATGGAACTGGCACTAGCCGTGATTAAGAACTGGTCAGCTGGGAAAGCGATGCACAGTGGTGGCCGTGATTATGGACTGGCTTGACTGGGAAAGCGGTAAGGAGCCTTTATTGGAAATGTTAGTATGGATACTGGGTCCCTTATAGGGGGATGGAAATTCTCCCATATCGGTCGGCAGACACGTTGCCACTTCAGTGGTTTGGGTATGAAAGGATTGGGATATGCCGTTGTACTAAAAGGTTGAAGTGGTGGTGAGAATTTTCAAATGTTGAATTTTGTGAAATGAATTATTCCATTGTGTGTTAAACCGGCAGAAAATGTGTTTCTTGAATTTAGGCTGGTAAAGGATGTATTTTCTCAAAATTGGGCTGGCAGCGATTATGGTTTATTGAAAATGAAAAAAAAAATGTTTTGTGCAATTATAAAAATGTACTGCGACCACTGAAATTTTTTTTTAATATTTGAAAATTTTGAAGTTTATGTAATAACATAGGGAAATAAAAAGCAATGGCGTCATTGCCATTTGCTAATGTATTGAAATGAAAAGCGGTGCAGTTGGCAATTGGGTTGAAACAGGGACAGAAACTGTTAGAATGGTCTAGAGATTTGAACCGGGTAGATAAGAAATGCTAGCATGCTAAGCAAGAGAAAGGTGGTATGAGAGCCGAAGTTAAGGAAGCGCAGACACGGAGTAAATGAACAGAGATTCAAGGCAATAAGACCCGGTATGCAAGTTTGCACGGGGCCGTATCCCTGTGTTGTGAGACCTATGTGTTTAGTGCTGTGTGAAATGTTGATTGCATAGTGACTTTAAATAAATATGTCTAGAATACATTTTGAGGTTGGCAAAACATTCAATCTGTACCAAGTGATAGATAAGGAACGTTAGCTTGAGGGTAATTCCTTAGGTAGTAAGTTTAGAAATCCAGTGTTGTGGTAGTAAAATGCGTCGAAAGGCTAGCAAATGATAAGCCGAGAAGACTATTCAGACACTCGAGGACATGTTAAGAGCTTGCGCCATCGAGTTCTCAGGTAGCTGGAACAAGCACTTGCCATTAGCAGAATTTGCATACAATAATAGTTACCATGTCTGCATTCAAATGGCACCTTTTGAGGCTTTGTATGGCCAGAAGTGCAGATCGCCGTTGTATTGGACCGAATTGAGTGAAAGAACTATCATCGGACCAGATTTGGTAGATAAAACATCACGGAAGGTTGAGACGATACGACAGAAGTTGTTGACAGCTCAGAGCTGATAGAAGAGTTATGCGGATCGTTGGAGAAGACCATTGGAGTTTAGTATCGGGGATTATGTTTTCTTGAAGGATTCGCCCTTGACAGGTATAGGGAGGTCTATTAAGGCAAAGAAGTTGACTCCACGGTTCATAGGGCCATATGAGATTTTGGAGCGTATTGGGCCTGTTGCCTATCGGATCGCCTTGCCTCCACACTTATCTCAAGTGCACGATGTGTTCCATGTGTCACAGTTGAAGAAGTATCATCCAGATCCGTCTCATGTCATTGAACCTGAGAAAATCGAGTTGAGAGAGAACTTGACTTATATAGCAGAACCAGAGAGAATCTTAGATGTCCATGACAAACAACTGAGGAAGAAAACCATTCGACTTGTGAAAGTCTTATGGAAGGGTATGACACCCGGTGATGCTACTTGGGAAACCGAGGAACGAATGCGACGTGATTTCCCTCACTTGTTTGCTTAGGAATGTTTGTATGTTGTGGCAGTATAATAATTTTTATGGTTATATTGTATGGTGACCAAATTGGTGTTGATGACTTATGTTTTGTTATGAAGGCGTGCTATTATATTAAGTTCGATATTATTGTATTGAAATCTTGTTTTGTGGATTGTTTTCTTTAATAACTTATTGAGAATTTTGAGGACAAAATTCTATTTAGGTGGGGAGAATTATAACATCCTAATTTTCAATTTTAGGATTTAATTATGATTATAGATCAGTTATATATGATAAATTCATTTTTGTGTATTTATTGAAGAAGAAAGAGGAAAATAATAATAATAATAATAAATATATAAATAAAAATAAATAAATATATATATTATATATATATATATATATATATATATATATATATATTAAAGTATAGTGGGAAGCCATGCTCCCCACTATACTTGGGCAGTGGGGCGTGACTTCCCACTGCCAAAATCCCGCCGGGAGGCATGGCCTCCCACTATGCCATGCCTCCCACTATTCAATTAAAAAAAAAATTATTATATAATAAAATATATTTGGTTGGGGGATTATAAATACCCCCAACACACAAAATCCACACACACACACCCACGGCAGAGAGGAGAGACGAGAGTGAGAGTGAGGAAAGAAGGAGAGAATTAGAGAAGAGGTGTGGTCATTTTAAGGTATGTCTTGTATCTTATAAGATAATTTAGGCAGATTAACTAGCTTCTTTTTAAGAGACTTCCTTCATGAAAGATATTCTATATATTTTTATCTTTCAAAAGGGGGTATTATTATGTTGGTTAATGAATATTTTGGGATTAAGATTTTTGGGAAAGTTTTAAGTTTTGACAATAGAAGACTATATATATGTAGTTGATGATTAATAGTGAATTCGGTTTGGATTTATTGTTTCGTTGATATAGGAATTTAAAATGAATTTTCTACTTTAGAAATTTATGATTTTATATCTATGAAATATTTTTTTTTACCGATTAAATGCTATGAAAACAATTTATTTGGGTAAGGGAGTTATTAACTAATAGTAAAATGAAAGGAGAATTAATATTTTCAATGGTATCCTTGATTTTCTTTTTAATTACCGTCTAATTTTTCCATTTTAAGCATTTCAAATTTATTATTATAATCTGTATATATTTAATCTTATAAAATTAAAAGTTATAATTTTATGAAGAGTTTAGAAGAATTATTAATAATTAGTAAATTGATTGTGGTAGATTGATTTTGGCGTATGTTTGAGCTTTTGGATTAGGAGCAGTGAGATAGTAGTTAGCTTCAACGAGAGGTAACCACTTTCCACTTTTTATGGGTATTGATATGTCGCTTGTGAGTGTTTGTGAAATGATTGTAAATATTTTAATAGAAATTGCCTTGTGGGACTTTATGATTTGAATTGTGAA